>JAWNON010000062.1:5202500-5890000 GCA_035045945.1 Drosophila anceps
GGCCTCGTCGTGTGGCTGCATATTTTTCGAGTCGAGAACAGCGGCGGACAGAACTATATGATTGGTTTGCTCGTCCAAGGTCTTATCATATCCGACCTGCGTCGCATTGCGATCTTTTTGCATTCATGCGATGATCGCAAATTGATCATGCACGTCATCAACGAAATCTTCTACATCACACGAACCATTAAAACCAAGTTCGGCATGATATATCACTGCGAAATGTGCTTATTGTGCGTATACTTTGGCAAGCTGTATCTGATGTATATAATGCTGGATGCCATGTGGTATCATATGACATTTTTTTGGATCAACTTTTTGTATTGGCTGCTCTTCGAGTACTGCATACTTGGCTACTTCATCTATCAGTTAATCCTGCTCAATTGGTATCGCAATTTTAGCTATTTCCTACAACGCTTTCTCGAGTACAACAGAAAGCAAAATTTCATATCTGCCCGCTACCATCGCCGTCTGCTATGGATCTTCAAGCTGCATTTGCGTATCAATAATCTGCACAAATGCATCCAGGAGAGGGTCGCCTGGTTGCCAGCAGCCATCTACTTGACAATATTTACAAGTATTTTCAATATGACTCTGCTGCTTGAATGCATTATCTACTCTGACGATGAAGTCGACGACAAAATGTATATTATTGCGGATGGTTGCCTTGGTCCGGCCTTAATACCCATTTTCAACGTATTTATTCTTGGCATATGCACAGATCGCATACGCAGCGAAGAGTTGACGTTGCAGCAACAAATTGTGCTCGTTAATGTGCTGTGTGTGCGCAAAGCCTTTCCACGCGATTCTACCCTAAAGGTGCTGAACAATGAGGTGAGTGAGGGGGACACCCAACATCAGCGCAATTAAAATATATATATATATATATATATATATATATATATATATATATATACATATATATATCTCTTTCTCAACTGGAATCATTACAGCACACTTCTCTGATTGTGCATCAGAAAGTGGAGCCACTGCTTAATGTCATCATTTTGCATACAATCTGCGATCGGGAATTCGCCTTTGACTACTTCCTGACGGTGATCGTAACTGCGCTCTCCTTTATACAGTACACCGTTTCAACCGATCGCGTTTACAAAGTGTGTGTGACGCACAAATGAGGCCTGAAAGAGAAATTCAAAAACAAAAAGATTTTTACTATAAATAAATGGCTGAACATAAGTATACTAAAGTCATTGAAAGTTCAAAGATCTCTAAAACGAGAATGCCATGTAAACATTTTTCTTTCCATTCCATCAACGCCCAGCATAGACCTACGAGCGCCAAAACTTTTTGTAAATTTGCACTTAATAACAGCAAACGCAGAACAACATTCAACAGTCACGTGCCAATTCGGCATTCAATGTCTTCGCAGAGTGAAAAATTCAAAATTTTTGATACATTTTGCTGGTACATTTAAATTTATTTTTGCAACCCCCTGGCGCGAACGTGTGTGTGGCTCAACCTTCCCGCCACACGATAAAATAATAATCGATTTGACTTTGGTTGGAGTTTTTTACTTTCTCTCTCTCTCTCTCTCTCTCTCTCTCTCTCTATCTCTCTCACACACACACTCTTTCTCTTTCCCTCTTTTTGGTTAAAAGCGCCCACAACTCATCCGAGCCGCCCCACAAAAGAAGCGCACCAAATAGAATAAGTGGAGCTCTGGCACTTCCTGCTGGGAATCGATTTTTGTACATTTCCCAAACTGCGATGCTGCCGAAATTTATGCGAATTTGAATTTGATATGGTTAAACTGTTTGCCTAGGCAACGCCAGCCATGCAAATGGTTTGATAAGCGTGGCAGCGAGGTGGGCGCACGGTGCCGCAGCGTAGGCTGTCATTGTGCCTAGCTTTGTCGCTTTTTAGTGTAAAATTAATTTGCTATAATTCATCAATGGACCCAGCCAAAGGATTATTTTGCATAAAAAATTGTGGCACTTGTCGATTTTTGCATAGTCTGCTTTTGGTAACAAGCAGCAGCGGCAGCGGCAGCGGCAGCGGCAGCTGCAGCATCTGTTAGGCAAGCGATTGGGGCTCTGATAATAGCGCAGAGGCAGCGGTAGGTGGTCCATTTGGTGTGTGTAACTGACGCACTTTGTGTAATTTATGGCTGCACATTTATTTTATTGAGTTTAATGTGGGCGCAGTTGTTGCCAGCGCCTTTCAAAGGTGAAAGGTTCGATTGGGTTGGGTTGGGCTCGGTTTGGCGCGCTGTGCAGGCAGCTTGAAGGATGGCAACTGCTGGTCCATTGGCGCTTTGTTATGCCTGACTGAGCGCAATGGTATGGTAAATGTATTACGTTTGAACAGGGGATGAATGGCATTTGAAGATGCCACAAACACAGTTCATAAAATGAATCAGCGTTTCGCAGTCATTCGAATATTAAATTTCAATAAATTTCCAATTGAAAAAAAAAGTCAAGAAATGCTTTATTTAATATTGCGACTAATTGAACTACAAAAGCGTTGAAGACTCTTTTTGTTATAAGATTGAAATAAAATTAATGTTTTACTAAACTTTTAAATAAAATTAATATGATTTAATTTTATTTAATTTATTTTTGGACTAAAAAATTCAATCAGTGCCTAACCGCAAAAAGTAGTTCAATAAAAACTAAATATTTATTTATAATTAACTTAAGCTGACTACGATTTGCCTCCAGGTAACACATTTCTTAAAAATAATTTCAAACATCATCAAAGCCCCACTCCAGCTGCTATAAATCTTGTACATCGCTGGCAACTAAATATATACTAAGACTTGGCATTAAGTTTTATAATGCCAATTAAATGAAATATGTTTTTGTAAGCCGATTTCCAGGACAAATAAGCAAACAAATTAAATCGTTAGCCCCACAAAACTTTAGAGGACAAAACCCAACGAAACACGACGCTGCCCGTTTTGTGCGCCTCTGCCGATGTGTTGTTGCCCAAGAACTAATTAAGCATTCGGAAACGTTTTGGCATAAAGTTTAAATTGTCTGTGGACATGGGCCCGCTGATGCCCGGCTCTAGCAACGAAAATCCAATAATAAAGCTAAAGCAACTGTCGACGACAACGATGATGATGATGACGACGACGACGACGACGACTACGCTTGATGGTCATAAATTATAGCAAATTATTAAGCAAGAGTCAAAAAAGTTTCGCACCGCACGCGCCAAAACAACAGTCGCGAGTACATTGCATATACGTAAGGCCGGACCATGTCGCCTTGTGCTGTGGCATATGATTTATTTTTATTATTATTGGCGGTGAATTTTAAATCAAAAAGCGCCCAAATGCTGCTGCTCAGCCGAACATGGCGAAGGCGTCGTCTCGCCAAACCCAAAATGAAAAAGTAGCCAGCACCAGCAGCAACAAAAAAAAAATATGCTACAGTTTTGTGAGTTGCCTTCGGTCGCAGCTGCTTTTGTCATTATTAATAACTGTTAATTATTCACCATTATAACTATGCTTGAGAGCACGTTCTTGTTTGTCGTCCGACCATCTACCCACCATCGACCATTATCCCGTATTCTCTCTATGTACTTTGGCGCTCAAGTAAATTCTCTTTTCATTTTGTTTGGCATCATATTTTATGTGCTTCTTAGTTAACGCCTGTTCGTCTCGTTCTCACTGTCGCTCTATTGGCCATATTTACATATTATTAAAAAGTTTTTCAAGCTCAGACGACAACGGCGACGGCAACGGCAACGGCGATGGCGACGGCGGGCCGGAAACTTTTCTATTTTGCCATGTCTAAAGTTATTGAAAATTCATGAATAATTGACATTTATTGCAGTTGGCACAACTGATGGTCGATAATGGACGACCAAACGCCCACTCTACAGTGGGCGTGCCATCCGAGATTTTCTCTCTGCGCGAGTGTTTGTCTGTCCGTGTGCGTGCGTCCGTGTGTGAGTGTGTGTCTCTGTCTCTGTCCATTTATAGACATAAATATTAAAGTAGCTTACGTACTTAATTGTAAATTATGTATTCAATTAGTTATGCCAGGCTGCCCGCACCAACAATACTGCCAGAGACTGAGTAGACGATGCGTGTGCTCTGCCATAGATAACTAGTTTACGAATATTCAATCACATTTTCAATTTACAGTTCATATGCAAAGTCTGCAGTTGCCAAGTATTCGTATTGACTGAAATTATAATTCGCTCAACTGTCACTTGGATTTGATGCTGTACTAAACTAGATTCATATAGCTAATTATATTTCCTTAAATCAAAATATGAATATATAATATATTTTATTTTAGAGATATATTCTATAATTTATATTAATATTTTATATTCATATTCTTTCAATTAATATATGAACATATAAAATATTTAATTTTAGAGATATTTTTTAAAGTTTTTTAATATTTTATATTCAAATTCTTTCAATTAATATATGAATACATAATATATTTTATTTTATAGATATATTCTATAATTTATATTAATATTTTATAGTCATAATATATATGAATATATAATATATTTTATTTTAGAGATATTTTTTTATAGTTTTTTAATATTTTATATTTATATTCTTTCGATCAATACATGAATATATATTAAATTTTATAGATATATTTATTTTAGAGATAGTTCCGATATATTTTATATATATTATTTTTTTTAAATATCTTTTAATATATATACATATATTTATTTATATTTTTATTTTATAGATATTTTATTATATAATTTTGTTTATATATATTTTTTATATTTTATTATATATATTTTTTATTTATTTTATTTATTTTATTTTATTTTATTTTATTTTGTTTTATTTTATTTTATTTTATTTTATTATAAAAATTTCTATTTTTATATTTTTTTTTATATATTTATATTTTAGAGTTATTTTTATTTTATTTTTGTTTATTTATTTTTTATATATTTTTACATTTTAGATTTGTTCATATAGAACATATTTTTTAATATTTTTATATAAACCTCTTTTGTTTCCATGGAGCAAACAATAAAAAGAAAATTATAAATAATTCAAGATATTTAATTTTTTTTTTAATTAATTTTAAAACTTAGGCTAAACGAACAGCCAAAGGTTGGAGCTCTGCTTTTGTAGTTGATAGCATTGCAATTTTTTGATTAAATGTGGCCCGCAGCACGTTTGCATGACTAAAATCTGCCAAGCATTATGAAAATGTGAGCTAACCATGCGGAGCCAGCCCACTCGCTGGCTGCCTAAATATATTTTGCCATAAAATAACACCAGAGGGCGCTGTCAGTAACATAAGCTCAGCATTTCCGTTTTTGTTTTAGTTACAACTAAAATGCATATGTATATGTATGTATGTATGTATGTATGTGCGTGTGTGTGCGTGCGCGTGTGTGTGTGTGTGTGTGTGTCTGTGTGCGTGTCTCTCGCATGCATACGGTAACATATATTTCAAAACATTTACGTAGGAGTATGTAAACCGCACATGCTGATGGTTTTTGAGAGACGGCGCTACGCATTTCCAGGCATTTGCATTCAAATGCATTTAATTAAATCAACTAGAACCAACAGGAAAATGCTGCAGCAGCAGCAGCAGCAGCAGCAACAACAGCAACAAGCTCAACTCAGCTCAGCAAATGACCTTCCCTCGCATAGAGACGCACACCCCAGGCGCTCAATATGAGCCTCATAATATTTAAAACAAAATTTATTTTGTGCAAATTTTGCCAGGTTCGTTAGTTTTAATTGTGTTTAGTTTTCATTTTCAGTTGTCAGCTGGGCCACAGTGGTACAACACGGCAAATTAGACCACAGAAATTTGAACTGAAACGTAAAGACTGAGCCAATGAATACAATTGCAATGAAACATCGAAAGGGCGCAAATCGAGATTAGAGAAATTTAACTAATCTTAAGTATTTTTAAAATATTTTTAACTTAACTTTAGCTTAGCTAACTGCACGAAATGATAAGAAAATATAAAAAGAATAGAATAGAATAGAGAAATTATTTAAGATTTTTGTTTTACCTAAACTAAGAACATTAAGATCTTTCAATCAGATTTTCAATTAGAATAATTCAATAGAAGCAAAAACAATCATATTACATTATAATCAATGTCCTGCAATAAACCAGCCTATTTTCAGCCTCTGTTTAGGTTGACATCACAAATGTTGCTTGGCCATACAATTAAGTGGTGTTATATTTTTAGTCGACTGTTGACGCGTTTTCTGCCAATTTGACAGTTTTGGGCTTGCGGTTTTTAAAAACAAGCGAAGCCATTAAATAATACACAAACGAAGCAAAAGCCAGATCGAGAGTGCTGTCGACCTGTCTGCCAGCCTGCCTATTAGCCAGGCAGTCAGGCAGTCAGGCAGCGACTACAGCCCGAGGCCAATCCCACTGTCAATTAGCGATTGGCTGTAACAGCGTACCCCCATCAAGCTGTCAAAAAAGTTAAATGCGAAAAACTCATTCGTATCATTTATATATAATATTATCGCTAATTGAAGACAAGGCCGTAGGTAATACCCAATGGCTTCAAATGAAAGCCTCATCGGACAGTCTCGCCTCGCGCTGCCCACAATTGAAATCAAATCGGCTCCGTAATGAACCAATGATAGCCGAGCCTAGACAAAAAAAAAGGTTATACATAGATGGCAGCCAGCATTGTATTCGTGTTTATTAACACTCGAATGCATTTCTTCGTTTCTGTTTCAGTTGCTTTACGAAAAGCTCGACAGTGTCTTCGCACCCAAATGGTCAAAAGTTTTGAATTGATTTCATTATTTTTTTGTTTTTTGTTTTTTTTTTTTCAACTTCTTTCACATTTTGGGTTGTTTTCAAAAGAAAATTCTGCACGACTACACTGATTTATTTAGGTCGAGAGCAGAGCCGAGCAGACGCAACTTATTTAAATCAGCAGTGAAATAATCCAAAGGAGTTAACTTGAAGAGTTATCCAAAAAGATGTTGGCCAAGTGTATATTGCTTATTTGATGGCATTTGCCTGAAAGAGTTTGTCAATTAACTTCAATCACAGCTCATTTCAAATATTTTTTTGGCTGACCCATTTTTCGAAACTCTCAAAGCACACCTCGTTTCGTTACATCATAATTATCAGCATACATGCGCCAACATTTTGGGAGCTTATTTAATTAATTGAAATGCCATCTTGCCAGACTTTGCCTACGACTAAAGTCTGAAGCACTTTAGCTCATCCATTCGCCCCATCTGCCGCTGCCACCGAGCAGCCATTAGTGGAACAGCCAGCGAGGCATAATTGTGCCAACATTTAGCATCATTATTTTTGCGCATTATCTTTGATCTTAATAGTTTGCTTTGACAACGTTTTTACTTCTTTTTGGGGGCTAGCCCGCAACGCATTTAATGTGATTAATTAATTTACAGTTCCCCAGGGAGAAGTTACAAAGACATCGGCTGCTCTCACAGTGTTTTTGGTTTTAAAAAAGATTCACAATTCCTCTAATTGCCTTCAATCCAAAAAGAACCTTTCATAAGACGCGTTGACAGTGACACTTGAAAAATGAACAACAGCAACAACAGCAACAACAACAACTCAAAATGATAACAAAAAAACAAAACAAAGGAAACTAACGATATTTTGATGCTGCCTACCGCAAGGTGCTTTTGAAAAATGAATGTGAAATTAAGGGCCTACCCTTTGCCAAGTGCCAGCCAGGTGAGCAGTCGGCCCTGATGGACCGCACAGGTACAGCCCGGACAAAAGGTCCAGCCGTACCAGTGTGTACACAGCCATTTATCAGCACTGCACGGCGCCATTTTAACTTAATAAACAATAATCAGGCTGTAATTATATGATGGTAATGGCATAATGAGAGCCCAGACAATACGTCAACGTCCTTGTTTGGCTTGATAATTGAAAATGTTTGTAATTTTCGCCTGGCTTTCCTTTTTGCCGTTGTCTTGCTTTGCCAACCCCGCCCCACGCCCCCCTGAAACTTTGCACTTTTATCTGTTGCAAAACTTTTGTTGGCCTTTTTTCTCCATTTGCCTTCATTTTCTCTCTTTTTTTTTTTTTTTTTTTTGGTTCCTTTTTGTTTTGTTGCTCTTGTTATTGTTGTTGGTTGCTGCTGCCACAAAAGTTTTGCGACAGTTTAGGGATTAGCAGTCCCAAAGTAGGCAACGCCAAAAAAAAAAAAAAAAAATAAAAATAAATAAATAAATAAGTAAAAAAAAAAAAGCAAAAGAAAAGTTTCAGGTCATGTACAAATTTAAGTGCTAAAAAATTTGCTGGATTATGTGGTAGTTGATGAAGTTGTTGCGCGGGGAATTAAATGTCAAATGTTTGTTGAGCTTCGTTCGCATTGCTGCTGCTCCAGTCATTCACTAATAGATTTCTCTTCTGCCAAATATTGGAATTTGATGATGATCTATTTCAACGACCTAATCTCACCAACTTCCATACGTGGGCCGTTCAAACAAAAACTTTTGATTATTATTATTACTGGCAGCCCACGCGCATAAAACTTAAGACAAACACAGCTGCCGTTGCTTGAGTGTGGAGTGGGCGGGAGACGGCGACCCCAGCGGTTGTGGCTTGGAGGCTCTGCGGCTCCTATCAAGATAAATATTAGGCACATTTTACGCCCGCTTATTATTTTTAGCCGAGGCAAACTTCAACTTTTAGCGCGAGCGTGTACCGCAACTAACTAAGAAAGCAAGTAGCAACAAAATGCTGGCAAATATGGTAGAAAGGTAACACACAAAGTAATCTTCATGATATACGAACGGCGACATACTCTTTAAAGACTGAAAAGCTAATGAGATCAAATAGGAATTATTGTAGTTTATCTGCTCATATTGGTTTTAAAGTAACTTGATTTATTCCTTTCAATATATTTACTGTCAAATCTGTAGTATAATCATTTTAAAGGTTTTAAGTAAAGCGTAATTCATGAAAGTTTGCAGCACAATCAGCTAACATAACTTTTTATCGCATCCTCAACACATTTATCTATCCAGTTATAGCAACCCAGCAGAGAGCAGGCTAATGGGTATTTGGCTGGAAATTGAAGTCCCAGTGCAGCTGATGTAAAAATAATTTTCGGTACAAGCCAGACATAAGCCCGAAGCTGTTGCTCTGCCAACGACTTCGTAGTTTGCTTCAAGTGCGGCGGGGCCCAATGCAGATATTATAGAGATATTATTATTATTTTTGTTGGCCACGCGAAGGTGGCGCTGGGGCTATGGAACTTTTCACTAAGATGCTCGCTTGTACTTGTTTGCGCTCGGGCTGGGCTGGCCGCTTGCGCAATTTAACTAAAAGCTCAATCAATCATCTCACATAGACACGGCGCCTCCATGGCAATGCTTAATTTCTGCTTTAGTTGCTCTCCCTGTCGCGCAGCTGACGCTGTCTTTGTCAATGTTGTCATAGAGTTTCGCTTGGACCCAGGACCGTTGCGCCTGAAGAAGTTTTAAGCCGCTTTTCAAGGCGCTTTTTGAAGTTTATCTGCTCGGTTGGCAAGTTTGGCCAGGCAACAAAAAAGGCCCCGTGGCATTACCTGGCCAAAATACGTGTCCCTGTATGTGTGTGTGTGTGTATGTGAGTGTGTGTGTGTGTGTTTGTCTTGCATGCATTTTAGGCAACCGCTAGCAAACATATTTGTTTAGCTGCAAAAGGGTTGATTATTAGGCACCAATGCTTCCCAACTGAAAATTGTTGCGGCTAATGCGCCCAAAGGCGGCTTAGCGCTTAAGTCTGCAACGTGATGAGGCCTTAAAGTAATTGCTTGGAAATGAGCCCAGCTTTTGATGTACACGTTGTGCAATTAAAATGGGCAAAAGCCTTTAAGTAGGCTGCACAAAAGAAAAATATATATAAGTATATACGACTGAGCATACCCTAGAAAGGTGCAAATAGTATCTATATATAAACAGACAAACTGATTGATATCAAATTAACTTAGTATTTTACACATCACAGCTCAGTAGCCTGAACACCTGCTATGGAAACTCCAACACCTGTCTGAATATCGTGCATATCTCGTGCCCCAGCAAATATGCCCAACTTGACTGGGATATGGCTAGGAGTTGATAGCACAAAGAAAAAAAACTATCCCTCATAAACTTACCGCTCGCGGCTGCTGCTGAGTCGCAGCCTTATTCCCACACAGACGACGACAATGATGATGATGAGCGACAGAGCAAACAAAAAAAAATAAATATATATAAAACAAAAAAGAATGCAGAGAATGCAGGCAACAACAACAACAACAACAACAACAGCAACAACAACAATAAGAATAAGAATATAATTATGTCTGCTTTTTCGCAATTATTTCAATTATAAACACAAGCTGTTGCATTTGGCAGTGTGCCACAGCAACAGCAACAGCAACAGCAAAAACAAAGACAACAACAACAAACAATGAAACATTGCCGTCGGGCAAACCGGGTGCCGGGCGACGGGTGACGGGCTGCTTTTCGCATAAAAATCCCTTTGCACACTTTGCAGCATGCAGCATGCAGCATGCAGCATAGAGCATACAGCAAGGGAGACGCTTGCATAAAATGAGCACATTAGCCTAAAAGCAGGCAGCATAAACTGTGCACAACTCCAGCTCACTGCTGCGAGCAGAAGGTGTTGCACTGAGCCAAGAAATAAATAAAAACAGGAGTGAAGAGTTTTAGCGTGGATAGAAGAAGAACAAATACCCTAGCAGAAAGAAATATATATGCTGAGTCTTAAATCTGGCAGTCAAACAGCATTGCAGTCCAAAGATCTGCTAGCCTCTACACAAGCCTCCACTTAACCTCTAAACTTTATACTGATTTCACTCAATATGCAACAGAAATTCTATATAACATGTGACTTTGAGTTTTATATAGTCCAAAATGTATAGATTGATCTATGCCAAGTTTCCCTAAGATTACTTTAAAACCAAGCAATTATTATAATAGACTATGAAGTAAAGTTTCAATTGAAAGTCTCACGCGACAACAACATAGGAAATTGTTTGCTTAGGACATTTTTACTATTTTTATTTTTTATTGATTTATTTTGTTTTCTTTTTTCTATGCGAATAATGATGGGACCTAGTCGCATAAAATAATATTATAATATATTAACATATTTTTATTGTTGTTATTATTGAATGATTTATTTTTTTGTTTTCTTTGACGATAATGACGATAATTAGAAATTATATAAAACTTAAAATGTTTCAAAAATAAAAATCATTTATTTAAAAATTCCAAAAATGATTGCTTTAGCAAACCTTAAAGTTCTTGTCAGATTTTGTCTTTGGCGCCTTTTACACACAGCGCTAACTTGTCATACCCTCTTCCCTATCCTTCTAATGGGTACTCGACGTAAAAACAAAGACGCTCCACTGCATGCAGCTGTTTTTATGTAACTGCCAGCGCTGCTGCAGCTTGTTGCACATGCATGCCTAGGCGTAATGCGTGAAGTCTGGACAGCACAACAGCAACAGCAACAGCAACAACAACAACATAATTGCTATATAAACTGAATGAGCTTGCCTGACTTCTGACTGTGTGTGCGTGTGTGTGTGTGTGTGTTTGTCTCACTGTCTCTTTCTGTTGTGCTTATATTATTTTTGGCATGCGCCGGGAATTGTTTTTGGCTCACGTAACTAACGGCAAAAGCAAAAAGCAACTCGTGCTCATAATAAAACTTTTACTATGACAGTAAAATTTTAATAAAATCACTGCAAAAGTACAAAGCACTTGTGCTACAAAACGTACCAGAGCAGACCAAAACCAGACCACACCAGACCAGACCAGACCATAGCAGACGAGACCCTGCGCGCACCCAACAGGCATGTTGACTGGATGCCCGAGACTTGCGAGCAGAGTGTATTAGTGTTGTTGCTGTCGGTTCAAGAGCGTCGTGTAAAGTGCATCGCACGCAATTGACAGACAGCAAAGACATAGAAAAATTCACTTTGTTTGCTTACTACGGCAATTTGTAACATACTTGAAATAGCTATAAAGCTGCACAGCAATGATATAAGTATAATGATATAATAGCATTAGATGGCACTTTTGAAAGTATTTATATAGTATTTCAAGCATTACCTGATACCTAGCAAGCAAAAGCAGCTCTTCTTCTTGCATTTGAAATATAAATCAATTTTATAATCAAATTTTGGGATTTTTGCTTAAGCCTGATAAGGTTATTAAACAATTAGACTAACATTTAAGTGTTTAGGTGTAGCATAAAAATATTTAAATAATTATTATCATTTTTTTTTTACTACACAAAATAATTTCGTACGTTTATAAAAAGAAATATTTACTATACGAAAATTAGTTTTTTTTTTAATATTTTAAACTTTCTCTTGCAGTTAAGCTGTTTTTAACGACTAATACTTTTTTGTTCTTTTATCAAACGACTTCTCGTTTATGTTTTAATTGAATCTATCATCAAAACAAAATTTTATTTCTTTATGTTCATTTGCTTATGGCTTAACAATGGAATCGAATCAATTGATTTGATGGCTGAAGGCTGCCCACGGTGTTGGTGTCACTTTGCGAACGAGCACCTCGTACTTGCTCAACTGTCTTAGAGGGAAGTTCTCGTACTTGATGAAACACGATTTCTGTGCCAAATACAGGGTGCCAACGAAAATGCCGTTATCGGTTTTAGCACGACAGACGTAAACACGTTCGTTCAGAGCGCTTGTGCCCACAGATACAGCATGCCTTTCCAAGAATCCATCAAAGCTGCGCACCCAGTCATAGCTGAGGGTCGCATTGAACACCAACAGCTCGTAGGCGGTGGCCTGATTCAATCCGACTGAATCGGTGTTATAGGTAGTGTATCCAGTTTCGGCTCTAACGCGTGCTGGCAGAATCGAGCTGGCGTAAACGACGCGACCCACATAGCTGTTGTAGCCATCCGAATCGATGCCTCCGAGCACAGCATTATCGGGAAAGTTTTTCGTCTTATCGAAAACCATCCAGTTATCCGTAGTGTCGTACACGCCGCAACGAATGCTGCCCAAGAGCTGAACAAAAATCAACGCACAAGCAATCACTTTCGTAGTAGAATACATTGTTCAGACTCTTCGATAACTGATCAACGACTGTGCTGACCATTGTGGATGGCTTTGATGTTTATATACATATGCTTCTGTTTATTACCTTAGGCACTCACTTGCTGCACTGATAAACATAAGTAGTATAAATCACAATGGGTGAGAGGGTTAACCTTTTGCATTTACTTATTGATAAGATATGCCAAAATTTAGTAATACTATTGAATGACACGTGACTAGTTAATTACTAACTTCTGCAGAACTACAAAAGTGATAAATATTGACGAATACTTTTCTGATAACTGTGTACAAAATCATGAGGAAGTAGTACAAGCAGAGTTTTGACATAGACTTTTAAGAGAGAAATATATATATATATATATATATATATATATATATATATATATATATATATATATATATATATATATATATAGTTGTATAAAAACATAGGAATATTATATAATATATATATAAATATCTCTCAATAAGCATTTAAGCCTTTTTACATTCCCTTTACAAATCTATTGGTGCTGTCAGTGCAATTTGTACATCTCTCACATAAATCAGTTGCGTGAAGCCCACCTCAAAAATACATATAAATCAAATCACTGCCATAAACCTAACCCAACAAAAAAACGAAAGCCGCCCAAATGATAAAGCCACTGCAATAAAAAAAAATAGAAATAAAAAACAGAAGCAAAAATAAAAATCTCCAAAAAAGAGAAAGGAAACGCTTGAATTAATTTGCATTATTAAATCGTTCGCATAAATCGCACAGCGCCAGTAACAAATACAATAATGGAATAACAAAAACAAAAAAAAAATACAATACGATAATTAAAACATCCCCAAGGAGCTTGGAACTAATTGCCGCAGCCCTTTGGCAGTTGGCGGCGAGCGTTATAAATAAATAAATGAAAACCAAACCAAACCGAACCGAACCGTACCGAACCGAACCGAGCCGAACCAAAGTCAACGCCATGCATAAATTATAAGCAAGTGTGGCACTGGCGCCTTAATTTATGCTTTAAAATTTCATATTAATAACGCGCAGCATGAAAATTGGCTCAGCCGAACAGAGACAGAGACAGAGACACAGGCAGAGGCAGAGGCAGAGGCAGCGCGAGAAAGACAGACAGACAGAGAAAGAGTGAGAGAGAGAGTGTGAGGGAGAGAGGGAAGAGAGCGAGGGCAATCGCGAACGCGAGAAATTTGTTGCAAACGCACTAATTCAATAATTTATGCACATTTTTTAACACATGAACGCACTCGGGCAACTGCAAGGCTTCCCGAATCCTTTTTCTGACAATTTTAATTAAAATTAAGTAAATGGCAATGCAAAACGGATTCAGCTTGTACATATATACCCTGTAACTGCAAAACAGATGCTATATAAATATATATCTATATATATATACCTATTTCTTTTTAAATGATTTAGTGATAGTTGAAAAACTAATTTTATTTATTTATTAATTTTTTATTTAAATATCAATTTGATGCATTCACATATTATTTTCTTGTTAGTAAATCTTTTGTTCAATTCTACTTTTTTTTATATATTCATATATGTATATAAATATTTTATATATATATATATATCACTGAATAGATCAGAAAAAGTATTGAATGCGCCACAAAATCGTTTCATCACTTAAAACACTAACTTAATTCAAGCTTTATTGAATTAAATTTCATTTAATAACTAAAATACATTGCTTAGTATACAGTTGCATACGCTCTCTTGCCGCTTAGTTACAGGGTATATAAATATATATATATATACATATAAATAATATTCAATCCAGGGCAATGAAGGCATATTGAGTGAGGTACTTTTGGCTTGGCGTGCGTTTCAAATTGAGCGGATTAAGTTTAATTACAATTTTTCGCTTATAGTGGGTGGGACAACGCACACACACACACAGAGGCACACGCACACACATGACACACGCAGAAGGGAAGAACATGCCGGCAGCGCCTTTGTGCAATGCATTTGTAAGGGTTGTTCCTTTTGTCTGGCGCATAAATGAAAAGTAAACCTTTATGCAACACTCTGCGGGATGCAATGCAATGCAGACCGAAACCAAAAGCAGAACCGCATTTAAAGGCAACCCCCCGAATCCATCCCACACACACACACACACACACACACACACACACACACACACACACACACACACACACACACACACATACACTGTGGAAAATTCGTTACGCACACGTGTTCCAATGTTGGCCTGGTCGACGTCCCACAACAGCTCCTGTTGCGCTCAGTGCTTATAATTGGATTTAGTTGTCGTTAAGTTTGGACTGCTTATTGTTTTGTGCCCGCTCGTGCATATGTTCGTTGTCATTATTGGCACCCAACAACCAAGGCGACGATGCCGGCAATCTTCTCCAGCAACGCGTGCTTATGTTGGCCATGGACGAAAGACTTAATGCATTTGCCTTTTGGGGTTGCGGCCTTTACAGGCATTTAGCCCATTGAAATTACAGAGCCCATAAAGAAAACTGATTACTTGACAGGCGACTTGGACGTCGCGTCGCATGGCATCGCATGGCATCGCATCGCCTCGCATCGCATCGCTGGCAACGTGTCAAGAGGGTGCACTGCGTCAGGATATGGACACGGTTAATTAAATGCCAATGTTGATTTCTAATGTCTGGCTCAAGCTCATTATGAATATTATTGTGTTCAGGCCAAGCGAATGCTGACCCCTTGCCTGATTTATGGCCGCGCCATAGAGAAATTGTCAAACAACATCAACATGACAACATTTGAGTTCATAATTAAATAAATAATTTTCGATCTATGCAAACGTTGCTCTGATGCTGTTTGAAGTAATAAATAATTTTCAAACCAGATCAAAAATTGATATAGGCGTAAAGAAATGAAATGAAATTAAATTATTTGAGCGTTTGATATCAAAGAACTCAGTTTAGGTCTCTTGCCTAATAATACAATCTATATATAAGAAATATATACACTTTTTATTATAAATATTTCATATTTTATATGAAATAAAAGTAATTTAATTTACTCAAGTGTGCTAAGCCTTAAGGATAAAAAGTTAGCTAACAATGAGACTAAATATTGTTATATATCGTTTATAAATTATTAATTATTATTTATTATTTATTAATTATTATTTATATAATATAATTATATAATTTAATTAATTATACATTAAAATATTAATCAGCCTAATTAATTTCCAAGCTCAAAATTCTTTGTCCACATTTATTTTTTCAATTAAACACAATTCTTTAATCGTTTATTAATTTTGTATTTTATTAATTCGTTTAATAATAATTTATTAATTATTAATTAATAATCGCTTAATAATTTTTACTTTATTAATTTAGTTAATTAGGCCTAATCTAAATAAATCTATCTATCGACACAATCGGGAAACTTCACTATATTCGATTCGTGAAACTTAACTGCAAATTAAGCTAAATAATTTGATTGGCCATTAAAGCCTTTAGCTTAGTGCGTAGTCCGTCTACCTACGAGCTGACAATATGAAACCTGAAACGCAACGAATTATTTACAGAGTAATTACGTCTAATGCTTTTCCCTATACCGAAGTCTGGCGTCTGTTGCTGGCTCTGTTGCTGGCTCTGTTGCTGGCTCTGTTGCTGGCCACATGGTCCTCTAATTACTTTCGAAAATTGTGATCAATCACACGATATATATATATATATATATATATATATATATATATATATATATATATATATATATACATTATATATGTCTATATATGCAGCACGTTGCTGTTCAAAGCTTCAACCCCACTGCCGCTGCATAATGACCAAGCCAGTGTAGCAAACACCTCAGAGTCAAAGCCAGAAGCCAATGGCATGGCTAAAAGCATTTCTGCCTTAATCGTTTCATGTCGCGCGACAAGTTAAACCCAACCGCTCCCCCTCCGTGCGTCTTCTACAATGGCGGAGCTATATAGCTGGTGGTGGCAACCATTACAGCTACGAGCCGTGGTCAGCTGTGCGTCAGATTTGTGTAGATTAGCTAAACAGTTGGGTCTGGTTGTGCCTGGCAGGCGCTCTTAGTAATAATTGCAAATCAATGACAGGGAAATTCAATTCAAAGGCTGCCAGGCGACACCACAACAGCAACGGCAACAGCACCAACAACAACAACAACAACAACATTGAATACAACAATTGAGGCAACATGAAGGCAGCTTGAAATTTCAATTCGATCGATTTGCAATTGACAAAAAGCGTGCCGCACCAAATGTGGCCCGGCATACATAGCTAGCGGTAGCGATAGCGGGGGCCAACTCCACGCGATTTGCGTTTAAATGACCAACGCAATTATGGCCAAGCATAATTATAGCTGTGTGTGTGCCTGTGTGTGCGTGTGTGTGTGTGTACATATATTTATACATATATTCATATGTGTGTGTGTGAGCGTGTGTGTATGACAGCGCGCGCGCCATTCTGCGTTATATTGGAAAATTTAATTGATTTAATCAAACAATGACAAAGATTAATGCGGTTTATTAACATAGACGTAATTGGTGGGGGCTCATAGATTAGTTCAAGTTTTCTATATTTCACAAATTATTTTATTTTGTGAAATTAAATTTAATTAGAATTTGTAAATAATGAATTTGTGGCATATTAAACTGAAAAATTGTACATACAAATTAGATTAAAAGAGAAACAATATATATACATATATTACTTGAGATATATATCGATATATATAGTTTAAACAATTTTTAAAAAAATGTTATATATTTTAAACAAAATTAAAATTGAAAAAGCTTGTTATTAATAGTTTTTTTTAGGTATCTAAAAAAATTTAAAAATATTTATATATGGATTTTAGCTCTATCGAAGTCTTTTAAAACATTTTTTATTACTTTAAGCAGTAATTCAAAAAAAAAAGTTGAAATGCTAATAATGCGAGATCAAAATATAATGAGATTTTATATTTTAAGACTTCTTTAATATTTATATATTTTTATTTAAGATCTTTTTGATGTATTAATACCGCTTAATTTTGTTTTAAATATAGATATTTTTAAACGCATTTAATAATTAAAAACTTAAAAAAAAAACACATATAGATAGTCAACAAATAATACAATTAGGCAACCCAAAATGTTTTTTTTTTTTCAATTTTATATTCGTATATCATTTGATTTGGCTGCTGCGACCCCTTTTCCAGTTAATGCTTTTGCACTGCCGACTCCACTTATGATTTTCATGTTTATCTTGCATTTTTGTCGCATTGTGTATTTGCTTTGTGTAAGCGAGCTAATTGTTTTTAAATGCAAAACTATAAATATGCAAAGCATCTACATACACATATACAAACAGACATGCACATACATGTATATGTACACATGCACAGATATGTGTCTTTCAATGGCTGCATATTTACAAGCAATAATTTATTAAATGGTAATTGTTTATGGCATATTATGGTCATTATGGTGCATGCCTTCATTTATTTTAATATGCCTTCAATCAACACACACACGCAGGGTAACACACACACACACACACACACACACATTTATATATACTCACACACAGCTAACAATTTCAATCAATTGTCATTTGCATAAAATCAACATTAAAACGGCGGCGTCCTCCAACCACAAACGACAACAACAAAAAAAAAGAAATTTCCAACCCAGCGAAATTTTAATTAAAAATCAGCTTACAACAATGGCAAATAACAACGAAAATTTCAGCCAACAAAAAATTGCCGAGCAACATGCAAAAATTGCAAGTGAAAGTCACTAAAATTTGAAAAACGAAAATGCGCTGCGCGCGCAGCGAGAATTGCAATAAATTTCAAGTCAAGATCCCAGCGAAAAAAACAGCTAAAAAAAAGTGGAAAAAATGGAAAAATGGAAGAAAAAAAAATGGGAAAAATCGCATAAATTAAACGTAAAATGTTGCCAAGTGCAACTGGAGTTTACGATAGTTAGTTAGTTTAACAGCAGGTGGCAAAAAAAGGGTTGCGGGTGGCTGGGCGCCGGCGGGCACTTGGCTTAGATGCAGTCACCCGCGAGCCCCAGGCGCTGCAGTGAAAGTAAAGTAGTTAAAGTGAAAGCCCTCAAATGCAGACGATTTGCATAAATGCAAATTTTGTAGCGAATTGTGTGCGAGAGAGAGAGAGAGAGAGAGAGAGTTGCCGCCGTTAAGAGCACACAGGCACGGGCAGGCGCTCATCACTCAAAATGACGTCCACGCACTAATGAAGCAACAAAATGGGCGTGGCTGTGGCAGGCAACGGCAGAAAAAGAAAACAATGGGCGTGGCGTTTAAACAGCGTAGCACTGATTTGATAAAAGAAAAAGCTAAGCTATAAAGCTTATGCTTTCACAGTGCAAAAGCATAAAAAAGCAAAGATTAGAGAAAAAAAACATAAGATTAAAGTGAAATATATGCAAATATATTGCACAATAACAATGCATGGCTTGACTTCTTTTTCATAGCTCTACGCCACAGAATTGAGTTGTAAATTTAATAAACTATAAAAAGAAATGTTATCTAGGCTTAGCACATTCATATATCTTGAAATACGAAAGAAAATGAAATAAATTAACAAACACAATAAACAACAGCTCAGTTTAATCAATAGCATCAGCATCAGCATCAGCATCAGAGCCTCATCTGCTATGCATAGCAATGCATTCGGCTCTAGCTCTAACTAGTAATTATGTAATTTGGCAATCTATATTCAAATTCCGTTTTGCTCTATATGCAATTTTACACTCACTCAACTCATTAGCCTTGCAAAGTGAGTATCAAAAGCTGTTGACTTTTGATGATGGGCAACTTTGATTCCCATTTCATGGCCCCTTCGACTGCCAACGAGTTGCATTCAAAGTCAATCAATACGTTTCGATATAGCAACTACTTCCGCCTGGCTGCACATTATTTCCTGCTACCATGTTGGAGCACAGACAGCGTTTGCCCAAGTGTCCGCCAGTGCCATGACAACATCAGCCGCATTTTCAGCTTCAGCAACAATTCCAACGACAACAACAACGACAGCAACTTCATTTCATTTTATTTGCACGCATCGCGTTGTCAAGGGTTAAATGCATATATGTATATAGTATACTCCCCGACTTCCCGCCCTACCCAATCTGACCTTTATTGGCAACGGCAACCATTTGCTTCCACCTGATCACATTTCACACGGTCGCAACGAAGTCACCCTATGCCACGCGCCGCCTTCTGCACCACCCCGCAGCACCTTGTACCTTTTGCCATGGCCGTAACAATTTTTGCATGCGTTGACATGTGAAATTGTTGCGCAAGTCTCCAGGCGATGCTTTAGCTGCTGTTTGTGCTTGTCTTGTATTTGCTATTGTTGTTGCTGTTGCTGCTGCTGCTGTTGTTGTTGTTGTTGTTGTTGTAGCTACCCTGTTTGGGGGGCATGGTGTTGATATTTTAATTAATGGCCATATGTCAACTGCATGCAAATAGGTTAAAAGGCTGCCAATTTCCGGATAAATACAGCCAAACGTCCACTCGCAAAGCTGTTACCTCAAATTGAGGCTAACTGAGAAGTTAATCCGCTTATTTATACTTATTATACTTATTTATATAATACTTATTTAAAAAAAAAAAAAAACATTAAAACATGATAATGTACTCGCAAGCGATACTTGAATCAATGCCCGTTGCCTGCTGAGGCAGTCTATAAAAAAATATGATGTTAAAGGTTTTTTAAATTTAGAAGAATTTTATTGCTTTAAAGATTTTTTTATTTCAGATTTTATTTTATTGAATATTTAATTTCATGAAATATTTTATTTAAGATTTTACTTTTTTTAAGATTTTATTTTATTATTATTGAGGATTTAATTTTATTGAGGACTTTTTTTATTTAAGATTTTATTTTTTTGAAGATTTTATTTTATTAAATATTTTATTTTATTAAATATTTTATTTTATTAAAGATTTTTTATTTTATTTCAGATTTTTTTGTCCTTTGTTTATTAAATATTTTATTTTATTAGTTTTAATTTTATTGAAGATTTTATTTTATTAAATATTTTATTTTATTTAAGATTTTATTTCATTAAAGATTTTATTTTATTAAAGTTTTTATTTTATTAAATATTTTATTTTATTAAATATTTTATTTTATTAAATATGTTTTTTTATTGAATATTTAATTTTATTAAAGATTTTACTTTATTAAATATTTAATTTTATTGAAGATTTAATTTTATTGGAGATTTAATTTAATCAAATAATTTATTTTATTTAAGATTTTATTTTATTGAAGATTTAATTTAATTAAATATTTTATTTTATTTAAGATTTTACTTTTTTAAAGATTTTGTTTTTTTAAATATTTTATTTTATTGAATATTTTATTTTATTAAATATTTTATTTTATTAAATATTTAATTTTATTGAAGATTTAATTTTATTAAAGACTTTATTTTATCAAAGAGATAAAGTTATCCCTCAGAGAGGAATAAATAGAAAAAGAAAATTAAAGACAGCTCAAGCCAGATGGAGTCAAGTCAGAGGCGATCACAGGCAGAGCTACGTAACTCTCTGCTTTTGCTTCAATTTAAATTTCACAAATTTTTAGTAAAATATTTAAAATTCTATATTTGAAATAGGGCTCCTCGTTCTACACGGCGCTACACATATGAAAAGCAGCTTAATTAAAATTGAATATATATATTGAGAAATTGCTTTTCCTAGGCATATACATACATCTTGCTTGATGCTTTTAGCTTAAAGCCATAAAGTAAACAAAATCAAAGTTAAGACTGTTAAAAAATCAATCATCAATGCAAAAGGCGGCCCAAGCGCACCCTTTGGCCATTGAGGCTGAGGGCATAACTCTTCACCGTAATCATTAGCATACATTACGGCTTGACCCTCAAGTGCTGTCCAAATGGCCTATTATGTGCTTGTAGCTGGTTGCTCCATTGGCTTCCTAACTCATTTTTTGTCATCATTTCTTTTTTTTTTTGTGTTCCTTTTGGCTGTTGTCAATGGCAAAGGTCCCATACGAGCACGAGCGCGTATGTGTGTCTTTGGGTCTCTGTTCAGCAGTGTGTGTGCGTGTGTGTGTGCGTGTGTGTGTGTGTCACTGTGTGTGTGACCAGAGCAAATGATAATAGTAGTTGGCTTGACGCATACAAACACAATGCATGTGAAGCGGCGGTCCCCACGACCGATGCTGACCGAGTGATAAAAAAAAAAAAAGAAAGAGAGCTCAGAGCTCAGAGCTCAGTTCAGCTCGTGTGCTGTATTGTAGTTGTTTCGCTGGCGTCCTTCATTCATGGGCTCATTCATTCAAGCGTTTCAATTGAGTGGAAAGCTAAGGCTGCGCGCCACACACCCGTCCAAAGCCCAGTCCCAATGCCATTCCCGGTTCTTCATAAGCTTATAAGCTCGTTCGCTTGGCCCCGAACCATGTATTTCCTGTTCATAGTTTCGTTTTGGTTTTCGTCTTTCTTCATTTTTTTCTTCTCTCTCCCTTTTTTTTCAATTTAACATCCGTTTTTGTGGCTACAGCATGTCTATTATGTTGATGATGTCCTTTGACAATATGTCCTAGCCTGCCCAACGACCAGTAATGGCTGTGTCCAGAGTTTGGCGTTTGCCGCTCGTGCACTGCCATTGATATCAAGGATGCTCAAAAGCTGCTTGCTTTGGTTTTGTTTTTCAAACTGATTGCAGCAACTGCTTTTGTGGTTCCTTCTGATGTTGTATTGTATAATAAAAAAATATAAAAAAAACGGGGTGGTGGATAGCAGCGCTTGGCAAAACTGTGTCAATGAAGCATTTGAATAACTTGCTTAAATTTAAACCAACTAACTTTCATTAAATATATAGAAAAAACGAAGTGAAAGAGGCAGTCATAAGCTTGTTTAAGATTACCAATTTTAGCAATTAAAATTGTTAGAGTCAAATCAAATCAAATTATTTGCTAAGAAATTTAGCTGAGAGAGTTAACGTTGGCGAAAGGAAAAATAAGAAATTTAAAGCCAAATAATTTCGAATTATTTTGTAAAATTTAATCAAAATATCAAATTTAAATAAAAAAAAAAATCTATAGCAATTATATACCTAAACTCTATATAAATCACGCTGCTATAGTATACTTTACTTTAACCCATATAAGATGGCTACCTTTATTCTACCTTCTACTCCACAGAGCTTCGCAATCGATTGCCGTTAGTAAGCCAATATGGTTTGGGGCAAACGGCTAGCGGCGGCATTTGAGTTTGTTGGTGGTTGAATGTGTAGCACTCTTCTTAACCCACTTACGATTGGCAGCCTTTGACCCCGACGCAAGCAGCTCATCAGACTTGAGTTTAATTGTTTGTTTTCTTAGTTTATTGAACGGCGGCGACAGACGCAGTTGTCGACTGACAACCGGTCAGTTGGGCACTTTCGTTGATATGCACTTAATGTCTGGCCAATGGCGTGTTTTTAATGGCCATCACTTTGTCTGGTAGTTTAATTAACTTCGCTTTAAGCCCACTGGCCAGCACATGGTACTTTTTCTAATTTATTATAACCAAGCTGGGAAGACGACGCCAACGTCCAACACCAAAGCAAATCCCAAAGTCATTTATTTGTCCTTGCTGCCAGCAATTTTATTTATTTTGTTCGCGTCGTATCGCGCCGCGTCTTGTGGCAAATACAGGCCAGGCTGCACAGCTTATGGATGGTATAGCGTGTGTGTGTGTGTGTGTGTGTGTGTGTGTGTGTGCGGATTGTTTTGCTCCAGCTCTGGGCAACTAAAAACCCATAACTATATGTTTTTCTGACACATTTTAAAAGTGCGCCGCAAGTCGCATGCAATTTATTGTTATTGCGTTTTGCACTCGTTTTTCTTTTCTACTTTTTGTTTTCGCTGCTGCCACTTTTTTTCCTTGCTTTCTCCCATCTCTCCCTCTCTCTTTCTTTTTTTTGTATTTGTCGCAAATCCAAGGACATTTTGTTGTGCATTTGTGTTAACCTAATATGCTTGTAATTGCCAACCAAAAAAAAAAAAAAATAAAACAAAAATAAATAAACCAAAAAATAGAACAATGCTTGGCTTTGCTGTTGTTTTTACTGTTGCTGCTGCTGCTGCTGCTGCTGCTGCTGTTTCTGGCGCGCAGCTTGTTAGTGAAAGTTGCGAAAACAAGCACTCGAACTAGCAACTCCATTGTCCATTGCCCGCCGTTTTTTGTTTTCAAAAATAATAGCACTCTACTACACCAGCTTGGGTAGTAACAATTTTCCTGTCAATTTTGGCAATTAAAGTTGCTCATTATGTGTGCTTAGAGATATTCAATTTTAAGATTAAAAATTCAAAAATTTATAAATTAAATTAATAAAAAAAATTAAACATTGCTATAGGGAAAATAAAAATGCTTAGAACTCTTAATAATATATGGCATATTTATATATATATATATATATATATATATATATATATATATATATATATAGAAATCTATATAATATAATTAAGAGCATAAAACGTTGAAAAATAAATAAAATAATTAGTTTAAATTTCTAGTTAAATCCTACTCTTAATACTCAACACGGCCTTTTGGCGGGCTCAACGATAACTGCCCAAAAACCAACAAAAATAAAATTAAAATACAAATAAATTCCAAAAATTTAATATTATTAAAATTTATATAATTATTTATTTGATTTTGAACAGCACGTGACTCTAGCTCATTGCTATTTGTCATGTTAAAGTCAAATTATCTAACAATTAGTCTGAAGTAACGTTTTGAGTCTTAGATTAATGTTATAATTTCATTCTTGCAACTTTAAAATATTCTATATATTTTTTTAAATGTGAATTAAATACAGCTCAAATATGTATATAAGTTATAAATAAATTTAGTGTTCCAATAACTTTTAGATTAGTTATTAGTGATCCGTGTGGATCGTTCATCGGTTCTTATAAAACTAACTTAGACATAATTCCCTAAACATAGCTTAAGATGTCGGCACCGGCAGCGATGCCGACGGCGTTCCCGACACAATGCCGACCATGCGCTTCGTGACATTCCTCAGCGGTCCCTCGCGATGGCTCAGTTTACATTTCCATCAGCGACATCTGTTGAGTGGCGCAACTTTGTTGCCCACGCATCCGGTTGGCCTAATTCAACTACTTTGTGCTAACTTATAAATTCATTAAAATATATTTAAAATTAAAAAAAAAAAATCATGTAAGATTTTAACTAGAATGTTTAGAGCTCAGTAAAAGTAAACTATCTAAACATTTCGAAGCAGTTTCTAGTATCACCAGAAATTATATAATATATTTTTATATATTTTATATATTATATACAACAAACTGAAGTTGGCAACAAATTGTACTGATAAGGTGCTACTGAAGCCATTGTATCTCAGTCATATTACAGTTGAAAATAGTTCAATAATGCAGAAAATTACAAAATAAGCTGCACAAATATTGCCATAATAATCCATAAAATCTCAAAAACAAATACATTTTTAATGCAATTCATAGTTTTTTTTTTTTTAAATGAGACTGAAAATCAAATATTATTGCCTGGTAAATTATATTTATAATCCGATTTATGCAATTTGTCCACATACAAAAAAAAAAGAGGAAATGAAAATGAAAAGGAAAAGGAAGAGTAGAGTAAGAAGATTAATCTTAAGCACACACAAAATGCAATTTGCAGAGCATATACTTGTCGTCCTACGGTCGAGTAAAAACCTGATGCGCTGTTTGTCCTTTTGTTATTTTAGCAACTTTTTCAGCATTTGGTCGCCTTAATTTGTTGGTCAGCTTACAAATTTGTATGGCGCATTTTAATTGACGCTGATTCTGCGCCAGAGTTTGCCTGGCACATGGCAGCGTTTTATTCTGCGGAATATTTCGCTTAACCAAATTTATGGTCGACTTGTGTGTCTGTGTGTGTGAAATGAATTGGGTTAATAGTGCGAGCTCATGGATTTCTTTGTTGGGCTAATGGCTAATGGCTATGGCATTTTAAACGTATTAAAGACGATTTACCACAATTCACTTTAAAATATCACATAGATTGCTAATAAGACACACTCGTATCAATCGGCCAATTTCGAAGACAGCAAGCAGATACTTCTTACATTAGATAGACGGCAGGAGTCGGTGCAACCCTCGAGAAAACCTCGACACGTGTCAGTGTCGCTGTCAATAGATGTCAAGAGCATAGAAATGGAAATCCTAGTCCGTACATAAACTGCCTAGACAAGCCTACTTAACTACTCACTCACTCAACAAGCGACACTCGATCCATGTTGCAACTGCGTCATATATATATATATATATATATGTATGTATATAGTATAGAAACGTCACCCACCTTCTGCACTGTTCTACCCACACATCGCATGTCAGTTGAAAATTAAACCTTTCACTCAACTCAAATTCAATTGTTGTTGGTTTTTGCCACCGCGCGTCTTCGAAAATCGAAATCTATAACGCACGAAATCAGAAACTGTCCGCCATAATGTGGGGTTGCTGCCAGCCGAACTTCTCTGCGTGCTTTGTATGTATATGTGTGTGTGTGTGTGTGTGTGTGTGGTTTGAGATTTGGGCTAAACGCATTACACACGACGAGCAACGAGCAGAACGAGACACACTTGAGGCAGACATTTTATTTGTAATATGACAGCACTTCATATCCTTTTTCAATGATATTAAGAGGCAGGCGAACAACAGGAAATTATGCACGTCAGACCTGTCTGCTTATGTGTAATACCCGTACCAAGTTTTCGATAAATTGTTGTGGATGGGAGGGGCAGGGGGAGCGGAGCGGAGCGGAACAGTTCATTTTGCCCGCTGGCCCTTCGTCAGTTATTTGGTTAGCCAGCATTTCCCCCTCTTCTACCGGCCTGTCGTGTTCGTCAGTTTTTGCTGGGTCTTTGCATACTTGATTGCATTTTCGTAAATGAATTGTTAGTCTTGCTGACGAAACAGATGTGCGATAGATGAGAGATAAAGATATTGTTTATATTGATTAAGAGAACATTTTGACTAAAAGCAATCGTATATCGTATATCATCTCGCATACATTATTTATTATTAACATTATTTTTTGCTTAAATTATTACTTGATTTTTTATTTTTCATATTTTATATTTTCAATTTTGTAATTTAAAATATTATATTTTATATTTTAAATTGCTTAATTTATTACTTGATATTTTCTATTTAATATTTTATTTATTTTTCAATTTTGTTTTTTAAAATTTTATATTTTTAATTGAATATTTTTTATTTTATTTTTTATATTTCATATTTTTTTTTATATTTTACATTTTTTATTTTATATTTTATTTTCTATATTTTATATTTTACATTTTATATTTTATAATTTATATTTTATTTTCCATATTTTATATTTTATATTTTTCATTTTATATTTTATATTCTATATTTTATATTTTATATTTTACATTTTTTATTTTATATTTTATTTTCTATATTTAATATTTTACATTTTATATTTTATAATTTATATTTTATATTTTATATTCCATATTTTATATTTTATATTTATGTTTATATGATTGATGTTCTTATTTGTTCTCATTCATCTCTTTACACACATATCTACTATAAATTTTTATTTTAAATTATTTTTCATTCATTGAACACTGTTTTTTATCCATGTCACTCTTTCCCCATTTTACGATTTTTCTCATTAAAACCGCCTTTATCAACATTTTCCACATATTTTCTGTAACTCTGACATTTCTCAGCAGATCATTTGTCGCATACTTCATAAATTCTCTTTGCTCGCATATTTTTAAATTGTGTCCAACAAGGTATGTCATCAGTCATAACCTCTGACTGTCGCCGTATTTACTTAACTTTGGCACACTCCGTTTTGCTCAATATCAAATGTTGATTGTGTTTACCATTTCATGGTTTCATTTACGGCACTTCCCCTATGCAGACCAGAAAAGCCCCACGTCCAACCGTATCGACTACCCATTCTTCTGCTTCTTTGCTTCTACGCTTCGCTTATATTGTCATTTGCAGTCAAGCTTCAACGTTTGTTGTTGATCCCCCTCAGTTTTTGTTGTACCGCCCATCTCTTTGCTTCCTGTTTGCGCAGATGGGGTTGCGACTGAAACAATAATACAAAAATATAAAGCTTCCAACTTCTGTTGCTGCTGCTGCTGCTGCTGCTGCTGCTGCTGCTGCTGCTGCTGATGCTCTCTGTTGCCCTCAGGGCGCTTTAGTACTCGGCGGACTGACCACTTGCCAGCTTCCAAACGTAAAGTAAAATCTGTTTTGCACCGGCAAGGCCCTTAAGCACGAGAGAATAATAGCTCCGAACACAACTGAATCGTAGATACCCTTAATACTTGCCATCAACTGCTTAAGCTCGTTTATTGAAATACAATAGATGAATGCTAATATTTAAAATGAATGTCTAAAAATAAAAATGAATTTGCCATCTGAATATGCTGGGTAAAAATATAAGAAATATTTTATAAAGTCTTCCTTTTACACATAAACATATAGCTCAATGTCTGATTGAATTGTTGCAAAGCTCTTGATCAAGCTGCAAATACCTTCTTCAATGAAACAACAATAATAATCTACACATGCAACCCCTTTTGAAGTGAAGCGAGCGCACTGGCAAAATGTCAGAGGTCGGGTGGGCGGGGCAGGCAGTTTGTTTGACAGCGACGCTCATTTGAAATGCATGCGACGACAGGGCTGGGACTGGGCAGGTGAATGGGTAATGGGTAATGGGCAATGGGTAATGGGCATGAGCATGGGCGCAAGACTCTGGGTCTGTTTGGCATGGAATTGTGGAAACGACGAAGCAATCAACTCGTGTCAGCAAGGAGCATATCCTGACTGACGCTGACGCTGACGCTGACGCTGAGGCTGACTTTCTCGTCGTTCGGCTGCCTTTTTGGCCTGCGGAAGTGTTTGTTTATTTAATTTCTGGTATTTTTAATTGAATTTTCAATGCTGCCACAGATTTCTGATGCAAAATCTCGCTGTCAACTTAATCTCTCACACCACTCCACACGAACATTTGCTTGCCACATTTACAGAAGCTGCATCATCGGACCCGAGCTGAGCGTCAAGGTCTGTTCCATTGGCACTGTGATAAACCGTTCGGCCTATGCGTCGGACTATTGCCAGCTAGAAGGCACAACGGGCCGACAGACACAGCCAATGCCCATACGCTGGATGGCCTGGGAGAGTGTCCTGCTGGTATGTACACAAACCCAAACTAATATAATATCTCATGCCTCATGCCAAACTCCAACAAGTTTGAGCTGTGTGCTTAACAAATGCACCTTGTTCACAATGTGCTCACTTTTTTTTGCTTTTTTGCTTTCTTTCTTTTTTGCTTGTTTTGTTATTCTCAGTTTTGCTTTGCTCATTTACTGCATGAATTGTGCGCCGAGGCACAAGTTTATAATTATAAATTAATGAACAGTGTTCGCTCTCTCTCACTCTTACTCTTTCTCTTCTGCTTGCTGTCTTTCTCATTGGTTGAGTCCAGGTTGTCCGAGTTAGGTGAGGCGACGGGGTAGTCGATCCTTCAAGCAGCTTGACAGCAAAATGAGTTGTAATTGTGTTAATTATTTTTAATTTGCTTTTTCTGCTGCCTCTTTAAGCAGGCGATTTATGTCAGTTACCTTTTCCGGTCTTCAACTGCGCCGTGCCACATCATAATAAGCGTGAATAAGCAAAATGAGCTTATATTTTTATAAATAATTCTTCATATTATATCAAGTCACAAATATTTCAACCAACTGCTTGGGTACAAACAAATTAGAAAGTCAAGGCAAATCAAACTAATAGAGAAAGAGAGAGAAAGAGAGAGAGAGAGAGAGCTTTTCTAGCGAATTATTATCATAATCTGCTTAGTTTGCAATTGGGTATGATATCTTTTAAGTATTATTTAAATCTTTTAGTGAATTATGATTGTTTAACTTTAGTTAAAAGTACACACTTCAAGCTTCTAGCAATTTAATGACAGTACATTATGATAATATAGAATGATAATAAGACTAATTTGCGTTACATGTCCCAACTCCAAGCTAAGTTTTTGTTGTCTTTCAGATCGCAAGATTTAATATTATTTCTATCCGAACTCCCCATCAGAAATATAATAGTCACGTAATTACACATCAGAAAATAGGTTCGAAGTAAGCTAGTATATCTGGATCAAGATTACGTCAAGCAAAATCTTGGACTCTAAGTTGAGCACAACGCTAGTTCTAACATTGTAATTGACCCAATAGAATAGGTTCGGAGGAGTTTACTAGTTTGTCAGGCGATTGCGGTCAGGCGTTCCGTTTTCTCTCTATTCTTTTCCAACTAACCATCGCTCGATTAGTACAGTTGCTCGCACTGCAACATGTCTCAATTGGCTACACACACACACAGCTGTGGTCATAAAAATAGTAGTATTGCGACTGAAATGTCGGACAGCAAAGTTTTGCGATAAGCACAATATTTTGAAAACAATTTGAATATATGATATAATAATATATATAATATATATAATATATATATAAATATCCAATATCCAAATTATGCCGATCAGCATTTAATCGCACTACTATTTTTATGAACGCAGCTAATTTACACAATTTATGCAGCAGCTCACCTGCAATTTTTGGGCGTAGTCAGGCCAGGCTGGCCAAGAAGACAATGCCCAGAACGATATTGAATGTGTGTATAAGTATACGTAATCCGGTATTCAAATTGTTTTCAAAACATTACAACATTATATCACAAGATTTCACTGTTCAACAACATTTCAGTTTCACTACTATTTTTATGATCACAGCTGTACATAGAGTAGCACACAGCACGAGAATCACCTAAGATTACAATTAATTATCGTTCGAGTACTGCAGCGTATCGACAGCTCTAAAAGGTTCTCAATTTACTATATTACATAAGTATATAGTAATATGTATATATAGTAAGGGAAAGCAGATAAAGTCGCTGAAATTGTAAAAAGTCAAAAGGAACAATAGAGTGAGGAGATAGTGCTAAAAACTTGTTGGAATTGACTTAAAACTAGAAACAAAATCTCACTTGTCTTAGGTTAGGGAAATTCATAAAAAATGTTAGCAGTAAAACATAATTTATATTTATAAATTTATATATATTTCTCATGTGTATTTTTTTTTTAATCATATTACCACTCAGCAAAGTTTCACTGACAGCAACAAAGTATCAAAATCTAATTCATTTTAATTAATATTAATCGCAACAATCTCTAACTAACCTTAATATTTTTATGAGTGTCCAAATAACAACATTTGACTGTAAATTAAGGTTTTCAATTAGCTGATGTGTGCTTGGGAGTGCAATAGCCCCGACATAGGTACATACGTATGAAAGCTCTATGCTCTATCTGAGCACTTTAATTTGCGCTGAAAATGGCATAGAGCTTCGTTTTTATTACAGCGCAAACAAACGCAGCTAAATCAACAAGCAAAAATTAAAAGTAGAAAATAAAAAACAAAAAAAAAAATATAATAAAAACAAAAAAAAAATACACCGAAAATAGAACCGAAACGTAGGAAAAATATTTTAGAAATCCCCTAGCGCAAAACCGCACTAAATAAATTAATTAACTACATGAAAAACGGCGCAGACAACGAAACAAAACAGCCGCACGGACAAAGGGACATGCATGAAGTTGTCGGGCAAAGCCGGCGCACTGAGAGGGGCAAAGGACAGAAATAAAATTCATGGATAAGCTAACGCATATATACGAGCATATAGCACTAGATCTAGAGCCATGCTTGGTACTATTACTGTTGCTGTTGTTGCTTTTATACCCATGCAGCCATACAGAATGGGTAGTCGAGAGGTATAATGTTTGCATTAGGCAGCAGAAGGCATATCCGACTTCATAGAGTATATAAATCTATATATATATTCTTGATCAAAATCAATAGACGAGTTAGACTGGTACATTTCCATATTCTCCTCCATAAGTTGTTTCAATAAACATATACCAAAGTATATGGAGAACAACTATTTCATTTTCTAATGTCTCAGGGTATCTTTCAGTCAAGCACTCCCAGCTAAAGCACTCTTAGTTGTTATCATTGCATGTCTGTGTGTTTGTATACTTCCGTGTGTGTGTGTGTGTGTGTGTGTGTGTTTTAGACAACGTTGTACAAGCTGCTTTTAGAGTTGTGCCATTGCCTTTGGGGCAAATGAGCGGCAAACAGCGGCAACGAATGTTAGGGGTTTGAGCTGCTCTTTGGTATTTATACATATGTTTATTAAAAAGCGCAAAAGTTGCCGCAAAGGATATCTATGTGTGCGCATGAATGGCTTTTGTGCCGCCGTGCAGCAACAACAACAACAACAACAACAACAACGACAATAATAACCGCAAAATCCTTAAGCCAAAACAAAAATAAACGAGAAAGCCTTTTGGCCATACTCCAGTCATTCATATTAATAAGAAGAAACAAAAACCGATCTAATTGCAGGCCAAATTCAGCACAAAGTCAGATGTTTGGTCCTTTGCCGTTGCCCTTTGGGAGATATTGACATTCGCCAGAGAGCAGCCATATGAGCACATGACAGATGCGAATGTTATTGAAAACATTGGACATATCTATCAGGACGATAAAATGCATGTAAGTAGCAGAGCGACAGACTCTCCTCCATATGCACATATACATACATATACAAACAAACAAACAAATATATATACGTATATATATATATATATATCTATATACTTGCAGGAACTGTTGCCAATGCCACTCAACTGTCCGCGCGAAATTTACGATCTCATGTGCGAATGCTGGCAACGCAACGAATCAAGTCGTCCCAATTTCCGGGAGATACATTTGTTTCTGCAGCGCAAGAATTTAGGTTTTAAGCCCAACACCCAAACGCTGATGTATTGAAATTGTAAAAAAACAAAAACGAAATATTGAAAAAGAACCCACACACGATTTTAGCACATATTTGAAGAAAAAAAAACATATATATATATATAAACATATATATATCAAATATTACATGGTAAACTTTAATTCCAAATCGTAAAATTATATAAATAAAATGGAAACACAATGCGAATTTTATGCATTTAGATGAAAAAATGCATTTAAAACTAAACGTTATGCAGACAAAACTACGGCTAGTCGTATTTCCAATAGCCCCAATCAAAAGATTAGCCAAAAGCAAGTAAGAGTGCTCAAGTGCGGCACTGCTCGACTAGCAGATACCCCGCACTCTGCCAAGAGCTGATATTCCAAACATTCTACGCTGCTCTTAGGCTTTGCATTGCCATTTTCAATAGTTTCCCCTGTCCTGAGAGCTTACGTAATATCATGTAATATAATTTAAGGATTTACGAGTATATTTCGTATGTATTAAAAGAGTTGGACTTACCTACGTACACTTCACCACACTATGCTGAAATTAAAAAAACAAGAAAAAATTATTATGGATTTATATAAATATTATAAATTTTATTCCAACAAATTCGTTTAGTTGTGATAGCTTTTGTTGCAATAAAAACTTAATTATATCTAAATATTATTTTTAGTTGAAAAACTATTTTTGCAAATCAAAGTCAATGTCTTCTCAGACCTCTAAGTTTTACCCCATTTTATAATTCAAGCCAATCTTCTTCTTCTTCTTCTTCTTGTTCTTCTTCTTCTTGTTCTTCTTCTTCTTTTGATTGGGGCACAATGCACCTAATACTAATAATATCTACATACATATACTATAAGTGATTAATTGGTCAAACACAGGAGATGCTTAGTATTAGCTTAGCTTTAAGTTGAAATTCAAGTCAATAGGCTTAGGATCTTTTGGCAATTCGAACATAATTGAAATCTAATATTGTAAATAGACATCAATAGAGACTAAACACAATTCATTTTTGGGCATATGATAGGCATAAGTAATTGTAGTACTCTACGCGTATTCTATGAAATAGAATCTAAAAAAAAAATAAGTAAACATTGACATATGTGTGTACCTATCGCTCCTCCACCTGAACGCTATCTATCTAATAATTTTTGCTTTAAATGTATGTATATACCCCGGGAAACAAAAAAAAAGGAACTATACTATATTATATTTATATACAAATGTAATGTAGTTCTATGCAATGCCCCCTCTCTCTCAAGTCTAAAGTCGAATCTATATCAACTATGACTCAAAATTGAATTTTGATGGCTACAAATGGAGAGAAAGTAGAAATCTAAATACTTACATATGTATGTATGTATGTATGTATGTATGTATGTATATCCAAAGAACCTGCGTATAATTTTGACAATAACTGTTTCGAGCAACATGAAAATTTGAAAATTAGAATTTCAATTTATGCAAAACGCTTCTAGAACTGCCTATTGGAGAAGTGTTCGCTATATTAAGCTCATATGCTGCTCATATGCGCAAAAATATTCTAATGCTAAGAAGAGTTCACAATTTGTTTTCAAGCCAAAGCTCGAACTTTCGTATCACGATGACTAAGTCAATTAGACGCATATCAAAATATCTCATTGATTCTGGCTTTAGTACGTTCAACTATCACCAATTAATTGCTTTTCTTTTTGTTATTCTAATATCAATGAAAAAAAAAACATTTTACTGTGCCTTCTCCTCGCGTTTCTTTCATCCAATCCAATATTTTTGGTTTGTGGAAACTAAATTAATTGCTAATTTGATTTTTATGTATAAGCTTTACGAAGGTTTCGCCGTAGCAACAAAAATGCTTTCAAAATATATATATATATATAAATATATTAATTCACAGCTATAGAACAAAAATTAAAAAAACAAAAATAGAATTCATCGAATTCGAATTCGGCAAACCGAATTTCAAATCACTTTCCATCGTATCAATTTTAATGGCAAATAGAAAAAATTCAAATGATTTTTTGGAGAGTGCATTTGATGATGAAACATTTTGTAATTGCGCAATTGATTTAATTACCAATCTTATTTCGTAGTATATTCCAATCATAAATGCTGATTTTGCATTGTAGACTCATATGAATGCAATTAAAAAAAAATAAATATATATATATACATCATATATATACATATTCAATAAAACAAGTAAACAATTATTTGAAAAAGCAGTCAAAAAAAATTATTTAAAAAAAAGTTTCAATTGCAACGAATCAAATTATAAAAAATTTATTAAATTATTAATTAATTTCAAGGCATGATTAATATATATTTAAAAAAAAAAAAACAAAAACAAATTTAGCATTCAGACATTTAAAAAACAAAGAAAAACGTTGAGCACAATCATGTTGAATAAAAGTTTAAAAATTTAAGTGGCTTGAAAATGGCAAAAAATAGAAATAGAAATAAAAATAAAAATAAAAGAAAATTAATGAAGAACTTACGAATATATATATATATATATATATATATATATATATATATATATATATAATATATATAATATATATATATATATATATATATACATATATAGCTTAAGTAAAACTGCAGCTAAAGCAAAAGAAAAAAACAAAAACAAAAACAACAACAACAACAACAACAAAAACAAAAACCATAATGACATACAAATCCTAAGTACACAAAATGCAAAACGTAAAATGAATTACAAATAAAAAATTTCTTGAACGAAACATCTTTTGGTCGCATGTTTGCTATGGGTGGGTGGGGAGCATGCAAAAGCTGTAGCCGCACAGCTAAATGAGACTTTGAGCCGCTGCGTGCAGGCCAAACAGCTGAGACTGCTTGGGCCCGAGGCCTTGGGCCCTAAAAACCGACTGAAAAACCAACCACCAGTCAGTCACCTGGCTGGCGGCTGGCGGCTGGCAATGCGACATCCACTGGGCCAAGCACTGGGGGCAAATTAAATAACATAAAATACAAATCCGCTACAAATCCAAAAGCCAACTACAAAATAATAAACTTATTAATTCAAATTGCTGGCACCGACACAGCCAGCAGCGACCTGCAAAGGACTTGGCCTCTGGCTGCCCGGCTGCTTGGCTGCCTGGCTGCTTGGCTGGCTCATCATTGTCGCATTGTTAAATCCAGCAAACATCTGTGTCGCTTGGAGCTCAATTACACACAGATATTCCAGCGCTTTTAGTTTTTCCAAATGAGGTCGCCCGAGAGCTGCTTTGACATTAGCTAGAGCTGAGCGCGTGAGTGACACTGAGCGCCAACAATTTTGCACCTTTCTTTACTTGCGTGTATTTGATATGGTTTTTATTCATTGCTATTGTTATCTTTGTTTTTTATTTCTTATATCTTTATCAGTATTATTAGTATCTCAACAACCCAATTGATGTAGTATAATAGACAAAAATCAGTTAGATATATCAACGAAATTGACGAAACGCTTTGAGATTCAGAACTCCTTTACCTTTTCTAATATTTAATCATTTTTATAATATTTATTATTATTTATTATTACTTATAACTAAACAGCTTAGTATTAAAAAATTCATTCACTTTGAATAAAGGCCTATTAAATATGTTTTTTATTTTTTTCAGTGTGAAAAATGTTTTTTTTTTCATTCACTTTGAATAAAGGCCTATTAAATATGTTTTTTATTTTTTTCAGTGTGTAAAATGTTTTTTTTTTTTGACAAACTATAAAAATCTATTACGTTTAAGTTACAATTAAAATTTCTATTATTTTATACATTTCAAGACATTTTAGAGGAAATCTACAAAAAAAAAAAAACTTTCTCTTTTATTAAATACACACAAAACCAATCCTGATGCTCATTAAATTAACGGAAACATACACTAGCATACATACATATGTAAATGCATGTTTACGTACATATATACATGTAAATATATATACATATGTATGTATGTAAATACGTATGAAGCTACGTGCGCTCACACTGCATGCCTATTGCGGACAATAACAGTAAAAGAAATGCACTCCTAGCAGCACAGCCTACAAATACACACATACATTCCAGTGCTTCGATTTGCATTGGAAGGTGCAGCTCAAAAAAAGAAAAGAAAAACTCAAAAGAAACTGCAAAAGTACTGAACGCAAGAAACTCAACGGCAAAATTCCGTCTCAGAATTCAACTCTCCAGTGCCTGGCACGCTAATCCAAACTCTAGTAACGGTTAATTGTTGGTCCACCACACGTCCATATTCATAGACTGGGTGCACAGTGTTGTCAATTTAGCTAAATTCCCGCCAGTTCTGGCTTTTTACAAATAATGCGGGAAAAATTGTGATATACTGACTGGCGGGAACTATGGTTTTTTTTTCAATAATTGAATGGCTTGATTTTTATGCAAGTGTTTTTTTTTTATTTTATAAGCAAAATGAAATTTGAGTGAAAAGTGGAATATTTAAATTTCTGTTTAGCTTTTTAGACTAGTTGATCTGGCTTGTCGAAGCCCTGAAAAGTCGGCTACACCAATTCCATATCGCTATACTCATCTCTAGTTGCTGCACGCAAATACAAACGCAAGTAACGGTTAATGTTTTTTCCGTTGCTCAGCTTCGTAGACTGCGTGCGAGCATTGTTATTGCTGTCTGTATGTGTGTGTGTGTGTGTGTGTGTGTGTGTGTGTCAACCGAAATTGGAATTTGGTGAGTTTGCCAGCTAATTGGAAAAAATGCCAGCAGCAACAAAAAAAAAATAGGTGGTAAAGTCCACACGTGCTGCACTACTTGAATTGAAAGTAACATTTCCTATGCAATCGAAATCAATAAGTTATTATTTGAAGCTGGCCCTCGGGCCGCTCTCGCAACTCACTTTTGCTGGCGTCTCACGGGGCTGCTGTGGGGCTGCGCTTATTTGAGTTGGTTTGCTTTGTGAGGCTGGCGAAAACAAAATCCCAGACGCAATCTTTGATTTTATTGTAAGCAAACGAAAAACAAAGCAAACGCAAAAAGAAAAGAGGAAAAAGAACAAACAACATGAATGCGATTGCCGGCGGCAAAACAAATGCGCTCAGAGATTTCCGTTAGGTTAGAAAAGCAAAAACAACTACGAAAAAACCCAAAAGCCTCAAGGCTAACGCAAGCAAGGGCGCAAAAGCAACAGAGCTAACGGAGTAACGGTTTTTTGCCAACATGCGTAAAGCATTTTAAACAGCTAAGCAGACGAGCATGTGTGTAATTCTTATTAGAGTTACATACATACGTCTGTATGTACATATACACTCAAATGTATGCACATGTATATACATTCTAATGTAAGCATTCACTTACCCTTTCACTATAACTCACCACATATGCTTATATATTCACCAGCACAATTTCACACACACACACACACACACACAAAAAAACAACAAAAATATCACCAAAACTTCACTCGGGACGAAGGAATGAACGAAAGCAACGAGCAACACGTAAAGTAACGGTGAAATGATGCTCCCCTACCAATGTGCAAAACGTGTTTTTTACATTTTACACATTAGCGCAAACAGCCTAGCCTACGCCTTTACTATATTATATTACTTCGCAGCATTAACTAACTATATACACTAATTTTATCACTAATAAACACAATTTCACTTGAAAAAAAAGGTAAAACACTCAGCCGCCCCACTGCACTATAGAAATCCGCGCACTCTGTTAACATTAACAGTTCGATTCACACTAATGCAAATTAACAGTGCGCTGTGCACTTATGCAAATCTTCAAGATCACTTGTATATCGATAGACGGCTTAACAGAGTAAAAGCGATTACCGATTTAATGAGCAAGTGAAGTAACATAACTGCAATAAATCAAGTATTTACGAGTGTTTCTAACATCAAATTCAAATTGAATATGTTTTCAGGCCTATAAAGCTGGCAACTGCTTGCTACAGTGCAAGCCATAAAAATGCAGACGGTGTCAGTGGGCAATGCCTAAAGCCGTTGCATTGCCTGCACACCTTGGGGACAAGATGAAGTCAGCAGCAACAAACAACACACGCGCACACACACACACATACACACCCCGCCCCCAGCGAGTGTGACCCTGCTTGACTTCTTGTGGCTGCAGATCAAGCAAACAGAAAGAGAGAGAGAAAAAAAAGTTGGCCCACTGCACCTTAAGGATTTGCTTTTTATGTTTATTATTTTCTGCGCCCCGCCTATTTATCTATGTGTGTGTGTGAGTGTGGTATTAGCCACGTGGCTGGCACCCTTCGCCTTCTCCTTTGCCAATTCGACGTGCTAGTTTTACACCCTTGTGTATACGGCGACCCCAGCCAAAGCCGCAAACGAAACATGTTGCGTTTTTTATGTGTGGCGTAGCCTGGCCTAGAGGGGTTGAGCCGTGCTTCTGTCTTGGGTCATCAATAACGGCGCAAACATGCATTAAAGACGCTGTTGGCCTGCATTAAGACGAAGCGGCTTATTGAAATTGGTACACAAACTGAGCCCTTTGGCTGCCCTTTTTTTGTGCTATTACTGAAAGTTGGGAGTTGAGCAGCTCCCAGGGGACTCACTACTTTCAATAAAAATTTGTGTTTGTCCTTTGTGTGTTAACATTTTTTTTCTGTTTGTTAATATAAATGGATGAGTTCAAAAATTGCGCCATTGCTACCCGTGCAAGCGCCATCTGCTGGCTTCTAAGGCAAACTGCAGCCTATTACTTGCAGTGCTGCCAACTTGTTCGCATCAATATCGCTGCGCCACCACAGCTAATCGCTTGCAATATATTTAGTTATTTATCTACTAGGGCAACACTGACGCGTCGAGATCCATTGTGCATTTCTTTTTTCTAAATTAAAATGGCATATGCAAGCCCAAAAGTTATTAAATAAAGTGCAATACGTTAAATTACAGTGCTTACTGGTAGGCTGCAGATAATTTAAATAAGCGAATATTGTATTTTCTTAAATTGAATGTACAGGCTTTTCTGCTTGAAAAACTATGCGCGTGTGCTCGTGTACGTGTGCTTGTGTGCGTGTGTGTGTGAGTGAAATTCCAACAATGCGCAGGGAGCGAGCTGGCTGAAATTTCTTTATGCAAAGCGTACGCAACAAAAAAAAAAGAAGAAGAAGCAGCAGGGAAAAAATCATTTGTGCGTGTGTGTGTGTGTGTGTCTGTGTCTGTGTCGGCAGCTATAAAAAAGTGCGTATAATTAGCAAGTGCAACAACAATCGTAGTTACACACATACATAAATATATGTATGTATATATATATTTTTTTTAAGGCAGCCTACATCAAATCATTGAACTGTACAAACACGCCCATATTTAGTGTATGTGTGGAACGCCAGATTTGCCTGCGTGCATATGTGTGTGCGTGTGTGTGTGTTTGTGTGTGAGACAGTGTTTATTAAATACACTTTGATTTTGCAATAAGCTTGCTGCTATAATAGTCGCTTATCCAGCGAACGGAAGTCGTCGCCTACAATTTTCGTGTTTTCATTTGATTATTTTACGCTCCTCTCCCCCTCCCTCGCATACACACACGCACACATACAAAACAATCAAGCTGGCACTCACACACGCACATGCATACATTTTTATGCCCACACGCTCTAACAGTCACTGTTGCTGTCAGCGTCGGCATCGGCGTCGGCGTTAGCAGCGCAGACTCAATTGCATGAGAATTTTTTTTTCTTTTAATGTTATATCTCTTGTGTTTTTGTTTTGTTGTCGTCGTCGTCATCGTCGTCGGTGCGCAGCGTTGACTTAATTTATTGGCAGCATTGTCGTTGTCGTTGTTGTTGTTGCTGCTGTTGCGCCTGCTGAAAATGAAAGTGTGTTAGTATGTTTGTATGCATGTACCGCAAATTGTGCGCCCAGTGAGAAACAAAAGCAGAAAAAAAAAACAAAAAAAAACAAAAAACAAACAAACAAAATTGACCAATAAAATCTCACAGCAAGTTTTTTTCTCCTTTTTTTACAAGAGATTAAAGAGATTTCATATTTTGCAGCTTAATTAGGTAAAGTTTGCTTTACGAAAAAAAAATGTGAAAGAGCAAAGAAATAAAAAAGAAATAACAAATAATTGTATATACATACATATATGTATATAATGTATATAAATATATATAAACTATATTTATAATATAAATATATATAAAATAAATAAATATACATAAATAAAACAAAACTGGCTTCAACTTTTTCTCCTTAATTTATTTAAGATTCTGAGTCAAAGTTTGGCGTTTATCTAACGCGATTTAAATTTTAAAAGCAATATATTATGTCATCATAATTATATGCAATGAGCTTAAATCTTTTAATTAGCTTAATTCTGTATACAATATAATACAGTGCTGTCCATATTATTAGGCAAAGTCAATAATTCAAATAGGGATTTTCAACAATTTTATAAAAATATTTTGATATAATCTAAGCTCAAATGTTTTAATATTCAATTTAAAAAAAATGTATAAATAAAAAAAATATTTTAATATAATCTTAGCGAAAATAAATAATTATTTAATTTAATAACAAATTTTTCTAAATAAAATATTTGAATATAATCTAAAACAATTAATTATTTAATTTTATAATCTGAGCTGAAATATATTCATTTTTATTTTTTAATTAAATGACAAATTTTTATCAATTAACAATATTTAAATATATTTTGAGCTAAAACATTTTATTTTTCACTTAAATAACAATTTTTCTTAATAAAATTTATTCATTAAAAATTTATTATTTAATAAAAACAAATGTATGAATAAAAAATATTTAAATATAATTTGAGCTCAAATACTATTTTTTTTATATATTTTATAGTTAAAAATCAAAGTGAAATTTTCTTTTTTTATGATTTTAATATTTAAATATAATATGAGCTCAAATTTTATTTTTTTTTTTTAATTAAAAAATCAAAGTTTAATTTGCTTTTTCTTTTATGATTTTAATATTTAAATATAGTTTGAGCTAAATATTTTATTTATAATTAAAAATGAAAGTTTAATTGTTTTAATTTAATGTAGAACCTCAAAAATATATATTTCTCATCAATTAATTGCAAGCTGTAAAAACAATATATAATGTCATAACAGAAATTGAATAACAAAAAAAAACTAAATATATATATATACATATTTATAATATATATATATATATATTTATAAATAATTTAAAAATATTTAATTATGAAAATAGCAATGCCTAATCTTATAATTACTGATTAGATTTAAATGATTATTATATATATACATATAAATTACATTTATGTATATTTCGATTGATTTTCTACTTTAGAATCGTGTTCACTTCCATTAGATTCAGAATTTTGTCAACTGCGCGCCGGCCCCACAACCTTTGCTAGAAATGAATATAAAATATATGTGTATATGAAATATTTAAACGTAGTTAATTTGAATTTGTTTTGCTTGTTGCAGCTTAATCGCAAAGTCCAAAGTTCAGTACACATATCATTCAACTGATTGGCATGCCGTAGCTGCAGTAGCCAAAGCAGCAGCAGCAGCACTAGCAGCAGCAGCAGCAGCAGCAGCATTAGCAGCCCCTTAATGGATCCATATCATCATATCAGACATCATGTGAGTGTCAACTTGAATCTTTAATATCGCATTGTATGTCCATTAAGAACTTCCTTTTTCACTAAATACGCTCTCTCTTTCTCTCTCTCTCTCTTTTTTGTTTGTCTGTCTGTTTCTCTTTGTGTACAGTATCCACCCAGTAGCACAGCCAGCGCAACGATTGTTGGCAGCGGCGGCACCACCACCGGCTCAATCAATCGACCAGAATTGCATCAAAAATGCAATCGTGGCTCGCATTCAAGTGACACAAGTTCAGCGTACAGCGGCAGCGATACAATGGCCTCTGTCTATGGATCATCGCTGGAGGCCGAGGAGATTGATCTCTCCGGTCTCGTTGAGTCTGTGGTGGACTCCGATGAGGAAGATCTGGCCGAAAGCATGGATGTGAGTTGGTCATATCGAACAAGACACCAAAATCAACAAATTGATTCTGGCTATATCTAATTATTATCCTCTCTCTCTCTCTCTCTCTCTCTCTCTGTCTGTCACGGCAGAGCCTTAATGTCCGAGATGCCGTACGCGATTGTCTCGAAAAGGATCCATCGGAGCGCAGCGAAGATGATGTGGAAATACTGCTGGAGTTCACGCAGGGCCTCAAGGCATTCACAAACATAACGCTAGCGGTGCGACGTGCCCTCTGCTCGGTGATGGTCTTTGCCGTGGTGGACAAGGCGGGCACAGTGGTCATGTCGGATGGTGAGGAGCTCGACTCCTGGTCGGTGCTCATCAATGGTGCCGTCGAAATTGAGCATGCGAATGGCACACGCGAAGAGCTCCAAATGGGTGATTCGTTTGGCATTTTGCCCACCATGGACAAGTTGTATCATCGCGGCGTGATGCGCACCAAATGCGATGATTGTCAATTTGTATGCATTACGCAAACCGATTACTATCGCATACAGCATCAGGGCGAGGAGAATACGCGACGGCATGAGGATGAACAGGGACGCATCGTAATGGTGACCGAGCTACGATCGATTGGCGGCAGCGGTGCAGAGAGCGCCACAACAACAGGCAGCGGTACGGCAGCTACAGCGAATCTGAATACGAAACGTGGTCATGTGGTCATCAGAGGCACACCCGAGCGGCTGCTGCAGCAGCTGGTCGAGGAGAACTCGATGACAGATCCCACATATGTTGAAGATTTTCTGCTAACACATCGCATATTCATACACAATCCACAAGAGGTGACCAGAAAGCTATTGCATTGGTTCGATCTGGAGCAGCTGGATACGCACAGAACGCAAGAGTTGCGCGATCGTGTCACGCGTGTCGTGCTGCTGTGGGTGAACAATCATTTTACAGACTTTGAGGCTGACCACGAGATGATGGAGTTCCTGGAAATCTTTGAGGCTGGCCTGGAAAGTAAAAAGCTGCTCAGTCAGCTGCGCCTGCTGCACATCGCGTGCGCCGCCAAGGCACGCATGCGCAGTTGCATTTTAACGCGTTCCTCACGCGACGAGCCGCTAAATTTCCAAATTATCGGCGGCTATGAGCTGCGCGGCGTTGCCGCGGCCACCGGCAATACCTCGGTGGGCATTTACATATCGCACGTGGAGCCAGGTTCAAAGGCTCAGGATGTCGGCCTAAAGCGTGGCGATCAAATACATGAGGTGAATGGCCAATCGCTGGATCATGTGACCAGCAAGCGTGCACTGGAGCTGCTGACGGGCACCACACACTTGAGCATTCAGGTGAAAAGCAATTTGCTGGGCTTCAAGGAGATTATGCAAGCACTGGAGCATGGCAGCGGCAGCAATTCGGCTGGTGGCGGCGGCGGCGGCGGCGGCGCTGGCGGTGGCATCAGCAGCAGCGGCAACGGCAGCTTCAAGAGCTTGCGCAGTCCGCGTCGCATTTGCGCCAATGATATTGCCAAATTGCATGGACGGAGCGACAGCACCACCGAAGAGCTAACGAATCGTGCGCATATGGTGCGATTGAGTTCCGTGGACATGTTGCTCGATCAGCCAGACTGTGCGCCGCCGCAGACGCCGCCAGTGAGTGGTGGCAGCGGCAATATGGCTGCCAATTTTATGCAACAATTGCTGCAGAGCGTCAACTCGAATTCCGCTAAGAAATGCGGTGCCGAAGATAGTAAACCCGGTGGCTTTATGACGCTGGCGCCGAAGCGTCGACTCCAGAAAGCCTTGGCCAAAATGAATCTACTCAAGCAGCAGCAGCAACAGCCACACGTGGGCAGTCTCAATGACAGCTCCGATACGCTGCTGAATGAGCCGCAATCGAAGCCAAAACTATCGGCTGCCAGCTCGGGCAGCAGCAGCTGCAATTCCACAAACGGTGGCTGCAACGCCACCAACACTGCCGGACGTCTGTATCAATCGCAATCGAATCCGGATCTGAGCAGCCTCAACTATGACAACAACATTGAGTCGTGTGCCACGCTGCAAGTCAACTATTTGCAGGCGCACATACATCGTCCCTCTGCAGCCAGCACACTGACCAGCAGCTCCATGCTGCCGCCGGACTATCCGGAGCATGTGCTCAAGGTGTACAAGTCGGATCAGACATGCAAATATGTGCTCATCTATAAGGAGACGACGGCACATGAGGTGGTGATGCTGACGCTACAAGAATTTGGCATACACGATCCCAGCTCGAATTTCTCGCTGTGTGAGGTGAGCGTCGGTGAGGGCGGCATGGTGAAGCAGCGTCGTTTGCCCGACCAGCTGCAAAATCTGGCAGAGCGGATTAGCTTTGCGGCACGCTACTATCTGAAGCTAAACGACAGCACCGAGCCACTGGTGCCGGACGAACTGGCCTTGGAGCTGGTGCGGGAGTCGGGCGTACATTTTCTACAGCTGAATGCCTACGAGCTGGCCATACAGCTAACACTGCAGGACTTTGCCAATTTCCGGCAAATCGAGTCGACGGAATATATCGATGAGCTGTTCGAGCTGCAGTCCAAATATGGCGTGCCCATGCTCAGTAAGTTCTCGGAGCTGGTCAATCGTGAAATGTTCTGGGTGGTCAGCGAAATTTGCGCCGAGCACAATATCGTGCGACGCATGAAGATCGTTAAGCAGTTCATCAAGATTGCGCGTCACTGCAAAGAGTGCCGCAATTTCAACTCCATGTTTGCCATCATATCGGGGCTGGGCCATGGCGCTGTGTCGCGGCTGCGTTTGACCTGGGAGAAGCTGCCCTCGAAATATCAGCGTTTGTTCAATGATCTACAGGATCTAATGGATCCGTCGCGCAATATGTCCAAATATAGACAGTTAGTATCGGCCGAGTTGCTCGCTCAGCATCCGATCATACCATTCTATCCGATTGTGAAAAAGGATTTGACATTCATCCATTTGGGCAATGATACACGTGTCGATGGCCTGATTAACTTTGAGAAGCTGCGCATGCTGTCCAAGGAGGTGCGTTTATTGACGCACATGTGCAGCTCACCGTACGATTTGCTGGCCATATTGGAGCTGAAGGGACAGACGCCCTCCAATGCGCTCTTCTCACTCAATCAGATGTCCGCCTCGCAGAGCAATGCCGCTGCCGGCACGGTAATCGCTGCCAATGCCGGTCAGGCCACAATCAAGCGACGCAAGAAGTCCACAGCCGCACCGAATCCCAAGAAAATGTTCGAAGAGGCGCAAATGGTGCGTCGCGTGAAGGCCTATTTGAATAGCCTCAAAATACTGAGCGATGAGGATTTGCTGCACAAGCTGTCGCTGGAGTGCGAGCCTCCGCACGGCTCCACCTATTCGGGAAGCATATCGCACGGCAATAGTTCGCATCGCAGCGCGGGCAGCGGCAGCATCAATGCCGGCAACACTGGCACCGGCAGCATCAATGCCGGCGGCGATCAGCTGAGCATCTACTCGCACACCAGCTCTAGCTCGGCGCCAAATTCATCGCTGTCGCTGCGCAAACGGCATCCCAGCTCGCCGACGCTCTCGACGACCAGCTCGACGAGCTCCACCAGCGATCATCAGCGTCGCCAGCAGCTGCACAACAACGGACCCAAATTTGGCACCGCCTCACCGCAGGCCGTCAAGAAAATGCTCTCGCTGTCCGAATCCTCAAAGATACGACCGCATCAGCCGTTCGTGCCGCGGCATAGCTCAGCGCTGCCTGGCGTCATACCACCGCTACATCATTTACATGCCGCCCATGGCTTCAGCACGCCGACCGGCGCTGGAGGCGGAGCTGTGGCAGCTGCTGCGGTGCCGGCGGGCGTGGCCAATGCACAGTGTACGCCCAGTCCCAGTCCGTGTGCACACCGACGTTTGGCATCTGGAGGTAAGCAACGCTTGAATGTCAATTAGCTAACGCTAGACCTGGCGGATTAACGAATTCTGAGTATTTTTTTGCTGGTTTATGGGTGGATTATGCATGGAAAGTTGTTTGTAGAGCTGTCAAACTCTTAGGAATTATCTGTTGATATTTTTAACAAAATTTAGATTAAGATATAAGAGTTGATTGCTTTTTAAGAAAAATAAGATTTAAATGCTAAAATCTTATTTAGCTTGAAGATAATAGAGATTATATTTAAGTCTGTTTATCTTTAGGTAAAAAGAAACAATTCTGGTATATAATTGGAGAAAGATCTGTATGCTACAAGGTAGTTAGAAATATTTTGTTAATATTTTATATATCTTTAACTTACAACAATTTTAGAGGAAGTTATTAGAAATTAGGCACTGAATACACTTAATATAATTTTGTTACTTCAAATGTAACAGACAGAAGAAAACTCACTATTGCTAGGAGTTATTTAAGCTTATTTTGTATATAGATATACATATATATCTACATATATTTATGGATGTATATATTCGTATGTATACATATTACAGTAAATATATATAAATGCATAAGACAGCAGCTTTAATAGTCCATTTGTTAAGATAACCAATTTTTATAACCTCATCCCATTGAAAATGGGAATTGAGTTTCTAAAACATAAGTAATAGACAGTAGCAGCCCTGGCAGACCCCATAAACTATATATATTCTTGATCAGAACGAAGAACTGATTTGAACTAGTCATATCTATGTATCTATCAGTCTGTTTGTGTATGATGTAACAGCGCTTCACAGGCTTCGGGGTATTTCCTAGTCGGACCCTCCCGACTAGAGCACTATTAGTTGGCAAACTCGTGCTGTAAGTCAGGCAACATTAAAGCTTGATTGTTTAGGTATGCATTGACAGTAAAATTCATTAAAGGCTGTATAAGTCTATATACAAAAATTCTGATTATCACAAAATATTTGGCTTAAAGCAAATAAATGATGTCCAGGCTAACAGTCGCACTACTATTTTCATGAACATAGTCGCACTACTATTTTTATGAACAGAGCTTTACTATATAACATCTAATATGTAATACAAGATGTTATATAGCAAATTTCCTTAGGCAAAATCAAATTAAAGATATATATTTAAATTTCTTGTATTTATATTAATTCGGTTTCTTTCACCTCAGGCAACATAATGCCCGCACGTGCGATACACGAGCGTTCCCATTCGGATACGCCCGCCCCGCCGCCGCCTTTGCCTTCCGTCGATCTATCGCTGGAGAGCAGCAGTGTGACAACATTTCGTGATTTACCGCTGCGCAAATCCGTGACTTCCGGTAAGCGTTAAAAAAAAACTTTCGCCCTCTCGTCATGAAACTAAACGCTAAACGCTTAGACACTGCCTACTACTACTACTACTACTGCTACTACTAAAAACTAAGAGTTCCATTTTAGCATATAGTTATAAATAGTGCATAGTTGTAGCTTAAATTTAGTTGGCCTTTAGAACATATCTAAAGTTAGTTGTGCTTTAGTATCTCCCCACGCTCCTCGCTTGCATTTGGCTGTTATATAAACATATTATACACGGTGGTTGGTTATCGCTGCTTTGGCATTTGGTTGTTGGTCTTTTACACTGCTTTACACACACTCAAATACACGCGCACACACACACACACACACACACAAGCACTTGAGTGTGCTGTGACACACTTTACGCTACTTTTACTCTACTTTCATTGTCACAAACAAACACCCAACAGGTTCAGTATCATCGTGTGACAGCGGGCATGGCTCCTACGCCCAACAGCAACAGCAGCAGCAGCAGCCGCACCATCAACAACACCACTTGACATACCAACAGCAACAACAACAACAACAACAGCAAATACAACACAGCGAACCGTCGCCACCTGTTTATACGGCTGCCGATTGCCGCCTATTGCAGCAAATTTCAAACAATGCCGTCACACGGAATCTGAATAGTCCCTGTCAGAGCACGAGCACTCCACCTAGCACACCCACACCACCACCACCAACACTACAACAACAGCAACAACAACAACAACAACTACCACAACTGCAACCACCTACAGCATCCATACAGCCACCACAGCTACCTGCACCGCCAGCGCCTTATATACACATGCGCAGCCACCAGCAACTGCAGCAAATCCAACAGCAATTGGCCATGCCGCCACCACCACCGCCGGTCTACACCAACAGCCTGTACAATCATCATCATAGCAATGCGACTAGCAGGCACCTAAACCACATGCATGGTAAGTCGAGTTGCCGCTAAAAAAAGATCTTATGGAAACGATAGCCAAAGCAACCAAATGCAGCGCAAGAGCAAAAGGGGCAGAGCATTTAAAATGATTTACTCAAGTGCTTAACTATGATAGCTAATAGCTATGATAGCTTAAGGTATAGCTACATATATAGAAGATAGAAAAGAGTATAGCTTAGCTATAGTAAGGCTTAGCTAAAATCCTTTTCTTCTACACAGCAATTTAAGCTGTATTAAGCGTATTCATAGTTAATAAGACTTAAATTAACAGCGAGCAGATAACATTGTGCTGCGCTGTTAGAGTTAGTTAGCTGTTATGTTAAGTGTCTGTTAAAAACATAAAAGAGAGCTACTTTTTGTTAGTTAGTTATACTTGTTCATACATTTTGTAAGATCTTTAAAAAATAATATTAAAAAATTAAATAATATTAAAAAAATTAAATAATATTTAAAAAATTAAATAATATTTAAAAAATTAAATAATATTTAAAAAAATTAAATATTATCAAAAATATATTTTAAAAAACCTAATATGTAAAAAAAATATATTAAAACAAATAATATATTTTAAAAAAAAATTTTTTTTAAATATATATTATAATTTTTTATTTAAAAAAAAATTATTTATTTAGAAAAAAAAAATATTTTATTTATTCTATTACTATTTTTAATACTTTGTATTATAAAAACAATTTTAAAAAAAATATTTTTAATAAACTAAATATATATTCTACCATTAAATATATATTTTTAATCAATTGTTCAATTTACTAATTATTTGCTCTCTTCTGCAGGTGGACCGCCAAATTTTATGGATAGCACCAAGTGTACCATATGTCCCATGCCACCAATGAATCAATAAATCAAATTGTGCTGTTTTAACTACTAAATGTTAATTTAATTAGTTGTGAGTACAAAATACTATTTAAAAAAGCAAAGAAAAACAAAAACTAATATGTTTTCTCTTTTTTTTTGCAGCATATATATACATATGCCAAAATTTGTTAAACGGTTGTGGTTTCCATGTCGCCAGCAACAAAGAGACATACATACATCATATGCACATACACATACATACAACTGTGGCACAAGCATGGCAGAGCAGTTGCCTCCAACAAACATTTATCATAAACCCCCTATTTTGCTAACCCGTTAATGTTCGATATCCCATTGTCACGTATTCTTAGATTAAGCGCCTAAAGTTTAGTTTATGCTCTATATGTTTTAAGTGGCTTACGATTAATTTTAATTTAGCACAATTCTTTGTAAACATTTTCCTCAAAAAAAAAGAAAAAGAAAAGAAAATTACTCGAAAAAAGAAAAACGAAATCAAATAGGAATCATCCACAAAGCTGTTGCCTTCTCGCATGCATCAAAAGAAAACGTCTGCAGGCAGACCAATCCAGCAGACCAAATCAAAACAAACATTTGCAATCAAAAACTCTTTCGAAGACTTTCAGTCGGCATTTAAGAAATTATAAACAAAAATCACAATTTTTTGCCCAGCACAACAATAATAATTATAATAATCAAAAAGGGACGAGGCCGACTCAATCTATTGTATTCCATTTATGTATACCTTAGCTCATACATATATATATATATATATACATACAAGTTAGTTTTATCTATACACACGCCCACACAGACATACGTATACATATGCAAAATAATGATTAATGAAAGAAAAACCTTCGCTCCGATTCCAAATATTTAGTTTGTAAGCCGATAGATTTTTTCGAATATTTTTCAAGCGTGGTATTTACTGTAATTTACGTTAAATGTAAAAACAAAAGAAAACAAAACGAAAGAAGAAAAGCAATCCCAAGAACAAGAAAAGACAAACAAACAAACAAACAAACACAAAAAGACAAGATAAATGAAAGTACAAGCAAATCGAAACCAACCAGAAACAAGAACAACAAACTAAAACCTGAGACTTGAGAAATCAACAAATCTAATAATAATAATAATAATAATAATAATAACAATACTTGTAATGATAATATTAACAATTTTTTGTAAACATATTTCTCTCACACGTTAAGGACTCCAATATTTTTCCATGTGTGTATGTATATATATATACGATTGTCTGTTATATACATAGATATACATTATAGAAATATATATATATACATACGACTATATACAAGAAATCTCCAAATATATATTTATATAATATATATATATATATATATACATTGCCTATATACAAACCTGAACAAAGTCTAGCCCAACAATTTATGTTTCGCCTAAACGAAAAAAAAAAAAAAACAAAAAGAAATTTAAAAAAAAAATGCTAAATGTTTAATGTATACTTGTGCTCTTTTTATGTTTAAGTTAAGATAATGAAAACTCATGCTTTCTCTATGGCTAACACGTAATTTGAATGTCAAAATGAAGCAATGTTTGTGCTTTTTCGCTCGAATTCAACTTCTTAATTAAAAGTAAACAAAATCTCAACAAATGGTCATAAGCGCTGTTAACTCAAATTTGTGTGTTTTCTTTCTTCTAAACTTGGATAGAACTAATAGAAAAGTTATTTGGCACTTGACTTAGGTGTGCTTAGAAAATCATAAATTAAAGAATATTTAACTAATTTCAATTTTATGCAGCTTAAAAATTCTTAAAAAAATTTTATACAACTTTCATTTGCTTTAAATATATATTTTTTTAAGACTTTTACTTAAATTTCATAAACTAAACAAAACTTGCCTTTATTCATTTCTTTATACTTTTTATATAAAATTTGCACTCAACTTTATCCAACTTTAGAAAAAGAAAAAACAAAATCTGATCGCAATTCCCCAAAAAATATATATATTTGCGCGAAGAAGAAAACTTTAATGTAATATTAGCTCTGCTTGGCCGTCAAACAAAATATTTACAAAATCATTTTAATTAAATACTTTATGTAATTCATTTAAGCTTCAATATGCATGTGCATTATGTATATATATATATATATATACACATATAGTTTATATATATATATATATATAATGCTTATATATATTGCAAATTACTTTGGAAAAAGAAAAACAAAAAATACAAAATACATTGCAGTATTTCAAAAAATTCAACTCAAAAAATATTCTCTCTTTTATATATATAAATATATATATATATCTACATCTATATCTATTCAGTGAAACGAAATGCTGAATTATTTTAAATTGAAAATGTATAATTTTTTATTGCTTTGCGTTGCGTAATGCATATCAATTGGTTTATTAAAAAAATGTGTATAAATAATTTGGCTTTAAACCTAAGCACTATGATTAACACAAAATTCGTTTTGTATTGGGTGGAGCGCTTAAATGTCGGTAACAAATTCTCATCAACTCATAAATATACAAATTTCGGATCACAAATCATATAGACAAAATGATCGTATATGATGGTGGTGTTGGTGTTGCTGCTGGTATATAGCTGCCCAATTGGAAGAACAGTCGCATGTTACTTAGGATTACGGATGAAGCATATGAAACCAAGTCTTTGTGGTTACCAAAAAAGTTGTTCGCCTTTTCTTTTTTTCCTTTCTTATATATGAAATACTATTTAGAGCTAAAGTGAGCCCAGTGTTGGGAATTAGTTGCCGTCTTGCTGCCACTTAAATTAGGCGCGTGCGCTTCAGATAGGTAATGAGCAGATTATAGATGAACTTATACTGCGCTAGCGATGGTATAATTCTGTCCCGCTGATGCCGCAGCTGTCCGATGACGCGCGGTATATCCAAGTCCTGCAGCAAATCAAACATCAATTTGTTTAGACATCTAGCAATTTTACTAAGAACTCCGACCCACCTCATTGTGATCCAGTGTGTAGAGCAGTAGATCAGCGGTTAGTGTCACACCCGAACGTCCGCCGCCCTCCAGACAGTGTATGAGCACCGGTGGATTTGTATTGTGGCCAGGTGGCACCTCGTTCGTCGATGCCAATCGCACCGAATTGAGTTCCTCGAGAAAGTCCAGATAATGATTGACATCACGCGGACAGTTCTGTTCGGCCCAATCGGCGTATTTCAGATGCCAAACCGAACGATAGCGACGCGACGGTGCATGATACAAACGCAGCTTGCTGGTGGTGCAACGGTCTGTAGTATGTGAGAATTCCTGATAAACCTGGAACTGCACGAATTAACGTTCAATAAATGTATATATATAAATGTGCGTGTGTTGGCTAGCTTTACGTGTCCAAACTCCATATACTGTTGACTGCTGAGCGGTATGTAGCTCATATCTTCCGTTAGCTGCACCACCAAATAAACATCCGCCTCCCACACGCATTGCCAGAAGATACGCATCGTTTGCGACTCCTGGGGTGACTGGGCGACTATGTAGAAACGCTGCTTCGTGCCAACGGTGGCCTATGAATGGGCAAATACAAAAAGATCAAGTTGGGCAGAGTTTGTGACGAAAGATATATATATATCTTACCGATATATATGAGGCATTCACATAGCCATGGCGATTATCCATCGATGGCGTTAGACGCACGCGATTATCATCGTATGGCAGAAAATTGGGATCATGGTTCTTCAGTTCGTTCTCCTCGAGCAGCGCGCAATCATATTGCGCATGCTCGCGTCTCTTCGGTATGCGTTCGAACTCCATAAAGAGCTGCGAATCCTGCAGTTTATCATTTAAGATCTGGCACTGTGTGAGGTGAGGCAGAAGTTAGATTTCATATTGATGGAAGAGTTTATGTTTCATGCTATACTATACCAATTTATCCTTTGAATACTGGCCCGATATGGGCTGCGGCTTGCTAACGCCGGTCGACCAACGATGCGGATTGAGATTGAGATCATCCTGGGCCAATTTCATTTTCGTTGCCAACTTGGCCTGCTGCTGCGCCGCCGAGCTGCTGGCCTTCTCGCGGCCCAATGTCGCCGATTTCTGTTTGTCTGGCGTTTTACTGCGCGACAGAATGTTCCAGCGGCGACGACGCTTCACCTCTTTGCTGGCCGACGCCGACGACGAGCCGGTGGTGTCCAGCGTCGAGTTGAACATCGACGATGTTGTGGACGCCGTCGTATTGGCCGACAGATTCATGGCACTAAATTGCTGTTGCAGCAGCGTATCGCCCGTGGGCGAAATCACATCCACCGTCGACTTGTTCAGGCTGGCCGTCGAGCGATGTTGACGCGGCGGCGCTGTCGCACCAATGGCGGGCGCTGCGCTGGCGGCACGTGCTGTACGCTGCGGCGCCTGCGGCTCCAGGAACTGCAGCTCGGTACTGGCGGCACGATCAGCGCCCGCATATTTCTTAATATTTCTGGTAATCTCATCGTCCGGCTGTCCGGCGTTCACAGTCACCGTCACCACGTTGTTCGCATGCCGTGCTGCCGGCACAGGCGCCACAGCGCCCGGCGGCGCTGACTGTATGGAGGAGGCGCGTTGACGCATGCCATCCGCATTGGCATTGCCGCCGGCACTGCCACTGCCACTGCCACTGCCACCGCTCGCACGCTGCGGCAGCGGCACATTCTCATAGATGGGCTCAATCGAACCGTTCATGGCGCTGCGCTGCAATGGCGTCGGTGTGCTGGCCGCCGGCTGTGGACTGCTGGCAGGTGGTGGTGGTGGCGGCGCCGAGCTACGATAGCCACTGGGCGGCAATGTGGGTGAGCTGCAACCAAGCAAAACACAAAAAAGAAATGAAATGACAAATGTTCATTTAGTTTAATAGCTAAACCAAACTAATTGGCAAATGTTTACCTCTGCACAGCTGCAGCAGCGGCGGCTGCCTGACTCATCGCCGACTGACGCAGCTGGGACATTATGGACGGCTGCTCCTCGATCATGTTGAGGTTCTCGAAGGTGCCGTGCGGCGGCAGATATGGCTGCGAGTGACCCATATGCCCTATATACGGATACTGATGCAACATGGTCGCACCCGACGAGGTCGGCACATTGCCATGCATCCCGCTGGCGGCGGCAGCCGCAGTCAGTGCCACAAATTGGCCGCCATTGAGCAGCGTGCGATTTGAGACCAGATCGGGCGATGAGCCCGATACATAGTTGCGATAGCCTTGCAGTGGCCGTGGCGTTGCCACAGCCAAATCCGGTGTGGACGAGGAGCTCAAGCGATTCACAGGATACGGCGGCGGCGCCTTATGTCGCATCATATGCATACGCTGCGACAGCTCCAAGTAAGTGCCAGGCGGCTGCTGCTGCTGCTGTTGTTGCTGTTGCTGCTGCTGCTGTGTCTGATAAAAATTGAGATGATGATGATGCGCATGCAGTGCCGCCGCTGGCTGTGCCACATCCGGATAACGATGCGCCGCCGTCAAATGATGCCCGAACAGCAAACTCTCGCCATAAACCGCCGGATTGTGCACATCCGGCTGCGAGCCGGCATAGTAGGCAGCTGCATTGCCCGGCGTGGCCAAGGCCAGCGCCACATTGTGCAGATCGGCGGAGGGTGTGCGATATTTCAGCTGTACGGCCGTCTCGTAGTCCGGTGCTGGACGATATGTGGGCAACATGGCCTTCAAGCGTTCGCGTTCGTGTGTGTCCGTGTTGCTGCCACCATTGTTGATGTTGTTGTTGTTGTTGTGATGCAACATGCTGTTGCTGCTGTGCAAGTTGTTGTTGCTCAGATCCAAGCAGCTGCTGCTTTGGCCCAGCAATTGGCTGTGACTATGGCTGGCAGCTAGCGAAATGTTGGATGAGAGCAGCTGCTGCTGCAACTGTTGCTGTTGCTGCTGTTGCAATTGTTGTTGCTGCTGGTGTTGCTGCTGCTGCTGATGCTGCTGCTGCTGCTGCTCGGCAGCTGCCACATAATCATACTCGACATAGCCAACGCTGTCGCCGCCCAACGCATTCCCATTGTTGCTCTCAATATCGGCGCCCACGCTGCTGCCCAGACTGGACGGCGCATCCGTGTCAATGTAGCGCTTGAAGAACTTGTGCTGCATGATGCACAGCTTCCAGAAATAGCGTGCAATATCGGCCTCTGGGAAGATGAAGCTGCCCACAATGCTGCCATCGCCGTCCAGCTTATTCTGCTCGATCTTAATGGTGCGCTTATCGATGGTCACCGTATGGAACTCCTTCCATGGAAAATACTGCCGGCCATTGTCCGCATTCACCACCATGCCATTGATGGCCAGACCGAGCAACAGATCATTGCCCAACGTATCCTTGGCAGCGAAACGCTCCTCGCCATAGCCGTCCAGCTGCTGGCAGCACTGTATATACATCTCCTCCGCCTGGCTCTGGTTGAGATGGGCGATGCCCGCATGCTGTTGCAACACCTCCATGATCAGGCCCTCCAGCATGCTGTCATCGTTGGCCAGGCCCTGCATATTGCGCGGCAGCACCAGGCTCTTCTTCAAATAGTCCTTCGACTGCTTGTCGCTCTGATAGCTATCGTATTCGCCCTGGCGACAATACAGCGCCAGCAATATCGCCGTCCGTATATCGCACGCAATGCGTCCCTCATAGATGTCGCTCTTCAGCTGCAGAAAGTAGTAGAAACGTGTCGCCTCGTCGTTCAGGTGCCGTACACCGGTCGTCACGTAGTGACGCACACGCAGATACATCTTGTTGTCGGCGGCATATTTGAGCAGCTGGCGACTGAGCGAACGCTCCAGATCGAGCCATTTGTATTCATCCTCCTTGTCCTTGACCAAATAGCGCAGACCAAAGAATTCCGGCTGCTGGATATTGAGGCGCTGGCACACATTGTCCAAGCAGTCCTGACCCTTGCTCTCCGAGCTGATCGTGCAGTCAACGGTGCTCGAGACGTCTGCCAAAGAGAGATATAGTTAAATATATATCTATATACATATATATATATATATATATATATATATATTTATATAGTGTATTGGTGTTATGCTAGTGGATAAAAACGTGCGCAGATAAAACCCAAAAGCAACAACAGCAACTGCAACAACAACAACAGCAACAACAGCAACGCTTGGCAACACAGCACGCGCAAATATGCTAATGTACACACAGATATTTTTGTTGTCTAATCGTTTTTTTCTTTTTTTTTTAGTTTTTGATTGCCTTCTACGCTTTATTGAGCCACAAAAGCAGAGTCAACGGAAATCGCTGGGCTATTGCTTGCTGCGCTGTTAACTAACAGTGTTGCGCCTGCTACGCGCACAATGACACTGGCATAAAGGTACTAAGCTCACACATGAGGTATGTAACAAAATTTTTAATATATCATTCAATCGTAATATATGATTAAAATAACATATAATAAACAAAATGTTTGAATTTCAATTTACTAAAAAAAATTTCTTAAATTTCTTCAAAATTCTTGTTTGTTTTTTCTCTTCTTTTTGAATCAAAAATTTTCTTATTAACAAATGTGTTCACTTCACTTCTTATGTGTATTAAAAATGTATAAAACATATGTATTTTTCTAGACATTATCAACAACTTATTTAAGCAAGTGTCATTGGGCCATAAGCAACGCAGCTGTCAACTGTAAAAAGTTGGCATCGCTTAACTGTAGTAGTTTAAATTTACTAAAAACATCAATTTTATAGTCAAAAAACAGTTTTAGCTAGTCTTAACTTTAATATTATTAATTAAATAATTATGTATTTATTTTGCTCCACATTAGCTACAAGGCTGATAAGCCAATGTCATTTGAGCATAAGCTATGTAGCTGTCAACTGTTAAAGAGCTGGCGCCTGTTAACATCGCCTAACAGCGGCGCAACAAGTCAAATATGAGAAATGTGAACAAAAATGCTGTTATTGTTGTTGTTGCTATGTTTTTGGCCAAAAAGGCGAATTCCGAAACGAAAACTGGTCGTAACGAAAGCCGTAAACGTACGCGCATGATAAAGGCACGGTTTATCTGCGGCTTGTTGTTGCTGGCCTTATAAAAAAAAGAAGAAAAATAACAAACAATTATATGTTTCCAACTAAAAGCGCGCAAATGAGTAAATAAATCAACAAGTGTAAAAACTTGACTCTTGTTGTTGCTGATGTTGTTGTTGCTGCTGCTGGCGACTCATAGACTCGTGCAATTGAAAACTTGAACACTTGTGTTATTGATAGTCTTCTTCTTCCAATTGCTGTTATTGCTGCTGTTAAGCTGATACGCCCCCATAGACACACACACACGCACACACATCTATATATACACGCACTCACCTAGGAAATGATGCACATTTATAACAAATAGATTTTTGGACGTCACATTATATTGTCGACATTTTTTAAAGAATTTCAGTGGCATTTCCGTGCCGTAAGACACGCTGCTGCTGCTGCTGCGGCTGTGGCTGCTGCTGCTGTTGGCTTTGACTAAATTGTTGTTGTTCTTGTTGTTGTTGTTGGCCAGCAGGTACCAACGACATTTGCATGTAAATTACACAATTGGATTTTTGTTGCTTGTCGTATTTAATATGTATGTTTTTAAAGCTGTATAAGGCACTTGGAATCGAACACAGTTGTGTGTATACGTTAAGCATGAAAATTTGTATAAATTAAAGCTTAAAGTCGTTGCGATAAAAAAATAAATAAAAACGTTAACAGAAAAACTAAAACGAAAGAGTAGTTTGGTCGTGTGGTATCGAAAGAGACTAATGAGTACCACGACGGATGGCTATTAGAGATGTGCAACTTGACCGATAGCAGGCGTGCTAACAGTAAGCTGTTAAACGGGCATGCAATATGCAAACAAAACATAATTGATCAAAAATTGTACATAATATAGTATGTTTGCATGATCGTTTTTATTTATTTTTATTTAAGCATTGTCGCAAAATGTTCAAGTTTAATAGTAAAGCTAACAGCACTCCTGTTACTTCATTAAAACTTTTTTAAAAAAATAAGGTAACTTTAATACGGCATTTTGCTTGCTCCCTTGCGATCTGCATACTCAGCTTAGCACGAGTAAGTTTCGTTAAGTTGACTTACTGGCCCGATAGCTTAGACCGATAAATGACAGCAGTAAAAGCAGCACCACTTGAGTAACAATAACAACAGTATCGCTTTGTTAAAGCTGCCGATCGGACGTGGTTTTATTTTGCGTCCATAATTAAAGCGAATTAAGCGCAAACTATTTATCAATTACACATACGACAAATCAGTTTAATTTCAACCGTACACCGACACGGGCGTACTTTGCGCTTAACAAATCTGAACGAAAACTCTTTATACAGTAATTAGTCAACTACGCATACATATGCATATATAGATTTAACATCGGTGCGCCGTCACGTTGTTGTTGTTGTTGCCGCTGCTGCAGTCGTCGTTGACGTCGCTGTTGTTGTCGTCCCCGTCGTCGTCGTCGTGGCTTCCACTTTAACTAAATAAAACAAATTAAGCGCTCGCGCAACGTGTACAACAAAAAAAAAAGAAGAAAGAGGAAAATCGAAATCAAAAGGAGAAGCGAATAACAGAAAATCACACACGGCGCATGCACAAATACGTCTGAAACGGGGGGCAACAGACTCAGTTTTTGTATTTACAACGCAATCAGTGTAAGTTCTACGCATTTAAGATACATACAAATATGAAATATCTTGAGCCGATTGCTCGTTTCGTTACGTTTCGGTTTTGTTTGCGGCAATTTGATGGTCAAGGTTACAGCAACAACAAGAGATCAATATATATACATATATATACACAGCACACACACACACACACACACATACATACTGTACACGTGTGCGTATGCGTGCATGTGTGTGTGTGTGTCTGAACACACTGGCCTACGTGTGTGCGAGCGAGACAAGCAAATATTACTGACGTAGTATAAAGTTCATTACCTGTTGCTGTTGTTGCTATTTCTTCGTTAAGTCTGCCTGTGCATGTGTGAGTGGTTTTCTTTTTCTACCAAACAGGTTGCATGTTCGTTAAATTTTTGAAGTAACATAATACTAGGCCATCTCGCTTGCACTCTCACTGCTGAAGCACGCGGCATCAGCAATTTAATTCAATAAATTCTCCTTAGTTCATTTATTTCGAAATATGTATGTATGTGCTTGGGCGCGCCTGCAAATTTAGCTGACTTTTAACCTTCTTTTCTTTCAAAATCTGATGTAAGCTGCTTTCTGTTGTTCGATTCTGTCAAATAAGTTGTTTCGCACAGCTGTTTTCGACATTCTTATCAGTTTTTCTAACAGCTGACTTTCGATATCGAAATAACAGTTGATTTATTCTAATTAGTAATGTATCTGCGAAGCTTGCTTTAATTTGAGAATTTTTTCATAATCGTTTATTGAAAGTAAAAAAAAAATTTTAAAAATATTTAATATATGTATGTATGCATGTATGTATTTTAAAAAAAAAGTAATTTTGAAATATGTCGTATAAAAAGTTATACGTATATATATTATTTTCTTTCCAGTTTAAGTTTATTTAGTTATAATATATAACAAATTACAGAACAAATGAATTTATTAATTTGTATATTTATATTAAATAATTAAAACATTTATTTTAATTTGTTTTAAATTCTATTTTAAATCTATTTTATTAAAAAAATTTGATAAAATAATAACAATACTTTAAAATTATAAAAAAAATTATAAAATATATTTGTTTTATTAAAAAATTATAACAATAAATTTAGTAAATATTATTTTTATTATTTAAAAGCTTTTAATAAAAAAAAATATTAATACTTAAAAATTTTAAAAACAAATTATGAAATACATTTTTATTTTAAAATTAAAGTCGGCAAAAAAAAACAAAACAAAAACAAAAAATATTATTTCATTTGAAAATTTAAAAAGAAAATATAATTGCTTAAAAATTATAAGAATAAATTCATAAAATATACCATATCTCCAGCTGCATTTATAGATTATTTAATTTTTTTTTTTGCTACAATTTTGCCTGTCTTCAAATATTGTTGCTTTAAGAAAAAAATGCATAAATCATAATTTAACCTAACAAAAATATATTATTAATAATAAATTATAAAGACTGCGCTTTCACTTTAATTTAGTACTTAATCTTGATATTTGAACTGTATTCAATTATGTACTAAAACCTTGGTTCGAGTTCCAGCTAATTGCATAAATATCTTCATTCATTTATTATGTATTATTTAAAAATTAAAGCAATGCAACAATTTATTGCAACAATTTACATTTTAGCCAAGTTTTGCTTGAGTTAGTTTTGTCGCCTAACTTGAGTATTCACAAATTTTTCTTTTCATTTTGACTTTAAACTATCGATGCATATTCAGTGCTTCAATTTGGTATTTTGTTTTAGCCAAAATGAAATATAAAAATATTTTATAAATAAATATGCAAACATTTATGTATATAAATGTCTGCTAACTTTGACATTGAAACAAATAAAAGCGATTGGGTTTATTGTTATGGCGAGGTTGCGTCAAGTCTTTGCCCTCCTCAAGCTATTGCTCTGCGCACACACACACACACACTCAGTCGCGCACATACTCTACACACTCTACACACACGCACACAGACGCTTGACTTGGCCCCGTTGTGTTGTGTTGGACAAACAGTTTTAAAATGGCAACAATAATATGCAGCGATAAGAGAACGCACACAAACAACATTTCTGCTCATTCATGCTTACTTTTGTGAAATCTTTCGGTTTGACTAACCCATACAGCCGTCTGCTAGTATCCCTATGCCTACTCAACATTCGCGTGCAAAAAGTTTTCTAGCCAAACACACTCACATATTTCCATATATACAGTTGTAGAACATATGATATTTTTTGTTTTTTTTTTTTTTTAAGTCAAGTTAAGATCTTTATCTAAATTGGTCTAGAAATTATTTAGGCGTCGCAGTAGAACAGGGAAAACATGTCAAATTAGCTAGGAAAATTTAATTCAAATAAATTGTAAATTTTAATGTAAATTTTAATTGAAATTTTAGTGTTAACTGAACTGAGTGAACCGTTACAATTGGCGTTTTTTCCCCAAATTGAGTTATAAAATCTGAAGAGTTCACCGACTTGTTTTTTATAAAACTTTAAGTATACTTATTGAAACTTTCTGTTGGTAAAGATAATTTTTAAATTAAAAAACTATTTTAGAAAACTAAAAAAAATTAATTTTGCTCTATAAAAATGATTAATATTTTTATATAAATTCTATATATGTGTATAAAGATATTTTCTTTTATTTTTCTTGTTCTACTGTACTAGCCGTTGCTTACTAACTAATTTCTGTTGCAATCTTATCTCTTTATTCAGTAAAATTGCAATATAATTATTTTGTTTTAGTTGTTTTTGATTGAGGTTGGATTAAAGCGAACGTCCAGGGCAAAGGTACATGAATTAAAATGTAGTTATGTTAATGAACTATGCGAAATGCTTACGTCAGATACATATGCTAATGCAAAAGTAGATTGAAAATGGAACGAGCAGAGTAGTTATATCAATTTAATGCTCTTTATATATACAAATAATTGCGTGCCTTCCTGTTCGCATAACACAAAGACAAAAAAAAAACTATGTAAGGCGATATATTGTATTATGTTGCATGAATAAAAATATCTATATATGTATGTACATAGTGTATGTGTCTATTATGTTTTATGAGAACAGGAAGGCACGCAATATTTTTGGGTTTGCTCAAGATATATGTACATATATGATATAAGACATAGAAAAATATAAATAAAAGCAATATTTGAACAAAGGAAAGAAAAGCGTATGTATATCATGCATATATAATATGTGTGTATATATATATATATATATATATATATATATATATATATATATATATATATATATATATATATATATATATATATATATATATATATATATATATATATATATCTGTATTGTAAAATAAATGACGATTTCTTCTATGCGCATACGCATTTTGCAACAAATAAGAATAATGTGTATAAAAGCTTTTTTGGAGGGGCAATAGATAGTTTACTTTCTTTACATAAAAAAAAAAAAAACATTGTAATTCAATATATATTTGAAACATTTTACAAAGTTTTTCTTACTTTATATCATTTTTTGTCTTTAAACAATTTAAAACTCTTTTTCTTTTAAGTAACAGAATTATAAATGATATACAGTTGTGTTCATAAAAATAGTAGTGCAACTGATATACACAGTTGTGTTCATGAAAATAGTAGCGCGACAGTGCACTTAATATAGGACAACAAAATTTAGTAAATTTAGTAATTTTAATTTTATTTAAAAGAATTTAAAGCGAATATTATGATCATATATTATTTTTTTTAATAATTTAAATTATTTTTTTGTTACATGCTTAGACATATATGCACTTACTTCAAGGCATAAAGAAAAATAACAAAATTTAGTTGCTCATTTAAATAGTAGTGACAATTAAAAAAGAGGGGGAAAATCTATAGCATTAGTCTTACTTTACATATTATGGTTTACATATATTTATATCTAATACAAAATTGAATACATAATTTAATATCTTAAGGAATTAAATAAGTTTTTAGTGCTAAACACAATTAGAAAACAAATCTTTCATATATAATTTGCAAATGGAAATTTTTATAAGCTAATTATACATTAATGATTATTTAATGATCATTATTTTTACTATTATTATAATGAATTAATTTAATTGTATATTAATTAATACCTTTAAAATTAAATTATACATTTTCGCAATTGTATGGCAACAATTTAACAGACGTATAATTAGTTTCAATTTTGAAATCCAATGGCGTCACAGACACACACGCACACACGCACGCACACACACACACGCACACACCATGCCTTTCCATTTCTGACCTACAAAACTTGAGCAGTTTTTCCGCGCCTGTCTGTGCTTACTTGATTTTGTTTTTATTTTGTATCGTTTTGCTTGAGTCGATTAACCATTGAACACCTTTTTGTTTTTTATTTTTAATGGCAACTTGTGAAAGATACGGAGCACTATACCATGGCTGGGCTCGATTTGCATACGTATCGACGCCTGTCGCCTCGGTGCGGCGCGGCTCGGAAATTGTTTAATATTTATTTTTTTGCCATTTGCTGACCACAGCAACAAGAACTAAAATATTGCACGAATATTTTCAAAGCACAAATACAAGCGCACGTAGTCCAAAAACACATTAGACATTAAGAAACCTGCTCAAAATTCAAGGTGCAAAGCCAACGTGTTTATTATGATTGACTGTTCCCGTTTTTATACGTATGTGTTTCTATTTGTATGTACGCTTATGTATATGTATGTGCATATATATTTTTGTGCTCCAAAAATGTCGCGTAAAGATCAACGCATCCGATATTAAAAAGTGAAATTAAAAACATTTTTTTATTATTATTTTTATATTATATGAAAAAAATATTTTTTAAAATTAAAAAAAAAAGTACTGAACACTTTTTCCAGTCATTTTCTTTTTTAATTATTAAAAATGATGTTTTTCAAATATTTTTTTTTATTATAAGTATAAAAGTTAAAAAAAAAATTAACATAAATTGAAATTTTTCCTCTAGTTTTGAAATATTATAAGTATAAATATTGAATATAATTAAACTAAATTAAAATTTTGCTTAAAAAATTTAAGTTTAACTGAATTATTTAACTATTTGTTTATTTTTTTGTTAATGTTTTGTAATTCATCATTTAAAAATTAAAGTTTTTATTGTTTTTTTTTTTAATTTGATTTTTTTTTTAAATTCAATTAATTTTTCATTTTTTTTTAATGCAATTAAAACGCACTTTTCTTTGTAATTTTAAATTTAATACTAAATATTGTATTTTTCTCAGAGTGAGTTTTTACTGTAGACAAATTTCATGGATAATTCCACAAACATTCAAATATATTCAATAATATTCTACAAAAAAAAAATAAAAAAATAAATAAATAAATAATAAAATAGCACAAATTTGTTGTAAATAATGCAAAGAAACTAGAATTTTGTATGCAAGAATTAAATTGAAATGTCTGCAAGGTTATTTAGTTTGGTTGCATTTATTGAGCTATTACTGTATAAATAATATGCATTTAAATCAGGAATTTTGCTTATAATCTTTCTAAGCCATTTTTCGATATCTTAATGTGTTGAACTAAAAAAATACATTATGAATTTTTTACCGTTCTAATCAAACTTTTATCTAAAGGTTATTGAGCTTTAGATCGGAGTACAGACAAGATACTATATGGATATATAATATACATATATATGCGTACAATTGTGTACGTCTATGTATGTATATTACCTATATATTTAACACTGACGTAATCAATGCCGTCATATGTATAAGTTTTGTTCGTAACAATGTCAACAAAAACGTAAATACCACTCGAGCTTTTGAAATAGTACTTTGTGTAGTCAACTGACTTTTGTTTACACCCAGCGTTAGGTTGCCAAAAGAAATTTGATGTTTTCATCATTTTCAAAGTCTACGAACTCTTATCTTTCTCCCCCTCTCTCCCTCTCCCTCTCTCTCTCTCTCTCTCTCTCTCTTTATCTTGTTGAGCATTTCGCGCTGAGCGTCTGCTGCTGATAAGCAATGCGTTTTTTTCGCATAAAAACTGTTGTCGGCAATGGGGTTGGCTGTTAGTTAACAGTGCGCTGTTAAGTCGCACAGACGTGAATAGGTGAGCGAACGAACGAACGAACGGCCAATGCAGGCATCAAGTTGAGACTGTTAACGCGCGTGTGCATCAATTAAAGTAAATTTGAAATGTTCTTAAAATCATATAAATAATAGCAAATAAATAAGTGGCTGTGTGTGTGTGTGTGTGTGTGTGTGTGTGCATGCGTGTGCATGCGTGTGTGTGTCATAAGACAGACAGCTAGGCAGATCACAAAAGTAATTTGAAAACGGGTTTCATTTGGTGTCAATGTCAATGCAAACTGCTGTGCGTTAGAGCGAGATAGCGTGATATGTTCGCGCAGTTTACCGTTAGAACAAGTGCGGAAGCGCGTTGATATTGTTATTTATATATTTTTGTTTTTGCTTTTTCTTTTTGCCGTTAGGCGCATGCAAAATAGCTCCAAAACTGTATACGCATTAGAGAGACTTCTATATGTGTGTGTGTGTGTGTGTGTGTTTGAGTGTGGCATACGTGGCATACATTAAGTGCGTGCTCAAAGTGCGATATGTAAATGCTTAGAAGACACTGTTTAGCCCCCGCCCTCCCTCCGGCCATGCTGGCCCCCTTGCTTGTGTAAAGTGTATGCAAAATCGAAACTATCACGCGTTTTTCTGCTTTTTTTTTGTATATATTTTTTAAAATGTATTTCCCTTTCCTTTCCTTTTTTTTTTTTTTGATATGCAGTCAAACCTTAGACCATGGCCAGTGAGCAGGCACCCATTGATGTAGCTGGAGCGGCGGCAGCTGCTGCTACCGGCGATGAGCCCTTTCTGGGGCTGTTGGATGTGGCACTGCTGGCGGTGCTGATCGGCGGTGCGGCCTTCTACTTTCTGCGCAGCCGCAAGAAGGAGGAGGAACCCGTGCGCAGCTATTCCATACAGTGAGTAACCACTATAAGCAACAACTCTAAGCACAGAAAATATCATTTATTCCGTTTTCCTCCACACACACACACACACACACAGGCCAACCACAGTGTGCACCACCACGGCGACAGATAATTCATTTATCAAGAAGCTAAAGGCCTCCGGACGCAGTTTGGTTGTTTTCTATGGCTCACAGACGGGCACTGGCGAGGAGTTTGCCGGCCGTTTGGCCAAGGAGGGTATTCGGTATCGGCTGAAGGGCATGGTCGCCGATCCCGAGGAATGCGATATGGAGGAACTGCTGCAGCTGAAGGACATTGAGAACTCATTGGCCGTTTTCTGTTTGGCCACCTACGGCGAGGGCGATCCCACCGATAATGCCATGGAGTTCTACGAGTGGATTACCAATGGTGATGTCGATCTAACGGGTCTTAATTATGCGGTAAGTTTACGGTTAGTTAACAACGTGTGCTGATAAGGCATTTGCTTCCCGGTCTCTATCTGAGCTTCGATTACACGATTCAGGGACGAGGCTCGGGACTGACAGGTCTTATCGAACAGCGGCACATGCAGATAGCGTTTGCTTATCTAATTCCACGACAAGCTGCAAAAGCTACAAAATAAGCGTTACGTTGTTTTTTTTTTGTTATTTTTGTTTTTGTTTATTTTTTGCTTATCAAAATATAAAATACATTTTCATAATTAATAGTAAAATCAATGCGTTCTATCAGCTCGAGATATAGTAGGTGTAGCTGAAAATTGATTTGTCGTTGAGCGACAAATGCAATCAGTCAAGCGTTTCGAAGAAGCTCGAAGGACGCGGTAATTATAGATTATTGCTGTAATAAGTGATACTTGACGAAGAAGGTGGGGGGGGGGGGGGGTGGAACAGAGTTAACAGTAGTTATTAGAGGGATTAACAGTCAGAATAATATTAGTCATTATAGATTATAACTGTAATAGTTGAGTTTTTAGACTGAAACCGAGGGCGACAATGTGCATAACAGTAGTCACTCGTTAACATTGAAATGTATGTGTAATAATAATTAAATATTTATTTATTTTTGTTTAATATTTTCTGAATAGAAAAAATTTTATATTTAAGATAATAAATCATATTTTTTTATTTACTTTTTCCTGACAAGAAATCTTAATTTCTTAATTATCAGAAATTTAGACTTTATATTATAAGCTACATTATTTTTTCTCCATTTTCTGAAAAGATTTCTTAGTTCGCTACTAATTAATATATATAATAATATTTTCTCAGGTGCAAAGTTAAAAAAAAATATATGAGATATTCCAAATGGAATCTTGAAATTTTGATTGATACAAGGTTAAATATATATATTTTTTAAATATTATCACATTTTATTTATTTAACAAATCATTTATTCACATCACGCACATTTCAAAGTTATGACGTTTTTTTTTATTTTATAATTCAATTTTTTCACATTATTTTTAGTTTTGCTTTACTTACTATAAAAATGATTAAGTTTCTGTTAAGCGTGCGCGTCTATTTGTGACGTCACAATTACTTCCTGTTAAGTCTCGTTCGCCTTGTGGCTGCGCCATTCTGTTAAATGCGCCGCATGTGCTGTCAGTCATGTTAGCTGGTCACACTGTTCCACGTAACAGCTGTTGCTCAGAAACGTGCACACGCTCGCACAACTGTTGCGCAATATTGTTTACTATTTGCGAAACGAAATGTGTTCATAATTGAAATAATTTCAAAGCTTGCTGAATGAAACAGAGATTGCCATGTAATACGTATGCACTGGCGGCTGCTGCGGAACTGAAAACTGGGCGGCAACAACAACAACGATGTTGTGCACGCTAACCGGCGTTGGCGTCAGCGCCGGCGTCGCTGTTGGCCTTGGCACGCGTCGCTGTCAGTGGACGGGTCGTACTTTGCTCTGGCTATTAAATAATTTATATAATAAGGCAACCACACGCGTAGACAACAAACGGACACAACATGGTGTAATATAACGTTATATATGTATATGCATTTGGCTAATTACTGTTGTAGTAATTTGAGTTTTTGTTTTGGTATTTCGAAAACATTTCAGGTATTCGGCCTGGGCAACAAGACCTACGAGCACTACAACAAGGTCGCTATCTATGTGGACAAGCGTTTGGAGGAGTTGGGCGCCAATCGGGTGTTCGAACTGGGCCTGGGCGACGACGATGCCAAGTGAGTGTCACAAAAATGATCTATGAAATTCTTATACTTATATTCGACTATTTCTGACCAGCATTGAGGATGACTTTATTACGTGGAAGGATCGCTTCTGGCCCGCTGTCTGCGATCACTTTGGCATTGAGGGTAGCGGCGAGGAGGTGCTGATACGTCAGTATCGCTTGCTTGAACAGCCCGATGTGCAGCCGGATCGTATCTATACCGGTGAAATAGCGCGTCTGCATTCCATGCAGAATCAGCGTCCGCCATTCGATGCCAAGAATCCATTCCTTGCGCCCATACGCGTCAATCGTGAGCTGCACAAAGGTGGCGGTCGCTCCTGCATGCACATCGAACTGAACATTGATGGCTCGAAGATGCGCTACGATGCCGGCGATCATGTCGCCATGTATCCAATCAACGACAAGTCGCTGGTGGAGAAGCTTGGCCAGTTGTGCAATGCCGACTTGGATACGGTGTTCTCATTGATTAACACCGATACGGACAGCAGCAAGAAGCATCCGTTCCCCTGCCCAACCACCTATCGTACGGCTTTGACGCACTATTTGGAAATAACTGCTATTCCACGCACGCACATACTCAAGGAGTTGGCCGAGTACTGCACGGATGAGGCGGACAAGGAGCTGCTGCGCAGCATGGCCTCGCTGGCGCCCGAAGGCAAGGAGAAGTATCAGAGCTGGATACAGGACGCCTGCCGCAATGTGGTGCACATACTGGAGGACATCAAGTCGTGCCGGCCGCCATTGGATCATGTTTGTGAGCTGTTGCCACGTTTGCAGCCGCGTTACTATTCCATTTCGTCGTCGGCCAAGCTGCATCCAACGGATGTGCATGTGACCGCTGTGCTGGTCGAATACAAGACGCCCACGGGTCGCATCAACAAGGGCGTGGCAACCACATACCTAAAGAACAAACAGCCCACGGATAACGGCGAGGAGGTCAAGGTGCCGGTGTTCATACGCAAATCGCAATTCCGACTGCCCACCAAGCCAGAGACGCCCATCATTATGGTTGGGCCGGGCACTGGACTAGCACCGTTCCGTGGCTTCATCCAGGAGCGTCAGTATTTGCGCGATGAGGGCAAAACGGTGGGCGAATCGGTGCTTTACTTTGGCTGCCGCAAGAGCACCGAGGACTACATCTACGAGAGCGAGTTGGACGAATGGGTCAAGAAGGGCACGCTCACGCTGAAGACGGCCTTCTCCCGCGACCAGGCCAAGAAGATTTATGTGCAGCATTTGCTGGAACAGGATGCCGATCTCATATGGGATATCATTGGCGAAAAGAAGGGACATTTCTATATTTGCGGGTAAATTGAAATCAGAATTCAAATCAAATTGCCTTCCACTTACATACGTTTCCAATTGCCTTTTCTTTATTTTTCAGTGATGCCAAGAACATGGCTGTGGATGTTAGAAATATTCTAACGAAAATCTTGTCCACCAAGGGCAACATGAGCGAGCCGGATGCTGTGCAGTATCTGAAGAAAATGGAGGCTCAGAAACGCTATTCGGCCGATGTGTGGAGCTAATCGCTGTGCGCGTTAGCCAAACGTTCTCTCTATCTAACTGCATGAGTCACAGTCGCGGAAATAATACAAACAATGAAAGCAATGAAAACAACACAAAAATGAACAACAACTAGAAGCCACACATTTACATAAGTGTAAAAGTCGTTTTAGTTAATAAGGCTAAATAAATTAATTTTATATAAATCGGTTTGGGAACTTCAGCTTCGGTTCAACAAACAAACGTTTAAGTCGCGTTTATACCTAATTCTAGTGTTAATTTCATTGATTATATGAATGCATATATATATATATATATATATATATATACATCTATAAATATATGATGCTTTTTTAACTGTTGTGCTAAATACTTTTGATGATGATGTTAATTATAATAATAATAATAATGATTTTAATCGTATTGTAAGTAGTCTTGTGTGTGTGCAAGTAATTGAAATGCTCTGAAGCCATGCATTCAGTTTAATTTGTATACATATTTTATTGGTGATTTCATAATGCAAATGATAACGATTTGTGCAATTTTAAATAAATATTATCAAATTGTATTTTACTTTCCGAACAATAAATGTTGAAAATTGTAAAAATTTCTGTTAAATAACATTGGATGTTAAGCTTAACATCCTGTACGTGAGCTTATTGCATTGAACTGTCTGGCAGCGCTGTCGTACAACGGTAAATGCGAAAGTGAAGCAACAAGTGGAACAATTGAAAAGTGCGCGTAATTCTATTGAACAACTTTTATTTTAATTTGTAAATACATGTGCAATATATGTAAACTAAGCTAACACACATCTCCAGGTGAGTGCGCACCTATTTATTCCTTTTATTCAATCCAAAACGCCCGCTCGCTCGAAATGCGGCAAAGTGTAGCGCAGAGTTTCGGCCAGCCGCTTGGAGGCAAACATTTGTTCAGTTTTCTTTTGTGCAAAGTCCGCATCGTTGAAGTTCTCCAGATTATTGTCGGCCGTTTCGGCCTTGTCCTGGCTAATTGTTGGCAGTATGCCGTAATTGGCAAAGAACCCATAGCTCTCGCGTCGATGCACCTCGGCCAGCAGCTGCTCATAGCTGGGCACCGGCACGCCCAAATCCAGATTGAGCAACGTGTCGGCCAGCCGATTGTGATAGACCTTCAGCAGCTGCGGCCGCTTGTGCTTCAGCACATCCAAGCTGAGGCTGGTGTAGAAGAAGTAGTTCAGATCAATGCCGGGACTGCCCCAAACACTCAGCTGAAAGTCTATGAAGATCACATCCTGCAGCTGCTGCGTTCCATTGTATTTGAACAGCATGTTGTTTACCCACAGATCACCATGGTTTAGCACTTTGATCTCTTTATCTACGGGCGCCTGGGCACGCACCAAGTGCACCCGCTGCTGCTCCATATATTTGGCTATTTTGCCGGCAATGCGCTCAAAGCCTGGCCAGCTGCTTACGAGCTTATGCAGCTGTTGTCCGTTGCCGGCAAAGAAACGCATCAGCATTCCGTCGTCCTTGTTGAGGCCGTGCGGTGATAACATGCCATCGCCGTAGGCTTCGAATATTTCCGGGTCCTAAATGGGAAATGTTGAAAAAAAGAAATGGAAATGTTAGTTTGAAAGTTTTTGGTGGGGTTTTTGGGAATTGAAATGTATGAAGATATACTTTTATATATCTGAAGATATACTATATACATAACAGTAAAATTTCAATTTGCTATATATAAATATATTGAAAGGGTATGCGGGATAAAACTTTTTACTGTAAGATATACAGATCAAAAATAAATCTAGATATAAGATTGAAGATTGAAGATTGATCTATTAAAATGGTTTGTGATGCCATTTCAATTTTAATGATTAGATGAAATTTAACTTTTGATAATATATTATACCAAAATTGGTAATACTATATACTACTACTATGGTACTCTTTTAATACTAAAATTTTATGTAACAAAAAAAAAAACTTATCTGATATGCAGGTGTGCTCATAAAAATAGTAGTGCTACTGAAATGTTGGACTGCAAAATTTTGGGATAAACATTATATGTTGAAAACAATTAGAACTTATGTATTTAATAAAAATATATGATTGGTTTAATACTTGTTTCAAAATGTTTTCAAAATATCTCTGTTTATCCTAAAATTTTGCTGTCCAACATCATTTGCACTACTATTTTTATGAGCACAGCTGCATGTATATAAGTTTGCAATGGTATTTCAGCTGTCAGACATAATTAATATTTTTATGATTTTATATATTTTTAAAGATAAGATAGTAAGTATATAAGGCTTAAGATAAAAAACTAACAATTCATTTGAATCAACAAAATAAAACTTTTTAAACATGAACATAAAACAACATAAATTCCGTTATAAAAACATAACAGATAATAGTAAAATACAGTTGAGAAGCGCTGATTCTTTACAACATGAACAAGAAGTGAATACATTAAAGTGTTAGCTAGAGAACTTAAACTTATCATATAAGTTTGAGCTCGTCATAATAAAACGTAAAGCTAATGAAAAGTCTTAAGTCTTTTTGAGAGATTAGAAAGCCAAGTCAAGCAGGCAAACTAAAGACTTTATTATTATTGCAACTATAGCATAGATTTCCTTATTGGAATTTTTAACATCTCTAGCTCTTTAGCTTTTTAGACTGTCAATGAGTGCATATTATGCAGACCACTGCATTCGACATCAATGGTAGTGTTTAGTTTAAAAGAACTTAAATATAAAGCCGAATGAAAAAAGGCTTTAAAGTTGTTATTATATAGAATATATATTATAAATTGAAGACATTATTTATATATTATATATAGTATTCTCACTGCATACTTTTCTTTCTTATGCATTTACTTTATTTAATAACGTCTTTTATATAGCTTCTATATAAAAATAACTTGAATACTTTCCCCTTCTTTAATATATCCTCCAATCAATTTTATATTCTGCAAACTTACCAGCATTGCCAGCGCCATTGAGGCTGCATGAAATTCCGCCAAGCGTTCCATAACCAGACGAGCGTGTGTCTCATCCAAGCCCGTTTCGCGTGAGCCCATCACATAGTCCAGTCGACCAAGATCCTCAAAGACCAACGTGTTCTCCGGCTGCTTCATGCACTGATACAGTCTGAAACAGAACTTTATTTAGTCATTCTGCTGCTTCAGTTGAATTTGTTCGCCCATTACTTGGGTCCAAAGCGTCGTTTGCATTTCATGAGCAGTTCGAGACGTGGCAACAGTTCATAGTACGTGATCTTCTCCTTTAGGTACACCTGCAAATCCGCAATAAACTCCACAGAGTCAATGCGCGGTATGCTCTTGACAATCACGCCCATTTGCTGTTCCTTTTCACCCTGTCGCCTGTAAGTCAGCTTGACGCGATAGATTTGACTGCAATAGTTCTCGCCGGTGCTGCTGCCCAGGGCGCAGTGAATGCCCAACAGCTGGACATGGGAAGTGCGCATGGCTGTCTCCAACACCTCCTCGAAGAAGGGCACATCCAGATGCTTGGGCGGCGATGCCAGCACTTCCTGATCGTAGACAATGCTGCACATGTTGTGATCTCGAGTGGTTTGAAAAGCTTGAACGAAACGCTCGGCATTTTATATGGATTTGCACACAAAAGCATCTGTTTGTTTTAAATTCGCGTAATTAATACTATATATATATATATATATATAGAAATGAATATAATTTCATTTAATAGCCGACAATAGCGCCTGCTTGTCTCATTTTGTAAATAAATAAAATCCAACACGCGACCTTTTAAATCATGTATGTATGTGTATACCACACGCACAGTAACTGTCTCGAAACCAGTTATTTTATTTTTTTTTTGTTTGCCAAATACGTTTTATTAGCTTCTGCCGTTTACTTGCTTTGTTGGCTGGACAGTTCGTCATTCAGGAATTATCAAATCACGGCCCACCCACTTTTCAGCTCGTAGTTGCGATCAGCGTAATCTTTATCTCATACCACTTGACTCTCAATCAAATTTGTGTTGCACCTCAGAAACTACAATAATTTTCTCACGTCGCTGGCTTCTCACTCTCACGCTCTCTATCTCCCTCTCTCTGTCTTTCTCTGGTATAAGCAATTCTATTATTGTTTTTTTAATCATTGACAGTCAAGCAATTAAATTTGTATTCTTTTCCACTTATTTATAATTATTATTTAAGTTGTTTTTGTTATATTTAAATAGCCGAAATGGCATATTAATTACCATACGTAATTAAGTTTTCAATTTAAATATTTTACGTTTGGTACGTACCGAACGCGTCTGCTCAGTCTCAAGTCAGTTGCTCGACTCGTCTAATCTTCATTGCTGTCTGTTTCACATTTGGTGATTAAAGAGTTCGCAATCTTTTAAATAAATCATTTCGCAGACAGCAACGATGATAGGGCATATTATACATAAATTCAACCCATGAAACAACGAGAGAATAAGGAGCATTATTGGTTTTACTGCTATGTATGTAACAGGGAGAAAATGGCATGAATGAAATAATGCTGATCAGCTGATCAGATTAGCTTAGCCATGTCTATCTGGCTGTGCGAATATAAGACAAGATTCTTTGTCAATATTTATCGTTGGCGCTTGATGTTGGATCGTCGCTTCATTCAACGAAGTGTTGGCGCCAATAAAATGGCTTCGTCTTAGCCACTTTGTGTATTGTCGCTTAAATCTAAAAGTGTACTACTATTTCTGGCTCGTATCAAATCCACGATATCTTTCACCCAATTTGGTTTTTCGATACTCCCAAGCTATATCGAAAGACAAGGTAAACTTAAGAGAGCTTATTTGAAGAGCGATTGTTAGCAGATCAAATATCATTATCAATTTGAAACCTGAGTTGCTATAGTAGCTTTCCACTAGTAAAATTCTGAAGTGAATAGCTTTAAATTGATATTTAATAATATCAAATATTAAAAATATCAACAACAACAACATCAATTGATATACATTTTAAAAAATTATTCGTTTCAAATTGTTTTCAAATTATTGTGTTTATCAGAAACATATAGCATTAAAAACCTAACAGAATATATATATATATATAAAATATTATAAATACCTACATACAGCTCTGTTCATGAAAATAGTAGTGCTAAATTTTGTTGTCCAATACTCAGATGCACTACTATTTTTATGAACATAGCTGTAAGTTCAGCTATCTCCATTTCTTATACACTGCATAATGTGTTCAAGAAACCATAAGCAGAATATAGTAAGTTGTGAAGCTATTAAAATTTTCCTTATTGCTTGGTGTATAAAAATATCAACAATATATAGCAAAGGCTAAGGCGTGGCAGGCTAATTGTTGTTTACTTGTTCATTTAGTTTTTAATTTAGAAATTATTCTTTCCCACGCTTTAGCGCTTTATAATAGTAATTTTCATTAAACGGCTGTCAGGCATACCCGACCGCAGGCGTAGCTTTCTTTTTTTCTAAAACTGTTATTTAATCGAAATGACATGCGGTCATGCAATGCTTAAAGCAATAAAGAATTTGCAATATTTGTGCAGCGAGTCTTAAGTAAAAAATTCACAAAATAATCAAAAAGCATTTGAGACTCAATTGAATTATGCAATTTTTATTGTATCTGATATAGTATAACAAAAAAAAACTTGCATTCGCTGCTCATTGCCTTCAATCGAAGACTTGCAAATCATCCAAACGCTTCAGTGTGAACTTGAGACTCTCGAGAGTGCGTGCATTGCCTTCGAACATGAGCTGCACTTTCTGCCTGGCGAACTCCTCATCATGGAAGTTCTTCAATGAGTTATCCTCCGAATCGATGCCGATCATGCTCATCAGCGGAAAGAAGCCGAAGGCAACGAAAAATCCATATGCCTCTCGTTCACGTATCTCTGCCATAATCTCGTCATATTTGGGCAACGGCTTGCGCCAGGGCAACTGCTTCAAGCACTCCAGCAGCGCATCATAATATGCATCGATTAGCTGCTGACGCTTGGTCTTCAGCACATCCAGCTCCAGGCTGGTGTTCAGAAAGTAGTTCACATCGAAGCCCAGGCTGCCATAGAAGCACAGCTGAAAGTCAATCTGCCAGGAATCTGGCATAAGACAGACATATCTATAAAAATCTAGTGCTAAGCACTTACAATTTTCACCTGCTGCACCTTGCTGAGCTCATCGTACTTGAAGAAGATGTTGTTTATCCACAGATCTCCATGGTTGAGCACATTATAAGCGCCTCGCAGCGGATAAACCGATTTGAGCACACGTTCCGTGAAATGTTCATGATAGCGATAAAGTTTGCGTGTGATTGAGCCAAAGCCCTCGCAGTCACTGATCAATGCCGCCAGCTTAAGCAGCTGAGTGCCGAAGAGCAACTTAAACGGCTCCGATTTAATGGCATCCATGTGCAGCAATCCAAATGGATAGCGATCTATGACGGTTGCCGGCTCATGCTCGGCCATGATCATAGTCAGAGCATGATATTCGGCCAACTTACGCATGACCAACATCGCATGCGCCGCATCCAGGCCCAGCTGACGGCATTTCAACTGATAGCCCTCGCAGCACAGATCCTCGAAGATAATCGTCTGCTCGGGCTGCGTAGTTGAGTAGTAGTGCCTGTGCAGAGAATGAAGAGTTGGATAGACTTTAGACTCTATCTATAACAAGCCTAGATTAAGATAGTCATGCGTCATCATAGCCACATGACATTTGTTTAAACAGATCATTTTCATTCATAAGATTACCTAACAATCTAATCAGTCAGACTGTGCAAACAAGTGCAAAGTTAGATAACTTTGTATAGAAACTCATAAAACCGATTAAGACTTGCCAAAAAAATATAAAGTGAATTTAATTATCTTAGCTAACGCCTGAGTGCCTTATCAATAATGCATTCTTTCACCTGGCGCCCAAAGTCCAGGGTTCGTCGTCTGCCATTGTACGCCACATGAGCGCCTCCAGCTTTGGCTTGATGTGCAGATAAAAGACCGTCTCCTTGCTGTAGATGTGCAGGCGTGCCAGTATGGCCTGCTTCTCGGCTGGCATACACTTGACAATGAGCGAACACTCCAGCTGCTTGCGTTCGGCTGTCTGGTACGTGACACTCGCTCGATATATATTGCTGCAATAGTTTTCGCCGCCGCGCGTCAAATCCCTCAGCTGTACGTCCAGTACTTTCAGATCCTGCTGCTGCAGGCCGTGCTCCAGGCAGCGCTTGAAGAACTGCGGCGTTAAGTAAAGCGGCAGCGTGTCCGTTGCACTCGACATTGTGTTTGGCTTTGAATCAGTTCGACGTCTTGACTGAAGGCTTTATAGGGAAAATCAAAGTATCCGCTTAGTTCAGTTTCAATTAACCCCAATGGAGCGTCTTTGGGTGCGTCTGTTCGCCACTTGATTGGCTCAATAGAAATGCATTCGATTCGTCGATCTCTCGACGTTGGATTAGCGGTGGCTGCTTTTGATGCACCCTACAAGAGCTAAACTCTAATCGAACAGTTTCACTTATAAATCAATATTGGCTAAGTGTTTTTTTCTTAAGTGAGATATCTTAGATTTAAAACTTTATTAAAGTTGAAAGTTTGCTCAATTTTGTTTTACATTTTCAGCTTTTTTTTTAATAATTTAAAAATTTATAATTTCTTTTATAATATATCAAAGCCATGGCATTTTCGAATTTTTCGTATATCCTTTTTATCGTATAGAAGTTATAATTTTAAGCTTATATATAAAAAGCTATGCTTTAGATTAGGATATCTAAAAAAGAAGATAATCAATATTAATTATAAAAGATAAATTATATAATATAAAAAAATTTAAAATTTAAAATATTAAATATTAAATATTAAATATTAAATATTAAATATTAAATATTAAATATTAAATATTAAATATTAAATATTAAATATTAAATATTAAATATTAAATATTAAATATAAATATTAATAATTAAAAATAAAAATAAAAATTAAAAATAAATATTAAATATTAAATATTAAATATTAAATATTAAATATAAATATAAATATAAATATAAATATAAATATAAATATAAATATAAAAATATAAATTAATATTATTATTAAAATATTAAATATTAAATATTAAATATTAAATATTAAATATTAAATATTAAATATTAAATATTAAATATTAAATATTAAATATTAAATATTAAATATTAAATATTAAATATTAAATATTAAATATTAAATATTAAATATTAAATATTAAATATTAAATATTAAATATTAAATATTAAATATTAAATATTAAATATTAAATATTAAATATTAAATATTAAATATTAAATATTAAATATTAAATATTAAATATTAAATATTAAATATTAAATATTAAATATTAAATATTAAATATTAAATATTAAATATTAAATATTAAATATTAAATATTAAATATTAAATATTAAATATTAAATATTAAATATTAAATATTAAATATTAAATATTAAATATTAAATATTAAATATTAAATATTAAATATTAAATATTAAATATTAAATATTAAATATTAAATATTAAATATTAAATATTAAATATTAAATATTAAATATTAAATATTAAATATTAAATATTAAATATTAAATATTAAATATTAAATACTAAATACTAAATACTAAATATTAAATATTAAAGTTTAAAATATAAAAAATAAAATATAAAATATAAAATATAAAAAATCAATCATATTTATATTTTATATAAAAAATAAAACCAAAAAAAAAAAAAACAAAATATAAAATATAAAATATAAATTACAAATTATAAAATATAAATGCCACGCCTCCACCTGTTATATACATTTGCAGAAAACCATTATTCCCGGAATTCCCATTTGCAATGGGTTCTGGGTATATAAAAAAGGTAAATAAAGGCTTGGTTGAAATTAGGTAAATAAAAATTGTTGATTTTTCTATGAACAGCGAGCAGGTGCAAAAATACGAAGGGCAGCTCAAACTGCAAAATGAGTATAAAAATAATCAGCTTTTATTATTGTCGTAGGCACTCAATGCAATCAGTTTCTAAGTTTTGTTTCAGCCATTTCGTTATCAGCGACAAAATAAAACCCCAAATTTCGTCTATTTTGTTTTATTTCCATGTTCTTATCGCGCTTGTCTACACATTGCCAAACAAACGCAACGCAATTAAAAAGTCCATTAGATTCAGTTGAGTAGCGCAGCTACGTTAGATCATTTTAATTGAACTCTGGTCTATAAAAAGCTAAATCAAGTATGACATAAGAATAAACCCTTCAGACATACAGCTGGACAGTCCACGGCGGAAGCGTCTTGATAGCCATCTATGCTTTCAATTCCGGTTGTTGAACCCTTAATTCCAAATGGAGCCCGTGTTTAGTAGTCATCAAAGACGCCTAGTGCTTCGGCGCGCTTCAGCGACCATTTGTGATGATCATTGAGAAACTTTTGCGAGAAAATTGTTTCCAATTGTTTTTGCTTGAAACTCTCATCCTGCATGTTCTCAATGCTATTGTCCTTGGACAGGTCCTTCGGCATTGTGATGATGGGCAGAAAACCGAATAGGGAAAATATACCATAGACTTCGCGGCTGCGCAGCTCCCATAGCAAATCCTCGTAGCTGGGTATTTGGTCAAAGCGTGCGTATTCCAAGGCATCGCGGAATGTTTTGTAGTAGATCTTGATCAGATCCTCGCGCCGCTGTTGCAACAGCTCCAATTTAACACTTGAATTCAAAAAGAAGTTCAAATCGCACGCCGGACTGCCGTAGAAACTTAGCTGAAAGTCCACAAATATGACGCGAGTGGGTGACTCGGGCTGTGCCTCATCGTCGTAGGCGTACATAAAATTATTTGTCCACAAATCACCATGGTTGAGCACGACATAACGATCGTCTGGCTTAGGTTTCGCTGCGGCCACACAAACGTGTTTGAAGTTGTCCGCAAAACGTTGCAAATGCTGGCTGATCTTTTCGTAACCCGACCAACTGGATACAACTTTGATGAGGCCTTTCAGAATGCCGCCGAACATATTCTCAAATATATCCGATTGCATAAGAGTTGCCTCGCTCAACATGCCGCCATGGTATTGCTTAACAATTTCCGGATCCTGTGTGTGTAATATATATTTATACATTAGCTATCCATATGTATTTATTAGTAGAGTATTGATTACCTTTTTGGCCAAGACCATGGAGGTGGCATGCAGTTTGCCCAGATGCTGTAAAATCAATGAGGCATGATCCCAATCCAAACTAGTGCCGCACGCTGCCAATTTATAGCCATCGACTTTCAGATCGTTAAAGACAATTGTCTGCATGGGCGTCTTTACGGAATAATAATATCTAGAATCGATTTGCCATTAGTTTTATTCATTCACTTCTTGTTTTCACTTTCGTCAGTCCGTAAACTCACTTGGCACCGAATCGATCACCATTGGTTAGCACTTCCAAGCGCGGCAATATATCCGTATAGGTTTGCTTCTCCTTGATGAACACCTTGACATCCTCCAAAAACTTGGTCTCCTCGGTAATTGGAATTGTTTTCACAATCAGCGATAGCTGCTCACTTTCCTTCGAGTCTTTGGCCTCGAGACTACGCGCGAATTTCAACAGCACACGATAAATGGCCGAACAGTAATTATCACCGGGATTACTGCCCCATTCGAAATTGATCTCGTGCAATTTGATTGCCGATTCGCGCAAGCCATCCTCTAGGGCATCCACAAAGAAGCCTTCATTTAGATACTCGGGCACCGATATGTTTTCCACATTCTTTATAATCACCATTTTTGGCAAGGTGCCTCGACCACTTTTCAACCGCAACTGATTGTCTATATGCTAGACACACGACATTATATACTGATAAATTTGTAGAGGGCTTTTTTTTTAGTCGTGGCTTTCCGCACTAATGTGGCGCGCTCTCTCTCTCTCTCTCTTTCAACTGTGCTGTCATCATGCATAAATCAGCGCACAATGAGGCAACAGTTTGTGGAAATTGAAGAAATTTAAAACTGAATTTGGGCTGCATATAATTACTTTTAAAATTTTTTAAAAAATATTTTTGAAAAAAAATACATTTAAATTTAAAAAAAATAGAAAATAGAAAATATATAAATATACATATGTGTATGTTATATATATTTTATTTTAAGGTAAAAAAAAAATAATTTAAATAAATAACTATCAAAAGGAATAAAAAAATCTTTATATAGATATCAATATACATATATAAATTAAAAAAAAAAAAATAATACAATAAGATAGAAATAAAATTTGTAACTGAAATATTATATATAAAGTATTATATATGGATATATATAATTATTTTTTTTTATGGAGATATTGATAAATATTTATCTAAAAAACATGAAAAAAAATATTTAAAAAAAAAATGAAAGTAAAATTTTATATATTATATATGGATATATATTATTATTTTTTCTATAAAGAACTTTTTATAAAAATTTATTTATAAGAATTTTTTACCTTAAAAAAATTTTAATAACTAAGAATTATTTAAATTTATGTATTTCAAACTTCAGGCCGTCGAAATTAATTATTGCAAATTGATGTTAATTTTCGAATAGTTTCTTAATTATATTGAACTTGTTTTAATTACAATTGCATAGAAATTTCTTTGGCTTTTGTGTCAGTGTGCATTCAATGATGTCACAAACAAGTTTTTTTTTGGCAAATTTCTCGTCTGATTTTGAGCGCATTATCAATTCAGTTTTAAGTCTAGTCATTATTGTTTATTTACATATTCTAGCATTCTGTTCGACAATTTTTAGCTGGAGTCTAGTTGGAGAAGATTTGGCAAAAATGTGGCGTTAGATAGCTTATTTGCTTGTGCAGCTAATGTTGCTTTAATTTGCGAAGTCTACAAGTTGGGAATATAACAGATATGAATATATGCACTATATATGAATAGCAAATACAGTAAAGCACGGAGTCTACAAACCATTTAAGAGTTTATGCACGTTCTGTTGACTTTTATAATTTTATATATGTTCTACAATATGTATGTCTGAAAGAGTATAAAAGCATTCGTAGTCTGTGTTCTTTTTGATAGCTAAAAACAAAACTTTAGACGAAATTGAGAGACTTTATGCAGTCTGTGTTAGTCGTATCTATGTGATTAGCAGCTATATGTTATGTGTTAATCAACACGTGTGTGTGTGTGTAAACAAATATCTACCTAACAGATACATATATACCTATGTACATATCTAAGTTTGGTCTACGCTAAGAACACATTTAAATAATATCAAACGGGTTAACCAGGTAGACACACGCTCACGATAAACAAATAGAAATATAAAATGTATATCGGATGTAGTTAAATCTCTCTTCCATTCGGCTCTTATCTTTTAATCGGCGTGAGTAAGCAAAATCAGTTTTGGCAATAAAGTATATTTGTATTATATACATTTAATTGTGTGTCTGGGACATGGCAAGTTTTGTGTTTGATAAACTCGCTTTATTGTAGTACACAATTAATTTTGAGTATAGCGAGTAGATAGGTAAGACTCATTTAGTGCAGATTTGGCTTAGATTAGATAGATAATTATTTTTAATAAAAGACAGAATGAAAAAGTCATTCTTAATCATCAAAAAGGCGTTAGACTTTGATTGGTTTACTAAGCTGATCTAAAATTCCAATTTATTTAGCTGCTGCACAAACCGAGTTTGAAATAAATAGCAAAGACAGACACCCGCTTGTTTGAGTTTGGGATATTTGTTTGGCTGGGAAATTTCCTACGCTAATTTGTGACCGCGCAATTTCCTGCGCTAATGTTTGTCCATTTTTGTGCAGGATATTCTTGCAACTGAAAACCCTGCAGCCACAGCCGTGTCACCAAATACGGGGTATAGTTTGTCACCCTTATTAAGCTGGTTTTCGGAGTTTCAGCTGCACACAGTTGCATCGGTACTTTATGCCTAATAGCAAGTACAAATTTCAGCAAAATATTAAAATGCCTTTGTTTGGATGGAAATATTTTTACTGGTACTTTACTTTGACAAGGGACATATGGACTTGGCAAATACCGTTTTTTTATGTTTTTCTTTTATTCGTATGTGATCTAAAAATGCAGGAATTTAGTAAATGTAAATGTAAATGTAAATATTAAAAATAGGTTTAATAATAAAATATGTTCGTATATGTACACAAATCTATTTTGTTTAAGCTAATTATCTTTTTTTTTCGAATTTTTTTTGTTTGTTTGTTTATTTTTTTTTTTAAATATATTTTTGTGGGCTTTAGATTTATATGTATATACTTATATTAGGCGAAAAATATATTGATTCTATTTCTACTGATTTAATTGTTAAAGTGCATTCGAAATTTCGTTATTTGACATATGTTTATAATATGCATTTCAAATATCTTTAAAATGTTGGAATCGGTCATCTCTGTGATAATGATCTCTATTTTAAAGAGAAAACTTTTACAGTTTATGCTGAAAGCTGTTTGTTATTGTTTTTCATTTTTTTTATTATAATTTTCATTACCTTTTCTTCATTTTCTAGTTAACTTAAAAACGAGCGCATGTTTTTAAGATAACTAGAAAATACTTTCGATACAAACAAATTTTTTTTTATTTTTTATATATTAATATATATATATTTATATATATTTCAAACACCTTTCTTGCTTTACTATGTGAACATTCTACGTAATATTTGTAATATTCAAAGTATCTATATTGCCTGAATACTGCTTGGGCAGTAAAAATGAGTGAAAACAGATTTCGGAAATCTCTTCCTATTCAATATAAAAGCAATTTTTACATCTCTAGATGTATTTTTTTAAATGTGCCACAATTTGCCAGCCTCTGCCGCGTGTCTTTGGGGATGTTGAACTCTATCGAGATGCTCTTGGCGTTATATTAAACGTATTTGCTGTGCTTTTGGAAAAAAAAAAACAACTTTTTTATTGCAGCTCTGCCTTACGATACGCATCACCAGTTGCTTTTTTGGCTCGGCCAGTCCGGCAAAAGCTGCAAGGCGAGGCGGGGGACAGCTGGCTGTATGAAAGGCCAGTTGGCCATGTTTGCTATGTTTGGTGCTTTGCCTTTGAGTTGCTCGCGGCCAAATATACATATATATACACACACACACACTCGCACATACATGTGTGCATGTCACGTGTTTTTGCAGTTCATGACGGCTTAATTAAGTCGCATGTTAGTTTTTCTATTTTTCTTTTCTTTTATTTTTGTTCCTTTTCGGTATTCGCATGCATTTCATGCCGCGAGTGCTGCTGTCGGAGCGCTGCGTCGAGCTTTTCGCGTAGCATAAATTTTGCATTACACGTTAAACGAAATGCATTAATAAACAACGGCGTTTAAATGCGCGATTGCACACAAATTAGGGACGAAGCCACGGTTGTCCGGCTACGCTCGGCTCGGCTCATCCACTCCACCCAGCTATAAGTTAACCCGTTGAAAATCAACCACAGTAGAGAGACTGGAAACTGACACACCGTCCCGTCCCGTCCCGTACCGTCTCGTCCCCTGTTTGCAACCCTGGCGAGCCTTTGAACGGCGCTGATGTATGCGATTTTAATCGTACGCTCAGACACAAACATGATGCGAGTCCCAACAAATGCCCGAAATACCAAAAATCCATGGCAACCCCATCACGGGACAAAAGATAATAGGGTGCCGCGTTCCTCAGCTGTGTGTGTGTGCTGTTTTTGGTGAGATGCTCGCACACCAAATTGGGCTGCAGACAGTGCTGAATAAATGACCATAATCAAACACTTTACGCCTGAAAGCATGCCTGCGATGCCCTCTTGCCCATAGATTGAAGAAAGCCAGCTGCCCTAAGCTTTGTGCGCCTAGCTTTAGACTCGGCTCTGTTCTATCTGTGTGCATCAAAGTAGCCGTCGCCGGTAGCCAAATTTAATTAGTACCCTCCAATCGAGTTCCTAGTTGGGCGGCATCAACTGCACTTTGGGTATTTTCTGTTTGTCAAGCTATTTGCACAGAATCCCATTGCTTTAGGTTTTCAAATCTAATTTTTGCACAAATTTAATAGTTTTTAATTAATTTTTAAATCGGAATTTACTTGATATTTTGATTTTTTTAATTGTTTATTTTTGTATAAACTACAAAATAAGTATTAATAAAACATTATTAATTTTTATTTTAAAAGCATATTCTTCATGATCTGCTTACTTACAACACCTTCTCAAATTCAAAGTGATTTTATTGCAATTGCGCTAAGATGCACGCTCTTACAACTTCATTTATAAAGTGCTCTCTTTCACTCGAAGCTAATCTAACAACACATTATATGGCTCTTGAAGCTGTTAAAGGTCTCCTTATATATCCTATATCAATTCAGTTAAAGTTTTAAATCAAATTTAATATTTTGTTTTTAATTCATAAAGTTTTCTGTATGTTTATAAAACAATATCAATTGAAACTGACAATGGACGTAACTTAAAAAAATGCATAAATAAAATATAAACAGGAATAAAACATTTTTTTAAAACTTAAATTTAAAGTTTTTATGGTTGAAGTTACTTAGTATTTCAAGACCTTTCATACAACTGCAGACTTTCTACTCATACTTAATGTTTACTTACTAATTAAAATTTGATAGAGCATACAGCATTCGCTGCTTGCCAATTGGCCAAGATGCTCTTGCTGTTTGGCTACTGTTAAATTAAACTTCATTTGCACGTAACGGAAGGGGGCTGCAGCACCTTTCGCACCAGCGCACGGCCCGCTGTGTCCATTGAGTGCTGGCGCTGCCGCCGCCTGCTGCCCTTTAATCACAGTTGGCGCAAATCAAACACAAACAAATGCCATCATCATAGTCAAATGGGCGCTGTGTTGCAGGAGGCGTAACCATTGGGCTTTGGCGCTTGGCTCTCAGTTTTGTCTGTTGCCTGTTGGCAAAACTGTTGCATACCCGTTGGGCGGCAGGCAGCGTTGGACAATCGCATGCCTAGCATACTTTTTAGCAGCGTGGCCAGGCGCATGAATAATTGATTTCCATTGCCCAAACGCTGTACGCTCTCGCTCACACTCAAGCGTCTCTCTGGCTCTGTCTCTGGCTCACGCTGTCCCTTTCCCTGCTCAGCTGCTCACACTGTCGCCGTCTCGTATTCATTTGTCAGTTGTTTCCTCCCGCCACGCGCTCCGAAATGAGCGTCAGTTTATTTGTTTGTTTGTCTGTTTGTTTGTTTGTTGGTTGCGTTGAGTTGAGTTGGTTGGGTTTGGCTTGGTTTGGTTTGGTTTGGTTGTTTGGTTGTTTATTTGTTTGTCGCTGTCGTCGTATGCAACATATTTTCGCTCGTCCCTTGCATAATTCGCTCTCCGCCCACATTTGCCACAGCCACCCAAAAGAGCTTGGTATTGTTTTTTGCCAGCCAGCCAGCCAGCCATCCAGTCGCTTATCAGTTTATTTTTGTTCATACCATTTGCGTGCTACTGTCGCTGATCCGTCACTCTGCCCCTCTGCTGGACATTCTTATTGGCATATGTTTTGGTCTGGTCGCGTGTTCGCTCTTAATCCCAGCCAACGCATTACGTTGCCATGACTCGCCTGCCCTCGACTGGCGTGGCGTGGCGTGGCGTGGCCTGGCCTGGCCTGGCCTGGCTTAACTTTAGGCCACACACACATACCAAAATTTTTGCTCATTTATGGACAAAGTATTTTCAGGCAATTCAATTGCAGCTTATTTTCTATATATATATATATATATATATATATATATATATATATATATATATATATATATATATATATATATATATATATATATATATGCGATTATTCCATTTGAATGTTTTTAATGCATTTCCTTGCTGCTTGCCATATGTTATTAGAACTAGTTAGTCGTGCCCGCTATCCTTTTAACACTGGTCATTATTTCTGCTTGAACTGCAACAGACTTGTTATTATATTATGCATTCTAGATATACAGTTTAGCTGCTCTTTAATTATAATGTTTTGTTTTGAGTGCTTGATTGCTGACAGCCTTTCAAATCAGTTGTCAGCTGTCATTAACTTTTCGCATATCTAACAAAAATTTTATGCTTGACTCAGTTGGATTTACTTACAAAATACAAAATAAATTCTTGGATAATTATAAAATAAATTATTCAAGTTCTCCCACAGCGCAGATCAAGTTTATTACAGTTTCCGTTTCCTTTCCTCATTTATTGAGTCTCTAAATTTTTCATTTAAATCCAAGTATAGTTTAAGCAATACATTAAGCAAAAATACTATTTGATTGTGTAGATGCGCGTTCGTTTCTTATTTAGTCAGCCGTATGAGAGACAGCTAAGACAGAGTAAATATGTAAAGATTTCTTTTTTCAAGTTTGAAACCGCAGATCGGTTAGGGCTCTGAGTTTCTCCGAATCGATTAGATCGCAAAATCTGCCAGTTGGCTTCTGTAAAGTAAATATATTACTTTAAATACTAAATGAATTGTTCTTACCTTCATTGTGGTTGTCCTTGCTGTCCAAAGTGTCGTCATAGGCGTTGGCTTATTACAATAAGTGAATAATAACACTATCATCCAATTCCAAATTATCTTAATTATATATTATGCTAAACTAAAACCAATTAGCCTTTTACATACAATTTGTTCATAAAAATAGTAGTGTCGCTGATTTAACATGCAGCTGTGTTCATAAAAATAGTAGTGGTACTAAAATAGTGGACTGCGAAATTTTCTGATGAAGATTATTATGAGTATTCAACTAAATAAACTTTTATAACATTTAAAAACAATTTTAAAAATGTTTATATACCGCTCAGTTCATTAATCTCTTATAATCGCAAATTTTATGTTAAATATCAAGAAATTTAATAAATAAATTAACAAAGTTCTTCTGTTGCTAAAGGCTTCAAAAAAGATATATCAATAAAAAATCTTAACTTTAAATTCCTTCCATAGGAAGTAAGTAATTTCGGCAATTGCTTTCAGTTGTCTCCAACTTGTCTGCTTGAGCTCCTGTAACGAGCGTTGCCCATTCTCTAACTGCACTTCAGTCTGGTTGTCAAAACTCGTTTCGCTTTCACTGAAATTGAACGGCAAAGTTATCGGGACAGATTTCTTTGGTGCTTCATATCAATGTCTGGACTATCAACTCACCATTTTGTCAAGCTGTGATAAATGCGCGAACATTGGCTGTCTGTGCCGTGGAACTGCGCTGCCCGAACGACACGCTGGGCAGCAATAAATGTCAGATGGCAATTAAGTCAAGGTGTGCGTGTGTGTGTGTGCGTGTGTATGTTTGGTACATGGAACAGTCATCGCTCCTCCACTTAACAGGGGTAGCACAGAAATATCCCAAATGACGTCACAGCTGCGAGGGGTGCTAACATTCCATGACTTCCAGTGAGCATTGCTCTTTGCTCTCTCGCAAATATTTTCCTTTTGTTTTGGGATATTTTTGTTTTGCGCTTTGGCGGCAAATCCTGTGGAGTTAGCCCGTTAGTCCATTGGGGGTTTCTCAATGGTTGCGGCTGCCACTAAACTCGAGACGTTGGCAGGTGCGCTCGTGTGCGTGTGTGTGTGTGTGTGTGTGTGGGTGTGTGTATTAGCGGTGGGAGAGTTAAGTGTGGCGCTGGCTTAATGGAAACTGAAACACCAGTTGATTGCCAGGCGGTGTTGCATTTCAGCTTGCCCTGCTGCCTGCCTGCCTTTTGGCAGCGCGTATATTGCATGTGGTCTCTGTGGCAAGCAACATAAGAGAGGGCAGCTTGTTGCAAATGCTTCAGCTTCTGCTTCTGCTTCTGCTTCTGGTTTCTTATGGCTAACAGTTTTGACAAGCCAATATTAATGTGTAACCCTAGATGAGGGCACGTTAGCTGCAGCGTCCGTGGCGATGCGCGGCTGTGTTCAATTTTTTCCGTGTTAACCCTTAGTTCTTTACTATTATGTATGCATAATTCTGTCTCACTTGAGACCAAAATGTAATTAACATGCGATTTGAATTAGGTATTTCAAGCTGTCGCCAATTAGAGCATTCTGAACATAGCTCACTGTAGGGTGTGCTCTCTATAGCTGACTGTTCAAGTTGGCAAAGTTCATCTAACAATTTACTGATATCCAAGTAAGAGAAATAATCCCGCTTTTGTTATATATTATATTTTTAAGTTTGAACTTAGAATCTTTAGTTTAGTTTTTAGTTGATTTAATACATAGTGTTAGAGTTGTTACCTAGCGTTTGCTTTAGTTAGAGTTAGTCATTCCATTATTAATAGTCAAATGGATAGTTTCTTTTATTTACTTTACTTTTACTATGATATTTATTTAGATCAATTAATTTATTTTTAATCAATACAGTTTAATAATTACTGCTCCTATTGGAGTAAGCGTCTTCATTTGCAATTTCATTGTTGATTATTTGATTAGTTGATTTGAACTTCGAATGGTACCCATGCAGCTGAAGTTTCTTTTCGCACGAGCACTTCGTATTTACTGAGCTGTCTCATAGGCGAATTCTCATAGCGAATGAAGCAAACCCTTTGTGCCAAATACAGGGTGCCAATGAAAATGCCACCATCAGTTCTGGCACGGCACACGTAAACGCGCTCGTTTGCAACACTTGTGCCCACAGATACAGCGTGCTTCTCCCTGAATCCATCGTAGCTGCGCACCCAGTCATAACTGACTGTCTCATTGGTCACCAACAACTCGTAGGAAGTAGCCTGACTAGCAATTGTCTCGGTGTTATAGGTAGCGTATCCAGTTTCAGCTCTAACACGTGCTGGCAGAATTGAGCTGGAGTAAACGACACGTCCCACGAAGTTTTCATAGCCGTATGAATCGTAGCCGCCTAGAACAGCGTTTTCGGGAAAAGGTTTCGCCTTATCGGAAAGGACCCACCTATCCGTATTGTCGTAGACTCCGCACTGAATTGCGCCCAACAGCTGGGCAACAATGAGCGCACAAGCGACGAGTTTCGTTGAAGAATACATAGTTAATACTGATCGAAAACTGTTGTGAAGACTGATGGATGGACATGGGTCTTATATACTGCTGATTGGTATTGCAGGGAATCACTTGCTGATAAGTGTGTTGGCGCTATAAATCTTAGTGTAACACGCGGGATCACCCTTTGAAATTTCGATAAGATAAACCGATTTAGGTGTTTGAATTCGTCATAGCTAACTCTTTGTACTAGAAAGCTAACTATTTCACGGAATTGATAAATAAAATTACAAATAATATTTATAGACTAGATTTTGAATATTGCTAATCGATAAGTTAAAAGCAGTTACTAATATCTGCTATTTGTTTCTTTTTCGGAGAAATCACTACTATGCGAAATTAGTCATTAATAACTTCGTTGCATGATGCACGATATTATTTTTATCGTAATATGTTATATTTTTTATAATAATAATTATATTGCACAATAGTCGAAGGTATTCGTATGTCAAATGCATACACTCTAAATTTGTTGTCTTATGCTTTCATGGTCTTCCAGTTATATTTAAAAAATATTAACTAAATCGCCTATGTGCTAAAGTTAGAGTTCTCTAACCACCCAAAGCACAACATCCGCTGACTGTGAGATTTTCCTTATTCTTTAATTTAAAATACAGTGATGTTTAATAAGTATCTATAATGATTATAAGTAGAGCACTTTTATGTCTTGCCTGCAGTAAAGTATAATCTTACAGCAAAGCAAACCAAATATGACTCTGAGCTTATGGCTAGTATTACTAGAGTTACGCGCTTTTGTGGAACATATTCTATTGTTCCAGCGCCTGTGGTATGTAGAAAGTTTCTAACAATTTTTAAGAAAAGCATTGGATATCGTGAATGAATACTCTGAGTACCATTCAAACTGTGTTTAATTGTCTAAAGAAATGGTCGGGAATTATCAGAGACTAGCGTGAGCCCCAGTCGATCAGCATAGCTTATATCTATTCATAGATACATAAGAACATGGTGTAAATTCTAATTGTATTTCAATATGATTCGGCATGATTCTTCTGTTCATAATCAAATAGTATACTAGCATAAATAATTTACTTTTGTCATTAAAATTTGCCTACACCAAGATTGAAACCTCTCCATGCTCACGTCCCATAGTACTTTCCATCTACACCACTCCATTAAATATCAACAATTCATACACTATTCAATCGCAATTGCAATTCGACCAATAGAATTCGAAAAAGATTGCATGTTCTAGTAAATATCTAAAGTGTCATAATGCAAACTCTATTACATAATGACTATCTGTGCAACTAAAGGTTAATTTAAGAAATATTGTGAAATTTTTAAAGCTATACATGAAGCCAAATGCCAACTTTGGCGCCTCTAGTTTTAAAGACATGCGAGATATGATTAGATAACTGAAACTCGATAACGCTTTTAAAAGGGAAAGTTGTCGATTATTTGAAACGAGCGTGAGTGTGTGTGTTTGTGTTGTTTGTCATGTATGCATAAAAGAATCTCAAAATGACTGGAATATCAGCTCTTCGCAGGATTCAGGATATCTTCTAGTTGGGCAGCCGCGACTAGAGCACTCTGACTTGTTTTTCAATCCAATAGCCAGTGAACTTTGGTTGACTGAATAAAAACTGTCTGTATTACTGAAATAATGACTAAAAACTGTCTGAAATACTTTAAGGTAGCTTCAACTTGTAGCTTAGAGTCTTTGCGGCGTATGTATGTAACTTCTAAACCGCAAAAGACAATATAGAGATGCAGAGCGTGAGAAGCTCGAGCGGAGTGTTGTGGTTCGACTTATGGTTTTGACTTATACTTGACAGTTGCCCGGCTACAGTGGTTTCTACTCGCACACCTGCTCATCTGCTCTCCTGTCAGCTGGAACTTCCTTCGTTTCTGTGTGTTTTCGAGCCATTTTCGGCATTCACCGCAGCGCAGCAAACGAAACAAATGTTTATGACACATTTTACACATGCGGTTGGGTACGCGCACAGCGCCCTCTGACAAGGGTTAAAATGTCTTTAAGCGATGCAATTTCTAAGCAATTTTAGCTCTACTTTTAAGTCGAAATAACGGCCAAAAAATAATTAATAAGCTAGTCACTATGTTTATAAATCTGAGTGCAAATATATTTGACTGGCAGAAAAAGGCAACGCTAAAAACATTAAATATGAAATTCAGGACGAAGAGTTGCAGTACTCTAACAATGTTCATATCTGTCTATCCATTTGTGATTGTAATAACTAATTTCGTATAATGGCAGCATTTAGTGCCTTTACCTTATCGTTTAACAACATGCAAAACGTATTAAATGTTTGTTATGAAAATTATTTTGCCTTATCAATTTACTTAAATGGGCAGTACCTAATCCAACGTTTCAGTTGTAACGAATTTAAACACTTAGATCGGTTTATCTAATCAATAGTTCAAAGGGATACCCCACGAGTTACACCAAGATTTATAGCGCCAACACACTTATCAGCAAGTGATTCCCTGCAATACCAACCAGCAGTATATAAAGCCTCGTCTTTCCATTAGTCTTCACAGCAGTCTTCGATCAGTTATCGAAAAGTATTAACTATGTATTCTTCAACGAAACTCGTCGCTTGTGCGCTCATTGTTGCCCAGCTGTTGGGCGCAATTCAGTGCGGAGTCTACGACAATACGGATAGGTGGGTCCTTTCCGACAAGGCGAAACCTTTTCCCGAAAACGCTGTTCTAGGCGGCTACGATTCATACGGCTATGAAAACTTCGTGGGACGTGTCGTGTACATTAGCTCGATTCTGCCAGCACGTGTTAGAGCCGAAACTGGATACGCTACCTATAACACCGAGACAATTGCTAGTCAGGCTACTTCCTACGAGTTGTTGGTGTCTAATGAGACAGTCAGTTATGAGTGGGTGCGCAGCTACGATGGATTCAGGGAGAAGCACGCTGTATCCGTGGGCACAAGTGTTGCAAACGAGTGCGTTTACGTCTGCCGTGCCAGAACTGATGGTGGCGTTTTCATTGGCACCCTGTATTTGGCACAAAGAGCTTGTTTCATTCGCTACGAGAATTTCCCTATGAGACAGCTCAGTAAATACGAAGTCCTTGTGCGAAAACATAATCCAGTGGCATGGACACCATTCGAAGTTCAACTCAACTAATCAGATAATAAACTATAAAATTATGAATGAAATCCAATAGGAGCTCCAATAGGAGCTGTAATTATTACTTTGTATTGACAAAAGATAAAATTATTGGTCTTAGTATATATTATAATAGAATAAACTAAATAAAAGAAAGTAATATAGCAATAAATTATGCATTTGAGTATTACAGTATACTTATACCATGTTAGTGACTTAAAAGAACGCTAACTCTAACTATGATGTAAATGTGTGGTAAATAAGTCGTTGTCAATGGAAGTTAATGCTTTAAGTCGCAGAGTCAAAGCTTAAAATAAATATCTGACTGTCAGTAATCTGAGACTTATTTGGATCGATTAAAACGTTAAATGATTAACCTAGGTCAAACTTTATTAGTTAATATATTTATATTATGTCTTTATATACGGCATTTTGTTCTCTTGCATCACTTTCATGAATGTCTGGTAATTGTTAAAAAAAGAAATTGAAATATTAGGTATGTTCTCTATAATTGTATTTTACAAGTTGGTCACGATTGAACTCGTCTACGGAAATTTCTATTAATTATATTTAATCAATTGCTGAATAAATTTAAAAGTAAAAACGTTTTTCAAATAATAGATACTTGTGTTATACAACGCTCTGAAAATTTGATTCAGAAAGTCTATCCAGGACAAAAGTTATTCAACAAATATTCAGAGTGCTTGTTAATGTGGGCGTTTGTCCTGGGAGTATTGTTCGTTAGGTATGCATGAAAGTAGCTGATTGAAGAATGAATTAAAATGACAGAGTATCTTCTAATCTGCCACTTCCGATTGGAGTACTCTCTTTTTCAACAGCCTGTGAACTGTGAACTAGCCAACAAAAAGCTGTCTGAAATACTTCAAAGTTATCCCAACATGTAGCGATTTAAATGGCTTAGAATCTTTGTGGCATATGTAAATAGCTACTTGGCCAGAATCCAATATAGAGATACAGAGCGTGAAGGGATAAGAGAAATGTACGCAACCAGCTTCAGTGGTTTTTTGGGTTTGACTTTTGGTTGTGACTTATGTTTGACAGTTGCCCGGATACAGTGGTCTCTACTCGCACACCTGCTCATCTGCTCTCCTGCCAGCAGACTTCTATGTACACAGTTTATGCATTTGACATACGTATACTTTCGTCTATTATGCAATACAATTATTTGTTGACGAATAAAATAAAATAATATACGACATAACTAATATTGTGCATTTGTGAACGAAACTACGTAATGACTAATTTCCTATAATGCCAATTATTCCGAAGTAGTAAGTGCCTTTTATTTACCACTTAACAACATTCAAAATCTTTCAAATAAATGCCAATAATAGCTTTTCTCTTATCAATTCCGTGAAACGTGCAGCATTCTTACGTTTTAGTTGCGACGAATTTAAACACACGAATTGGTATATTATCTTATCGAAGTTTCAAAGGGTGATCCCACGAGTTACATCAAGATTTATAGTGCCCACACACTTATCAGCAAGTGATTCCCTGCAATACCAATCAGCAGTATAAAAAGCCTCGTCTTTTCATCAGTCTTCGATCAGTTATCGAACAGTATTCACTATGTATTCTTCAACGAAACTCGTCGCTTGTGCGCTCATTGTTGCCCAGCTGTTGGGCGCAATTCAGTGCGGAGTCTACGACAATACGGATAAATGGGTCCTTTCCGATAAGGCGAAACCATTCCCCGAAAACGCTGTTCTAGGCGGCTACGATTCATACGGCTATGAAAACTTCGTGGGACGTGTCGGTTACTCCAATTCGATTCTGCCAGCACGTGTTAGAGCCGAAACTGGATACGCTACCTATAACACCGAGACAATTGCTAGTCAGTCTGCCTCGTACGAACTGTTGGTGTCTAATGAGACAGTCAGTTATGAGTGGGTGCGCAGCTACGATGGATTCAGGGAGAAGCACTCTGTATCTGTGGGCACAAGTGTTGCAAACGATCGCGTTTACGTCTGCCGTGCCAGAACTGATGGTGGCGTTTTCATTGGCACCCTGTATTTGGCACAAAGAGCTTGTTTCATTCGCTACGAGAATTTCCCTATGAGACAACTCAGTAAATACGAAGTGCTCGTGCGAAAAGAAACTTCAGCTGCATGGACACCATTCGAAGTTCAACTCAACTAATCAGATGACAAATGAACGCGCTTACTCCAATAGGACCAGTAATTTTTAATTTGTATTGATAAAAGATAAAACAATTGGGTTTAGTAAATGTTATCATAAAAGCAAGCTAAGTAAAATAAATTATTTATTTCATTATTTCAGTATTATAATGCTTTGCTAGTTAATGAAGAGTGGCTGAAAGAAAGCGCTGTTTTAACATAGGAATTAACACCCAACTTGTTAAACAATGATAAGGGGAAAGCGAAAGAGTTTTTTGTTTAAAACTTCAATTTAGTTTTTTTTTTCCTTTTGCATACTGTCTTTTTGCAGTAAGCTAACACGACTAATTAAAAGCACTTTGTAGACTTAGCCGGCAGACACATTTATTAGTGAGACGCAGCTGCAAAGACTTTTATAAAGCGTAAAGCGTTGCGAGCTGCGAAAGTTGAGCCTTTTGGCAAATGCCGACCGCTAAAGATGTGTGCACAGCTATGGGCGTATAGAAAGAAAAAACCGCAGAGCCAAACTTCATTAAAAATGCACACGGAAGCAGCTAAAAAGCCGCCAACATCATTTGAATAAAGTTACGGCAGCATCTTTTGTATGTGTTTCTGCGTGTGTCTGTGTCTGTGTCTGTGCCTGTGTCTGTGTGTGTGTGTTCCATATGATGTCTTTAATTTATGAAGTCATTAGATGCAATTTTCTCGCACCTGAGCAGGTGCTGCCTCCAGCCCTCAGCTAGCAATTTGGCACTTGTTCAACATGGCTGCAATTGTCCCAATGCCCAGAAAATCGAGGCCATTCGGTTTGACAGCTGCCAGACGATAACGCCCGGGCCAAGCGTGGGCCAGACCAGGCCGGGCCAAGGCAAACGTTTTCTAATTTTCCACGCCATTAAATCAGAGACTTTTCGCCAGCCAGACGCATGCAATGCCAACTGCCAGTAGCATCGTGACATGCAATGTCGCAATGTCTGAAGGGCGGCCAAAAAAGTTGCAGCGCTCCCAGAGTTAGCTCAAGTCCAGGCACCGATTCAGAGTAAATGTCTACAGAGATTGTTAGCTAGTTAAATATTAAATAACTTACAATCAAATGGGATCGAATTGATATTGATACCACAGCTTAAGCTTAACAGCAACTGAAAGACTTATAACTAAGCTGAGAAACAATGGCTACTTTGAGAGGACTAAGTGCAATTGTTATCCAGTCGTGAGCAATGATGCACAAGGTAAGCTTTTTGTATTATAAAACTCAACACTAATGCCAGGAATATCAAGTTTTGCTTGGTAATTATTACATTATGTATCTCTTAGAGCCATATCAAATCTATTTACTTAAATGCGCATAAATCCCATTTGAACTCTATAAACATAACTTTCTTTTAATCATATTGCGGCTTGTAGGAAGTTCATTGCTTGGCATTAAAACCGCAACTAGGTGTTATATTCTACTTTGCAATAATAAAAGCAAAAAATAATAAAAATAACAAATGCGAGTGCGCGACTAACAGATACCCTTAGTAAGTTACTCGACCGACTAGCTGTAATATGTTATGGGACGAGGGAAAAGTCATTAATCAGTGTATATTATTTGAGAAAGTATATTTGGTGATGATTGTATGATAATGATGATTATACGACTTCTTTTGACTTTTACTTATGGCATCACATTATTATGTTTGGCTCTACATTTTTATAATGAAACACTTTAGTAAATGACGAGAGATTCACAATTTACTTTTTAACGTTCTTTTAACGCAATCGATATCAATATTATCATTAACATTAATATTTCATGTCATTAAATTTTAATATGCAACATTTAGTGCTAGGTCGCACTACTATTTTCATGAATACATGTACATATATATAATATATACATTTCCGCATTATGATCATATTTTTACTTTAAAATTGCGAACACAGTGAGCAGTTTCAATTATAATCATATACATCATATTCATATATGTCATATAACATATTCCATATTATTCATATATTTATGACATTATCAATTTTCATATTTTTTTTTATTGTACATATATTGGTTTAAATATCATCATTTCGTAATGATCATTCTCATTGGTGTTTTTCCTTTCATAATCTTAATGATTAATAACATTACATAACATAACATAATTCTAATATATATATATATATATATATATATATATTATATTACATTAATAACTTTTTATTTATCATCATCATGACTATTATTCTACTTAATGATATTTAGCACTATGATCATTGACATACCGATCATCATCATTATAAGTATTAATATTGCTATACTTATTATTTAAACAAATTTTAAATATAAACAATTACAATTGTGCTTAGTATATTTAAAACTATTAACTATTTTAATATTTAACACACACAGCAGAAGAATAGTTGCACTGCACCGCACGACTGACCGTCAGAAGATCGAATAGGCGACTGAAGAAGCACCTCAGTAGACACGTCTTTATATAGGGGCCGACCGTCGCACTCAAAATCAGACTCCGCTCTTGAGCCTTTTCCTGAGTTCGTTTTCTATGCGCGCCCAGTGAGTGTTAAAGTAGAGTCGATACTTTCTGCTGCTTGTAGAACTCTGCTCAGCATATAAAGAGTTTAGCTGATTTAGTCAGACGGACTTGCTAGATCAACTAAGCTCATCTTTACGAGCATTATAGTTTAAGAATTTAGCCACTTTTCCTTCTTAGTATATGTATATATATTAATAAATATATATCTATATATAAATAGAATACCACCTTATATATATAATTATATATAAATAATTATGAATATTACATCAATGACTATTTATTTATCATCATCAAGACTATTATTCTACTTAATGATATTTAACACTATGATCATTGACATACCGATCATCATCATTATAAGTATTAATATTGCTATACTTATTATTTAAACAAATTTTAAATATAAACAATTACAATTGTACTTAGTATATTTAAAACTATTAACTATTTTAATATTTAACACACACAGCAGAAGAATAGTTGCACTGCACTGCACTGCACGACTGGCCGTCAGAAGATCGAATAGGCGACTGAAGAAGCGCCTCAGCAGCCACGTCTTTATATAGGCCGAGCGTCGCATTCAAAATGAGACTTCGCTCTTGAGCTCTTGAGTGTTAAAGTAGAGTCGGTACTTTCTGCTGCTTGTAGAACTCTGCTCAGCATATAAAGAGTTTAGCTGATTTAGTTTTTCACATTCTATTAGATGTGTAATCAATATTAAATATTCGATCAGACAAACTGACAGACAGATTCACAGACGGACTTGCTAGATCAACTAAGCTCATCATTATGAGCAAGAAAATTATAGTTTATGAATTTAGCCACATCTTCTTCTGCCTGTTACATACATTTGCACAAAAACATGATACCCTAAGATCCCAATTTCAACGAGCTCATGGCATTAGTATATGTATACATATTTATAAATATATATCTATATATAAATAGAATACCAACTTGTCGGTAAAGTTTAAATTTATAGTAGTCTGCAGGCGGTGTGGGGATAACTGACCTGGCCTAAGCGAGGGAGGCTGCATTCAAAAACCAAGAAACCAAATACAAAGAGATAATTTCGCAGCCGAGCATAAAGAGAAACAAGTTTTTAAGAAAAAGTTTTCGCGCCGGGCAGCAACAACGTGACAGGCAAGGAAAACTTGGTGAAAACAACTTTGAACACGTTTCAGTTACCTGCCACGCCCACTTTCCTAAAGACAACACCAAACAATGGCACGCCCACTGATTATGTGACGGCAAACGAATGCAATGCAATGCAATTAATTGTCGACGCATCTTAAAAGTATTTACAACTACAGCATTTGCCATTGATTGCAGCATAAATTTAATTGAAAAACTTTATCCTAAGATCGAAATACGTTAGCTGTAATTGTATATATACATATATACATATACATATTGCCATTGGCCTTGGTTGCCAGTTGGCAGTCGGCATCATCAATAAAAATTGCAACAATGTCAGCCTAATAGTTACAAACTGTGCACTGTGAACTGCGAACTGTGTATTGCGAGCTGTGTGAGCCACTAACTGCAGCTGAAGTTGCACCTGTATAACTTTACCTGCGCTTCTTGCCAAAGTGCAATTCAGCGTCGTCAACTTGAACTTTGTGTGTATTTTGCAGCGAGAACTTTGGCTAGGCTGCGTGGCAGCAACATTGCTGACTTTGTCATGTATTTTGCAACACAACAAGCGAAACACATTAATGGGTTGTACGAAAAAGTGTTTTAGTATAGTTTCAGATTAGTAATAGTTACTTTAATTGAACATAAAACTAAAGTTAAACTGCATAGCTAACTGAAATTGAATATTGATTTATACAAACTTTTTCTGCACAAACATAGCTCGATTTTTTTACGAATTGTTCGTCAGGCTGTCAATAGGAAACGTTAATGAATTTCTTGTTTTCGGAATGTTTACAAAGTCTAAAATAATTTTTTGCTTGATTGAAAAGAATTCCAAAGGTGAAAGCTAAATAATCAACAGAGCGGAAGGGTTGCTTCTTCTGTTTAACTATGCCAAAAGCCTAATCAGCTGACAAAAAATACAGTATATGTAACTAAACCAGACGAGTTGTATTAAGTAGCTAAGCTGTTTTTTTTTTATAATCTATACGATTTGTATTTATTATATTAGCTATATTATAATATTTAACCCTCTTTTTAATGTTTTTTTTTCAGGCTAAACTTTTTTTATCAAAAAGTTTTCTATGAAAAGAATCGTTAATTTTCATTTTAATTAAAACTTTTTCAAAAATTTCTTAATAAAATATAACAAAATTTATTATGTTAAGGAATTTGTGGCCTTTAGCATAACTAGTTATATGCTTTATAGATATTACGAGTAAGTACATCTGTGTTCATGAAAATAGTAGTTCGAAGGTGCACTAAATGTTGGATAAAAAAGATATACAAACGGAATATTTTAAAACCATTTTATATTGAGACACATATTTGTTATTAACTTAAATATTTTTTTGTTTAAAATCATGTGCACTTCTTTACTTCAGAAAAAGAAATTAACAAAATTTATTTGTTCATGAAAATAGTAGTGTCTGCTAAAAGAGGAAAAAAAATATTTAAAATTAGTCTAACATAATATATATTATTTTTTACATATACTTTTTGGTCTAATACTATAATGTGAGTACATCCTTAGAATTAATTTATGTAACAGTTTTTTTAATAAGCTATATATATTATGGAGACTAACTTATTCTCTAGCTTATGCATATAAAAGCTTTTTTTATATTCAAATCAGTTAAAATTTATTGAGCTAAACAAGTCAAAATAATAGATTTAAATTGAACCTAAATATGTGCACAAATACATTTTTTTTCATATAAATATATATATTATATTATATATATTATATACTCTCTTCTATTTTGTAGATATACATATATTGAATATGCACATACATATGAGCTACATTCATGCATTCATTTGAATCTCACAATGATAGATCATACCAGTTTCGTTGTTACACATTAAGTTTTTTATTTAGTCGGGCTTGTTGCTGCTGTAATTGGTATGCCAGTAACTGTTCTAGTTGTTGTTGTTGTAGTTAAAAGTTAGACGATGGCGACGACGTCGTCTACAGGTGTAGCCTGCCATATTATTTACAAGTGGAAGGAGACGCAACAGCAGCTGAGTGCCGGGTGATGGTTGCAGCGCCTGGCATTCACCCACGAGGCACCTATAATTTAGCGCTGTTTATTTGTAAATGTCTGTTGCGGCACACGGCATCGAGTTGCAGGGTCGCAGGGTCCTTGTTCTCGTCACGCTTCATGTCAACAGCGGCAACTTCATTGTCTGCCCAGGACACCAGTTCCCTACCGCCGCCTTGGCAGCAGCGCCTCAGCTGCTGTTTGTCTGTGTGTCACTGACATTAAGTGCAGTTGGTGGCTGGGCTGTTGGGTTGTCGGTTTGTCGATTCGCAGAAAAACGTTTTGCAATTTATTAACTGACATTTGAAGTGGTTGCTGCCGCAAGGCAAGTGGCACGGTGGCAGGATGGCGCGATGGCACGTTGGCAACCTGCGCCATGGATAAGCAAAACCTATGACACTTATTACTGAAGCAGCTGTGCTGGTGGTAAACAAAATGAAACGCCATTGCATGCATATTTGATTAAGCTGCCTCTAGGTAGGCAATGATATTTGCAAGCCAAACTTTGCAGACAAACGCGCCCGCGGGGCTTTACACACACACACACACACACACAAGGGCTAAGGCCAACAACATTCATGCGTAAGTTTTTGGACCAAACCAAAATTTGTAATCGTTTCGAATTTGGGTTGAATGCAGACAAAATGCCCGGAAGCAGAAACTGTTTTGTACATTGGCAAATTTGATATGTAGCAGGAAACTAAGACACCCGATAGGTAGACAGACATTTGCCAGTTCTATGTGGTTATTAAACACATATTATCAGAGGCAGCTGGCAAAAGGCTTACACACGTAAAAGAGCATAATAATAAAAAGTTTAGAACAAACACACACGAAAAAAGGTCAAAGGGAACTTTACAAGTTTTGGGCGATTAGCAGCGGTTGGCAGCCAAAGGACAGTTAGTGGTTCCTAACAGCTGCCTGTGAATCCACACAAATGTTGCTCATCGGCCGGTGGTTGCCTAATTTGTTATTTATGAAGTGGGTAATCGAGGCACCTGGAAGTGCACTAAGCTTCCGGTATTAGGTGTAGCTTATGAAAAGAGACGGGCCGTTCATAATGTTGCGAACAGCTTAATAATAATGTCTGTGCGAAATTTGGCCATTGTTTAGATCAATTACAAGTATTAAAGTTGATATAAAGGCGAAATAAGCGTTAACACTTCATTGACCAAGGCGCAATGAAATATTTGAAAGCTTTCAGAGATTATTAGCATAATCTTTTCATGGAAATACTCTAGCTCCTTAAAGCTACTCAAAGAGTTTCCAAGAAAATTTAATATTAAAAGTTCACAAGCAATTTTTCAGCCTACTGCTATTACCTTTGATTGGGTCTTCAGTGAGCAAAACCTTCATGAATATTGCAAGCCCACTTTAATATTTAAAGCAATCATCTGCAGCTAAAACATCTGAATAAGTAAATAATTTCAAGTGCTACACTTAAATAGCCTTGGCCAGCTCAGCTCATCTCACACATTCCATAGCCAAAGCTCTGCATGACCAACATCCATCTTTAATCTACAAATCCACAATAAACCAACCGCATTTGCCTTTGTTTGCTATTAAAGCCACATAACGTTACGCAGATGGACATGCTGGCCCCAGCTGCCGAGCTCATTTCGGTCAATCTCAGGTGTCATATTCCAGTCGTAATGTAATGGCCTCACTCAAAGCCAACCCTCAACTCAGCTGCTGGCCTCATTCATTTTAATATGCATAGAACAATTCAGAAAGGGAAAAGAATCAAATACAAACAAGCCAGCAAATGCCATTTATTACTTTAATGTGCACACTCACACACGCACACACACCCACATGTGTCTGCATGTGTGTAAAAACTTCAATTAAAATGCCAGCGTAACAGTGCACAGTGGTGCACACGGATGACAGTCACACGCAGCTTTACAGTTTGGTTAGGCCCTTTTTCTCTTTTGGCATTTCATTTGCAATTTAATGCAAAATAGCCGTAAAGCCACAAAAAGGCCAAGCGTCCAGGTTTGGCTGGTTAAGCAGCGCCACAGCGAAACAGTCAAACGCTTCGCAATCCTCACAATCCCATCATAAAACGCAATGGACCTCTTAACTGCCAACAACAAAATGGCTGTGCTGAGTGACGTGGGCCCTGACAATTGTTTCGCTTACTTTAGAGAGAGCGTCGCATCGAGTTGAGTGTGTGAGAGAGAGAGAGAGAGAGAGAGAGAGAGAGAGAGAGCGAGAGCGAGAGAAGAAATTGAGTATAGCGAGTAAGTAATATTATTCAAGCTCATTCTAGATATTCTTTTTAACCAAAGCTCTCAAGTAGGTTTCCGTTGCTCTTTCTATTCGGGCTCTTCAAATATTTTTAGTTTCAAGTATTTAAATCTTTTGTATGAAAAATTGAATTACAGAATTTTCAGCCTTACTTTATTAATATTTAAAATAATATTTTTTTTTAAATTTTTTGAGTTGAAAGCAGAAATAATTATAATTGCTTTCCCAAAATCAAAAAAAATGTTCTGATTTTTGTAAAACTTTTTCTTGTTAAATGAAAAATATTTATTTTAAAATAATACAAAAATTAATTTAAAATAAACATTTAAAAATGGATTTAATTTACTTAAAATGTCTAAAACAATATTATTTCAAATTTCAAAGATAAACAACTGATACAAATCTTTTATAAAAAAATATTTTAGAAATTCTTTAAGCTCAATTTCAAAACTATTTATATATAAACTATTACAATATATAGATATATATTTGAATTATATACAAAAAAAAAAAAAAACTAAAGAATATTGTGGCTGAAACGTTTCTCAGAGCACATATTGCCCTTATGGCATTGTTTTCCTTTGCATTTTGAGCGCGGCGAAAAAGATGCTATAAAAATTTACAGTTAAGTGATTTTGTAGCAATTTGCAGTTTGTTGGCACATTACAAGGACAAGGCCAGGTGAGTGGGGCAGCCGACTGTCGGTTGTTGTGGGCCAAGCAGCACTCGTAAATCGTTGGCAAATGTTTGCCAAGCGCGAGGAGCGCCCTGGCCAGGCCAGGCCAGGTCGATTCCACGTCCTGGCCAGGTCTAGGCCAGAGGTCTCTTGCTCTTGCTGTGGATCTGTCAGTAAATTCAATTTATTTAAAAGCTTGTCAACAATAAGTCAAATGAAATGCTCTGCTCAGCTGTAAATATGGCTGGCCCAGTAATAAAGCTGATTTATTTGCGCTGTTGAGATTTACAATTTGCCCATAATTGCCAAGCATATAAAATTCTATCTAAGCTAAATACAACTGACAAAATCTAATGAAATGAAATGAAATGAAATGCTCGAGCGAAGTATTTGTGGTTATTGTGGCAATATATTCAAATATATAAAAGTTGAAAGACATTTTGTTGGCAGAACCCTTGCCAGTTTTGCTTTTCTTCTTTCTTTTTTTTTTTTGGCATCTCCTGCTATGCATAGATAGATGGGCATGCTGCTTTTCTAATAGTAGTTACGCTTGGCAACAGTAAATAAATCTTGTCACTGTCTGGTGTGGGATTGGGTAAGGCTATAGATAAGTCCAATACAGTTAACACAATACAATGGACACAACAATTGGCTGCAGGACATGCGACTGCTATTGCTATTGCTGTTGCTATTGCTATTGCTATTGCTATTGCTGTTGCTGTTGCTGTCCAGGACACATCAGCAGTTCAGCTTAAACGGCTGCTAAAGTGCAACACAGTGTGGCCTCGCCTAGAGCAGAGCAATGCCACATTTGGCAAACAATATTAAGTGTGTCTGTTTTTTAACATTTGAAGCACAAATAAAACAATACAATGCTGCCAGCTACAAGCTGCACATGCATATACACTCAGACAATTATCAAAAGCAGTCAGATAAGCGAGTGTGCTACGAGAACTTAGTGAACTGAGTGGGAGTAAAGCAGTTAGCCAAGTTGGCATATTTTATTAAAGTAAATTCTTTGCTAGATATATTTTGAAAGTTAATTAAGTAGCGTATATATTTATTACATTTTTGCTGGTTAACAATCGAAAGATTAGTTAAAAAAAATGTGATTTTAAATAGGAATTTTGTTTCTTTGTTAATTTCAGAAATTATTTACAAAATGAAAAGTAAATTGAAAAAAATGAACTTCTTTCAAAGACCATATTAATTATTACAAAGTAATAAATCAATTCTTAAGCGTAAATTTACTGCAATTATTTTATTTATAATTATAGTTATTATTATAACGTTTATATTTATATTATAATACATTTATTTATATTACAATAAGTATATTTATATTTGTTTAATATAATAAATCAATTCTTAAGCTGAATTTACTGCAATTAAATTTACAATGCCTTTATTTATGCTACAATCACTATCTTTATATTTTTATATTTTACAGTTATTAAACTAAAAAAAAACAAATAAAATATTTAGTCAATATTATTATTTAAATAATTATTATTAAAATATAATTGCAATTCTTAAGCTAAGCACCTACTGCAATTATTTTATTTAAATTTTTAAAATATTTATATTTATATTACAAAATACATATATTTATTTATTTTTTATAATACTTCAACTATTAATCGAATTAAATTATATAATTTTCTTTAATTTATTAATTATATTATTTTTATTATTTTATTTCTTTTTTTTTCTATTTTATTTATTAGTTATGCGATATATTTGATAAAGTTTAACCATATTTCTTTTAGTTATTTCCTTGATATTTTCTATTTCAATTCAATTAAATTTTAATAATTTCTATGTGACTTCCTTTTATTTGCAGCTTTTATTCAATTCAATTCAATTTTAATAATTTCTATGTGACTTCCTTTTATTTGCAGCTTTTATTGTGATCAGAGCAAGTGGATTAAGTTTTATTTTTATCCAGGAAAAACATGTTAGGTTAGTTCATTTACTTTTTATTTTATATATATATATTTTTTAAACATAAAAATTAAATATATTCTTATACTCATATACTATATTTTCTATAATATATATGAACTTTTAAATTTCAAAGTCTCTAGTCAAACTTTGCTGGCGACCCACGTAAAGTTTATCGCAACAGTGCAGTTTTTATATGCATGAATGTATATACATTTATGTATGTGTTTGATTGTGTGCATGTACAGTAAATATATGTATATGTTTATGAATTGTTTGAATTGTTTGAGAAACACAAGTGTGTGTGTGTGTGTGTGTGTGTGCAAAATAAAAAAAAAAAAGCCGTTAGTGAAGTTTCAACAATGTTATTGACTGAACAAAATTCTGGACTCCGATTTCTGTTGTTGACTTGGCTCATAAATCTATACAAGTGCTGTTGACTGACTGCTGCTGGGTATGTGCGAGTGTGTGTGTGTTGGCTTGAATTATTGATTCGTTTGTAACTTGGCCACAATTCTAGCTGCACAAAATTTGCGCAACTTTTTCATTTCCGTTTGCCGCGACATCTATCAGTGCACTTCATTAAAAACAACTAAAGCAAGCACTAAAGTTAATGACTCCTAGCAGTAACTTCAAAATGAAGTAAAGAAAATAATAATAAAATAATAAAACGTCAACCAACATGTGCCATGTCGTACTTGTCTAATGGTCAGAGCTACTGAGCTAACACCCACTGCTGTCTCTGGTCCTGCGTCCATGTATGTCCCCTGACATGCGAAGAAAAACGTATTCCATTTACGGTTTTTTGTTTTTTCTTTTCGTTTTTCCTTTATTTTTTTTTTATTCATTTTTTTTTTTTTTTTTTTTGCTGTCATAACAAACAAATTCCCAGCATGTGTGTGCTGCGTAGCACAGGCATTACCAGGGGCGGACGTTCCTTTGGCCAGCTTTGCTCTGCTCCAAGAATTTAATTATACTTTTGATTTTAATGAAAATACAAGCGCACGCGTTGGCCAACGCACACACTCAGTCTCTGATGCCCTCACACAAAGAGCATATGGAATATTTTGTTGAGGAAGTTTGCGAAAATTTATATTTAGTTGATGGAATATACTTGGACAGACTTGGTTAAAAATATTGTATTTTAGATACATTTTTCTAAAAGATTAATTCTATGAGATTTGAAAAAATACAATAAAAAAAATATTTTTTTTTATGAAGAAAAACTTTATGAATTATAAAAAAAAAAAAACTAAAAAAAATTATTAAATAAACATAAAAAAATATTTTTTTTAAACAAGAAAAAAATTAATTTTAATCATTTTTAAATTTTAAAAATGTAAACAAGCTTTTTAAATTTATAAGAAATATTTTTAAATATAAAAAAATATCTTCAAGTTTTTTTTAAACATTTTTGAGTTAGCTTTCTGGTTTTGAAATAAGTTTTAAAGTCCTAATTTGTCTTTGCAATCAGACGCTTTATAATTTACTTTGAAAACTGACTTCCAGTTAAGTTTACCCCCGATGGGCTTACGTACTCAACAGTTGGTGACTTTGGCTCAGCTAAGGTCGTCGCAGATGTCAACGTGTGCTTCATTTGGGCACGCCTTTGGGGAGTTCATTTTAGTAAATTGTCAACGGAGTCGTCAGTGCGAAATTGCAGTTTAATTACAGTTTTTAAAACATTTTGCCTTTGAATGTCATTGTAAATGGACAACATTAAACGAAATTGGTGTCTGTGGGGTTAAGACAAGGCATATTGTGAGTTTATATGTACATTTACTGTGCTATCAAGAGACAAACTCCAGCTGAAAAATGGACGTCAATTGAATATGTAACTCGTTAATATATAAATTACATACGAATGTCAAGTAAAATGTGAAATGAACAGGACATTCGCAAGGTTTGTGGATTCCAATACTATATAGGAATTTCTATGACTAATAATATTTGTATATACATATATCAATCTAGTGTCTTTTCACAATTGAAAGATATATAAACTTGATAAACTAAATTTCCTATTCATTTATGCATAGTTCATTTATGTGAATTGCTCTTACATTTCGCTTTATATTCGAGGCCTTTGTAAACATTAAACAAATCCTCAACATTTGCGCATTCTGACCGCACTTTGAGCTCTGCACTTGAGTTGCATTTGCCGACTGGCCCCTGCTCCTCAGTCATTTGTGAATATGCACATTTAATATGCACCACATGCACTGACAGGCTTCACCATGGCAGCGCCTGCGACTCCGACTATGGCTGCTTCAAGCCCAAGCTGACTCTGTGGCCGGTCACTTGCCATGATGCATGCACAACATGCACAACATGCATTCGCAATCAAACATGTCCGTCGAGAGAGCGCGCGCACCATTTGCAACATTCGCTGCTGTGTTGTGGGCGAAGCTTAAGACGCTACCGCCCGGGCCCGGGCACTGAGTGCGGCGCACAGCTGCCGCCTTGCTGCTTATTTGCATACAACACTTTGACGCATTGTTCCCGAAAGCCAGCCAGCGGGACAGATGGAGGCGCATGCTGTGCCAACTGCTGCCTCTTCACTCCCACTCTTGACTGGAGCACTAATTAAAAGCAAATTTAAGCATACTCACGCTCACACTCACACTCGCCAACTACAGGCCGCACAGACGCACGAATTTGCCAAATGATTAAGTTCACAAACGGCTCACAAGACGATCCGACGGGGCGTATGACCTACGTAGACTTTGGGGCGAACCGCTATTGCTATTGCCATTGCCATTGCCGTTGCCATTTGCCTTTGCCATTGTCTTTGATTGGATAGCGTTTCGCTCAGCAGCCAAATGAGTGTTAATTAATACGATTTTAATCAGCAGACAATCGAACAAGTCGGCAGTACTTGGAATACCTGCCTGCCAGCCATCATTAACCCATTTAAGGTGCAAATCCAATTAGGCAAAAGCGTTCAGCACAATTTTAAGCCACAGAAATTGGCAAATTGAAATTCGTTCCGAGTGTGTGCGTGTGCCTGAAACAAACTTTAATTAAATTCGTTTTTAATTGTGTCTTAGAGTCTGCACAGATTTTCAATGTCACAACAAAATGCGCCTAATTTATAGGCTTTATTAACGGCGACACAGCCAGAATGTGCTGACGTCACTTTACCTTCTGATTATAAAAAATTTTTAGTATTTAGTATTTAAAATTTGTTGGGTACTAAAACACTTTCGGTGAAGTAATTTGTTAAAGTATTCTCGGTCGTTGATAACTTTCTTTGATTTGTTATCAAATTTGTTTGATACAGGGTAACCAAAATAAGGGCAATAGAGTAGATGTTGTAATTAAACATAAAGTAGTCAAGTATTTTCGTGTTCTTAGATTCGCTTTGTAGCTTCAGCCAGATTTTTGGTACAATTTTCAAATTATTTTCATACTTTCATACATAAGATGATTCATAATCAAATGGCTAAAACTATTAAATATTTTAGCAGCTGAATATTGTAAATAACTTAATAAGTTTTGTTTTTGCTTTATTTGCAACAGTCTTTTATGACATCAAACCGACTTTTGTTATGCAATGAGTTATACAACATCTTGTGATGGACTGAGATGTTTAAGTTACAGTGGATTATACTAGGTATTTATCACTGTAGCGGGAGACTCAGAGTGGAGATGAACAAGTTACCACCGAGTTAACAGCGATCGATGTTGCACTCAGATGAGTGAGCCATCGCGATCCAAGTTGAACTCTGATGTTTGAGCTACAACATGTTGTGATGAACATGTTCTCTGTCTTTGAGTATGTAACCACTGATGGAGGATACTCAGAGCGGCTTCAAGCCCCAGATGTTTGAGCTGCAACATCTTGTGCTGTGCTGTTAGTCACTCCGAACAACGATAACTTAAGCATAGGGCACAAGTGTTTTTCGTATGTCTTCATACTCGATCGTTTTGACGTTGAGGGTGATTGACACTTCCTCAATGCTCTCGCGCAGTCTGCTTGTGAGCACCAGGAGGTGGTCGTCAATACAATGTTCATGCTTGAACATGTTTGATCTAAAGAGTGTAATCGTTTTAGTCTACGTGTCTTAGGTTGACAGACAATTAATTTAGATGGTTTTCCTGTCTGTTTAAGTGTCTTGCGCTGTATTGTGCGAACTCTTTAGGAACTGTTGGTATGCTAAGGTCTGATTTGGTTACGAAAATATGTGTTGTACAAGGTATGTGTTGTGTTTTGTTTGCAGCTTAAACCGCTTAAAAATAGTATAGTTATTCAAAATAGTTTCACTCTTGTTTGGTCACCCAATAGAGAAATCTTATTTATAAAATCTTTTCGCTATATCTCATCTGTAATTTCAACATTTGTTTTTACCACTTTAAAAATAATTTCTTTTACACATTTTTTATTTTGTATACTATTTTAGATATTTCGTAGCACTTTGTGGGTAATCTTTATATTAAAATCTCTACAGCATCAGCTATAAATCATTTGGCTGCTCTAAAAGCAGCCGGCGGCTAAGTGAAAATCTTTTAAGAGCGCCCAAGTAATGCACATAAATAATAAATACAACGCGAAATTAACTTTCCGGCGACAGTCGTGCTCCACGTGCCTGTCCGGTGTGCCAGTCCCCGCGACTTTGACTAAAGCACAAAACCAACATTGCAAAGCAGACTCCGATTTTAAGATACTCTTTCTCTGATTGGTTTGGGCTAACTTATTGCCTGGGTTTTGATATGAATATGAATATCAATACAAAAAAGATTTTGTCTGTGAATCAACTTTACAATCCTAAAGCAGCTCAAGTGACCATAATTATTCTAAGTCAGTTTTTATTACAGAGCATTATCGAGTCGGTATTAAACAATTTCTGATTTCTGTGTGGCATGTTACCTAGACTGGCGTCAACTATTTAGAAATGCAAAGCACATTGAAAGTTGAAAGCGTGCAACGGTTGGTTTTTTTGGGTTTCGTTACGGTTTTTGCTTTTAAGGTGCCAAAAGTAAACAAAAAATTGCTGGCAAAAAAAAAAAAGTGAGGGAAAGCCAAAAAAGAAACTGTCAACGCACGCCGTAAGTTGACAGGTGTGGCTGTTGTGGTTATGGGCTAGAGGCAGGGCAGCGAGTTGAAGCAGACAAAAATCTCAGTGCGCCAGCTATAAAAATCATAAATTTTATTATGTATTAATGTCGCGGGTGCCGTTAGCGGTGACGTCAACAGTTCTTTTTTTTTTTTTTGAGCTGGCAGTATATTCAGACATATATTTATGAATTATTCAAAAGCCTTAGCATACTTTTCAGCGCGCTCAAGTTTAAGGTCAAGAAATGGTAGGCAAAATGTACTTTAAGGCAAGCAGAGAACAATGCGGACTCTGCGTGCATATTTGACAATTTTATTAGATTAAGTTTCATATAAATGTGTTGATAATGCCAGCCAGACATTGTCTAGACGAGACACACACAGCTGACATTTGAGACCGAAGAGTGAAAGGTGGCAACAGTTTTCTAGCGACTCCAGTGGAACAGGGTAGCAGGCAGACAGGTAGCTAGCTAGCTCATAATGCCATTGCTTGGCTGTCATAAATGCCACAAAATCCGCACGAATGCAGCAATGCAAAATTAATAGCTGTTGCATTCGACTGCGGAGTGGATCAATGTTTGTCTAGTATGGCTGGCATGCTCAGAATGTCTTCGACTTCGGGTGGCCAACACCGAACCGCATTTCCATTCCCATTCCCATTCCCATTCCCATCCCCATCGTCATCATCATCAGTTAGCTGAAATGTCAAGGGCAACGGACGTATAGTCTGTAGTGGAGAAAAACTTTTGCTGAGTGACGTAGGTGTGTGATTTATGCAACGGAAATCGTATTTGAATTTTTATCATTTTGCCATGGCATTGAAGTGCTCTAAGCCTTTAATCGCTGTCCGGCTAAAAAGTTGAGAAAAATTGTTGTAGGAAATTGCTGTGACAGAGTTTTCTTTAGATACAGGGTGCTGCAGCATGAAGATTAGCAGTGTTAAGCTTTATATAAACTAAAAAACATTTAATTGAACATTTCTTCATAATTTTCTAAACTTTTTTTTATTGTTGTTGTCTTAGCCAAAGCTTTGGCAAGGCACCCTGTTTTATATTTGCCATAAGAAACATTCAAAGTGACATTTGCATTTTATTGTTGAATGCCGGGCATTACAACGCCAACTTTCCGCTCTTTGGCTTATTGTGCAATATCCTGGCTGCTATTGCTGCTGCTGCTGCTGCTGCTCCTGCTGCTGCCCGGCCAACTCCAACATCTTTTCATGCCCTTTCACCCACTTGCCTCTGAGTGTGTCTGCATGAAATAAGAGTTAATCTTGCGTCCACTGGGAATACACACACACATACACACACGCATGCGAAGAAGTTGAGTCGCCAGCATCTTTCGTCTCTGTAACAGATGTCCTTGATATTTCATTTGATGGTAGCACTGCTTGCGATATTTCAAAGGCAAATGTCGTCTGCCTTAGATTTGGCTGCAATTTTCTTTTGTGCGACATCAAAGTGCAGTTTCATCAAGTAAAGCTCTGTTGCCGCGCCAAGCCGATAAGGCAGCGAAAGTGCCTGCTCATAAGCCAAATATGCCACAAAGCATGCAATAATATTGTAACAATCGAATTGGCAACGCGACAGCCGTGCCGTGCGCCCTTCTTTATGCTTTTAATAATATTTTAATAGAAACAGCAAGGAGCACATTTATCCTGTGACTACTTTGTGGCCGGTGGTTGCTTTTGATGTCGCTGCTTAAGCAGCTGGAGACATTTTGATGGATGGATAGACGTCGAGAGGCATAAGTAAAGTTGTTGCCATCCAAAACATATAATATCATAAATCATATGTGCTGGTTATTAAAGTGTAGCCTGCAGGTCGTTCAGCTGTAGCAAAGGCTTTGATGTGAGACTGGAAAGGACTAATATATGTGGGTTTTATGAAATGAAATCTATTGATAATATATATATTCATGATATAAAAATATATCCTGATTATTATTAACTGAAGTCTTTACATATTTCAACATATATTCAACCCATAAAATAAATTCAGTTAGGGCATTTCAATTTCGCTCTTTCACTTTGCAAAAACATCTCGGATTATTACTTGTTTCCATGTTTCTTGTTGCATAATTATTCATGACACTCGTGACATGACACACGACTTGTCCGTTGCCTTAGATACGCTTTTCGCTCTGACTCTCTCTCTCTCTCTCTCTCTTTCTCGCTGTCTGCCTGTCTCTGGTATCGTGTGGCTTATTAAATGTTGCGGCTGTGCGTGTGGCATATTTTCAGCTCCAGTGATACAAAATAATTGGGACACGTTGCCCAGGTGTGGAGTGGGACAGCATTACTAAGGTCAAATCTGTGCTCGTTGCTAGGCTTGTTAAAAGACGTATTGTGTCTTATTAACTTGAGCCCTGCAGCTATTGATTTTGGCAACTCAATACCTGAGGGTGAATTGCGCTTGTATTGTAAATGTAACAAACATATTTATTTTTTTGGGGACATTTTTAATTAAAACTTTTCATCCGATGACTTCGCCAAAAGATGGAGCCAGATTTGAGCATAATAAGTTGGCTGGCCATGAGTCAGCCGTAAGTTAAGCTGTTACCTTTTGTCACCTTAGCTTTGTGCGTTTTTTTCACCTGTTTGTCCGCTGCTTTAACTTCATTTTCCAAGGTAATTAACTCCCATCTGCTAACGCCAAAATGGACATCATTAACATTGACTTTGGGTTGCCTGAAAACTGTTTGGCCAAGATTTTGCTAGCCCTGATTTATAAAAAAGGGCTGTTGCAACAACAAAAAAACATTTACTGTCTATTATAATAAATAATCTGTCTATTAAATAATAATCAAAGAAAAAATCTAAACTTTTACTAAATATAATTTTTAAAATTATTTCAAGTTAATATAAAATTAATAGCTAGATGTAATATAAAACAGTATTAATAAAAGCATGTATAAAACAGTGTATTATATTATATGATAATATAATATAATAATAAATAATAATAATAATGATATGTATAATAATTTAATTATATTATATAAAAGTTTATTATAATTTGATTATATATAAGATAATTCATTTTTCTATTACACATAAGTTTTATTACACTTTTTTTATGCACAAGATTTTACGTACGTAGTACGTACTTCTGGGCTCTATCCATAGACTGCAAAACAGTGATATTTCTAAGACTTTTGAAAGCGTGAATAGTTGAAAAATTAAACCAATTGCTCTACAGCTTTCGGCGCCTGGAACATCCAACCTTACTGACCATATATATACCTAAGCTGCGGCCAATCTGATAATCTGAATTCTTGAACCAGCCTTACTCAATATAAAAAGTTAGCATACCTACATACATATATCTATAAATCTATACTCGTGTTTGAGCTGCAGCTATTTTTGCTTGACTGATTGTCGCTCCGAAGAGCGACGCCTTTTATTTAGATTTCTTATCTTACAATTAAACATGCCATATTTTTAAATAATAATTTCTCACTATTGCCATGGTCTGTAATCGCAGCATGTTTTCCTCGTGTGTAGATTTTATTTAAGTACACATCCATTAAACCCTAATTCTCAAGAGTTGTCTACTGTCTAACTAATTATCTATTCATTCCCCATCAAATAACATTTTCACCTTCTATTAATATTAAAAGAAAATAAATAAATCCAAAACAAACTGACAAACTTCCTGTAACTCAACTTGATCTTTTTTATCTATGACTTTTTTTTTTTTAATTTTATCAAATACCACAGTTTAATTCCCATTATAGCCCTTAGGCCATGCGCCAGCCATGTTTAGTGCAACAGAAAGTTGTTTGCTCGCACTCAGTGTTTGCGCTCAGATTTTCATGTTGTCTGTGCAACGGCTAAAGTTTAAATTGCGAAATCTGTCTCGCTCGATTAACGTTGCGAAGAGAGTGAGGGAGAGAGAGAGAGAGGGGGAGAGAGAGAGAGAATGAGATGAGGAAGGCTACATACACGAGTCAGTGACTGGAAAACTTTCAATGGACAAGCGTGGCTTATTTGCATTTTTAATTAACTAACAAGTGCTTGCAATTATGGGCGGCCGAAGTCCAGAGACAACATTACCATATTCATATGCATGCGCATAATGACAGCTGTGGGCTGCCGCCTGATGCCTGCTGCTATAAATCAATTAGGCGTAAATGTGTTTTGGGGCAACTGTACTTGGCATAAATTGCAAGCTGCGCGCGCTTGTATATATGTGTGTGTGTGTGTGTGTGTCATTTGTTTGCGTGCATGTTTCGAAATTTTAATTACTTTAATTACCAAACATTAGCGAACAATTTTTTTTTTTATTTTTTGCTGTTGATCAAATTAAGAGCTATACGTCATGGGTAAGCTGTCAGAAGTTGTGGCATGCCTTGTGTGGCACATGTGTTGCCACACTGTGTCAGATTATGTCGTGAATATGTTAAGCGTTTGCCACTTTGACAGCCCGCCGTTGGCGTTGAGCCAAAACTTTAAGTTCCCCTTTGACATTCGTTGGGAGGCCTATGGCAAAGTTCTTCAACTTTTGCCACTTGTCCTGCTCATGCCATCCAGATGCATGCCACCCCCGCGATTGCAGTGCAACACAATTTGACAAGTTGAGCGTAACTACGCCAAATAACGCCTGACAGCGCAAATATTTTAACAACTTCGATTTTCCACGACTAGCTGGCAAGCTGGCAAGCTGGCAAGCTGGCAAACTGACTGACTGAGCGACTGAAACTCCTGGCTTACCTGTCTGTTGGCTTTCTTTTGCTGTCATTGAATGAAATTTTGCAGCGATGACATAAATCAAATGTGATAATATTTTATAGCACATATTTGGTCATGTTTTTAGCTTGATTTCTGTCTGCTCGTGCGCAACTAATTCGGTAATCAATTACAGTTATTTTCGCATGCACACAGACATTGAATTTCAATAAGCCTTGATGTGGTTGCACATACCTATATACACACACACATATATACACACATAAATATATATTTTTATAAATTTTATTTTTTTGCTTGATCGCACAGCGAGAATTATGCGAGCTGTTTGTGTGGCATGAAGGCAGCCAATTTACCAGGCGTATGTGCAATATTTACGTGCACACTACAACGTTTGGGCGCCTTGATTTTGGGAGTCATTGCTGATCAAGTGTTAAAATTTCCTATTATGTATGAAGTCGAACATGTTTCAAACATGTTTGCCTCGGCTGCAAGCGGACAGTGTTTGGCATAAGGTCCAATTTCGTTTGATTTGGTACAACATGCCTAGTTTTACTTTGGCGATAGCGACTCGAATGTTCGAGTTCTATCAAAGTTATGGGCTTTGGCCGCATGCACAACTTCCAGCACTGTTTCGCTTGTAGGAATTTCATTAAATTTTTACAAATTATTTTCACAATTCAAAATCAAATGGCAAATCTTATAAAAAGCATTATCAACAACTACGTGTTTGCGATAAATTAAACAGCTACTGAATTATAGTTATTGGAAATAGTATCAATCTTGTCTAGTCAACACATATAATAATTAAAATTTTAAGAATTTTTGAAATTGAAATTTAAAAATTGGGAAACGTCTGTTATACTATAGAAATATGTTAAACAATCTGAAATTAAATATTTTTATTGTTTAAACAAATCGATTCTCTTTCTCTCGATCTATGGTTTATCATATGCCGCCTTTAGCAAAAGTGTATTAATGCGACATGGCAGACCCGCTCTGAAATTATTGAAAAGTTCTTGTTATTCTGCAATTCGAAATGTGGCTCAAACAGTTCACTTACTTCTCACACTAGTCGACATGCCTGCTGCGTAGCATATAATATTCGTGTCGCGACATTCAAATGAAAAATGATTGCCTGCTGCGACTTTTTTTTTGTGGGCGTACAATTCACAATTCGCGTGGGGTGCCATATATGTATATGTTTTTTAAAGTGTGCGTGGCTGCATATGTTGTATAAATAAAATTACGCATACGCCCCCGTTGACATACAACAAAAAGTAAATAATGTTAGCTTAAAGCCAAGCCGATTCGCACAGACCCCCAGAGACTGGCCCTCATGGCTGCCTGACCTACCGCAACTGCCGCAGACAGCAACGGCAACAATAACAACAACGACAACAGCCACACAAACAAACAAACTATGCTTAATTGCAAAGAGGTTCTGGGACCTCCAGCTTGACTCTCGGAAAGTCAAGTAAATGTCTCAATAAACTGCAAAAGTTGCCTCGGCGCACCGCTTGGGAGCACGACTTAACCTCAATTTTGATTAACAATGTCTGGCAATGAAGCTGTCAACGTGCGGCTACAACCTACAGCCGAACCCGTGCCCAAACTCCATCAACTCGCCCCATCCCTTGAGGCAACAGCAAGACCTAGTCGGCCAGGTCTTAGCTGTGGGTTCGGTCGTGTCTATGCGGGCGCACAGCGAGCCTGAAAAATGAGCACAATTTGTTTGTTGGTTTCCCAGCTGTGGCTGCGACTGCGGCTTGCAGCCACTTGGGCAGACCTCGACCTCGCATCAGTTAAGCGCAAATATATATATTTTATTTGTGTACATTATTCATTTGCTAATAACATGTTTATGGGCAAACGTTTGACGCTGCCACTTCTGAAATTGAGATGTTGCCTTCTGCGACGCCTGCTCCACTTTCAGCTGCATTATGTACTGCTCCAGCTGACTGGGCATATTTTGACGCAGATTTACTGTGGGCGTGGCTGCTGCCGTATCCATGCGTCGTTTGGCACGGAAACGCTGACGCAGTTCTCTAATGCCAAAGGCGGGCACCTCAATGCACAGAAAATAGGCTAGCTCCATGCCGCTAATGAGCGAACAGCCCAGAAAGAGTCCAGCAATGCCACCAAAACTAACTGAAATAGAATCAGATATATAGATTAGCCCAATGCCAATGTCAAAGAGTGAAGTAAACATAAATTGGGGGCAAATTAGCAATTGATTTGTATATTGAAATAATTAAACTCATTTAATTGGCAGCTATTGGAAATTATTTCAAACTCTTTCAAGATAATTATGTCTTTTCAAAAAAAAAAAACAAAAAATTTGATTTGATGAAAAACTGTGAAAAACCATATAACGTCTGGTAAAGAAAACAAAAACCAATCGAAGATGCATAAAAAGAAATGGTCAATGGGTCTCTCAATCATTCAGAGATTTGCGCGTGCGGTTTGCTTGCCATTTACTAACCCATTAAGTCGACCCAGCCAAATACCAAACTGGTGCGATAGACCATCATGGTCTCGAAGCGGAAGTGCACATCCAAGTCCACATATGATGAATTGCCAAGCACTTCCGGCGGCAGAAAAGACGGACGCACATCGTTGATGTAGTTGAGCGAGTAACAGTTGCGAAAGCATTTGCAGACCATGCCCTCATAATTGCTGCGCACATAACGCTCCTCGCCCGGCTGATACGAATAGAGTAGCCTATCTATATGTGTGTGTGTGAGTGTGTATGTGTGTATATAGAATTAGAAGTGGACCGTTCCACAGTGAAGAGTCAGTCATGTTTGCTACGCACCATTGTGTTTTGCGAGGCAATCCAAGTCCTGGGCGCGACACGACCGATACTGGCCTGCAAATGGACCAGAATTTGAAGTCTGTAGTGCGGTTAAGTCGAACGTGCTTACCCGGCGGAAAAAGCAAGTCCATTGTGCAATTACAGTAGCGCACCAAGTACTCCTGATGGCACTCCGATTGGCAATTCTCAATCATGTAAATGTAGCCCAGCAAAGACTTGAAGTCGCGGCTATTGCGCTCGTCCTGCAAGCAAAACGGGGAGTGTTAAATCAAAAATTATAAATCGATACGAAATATTGGAGTTTTAAATTAACAGTAAGCCGAATTCTTGTTGACTAATATGAATAGTAATGAACCGTTCAGAGATCATATAAAACTATCAACCTTGATTGTCATTATCATCAATATAATATCATTATGTGAACATCATAGCCATCATCAGCATTTTAACCATTAGCATTATCATTATCAATATGAAGTTTATCTGTCATCTGTCTATAGATACTACATATATGTATAGGTAATATAGACTCTGGGAGAGGCGGATAAACGAACACAGATAGATAGATTAAATGCCCTCGCAAGACCAACTATTTTAGATGCACTTCAGCTTAAAAAGATTTCTGTGCTATTCCCGAAACACGGTAAAACATCATTGTTCCATGCCTGCATCAGTGTTTCGAATAAAATACATAATACATAAAATTGCCAACACGAAACATTGCAAACTAACATCAAACACACATTGACGCTGATCAGAGGTGACAGAACGTGTTTCGTTGTCGTAAAAGTAAATTGTTGGCTCAATTTCGAGCGTAGTTTCCGTATCGGCGGGTATACGAAACGGATCCTTGTGCCAGACATATGGTTCTGTGACCATAACATCAATGCCCTTCTCGTTAGCTCGCCCCGGCCAATGTTTGTCCGGCTGTATGAGTACACGCACAAACAGTGCGCTCATTGGACCAGCCGAGCCGGTGCGCCAGGGCCACAAGGGATCCAACAGTTGCATGCGTTTGCCTTCAACGGTTTCCAGCGAATTGAATGCCCAGCACAGACCGTTCTTGCTGCGTCGCTTGGAGAAGATCTCGCAGCAATCGTGCGGGAATTTACGCCATTTGCAGTCGGTCAATAATTCATCACATTTCCAGGTCATGAAGTCGACGACCAGACTGAAGTTGATGTGGCTGAGCTGTTGCGTCGGCTCGTTGCGTAACTGCTCAAAGGACTCAAAGTGGCCAAAGGACATGGCATCATAGCTACTGAGAATACGCTCAAACAGCTTCAGCTGCGCGACATCGCTGACATTAGCCATAAAACGCTGCTTGGCCAAGGGCAAACGCTGCCAGTTGAGGCGATTGTGATTGCATATGGTGATGACCGGGAAGGCAATACGATAGACCGGAAAGCGCGTGCTATCCACAACAGTTTGAAAGTTGCCATCGTTGTAGCGCTGCGACAGTATCAGGCACACATAGGCAGCGCCCAAAAATGCACAAATGAATGTGCACAGCCAGACGAAGCGCTCCCAGCGACTGGCCTGTGCTGCCAGCAACTTGTCCAGCCCATGGATCGTTGTACGCTTGCCAAAGCGCATGGCCAGCTGCCAGGCCGCCTGCCCCAGCTGACGGAGAAATGCATAGCGGGCGGGCAAGGGGCGAGACTGCACTTGCAATGAACGGGCCGGTGGAAAATATGCCAACGTCATGGCTAGTTAACAACTGAATCAGTTGCAAACACATTTCGAGGCTTTTATAGCAATACGCTGAGCTCTGCGTGCGCGAATGTTTTGGGATAATTAGATACTTAGCAGTTTCGTGAGCACTAACGTGTTAAACGCCAATTAAACTCGTTGTGCGACAAGTTGACCACAAGGGTCAAGTCAGACACAATCGATGACAAAGCGGTTGCCGCCCGCCCAAGGGACTTGACATGATTTGCATCAATGTATTATCTACATACGTCAACACATATATATATATATATATATATAAATATACACATATATATATATATAAATATATATATATATATATATATGTCAAGCTAATTGGAGAAACTGTTTGTCAAGCCAATCGATTGCAATCAATGCCAAATGATTTGCAAACAGAGATAAAGGGAAAATGTACGGAACTAAATAAGATGGATTTACGTATGCTCTTTTCGGCATAAGAAAACTCTCGAAAAAAGTTGATAGGATGTGTAAGCTAATATTAATAAGTATAAATTGAGGTCAAGTGTGGCTAAATTACTTCTTAGTTAATGAGTATTTATAATATTTCACTTTGCAAAATGAAATTTTATCCCAAGCTGCAGCCAACTTTAAGCTCAAGTTCATGCTGGCTATGGTGTTGGCCTCCCTCTCGCAAAGGAAGAGTATCCAATTTTAGTTCTGAATAAGCGAAAGCTAGGATATAAAAGGCTTGACCTACTGACATTGCAAACACAACATGCGCATCAACCGAGTGAGAAAAGTGAAACGGAATCGACAGCTGATTGCTGCCTGGACGCACCAACATCAGAAGCAGAAGCAGCATCAGCAGCAGTCGGGCTGTGAGTCGGATTGGATAGAGTTGATCAGACGTTACTCGATTGGCTCGCATATACATGGATTCTATCAGCTATTTTGGCCCAGAATGCGTCGACGCATGCGGTGAGTGAATCGAGCTAAGTCAATTATCTCAACTCCAACAATTGCTCTGCTCTGATGCTCAGTTTACTGTGGACACTGGCACTACTTTGTGCCCTAATAGTGCTCATTTATGTTACGTATCTGCTGGCAGAGCGACATCAGCGCAAGCAGTTTCATACGATCGTTGATGACTCGCATTGGCCCATCGTAAACATTGCGTTTCCAGTGATTCTGGTGTGTAACAAAAATCACTTGAACTGGTCACGTTTGCCAGAGATAAGAGAACGCTATAATATCAGCGATGCAGAGTTGCCTTTAGTGGAGCGAGCGCTGACAGCATTTGATGCAGTGACAACATCGCATCTTGACGTATTTGAGAGTCTGCAGGGAGAGCCCTTGGAAACGCTCAATCATCTAAATTTCACACAGATTGTGAGCGAGATGGCTTGGCGCTGCGAGGAAATGTTTGCGGAATGCAGCTGGCATACGATGTCACGCAATTGCTGTGAACTATTTCGACCACGACGTCTGCCTCAAGGTCACTGTCTCGCTTTCAACGAGCTGGAGAAGCGTTCTTGTGCAGAGACAGGCTTTGGCACGGGCATAAGTTTTCGTTTGATGCTGAATGAGGCTAAGCATGCGCCTGGCAATCGGGAGTCAAAGGGTTTTGTGGTGCGTAGAACCGAGAGTTGCTTCACAGTAATCGGAACTATCTTATATACATAACAAACATTTTTATTTGCTTTGAATATTAATTCGCACAGCTTGATGTTGTGGAACCTGGGGTTTGGACCGGATTTCCCATGACTGTGCCACCTTATGCGGACCTTAACATCGGCCTCAGTGCTGTCTATCATTTCTACGATAGCGGCACGTATTCACTGCACAGCAACCAAAGGGAGTGTCTAACCGATTACGAACAGGATAGCAATCAGTTTATGACACTGTTGGGCTTTAAATATATGATTGAGAACTGTCAGGCCGAATGCCAACAGCATTATATGCTGCGCTATTGCAACTGCACTTTGGATCTGTTCTATCCGCCTTCGAATTATGTTGCCTGCAAGCTCAAGGATCTGCCTTGCCTAGCAGCGCACAATCATCTTTTGCAGAATTTCGAACAGCCCGGCGAACAATCGTATGTGGCCCAAAGAGAGTCGGGACTCATCTGCGATTGCCTATACAATTGCAAGTCTCTAACGCTGCTAACCGATATGCGCCAAAGTGTTTTTCTGCCATGGAAAAGGGTCAATGGCAGCGACAATGAATATTTACAGGGCAGTAACCGTTCGATTTTTGTCAATTTCTACTATGATAAAGGCATTATTCTGGTCTACAAAACTAGCCTGATATATAGCTGGATCGATTTGATTGGTAGGTGCCTATTAGTAGGTGATACATGCTGAAAAACATTTCCAATTGTTTATACTTGTATTATAACAGTAACCATATTTATTTGATAATATTTACTTCAGTTGACGTTTTCTTTTTTAACAATTTCAAATCTTCTATAATCTATGAAAAATCCAAATGACTTTGTTTTCAGTTTCCTTTGGCGCCATTTTTCAACTCTGCCTAGGCTGCTCCATCATTAGTCTCCTCGAGCTTTTTTATTTTGGGCTGTTCGATGTGCCTCGTTTCTGCTGGTCTCACTGGCAATCAAGGCGAATTTGCTAAGATATTTAATAAAAAATAAGAGCTGCAGTCACCCACTTATGTATGCTATGCATTTTATTTTTGTTTATTGCAAGTAGTTCATGGTCTGGTGCATACTGTAGAGCTCTGGACTTGGCTTGACATATGCAAAGCATTTGCTGGCAAATGTCTTTTGTTCTTTAACATCATTCTCTGGGGCGAAATTTGTAGTTGCTGTAAGTCCTTATATATATTATATGAGCGGAGTGTTGCTTAAGCTTTTGAGTAAGCTTTTATTCAAGGATGTAGCAAGCTTAAAGCACATACAAGCAGTGCAAGTTGCAAGCAGTGTAACGAAGAAGCTTGAAATTTCAAACGAATATGGAATATGAAACATCGAAATATCATGAGAGAACACAGAACCTTTTGACATAGAGTCGAATGCGACGTCATAGAATGTCGAATGTTCAATATAGAAATGTAAAATGTAGAACATAGCCAAGAAGATGTCGCATATGAAGCATAGAAACATTGCAGATGGTTTCCCTTCGATTATAGCAAAACATAGCATTAACTTAAGCAGTTTAATTCCAGAATTTAGTTACTCTACTGACCGCTTGACGAGGATGGCGCGTCGTATATAGATAAAATATGTTTGAAAAAGAAAATTCTTGCTTAAATTTAAACAACTCTTTTCACGATGATTATATTTTTTTTTAATTTCTAAATGTAACTCCATTACATGCATTTAATAGTTAGGTCTGCGAGCTAGTTGAAAACTTATTTATTTTTTCATTATTTTATTATACTAAATACCAACATATTTATTGAAATGTGACATTCTGAGAAAACGATTAGTCAAAAGTTGTTAAAAATATTCAAAGAAAAAGGTTCTTTTTGCCTATCTTATCATATTTAGTCATATTATTAGTCCCAAAAAGTAATTCCCGAATTTCGAGAGATTTATAGCATTTGGTCATATCAGTAAATGATAGTCCATAAAACTGATTAGCAACATATATAAAACCCCGCTTAGCTACCACCTTAACAATATTCTTTGATTAGTTAACGAACAGTATTAACTATGTATTCTTCAACGAAACTCGTCGCTTGTGCGCTCATTGTTGCCCAGCTGTTGGGCTCAATTCAGTGCGGAGTCTACGACAATACGGATAGTTGGGTCCTTTCCGACAAGGCGAAACCTTTTCCCGAAAACGCTGTTCTAGGCGGCTACGATTCATACGGCTACGAGAACTTCGTGGGACGTGTTCTTTACACAGATTCGGTTCTGCCAGCTCGTATTAGGGCTGAAACTGGATACGCTACCTTCAATACAGAAACTCTCGCTAATCAGGCCACCTCCTACGGACTGCTGGTGTTCAATGAGACAGTTAGCTATGACTGGGTGCGCAGCTACGATGGATTCAGGGAGAAGCATGCTGTATCTGTGGGCACAAGTGTTGCAAACGAGCGCGTTTACGTCTGCCGTGCCAGAACTGATGGTGGCATTTTCATTGGCACTCTGTATCTGGCCCAAAAGATGTGCATTATCCGGTATGAGCAATTACCGCTCAGACAGATGACCAAATATGAGGTACTAGTTCGCAAAGTTAAGCCGCAGAAGTGTACATTATTCGAGATCAATGCAAATGAAATGCCTTTTCAGTAAATTTTGTGAATTGTACTAGAAACATCTTAAAGATAACTTTATCAAATGTATTTGAAATTAAGTGAAATTCAAATGAGTTTATTTTCAATTTTTAAATCAATATATTTATAATTTTAATTAAAACTATACTTTCCTTCCTTTGAGAGTGTTCTTTAGTAATATGTTTTCCAACTTGTCTATCTGCAGAGGAAAGTGATCTGCATTCTTTATTAATTGTAGCTCTCAAGCTGTGGAATATACAAATGGAGAAAAAGTTGAATGATAATCTGTAAACGAGGTCAACAGTGATCCAATCAAATCTGCTGACTGCATTTGCCTGTTGTATACTCGACTAAATGCTAGTATCTAGCAACGCCAAAAATATTATAGTTGCTCTTTTAAATTATTTACTATTTTCCAATTTGGTCACCCACACTTACACTCTGGCTTTAGAAGATGCTAAATGATTCAGATAGACAGACGAATAAACGAAGAGACAAACAAATTATAATAGGATAGATATTGTTAGTAACTGTTATCACTATGAAAATGAGTAGATGTCAGTGTGTATTTAGAATTATTACGTTATAAAAATGTATGTATAATATATGACTATATATATATATATATATATATATATATATATATATATATATATATATATATATTCATATATGATATATGATATATATATATATATATATATATATATATATATATATATATATATATATATATATGTATATATATATATATATATATAAAAATATATATATATATATATCTATATATATATTTATATATATATATATATATATATATATATATATATATATATATATATATATATATATATATATATATATATATATATATATATATATATATAATTATATATACTTCCAAATGGCAAATGCTGTACACTTTGTAGTAGATTAACAAAGCCTGGCCAAATATAGATATCCTCAACTCTCGTTTAAGTTGTTTTTTAACGGTTTATTGACTGGCCGCGGGCTGTGACTTAACTGCTGCAATGTCGTCCTAATAAGCAGCATCCGGACACCGTTACGTGGGTCTTGGGGGTTTCGGTTGTGCTATACATAAATACGTACATACATACATACACACATACATACATATTTACGTACATACATACATACAAACGTACATCTACCATGCAGCAACCAGCTGCTCTGTGGCCGGGCGCCTTGTCGAAATTACGCTCATAAACGTGACTTGACATAATAATCTCTGACTGGAGCTCTGAGTGCGGCCGCTGGCTTTGTCTTTTGGCTTCTGCCTTTGTTGCCCACGTATATACATTTATGTGTACATATTTCGATGTATATATATATATATATATATATAGATATATATTCCTTTTCAGTTTTTCTTTTTTGTCAAAGGTGGCGTTAATTTTTTCGCCGCCTTTTGTTGTATTTTCTTTTAATTTTTGCTTTTGTTGTCATTGCGGGGTCGAGTATTCTTTGGTTTCTTGCTGTATTTTGCGGGTCAGCAGCCGGTTGGCTAATATTGCAAAAATTTCATTAGTTTTACAAACAAGCAAACAAACAAAGCAAGAAACAAATATTTGTGCTTGCATTTTTTAGCAGTTTAGTGCCAGTTGTTGCTGTTCACTTTTTTATGCCTTGTTGTTGTTGTTGTTGCTGTTGTTGCTGTTGGCGAGTTCTACGTTTTTATCTAAAATAAAAAAAGGCAACGCCAGCTGGGGTAATGGACAGGTTCAGGTGAAGCCAAGGGAGTCGCCAGGGAGCTAGCGTAAATAAATAAATGGTAAAGCAGAAAGCTAAAACTAATATCAAAACATCGAATCCGACATACACTTAACAAGTTGTTGCATATAAATATTTAAAAACCAGCGTGCACACAAAATAATCTCAAATTTGCCAATTTATGCTGTGTATTTTGGTTTGCAAAAAGATAAACCCTAAACACAAAATACATACATAAAAAATAAACGTATATATAATAAATCTTGTTTTAAAATTTACATGAATTTGAAAAGTGCTGAAAACTTTTTCAAATATAAAAAAATGTAAAAAATACTTCAAAGTTTTGATTTGTTTCCATACATCAGTCAGTTAACAGCTTAGATTTAAAGGTGCATAAAAATAAACAAATTAAGTAATAAAAATAATATTAAAAACCAAAATCTACATAGAAAAAATCCATTTATTTCTATTGTTTTAAAAAGCACAGTAATTTATTATAAAAAATACAATTTTTAATATATTTCAAAACTCAGTTCAAGAAAATACAATAGTTCTCTTGATTAAAAATTAATTTTTAATCAATCAAATAATTTTAATATTTTAAATAATATTTTTCAAAACATAAAATAATGTTTAGAAATATTTTAAAAATTAACAAGAATTTTGTTCTGTCTAAGCAACACTCAGTTTATGTATACCCTAATTTAAAGCACGAGAATACAAATGGCGCTTGCGATTTTTTCAAAATTGCTTTGGCTTTTTTAATTGAAAAGTGAAATGGAGCGGGTGTTAAAGTGTAGTACAGTAAAGTATGGTACAGAATCGTGTCGCGCATACACGTTAAATTGCTTGCATACAAACGCATAAACTGAAACATTTTACACACACTCGTGCTCATGCTTGTATATCATGTTTGGTCGCTTCGCTAATTTGGTACTTTAAAATGCATAACATCTATCCATGTGTGCCGTATGGTTTTTTTTTTATTTTCAATTTTTTTTCTTTCGGTTTTTTTTTGTTGTTGACCCAAGTGTGTGAAATGCTCTCATGACTTCACAATAACTAAACAGACGACCCGTTTCGGGGTAATTAGTTGTCTCTCTTGTCCTTTGCCACCACATGCCTCGGAGCCAAAGAAAATGGCGCAGAGCTGCCTGAAGAGGGGCGTGAAATGTGTGTTCGCCCAGTTTGTTTTATACCCTTTAAGTTGTTTAATTGACTGCAGAGGTTATTATGCTGAATGTATATATAATCAAAATAGATAGACATATATGTTGGCCTTTTTTATATGATAACAGATTTAATAGATTTCAATAGTCCCATGGAAAATACAAATTCATTCTGAATATTTTATTTTTTTATTTTTAATATGTAGACTCTGAAATTTTGGAAAATTGATATTTTATTTTCTACTTAAATATGAGTTTTATTGTAAAATGTGTTTCATTTTTCATTTTATTTGTACAGAGTATATGTCAGTTGGGACGCAGTTTTCCAAGTTATTTTTCTTTTTCTTTTGTCTTGGTGATTTTTATTATATTGCTGTTGGATCGGAAAAGTCGGCTATACTGACTATATGGCTAAGTTTGTCTGTTATATGGAAGTAAAAAAAAATAAGGTTGAGATATAAATAAATATATATTTGTTGATTGTAAACTTGCAATAAATATTTATAGTTATATATACTCTAATATAACATGAAAATATATAAAATATATAATAATTATATTAATTAATTTAATAACTAAAAACCTAAAATATATAGATATAATAGAAATAAATAGTAAATATACTAATATGAGTTAGAAACTGGAAGCGGACAGTAATAAATTATTTTAATTTAATTAATTGTCAATTAATATGAAATAATTTGCCTATACAAATTTTATAAAAATAAATTTTTAATTATTTTGATTGTGTTTATACGAGATTTATGCTGAGAGCATTTGTTTTGCAGTAGAGAAAAAAGGTCTTTTATACTTTATTGAAAGGTAGAGCATTCCGAGAAAGCTAAAAGCTGGTCAAGTAGCTGCGCCCCATTTGCCCCTTATCACCTAGGTCCATAAATTATGACGATGAGGTTACTTTGTAATCAGCAAATTAAGTTTATAGCCTCTGGCATATTATATATATATATTTATATATATATATATATATAAACATGGCAAACCCGAAATGAAAAGTAAACTTGACGCCCACATTTTTTGTGCCTGTTGTTTGCGGCTGTTGCTGTTGCTGTTGAACACGAAATGTGAGCATATTTAAAGCATTCCATTCGGCAGTGACAGCATCGCAAACAATACACAAATCAGTCATTAAATTGTGCTGCCATTTTGCTTTGGATAATCGAAATTTTAATGCTATGCCCGCGATATTTGTTTGCACAGCGCCCAAATGGGCCACCTTGCTCTGGGCGATCCCAACTTTTTCCTTGCTGCCATTGTCGGGTTGTCGGCGCCATCTAAATTTGCGGCCTGTCGCGGTTTAGCCGGCATTGTTTTTGGCACACACTCACACACTAAAAAAGCAAGTGTGAGAGTGTGAGAATTTCGTGGTGTAGACTGCGGATGTGGATGTGTGTGTGGATGTGTGTGTGTGTGTGTGTGTGTGTGTGTGCGTGTGGCTTTGTGTGCCCGTAGCCGGTAACCGACACATGCGGTAATTTACCTAATTTTCGGGCGTTACGCCCACAGATCCTCCTCGATGTTGCTGCTGTTGTTGTTGTTGTTGTTGGCTGCGCCAATAGAGCTGATTGGATTTCCGCGTTTGCTTCGGCGACTCTTGCGCTTAAAACGCGATTTAATCGAATTCGCCTTTCAGTATGTTAACGCATTTTAATATCAAACATTGTCAGAGTTTCTCCACCCGCTACAACGCTGGCTTGCCAGTGATTTCTTTGTAATGTTCCACGGCGCTGCCAACAATTTGTGGGCATAACGCAAGTTCGTCCAAACTTGACAACCATTCGCTTTGAGTACGCAAGTTTTCATTATGCATTTTATATGAGATCTCCCAGCAACAGCAGCAGCAGCAGCTTTGTACATTCGTTAATGATGCTCCTTTGAGGCTTTCACATAAAAATTTTTTCCGGCGATTTGTGGTGGTAGATTATAAGGGCTGAAAGCCGTGATGGGATTTGCTAGATAACTGGCTGGCTTATTAACATTTTCGCATGTATATTTAAAGGTCAGCTGTGCGTCTGCTGATAGGTGCGTTCGATAGTTTAATAGGCTTGTTTGGTGACCCTTATCAATACTTAAGTCTCCTTAATCTTACGGCGCGTAACAGTATTGGCAAGTGTATACGAAGCGAGCATATTAGACTGTGTATTGAATATGTTAAAAGAATTTTCTTACTATTTATTTATATTTATTTCCATTGGTAATGTTCAAATAATAAAAATATAAAATAAATAAATAAAAAATATTAAAAAAATAATATAAAATAATAATAATATTAAAACAATATTATAAAATAATAATAATATTAAAATAATAATATAAAATAATAATAATATTAAAATAATAATATAAAATAATAATAATGTAAATATAATAATATAAAAAAATAATAATTTAATATCTTATATACATATATATTTTATTTACCTAGTGTTTTATTAGAAAAATAAAAATAAAATATAAATAAAAGAAACGTTAGAAAGCTAAACTTTTTACAATATATTTAATTCTAATGATATTATAGCTCGTAATGAAATGTTCCACATTTTTAAAAAATATATAAAAAAAATTCCATAAATATATAAATTCAAAATTAATATGATAAAAATATAATGAGAAGAGTATTTGAAATGCTTAACTGAACAGTAGATTTCATGTTGATCTGAAATCTTTCCATATACATCAGAAAAAGTCTGTTCAATTAATATGCTGGAAAGAAGAGCAAGAGATTCGAACGGCTGTCAAAATGTCAGAGCAACTGATTTTCATTTGGTATTTCTTTTTTTTTTTTTTTTTTTTTTTTGAAGTTGGGTCAATTTGGGTCTACTCAGCCTTCGATATGTTTTCAAAATACACACACATATGTACATATATGTATGTGAGCTGTAACATATGCTGGCGGGGCGCACCTGCCAGACCCAAATCCGAGCTGGCTGACGCGCTTGCCAGAGCTGTTTTAATAAGACACGGATTATCGCCTGGCATTATTTCAATCACATACCAAGTGTCGAGTATTTAGCAGACAACAAACACGCGCCAAGCTCAACGACCACGCGCTCTCTGCCATGTTAGCACCATGTCTTCGTTCCACTGTCAGGCGGTAGAGCTGCTAAAAAGCCAATAAAAATACTTTGTTTGACAAATAAAAGCCGCAGTGAGAGCTTTGGCGATAAAAATTTTGTAGATAGCGCCCAGTTGGTTGCAAAGGGGCATCGGGACAGCTCTTGGCTGTTCGCTGTTGGCTGTTGGCGAATGCCTTCTTTACTGACTGTCACATAAAGCCACATGTGTAGGTGTCAATGTGTTAGTGCGCTAATATATATATATATATATATATATATATATGAGTGTGTGTGTGTATGTGTGTGTATACGTGTGTGTCTCTTTGTTTGTCGAGCAGCTTCTTCGCATCGTTTGACTTTACGAGCCGGAGTGGAAATGTCCTGACCATCTTGTATGTCTGAGTCCCAGTTTACACTCTATAGCAGTTGGGCATTTTCGTCTAGAACTGGCATTAGCAAAAGCTGGTCGCATATGATTTATTTTGGTTTTTTTTTTTTTTGACGTATTGAAAAGATTAGACTGTAAACAAAGTTTTCAAAATCTAAATTAATTTTAAGAAAAATAACAAAAAATATACCTTTCAGCATGTCTAACATGATCTTAAGAATGATATTATAATATGGCAAATAAATCAAATTTTTTGCCTATTTTTTTAGCTTTGACGTATAAATAATATAATTTTAATTAATATAGAATTATATTCAAACTATTGATAGTAAGTTTCAACAATAAAAATAATTTGCTTGGGCTATACAAATATATTTAAAATAAATTAAATAGAAAAGCTAAAGCAAAAGGTGATTTTATGAGCTCGTTTATAGATATGGCTTAAACATACTGCTAATAATAATATTATATAAGTGTGACTTACAGTATTTGAGCATCGACTACTTGCTGCTGTTATAGTTTTCCGGAGTTTCTATTTGATTTTCTTAATGTTGACCTCCACTGAGTAGTCGTTGTTGTTGAAAATCAGGCTGACAGCGACAGCACAAATAGCCAAAAACAATAACAACGTCAACTAGCACCGTATGCTATGCCATATATGTTAGTTCCCTTCAACGGTCAATGTTTGACAATAATCAACGCCGGCGTTGATGTCGCGACGTCACTTCTCATATGTTTGCCAAAATGAGCAGACATCCGCCATATTGTTATGCTGTTGCTGTTAACCTGACTTTAAAATCAGCTGATGACGACATCAGTTCATCTTTATCACCATCATCATCATCATCAGGATGCACAGGCCACAGCCATGTCTGCGTGACTTGGCGCTGTGCTGTCAGATTTTGCAATTCGATGGGCAGGAGGCATTGGCAAAACTAATTAAAATTGTCTGGCGTCATATTTTTGGGCGGCACTGTAAATGTGTTAAGCGCGAAATAACAATACGAAATCGTTGCCTACTTTTTGGCACAGCCTGCAAATTGCAATTAAAGATGGCAACAAGCGCTGCAACTGCTGCTCTCAAGCACGTTTCGGACTTCAAAAGCTCGTTAAGCATTGCGTGTGACCGCTATTTGTTCATATGCTGCAATTATGTCAACGCAAGCACACACACGCACACAGACATTCGCACACAGACATTCGCACACATTGATTTTGGCAACATTATTAATCAACTGACCAGTGCATATGAAGCCCACAAAACTAGCGGTGTTCATGTTGCTATCATCATTAAATACCCTGTCTGCTGTTTTAACGCATTTAATTGCAATTGCTATCAAGCACACACACATGCACATACTCACACACACACACACACACACACAGACAAAGCTTATGGGAAGACCCACCCGCTGACACCCACTAATAACTTTCTGTTGCCTGCTGCTATTGGTACAGCAGCTGCCGCTTGAGTGCAGGAAACTTCAATAAATTGTTGCATATATTTTTGAATTGGCCAAATATTTGCCAGAATTTGAACATATTTTTGTTTGTATGTTTGTTTGCTTGATTGCCTGTTTGCCATATATGCTGTCGGCTGTCTACTGTCTGCTGGCCACAGCTGCTGGTTTTTATATATGTATGTATGTATATCTACCAAAGGGATTTTTAACTCGTGTCACAAGAGGTGTTATACATTGAAGGGCAACTGTCATCATTCGAAATGTCAGTTAAATATTATTTTCCTTGTTAAATCAAGCATTTATCAACTCTTAGCAGAGCTATAAAAAGACAAAGCTATAACATGCATGGTTGATGTGTATCAATATAAGTCACACGGACTGTTACACTTGAGTAAAGTATAGATTAGAGAAGTTTTCTAAGAATATCTCAGAGAATTTAAGATTGGTGTGTCCGACTGCATTTGATACTCTTCGACTAAATGAATTTCTCTTTCTTGGGCTGCCTTCCAGCTTGCAAGCAGGTTCTGTCCCGCGTGATGATGGAGCACTTCTATGTGCTCTAGCTGAGCATTTCACTTTTTCCGCCAAAAACTCTTTTCTTTGCTGTTGCACATTTGCTCAATTATGAACTCTACTTTGACTGCTAAGTCGCTCCTTTCTTCTATACGCATTTCGCAGTGAGAGAAAGCGAGCTCTCCTCTTTACGCAACTGGATTCGGCAGTACAGTAATAAATTGGAATATTTTTCAAACTGCAAAACTATTCCACAGCAAGTAGACTAAAGAGCATTGCCTAGTCATCTAGGCAGCACTATCAACTATTCGTTCTATAAATCAATTGCAAGCGGCTTATAAAATATTCCATTTATACAAACAGATTTTGTTTTCACTTTGTATAAATATTGAAAAATTATTAAGTATTATTTGGATTTGTTGTTAGCTAGTGTCGCCATTAATCTCCCACATGAAGATTTCATATATTCGAGTGAACTTTAACGTAAACTCATCTGGTCACGCGATATTTCTTATCTATTTAATAATGTTTTGACCACAACACATTTTGCTGTTGAATATTTAAAAATTGTTGTGCATTTTGATTAACTTTTATGCACATAGTCGACATGGCTAATTTAATGGTTCGCCTCTTGTTTATTTACAAAATAAACTTTACAAGTGGACTGTGAAATTTGGCACGTGTGTCGGTTTTCCTGTGTTTGTATATGCGAATGTGAACAAATGTGTACATTCATGTGGTCATTCTTTTAAAGGCATAACAATGAAGCCGCTTACAATAACAGACAATCGCCCCGACAGCTGCTGGCAGTTAGGTAAACAAATCAACAACAACACCAAAGCCAATGCCAAACAGCAACAACAATAGCAACACAGAAACAACATTTTAAATCGGTGCAAACATCAAAACGTTAACAAACACCGTGGCAAACCACAAAAATGGCTGTTGTTGCCGTTGACTTTTTGGCATTTTTAGCAAGAGCAAAAAAGAGAAGGAAAAAAAGAGAAACGGTATACAAAACATATGCTGGAGTTGAATCTGTATCTGGATCTGAGTGTTGAGGCAAACTGGACAACAGTGTCAAATACTCGGACAGCGCACGATGTCGCTACGCTGTCACGGACTCTTGGAACGTGCGAATTTAGCCGCAGATTCTGTTGGTTTTGCACTGATTGTTACTGTTGTTTATATACCCTATAGACGTTGTTGAAATTGAGTATATTGGCTGAGCGCATGTTTATGTTACAGATAGAGAAGGCATCTTTGATTCCATGTAGTATGAAGTATACTGATTATATAATCTTATATGTTACATTTGATCATTGAAACACATCGCTCAATTTCAATGAGTCATCCCAGCATCAGTCTGTGGGACATCAAAAACTCAGCTTGAAATTGATAATTCTCCATTGTCGAGTTAGATTCTTGTCCATATCTTGGAGTCCAGTAAAGACTATAGTTAGATTATACTAAGACTAAGACACTTTGCTGGCTACAGGGTATTTCGTAATCGGCGACAACGACAGCAGCTAACGCTTTTTGCGCATTTTATTTGGAAACATTGCGACAAATGCCTGTGGGCGAAAGGGGAAGAAAAGAATAGAATGCTGACTTCATGTGGGTAAATTATGAGACTAGGTTATCGCGGTGCACACTTAATGGAACTGAACGTTACGATTGCACAAATTGTGAATTATATATAGTATTTATATAAGTCTATTTGTGTGTGTGTGTCTGTGTCGAGAGTAAATTTATAATAATTAAGTAAATTGAAAAAAAAATTATGAAACCAGACGAAATAATATAATCTATATTTATAATATATATTATATATATATATACATATATATATATATATATATATATATATATATATATATATATATATATATATATATATATATATATATATTTATTTATTTATTTATTAATAATTAATATCATCCAAAATTATCTGAAAGTTGCTTTAACTCATTTCAAGGATTTATTGAACAATTTTTTTGCATTTCTATCCGAGCAATATTTTGACAGTTCGCTGATAAAATTACGGCAAAAATAAATAAAAAAAACGTGAATAAAATGAATTTTGGGATACAGCGAAATCGGGCAATCGTGAAGCACGTGTCTCGCTGGCAGTATAAAACGATTTGGGTCCGCACAGCAACAGCGCCACACGTGACAGGGAAAATCGTAACGTTTAAATTTCCGGATCGAAGCGGTCATTTAGGCGAGCGTCGTGCTCAGCTCCCATTGGCCAGTGTCCAGTTGGTGAGGTCAGCAGCTGCAATGCGGGCAGCACCCACTGGACGGGGCTACACGCAATTCGTAGCATTTATTGCGTCACTCGAACACGTGAAATGCGCTCTAAGCAGTTTAAAATTAAACTTAATTATTAAACGATTCAGAGCAGCCGCCAAGCTAATTTGACTTACATGAATGAATGAAATTTCTCACTGATAAGACGCACACAAACACAAATATGAAACACAACCCAACCCGCGGGCAGCGCACAAATCGCACATTGAATATCAATTTGTGTGGTCGCGCGAGTTGGCGGCGAGTCGAGGAAACCGCAAACTCAGCAAGCTAAGTATTCGATCCGGTGACCATACAAACTGCCGACTAGGCACATACATTTGTATAAATACAAACGTACATATGTACGTACGTATTTATATATGCATATATGTATGTAGTGCCAAGACGGCCAGACAATGCGAGACAGTCACATAAATGCGCATAAACCCTGTGAAACCGCCTATTATCGGGCATATCAATTATATAATCATCTTAGCTATGCTCTCAAATTGCTCAATCGTTTCATATTAGTACAATTATAATTGTTATGATTAGCCGGCTCTGCGCATCAACAAAATGAAGCAGTAATTTCAGGCTTGCGCTTTAGCCAATTCTAATTTAGAAAAAAATTATATATATTTATATAATTATTTATAAAAGACTTGTGTTGAGTTTTATATGTGGTCAACATTAAAAATTATTTCAAAACTCGAGTGAGTTTTTAAGCTTTAGTGCTTTCGTTCTTAAGAACCAAATGCTGCTTGATCAGGTGGCATATGAATCGTTTCATGATCAACTTGTCTGATTTATACATTTTTCATTTCATTTACTTGACTTGAACATAAATAATTAAAATATATAGAAATTTCTTAGAATTCAGTTTTTACATTCACAGAATTTTGTTTCTCATTTCTAGAGTAAGTTTTTAAATATATTTTAGCAATAAATTATCACTTCAAGTTTAGTAAGCTTTTGCTAAAAACTATTATTTATATTTTATTTATTAAAATTTCTATTAAAAAATTACCAATAAAAAAAAATCAACTTATAGTTCAAACTTATTTTTAGACAAAGTGAAACTTTTTTTTATTGATTTATTTGACATCTGAAACGTGTTTAAAACTTAAACATAAAACTTTTAGCAACATAAGACAATACCAGCGCTGAGACAACACTGTACAGCACTTAAGCTGTCTGCTAGACTCGACAGCACACTTCGTTCTATGGATTGTGTGTGTGGTGTATATATGATCATCATTTGTACACTGAACTAAATTCCACACTTTAGATCGTTGTAGATGTTGAGAAGGTGCAACAAAACCAAAATTCCTTAATTTCATCATATTTTTAAATTCGTCTTAGAATTACTTTAAAATGGCAACTGCGCAAACATTTTGTAAATTTATAATGTAGTCAATATCAATCTGTGGTTAAGTGAAGAGCATGTGGTTTGCGGTCTTTCACTAGCTTAATTAACGATTAAGGCAGCTGGCAAGTCCTAAACGCAGTTGGCTTTCATTGGCCAGTGGTTTTTGGTTACGGTTTGGTGCGTTTGACATGCAGAGCACGTGCATATCTTCTGGTTGGGGTGTCTTGTTAATGGTCTATTAATGCGGGCGCCAATTGCGGTTGCCAGGTAACTGGCAGCCCATTGTGAGTATGAGTAATATGTATGCCACAGCGACCTTCAACAAGTTGCCAACTGAAAAGTCGACGTCGCGTCGCGTTGCGTTGCGTCGCGTCGCAGAGCAGAGCAGAGCAGAGCTTCGGCTGCTGCACAGGAAGCGCGTTAATTAGCAAATAAATAAAAAGCGTGCCGGCAAACAAGACACGCACATTGCGTACATATGAATGTATATATATGCCAGTGTATATGAGTATGCTATGTTGATACTGAAACGTATATATATATATATATATATATATGTGTATGTATATATGTGTATCTGTAGCTGCTGTGAGCCTCTGTTTGAGCATCGCTACTGCTGTTGCTGCTGCTGCTGCTACTGTTGCCGTGCCACTGGCTTTTGCTGATTTCAATGCATGACGATGCCAACGTGAAAATTCTTAATGCTGCCTCTGCATTTCATATTTCCCATTGGTAGTTTTTCATATGCGCTGCAAGTTCTTTCATTTCGTGTCCATAGCTAACGCCAGGCAACATGTATCAATATTTTTCATTTCATTTTCATTTCGCAATTAAATTAAATGGAAATTTGATTTGTTTTTTTTTTTTTTGTTTTTTGTAAGTTCATTTAATGCATATAATACGTTTCAAATTTCTAACTATTTTTAAATGTTGAACAAATGCTTAAATTACTTTTGGAACTCACTTGCAACTCACAAAGCTGCATACGCATATGTAATTTAATTATTTTTATACAAAGTTGAAAGTTGTTAAAAGCTTAAAATTTACTTTAGGTATGAAAATGAAACAGATATAATTCTAATATATATTTATAATTAAATTTAAGCGTGTTTGGCATTTTTTCCATATTGTCAAATCTATAAAAATACTGAACTATTGGGCAGCTCATTGGAAAGCTCATGTAGCATAGTGTTTTACCAGTTGGCAGGCTGAAGAATTTTCTTGTTTTCTTCTTTTTTTTTTGCCCCCCTCACTTGTAGGCGCAGTCGCGTATTCTGCTGGCTTTCGACTTTTCCCCGCTTACACGTTGTGCACGTAATTGAAAATTAACTTGTCTCGCTGACTGCAAGTTACCTTTCCTTGTTTCCTTGTGCTTTGCTGCTAGGCTGTCAAGGATTTCTTTGGGCATATGCGTGCTGCATATTGATGTGGCGCCGCCTTGCGCCAGCAATGAAAACTGAGACGAAAGATTGAAAGAAAAGAAAGCCAGGCAGGCGAAAGCTGTTACTTAAGCATACTTTTATTTACAATACTTGATGGCTTAACTAGTTAAAGCTATACACCAGCTACGAGACTATACAGAACCAAGTGTTTTCTTTTTTTTTATACTATATAGCGCTACCAGAAACTGCAGCGGCTTACGGGATTCATGGGTGTGCCCGGGGCACAGTCGAAGACCTCGGCGAATTCGGGCATCTGGGCCAGAGCATAGTTCAAGCGTTTGCTGCCCGTGTCATGATAGATGTCCGCCTCCTCGCCGCAGAAGAATTGCGCAAATTGCACAAAGTACAAGCGGCCATTGTTGCGTCTCTCCAGCGGATTTTTCATGTAGGTGTTCAGCGCCAAGCGTGTGCCGCTAATGTCTGCGATCCGCTCATTCAGCATCACATGTTCGCTGTCGTTAAGACAATTCACGGCATTCAAATAGTTCTTGTTCTGCACCAACTGATCGCTGTAGTCGCGCATCTCGCCCTGGGCATCGTAGTCCACAAAGTAAGTGTCAATTGAGTGCAACATCTCGTGGCCCAGAGTATTGGCCAAGTCGCCATAGAGCAGAGCTGGCCAAAATTGTGACTCGTACAGCGGCAGCTGCATATAGGCATATGGCATAATTATGATGCTGCCCAGGCAATAGAAGTAGGGCGTGGCATCGATATTGTCGAGCAGCTCGGGTCCATGATGATTGAAGCTGAACCACACCTGTCGCAGGGCCGCATCCTCCGTGCGCTCCAACTCGGCCAGATGGTCATAGTAGTGCAGCAGACTGTTCAAATGATTCTCATAGAAATCGTTGCCCACTCGCCAGTGGTGCACACACTCCACATAAAACTGATCGCTCACATTGCGTGGCAGATTGCCGAGATTGATACGCAAACCCTGGACCTTAGCTAGCAGCGCCTCCAGTAACGTTGCATTCAAACCAAGTGCGTTGAGTCGCAGCTGCTGTGCGAAATGTTGCTTCAGCTCCTCAAAGACACCGAAGATAACACGCTCATCTGCCTCCCGTTGCCTGCCATAGTAGTTCCGTTCGTAGGCGAAATTCATGGCCAGATAGAGTGTCTTGCGCATGTGCTGGACACAGCTGACCGCTGAGCTAGCACTAAAGCTCGGCTGGGGATTGCTCAGTGGATTGTGTGGCAGCTGCATAAGATGCTGCAGAAAACGCGCCCAGCTATATAGCTGCAGCACGCGTGCATCGGCCCGGTTGAGATAGCTGATCAGCTGTCGCAGCGCTGGCAGATCGTCGGCCAGCAGCTGATAGCTGCCCGGATATATGACGCCCAGCTGCTGTTGAAGTACATGTGTCCAGTTCAGTGCCGGCAGCTCGTGTTGCAGTTGCTCCAGCGTATAAGTGCTTAGCGTTTCCTCGTCGCTGCTGTCTTTTGGCGGCTGTGCCATCTCTTGTAAGCTCTCCTCCAGTTGTTTGAACTGTTCACTTAACTGCTTCAAACTGGGCAACTGCCCATGCGTGTGCCGCTTTAAGGCGTTGTATATGCTGCCGCTGAGATTCAGATTGAGATAGTAGTTGTGCGGCATCACAACAATCATATGCTGGCTGGCATTATGCTGGCTCACTTCGATCTTCACGTAGTGCTCGTGATAGCCATATCGCCCCAACACCGCCAACAGATCGGCCCAGTGACTGCCGGCAATATGCGGCAACTGTTCCAAGTAGCGACGCAAACGCGGCTTGCCCAACGACCGGCAGCTGTGATAGTAGCGCAACAGTTTCGTATACAAGTGCGACGTATGTTCCGGTGCTCGGGGCATATGCAACAGCCGCTCGAACAGTTCCACATAGCGCTGATCGATCCGTGCGCCGCTCAGCGACATGGCCGATTCGCCCGCCTTATGCATCGATCGCCAGTTGCCGCAGGCATACGCATAAAAGTCCTGGCAGGCATCCAGCTCCGGTCGCATGTACCGCTTCAGCAGTTGAATGTGCCTCAAATTGAGATCTGTGCTGCAGGGCTCTGCCGCTGTCAGGCGGCAGCTCTGATTAAGCTGTGCAGTGGGCAGCGCCTCGACACTGGCCAGCAGCAGGCAAAGTGCCCAAAGCTGTCGCATTTTCTCTGTGTGTGTGTCTGTGTGTGTGTGTTTTTTCTCTCTGTTTCTTTGACTTTCCTCTTGGCACTTCTCTTGTAACACTTTGAATTAACTTTTGCTTTTAATTACAGATTAATTTTTCTTTTGCTTTATCTTCGTATTAGTTCTGTATGCTATGCACTGCAGTTCGGAGCAGTAATTGTTGTGGTTGTTGCTGTTGTTGTTGTTGTTTCTGGTTTCCTTTAGGCGCACACATGTCAGCAAATTGTTTCGAAAATAAATTTCTTAAGCTTTGATCGAGTATTTCACAATTTCCGTTTTGTTTTGCAGAAGGTTCTGTTGCGCGTTCGCCGCTTGCTAAAAATCAACTAAAAACTCGTTTCACGCGTATTCATTTTTTATGTATTCGTTTTAAATTCATTTAAATCACACACATTTATGTGCTCATGTGTGTTGTGTGTGTGTGTGTGTGAGAGAGTGCTTAAGAGTGTGTGTGTGTTTAATTCTTGCAGCGCGCTTTTTACATTTGTTGTATTTTTTTTTTTTTTGCTTGAGTTGCTTATCAACGTTTTAAATACGTCTTTTCTTTTAGTTAGTGTGCGGCGGCTTATCTATGATACACTGTAAGAAACGTGCATGTATTAAACATGTATTCAATTTATTGTCATGCAAGCACTTGGCAAACTATCGTGAAATATCTTAAGATATTGCATAAGAAATTGCATCAGATATTTATTTTTTTTTTTGCATAATTTATCAATCAAAGTTTTTTACTTTCCAATGTTTGCTATAAATATGTTAATATTATAATTTATTATGATTGTTTTAACTAACCACAGTCTAGGCTCGAATTCGTATAACACTTTTAATGTATGAAGAAATTATGAAAAAACGATATAGCAGTGTATATTCATAAAATAGGGGAATATATTTTGGGTATATTTGGCAGTACAGAAAATTTTCCATTGCAATCGATTCGACTTTCGTTTCATACTCGATCTCACTTTGAAATAATAGAAAAGTTTAATTGTGTTTAAATTCTTATTTTATTTTTAATCAGTAATATGGAATAATAAAAAATATAAAATCTTATTAACATTTTCTATTTATAGTTGACAGCAACAAAGACTTTGCACAGTTTGGTTTGCTTTTAGTTTAGACTAATTTAATATAAACTTTATTTTTTTTTTTTATATATATATACTAAACATTTTTTGCACACTAAACTTTTTTGAAATATTTCAGTGCAGTTTGGTTCGGCTTGAATTACAATTCGAAAATTATTTCAATTCATGTTTTAGTTATTAATTGTCATCAGAGTCGCCATCGTGCGGCTGCCGTGCCCTGATAAGGCATTGGATGACGCAATTCGACGTTGCAATTAACGATTAACCTTACGCACGAGAGTGTCGCACGGGGGTCAGAGAACGGCAAACTGTTGCGATATGCTGTCCCTGGTTTATGCATTTACAAAACATTAACTCTGGCTTTCGTTGGCTTCTTGGACAATTCGTAAGGGGGGCTTGTCCACTGCGCATTGGACTTTTGACTTTTCGATTGGCTGCTGGCTGCTGGCTGCTGGCTGCTGGCGAGTGGCATGTGGCGATAGATGAGATATGAATTTGATGGCAATCATTTCCTTTGTGTTGCCGTCCACTTGTGACGTTTGTAGCACTTGACGTCTTATCGGGCTCATTAGTGATCCGATAGAGCGCAATTTGTCGTTGACTGATTGTTCTGGCACTAATTGTACAATTGTTTTGTTTATATTTTTCTTCCTTTTTTTCAACTTACAAATCAGTTAAACGCTTTTAATTTATGTCGTAATACTTATGAAGCACTTGACAAACGAAATTAGAGTAATCTGTGGGCTATTAAGCGGCTTTTCCTCTTATAGATTTATTGATAGGTTAAATGCTCTTTAAGTGTATCAAATTAAATTATATATTTATTTATTTATTAAGCTCTGCTTTTTCCAATAGAACAATTTAATAAACTGTCTATCTATTTATCTAATTAATCTTTATATATAATTTGAGTATCAATTTCATAGCAAATTTTTATAATTTAATTATTTCTTTTTTAGTTTTTATAATGATACAGAAAAGTATATATTTATATATTTTTATTTGATGAAATAATTTTAGATTGGCGTCCTGCGAACTTTAAGCAAATTAATCTACACAGAAATTAATTAAATGTTTTTTTTTTTTAATGAAAGACGTGCCTAGGTTAGGCTATGAAAAAGTTATAGATAGATATATTTTAAAGGGCATATTTGAGTAGACTTTGAAGGTGGTGGTGTCAGAGTCTTCTGCTAGTTCTAGGCCATCGGCTAACAGATCTTTGGGCTGCAGTACCTGACGCCTAGACAGGCTAATTGGGTAAGAATTTAGTCTCTCCAAATACATATACAATATTATGAACTTTGATGATATGATGTTAACTTATATGTTGTTGTTAACTTATATTTAACAAACTAAACTAAAGCATAAAAGATGTATTCTTTTGGTCGTAGATCTTAACAGCCAGTTGCCATAAAGATTCTATGATAGCTGGTTAAATGTTCTACTTGAAAGTATATCTAAAGTTTAGTCTATCGATGTTTTTATGTATTTTTTTTAAACTGATTTAAAGCCTAATCATTAAAGCATAGGCTTGATTTGCATTTAATTAATGGCATTTTAATTAAATACGAATTTGTGGCCAACGCACACACACACACACACACGCGCGCGCGCGCGAGCTCATCAAAATTGACAAAGCGTGAATAAATAATTATTTTTTAAGCGCACCATAGTTAAAGCGAAAATAATGCCCTGTTCGGTGACAAATAGTACCAAAATACTATGCGCATATTTTAGCAACTGCTTTATATTTAATAAGCTGAAAGTACGTGTACCTTTATATTAGTGTATGTTCCATCAAAGTGAAAGCTTTACGAAAATTATTTATATTAAAAATTTCACTTTTTCGTCGCATATTTCATGAAGTGCGGGCATAAAGCAAAGTAGCAAAGAGCAAAGCGATTTTGATCGCCATAAAGTAAAATTTCATTTTAATTTATTAAATTATTAACATGAGAAAAACGCGAAAATTAATCTCCACATAACGGCTGTATGGCAATCGTGTGTGTGTGTGTGTGTGTGTGTGAGTGTGTGTACAGAAAGTGCAAGGATGCTTAAAATGCCGTTAACGATTCAATGGCTGCCCAAGCCCAGGCTCATCTCCCTTGATGCTATGTCCCTGCGTATGTCCTTGGCCAGTTGCCTGCATCAATGCAGCGGCAGCAGCGTCTGCCAGCGGCGCCTTGTCGAGCCACGAATTTCATAATTCAATTACGCTTGCCAGCACGCGAAAGAGTGTCCAGCGGCCAGGCAGGTCCGGCTGAGACGCTCTTATGCTGATGCTGATCATTTATTATGAATTTGCCCATTGCACTCCAGCGACAGCATAACTAAAGATGTAAATTACTTAACTTCATCGATATGGAGATTCTATGTTATAAAATTTGATATGTGTCAATAACTGTTTGATTATCTTAGGCTATAGTAAAGGGTATACAAAGTTTATATTTAGTTTGGCGCATAAAAATCAAAAGTTAAGCTCGGGCAGAGCAAACTGTTTGCCTTGTTAAATGCTCACTTACGCAGGCACCGAACAAGCTGACCCCTCCACTCACAGCCTCGCCGTTGTTCGTGATCCTAAAAGAAGCTGAGTCCTAGCCTCCGTGCATTTTTTCTGCGATTTGCCCAAAGGGGAGAACTAAATGCTTGTGGTTTGGTCCGCATCTTAAAGTCAATGAATAGACGCGCTAACCCCCCGCGACGCTTTTTTTTGTTTTTGTTGCTCTCAAGTTACTTGAGTAAGTAATTCAATTTCCGGCGTCTGTGCGCTATAGAAATGATATTAAAGTTATTGAAAGCGAGGCAAACAAACAAACAGACAGACAGACAGACAGACAGACAGACAAAGAAACGTTATGGCAGCGGGGCCAAAGGCGGCGAAAAATGTGAAAATTGTGAAAAACCTTTTACCCATTGGGTTTTGTTTGTCAAATTTGTTGTCTAGACTGGATTCGGTAGTTGCAACTTTCCATGCGTGGAAATATGCCACGTGGCTATTAGCAAATTGAAATGGTCGAATTTAAGGCTCAAACTCATCTGTCGCCGATGATGATGATGCAGTAAAATAGCGTCGCTGCCCAAACTCAACAAAATGTCATCATCAGCATTCAGCAGCGATTCGTGCTTAGCACCTGGGCTGAAGTCTTTCTCGTTTACAGCTTTGGCTCTGATTTGCATAAGGCGCCAAATGGCGGTGATGCCAGCAAAGTTTTCAGCTCTCTCGACAACGTTGCCAGCTGCTTCAAATCCAATGAAATCAAAGCTACGCCCCAGTGACATGTTGAAATTTTCCTCGTATGTGTGATTTTCATTGTGGCTCACAGCTCTCTGGGGTCCAGTTAGCACTCGCATTTTGCGCTGTCTTCTCCCAGCTCTTTGAAAGCTCTTTGCCACTGGCATACAGCACACTTTATTGCATACTTTTGGGTACAAATATATTTAATATGTATGTGCCTCTTGTATGCTACGAATGTGCCCGACTGCTTAATGCACACAATTTTTAGCTGTATTGATAGGGGAGCTTAGTACTTAGAGAATGCGCGTTTAAATGCGTATCTCTGAGACAGGTGTATTGAAGTTACCAGTGATCTTTATGACTAACTTCTGATAGTGTAAGAAACTATTTAACTATATTTTGAGTTCACTTATAATAGCAATGAACGATAACGATAGACAGAAGTTGACTGATTTGCGAGGTACACGGTGCTACATAGAGATCTAGCTAATGCCTGCAATTGCAGAATTCATTCGATGACACAGCGAAAGATATGCGAAGAGACTGGCAACGCCAAGACAGTTCGTAGCTCAATTACCAAAACAAAAAAAAAGAATTGCAGGCGACGTCTGAAAACACTACACCCTTCCGACAGCAGGGAAATCTAAAGAGCTTTAAATATTATTTATAAAAGGGAATAATTAAGTCTAGGGGTTAAATGTATGGGGTTAGCTCACTACAACTGAAAGCATTTAAAGAATTTATTTATTTATTATTAATTATATTTATTATTTTATTTTTTATTTGAGTCGCATCTGAGATGCAAGTCATACAACCTTTTCCGTTCTCTGTTTATGCATAATTTTGTAGTCATATTATACAACAACATTTTAAGTTTGATTATAGTCAAATTGCTTTAAAATGTCGTTATCATACTATTCATCATCTTGGCAATTAGTATGCATTGTCCAAATATCTTTAAGTTTAAATAGGTAAATATTATATTAAATGGAAATTTTGTTTATTGAAAAACTTGTCATTAAAGTAAGTTACTGACAATTGATATGCTTAGGTTAATTTGCTGTAAATGTTGCGCGTCGAATCGTCATGTTGTCAGTGGGAAACCAAGGTCTAGCGCCAACTAAAATCTTCTAAATTTATTATAGAATTTTATTTTTAATATATTCACCATTTTCTTGACACATTTTACATATGTAAAAATGCTTGTTGCATAATTACCTCGAGCTAGAGCAACCTATATATTTATACATGTATAAGTAAAAGTATAAACATATTTGTTTCTATATATACCTATATGTGCACAAATATAAATTAAGATAAATACATTGCCGTGTGGCAAGCATAGTTAATAGCTCTTGTTTTAAGATCATAGTGCTGAGTCGTAAACCCCTAATAAATTGGCAACACCTTTGTTCATCCCTCAAATTTTCGGCCAATTTTATTGTAGGAAGTAGTCGAGAGCCCGAGTTAACGCGCGTAATCTTTTAACTTTATTAACGTATTAACCATGGACACTTCTAGATGATATGCCACTTACCTGTTGCCTTTTTGCCTATCCACACACAGGTCGGCGCATTGGAGGCTTCCTGGAAGGTACACGCTACTAATGAAATGCTGTAAAAACCCGAGCGGCAGCTGCGCCATGATTAGATGACCTGACCTGCTGTTGGCCGGATTAGCGGGTGTAATAAAAAAAAAATTTGCATAGTTGCGTTTACCTGTGGCGCTTAAAAGGCGTCGCCACAACGGCACCGCTCACAGTTACAAACTGCAACGTTTAACGTGAGCAACGCTAAAGGAAGAGAGAAAAAAATAAAATAAAGTTAAAAGTATGGTGCTAAGTAATTCAACGCCGAACAATAATCACAAGCAAAACGAGCTGGTTGTGGACACGGCTGTCATGAATAGCGCCGATCTGAACGAGCTGTTGCAGCTGAATGCAGAGATCGAGGAGCGACGATCACGGCATGCGTACTGTGATGTCAGCGATGCTCGCGGACTGCTGCGTGCCACAATGACGCGCGAGGAGCTCTTCGAGGTATCCTCACTGGACGATGATCGGTTTCTAACCGCGCTGGAGCATCAAAACTCATACACAACACCGTCACGCATACAGATCACCGACTTGGACTTGTCCAGCATTGAGAACCTCATGAAATACTTCGACGAAGAGGTGCCCGTAACGCCCAGCAAAGATGTTCATGCATCGACTATCCCTTGCACTGGCAAAGTGGCCAGCACCATTGCCAAATTAGCTAGCCAGCCCACTGTGCCGCCGAAGCAACAGAAAGTGGACAGTGGAAAGCAAAAGATTAGTGAGTTGAAACAGAAGTACGAGCAGGCACAGCCACAGGCACAGGCACAGCTAGCAACACCACAGTCGCTACGTGGCGCCAACAGGAGCAGCGGCAAGCTGCCCATGAAAGTCAAGGAGATGGCGCAATTGTTCAACTCGAAGATCAATCAGGTAATGCGTCGAGCTGAGCCGCCACAATACGCGACGCTGCATAATGAGCTGTCTTTGTCGCCGGAGCCCAAGCCACAGCCCAGACAGAAACTGGCTGAACAACAACAACAACAGCAGCAGCAGCAGCCGAAGCAGGCATGTTCAGTTCATGGGCCCTGCCTGGTGGCAGAGGATGTGTTTCGCGAGCTGAGCGTCAAGGATAAGGTGTTGCTCTTCAATAAGTTTGTTAGCGACATTGCCGCTAAGCATCCGAAATTCAATGAGCACGCAGCTGATCTCAAGGCTCAGGCCAAAAAGCAAATGGCACGCGGCGAGGTCGTGGCCGAACAGCAGGCCAGTGTCAAGCATTTGGCACAGGAGCTCGAGGCCAAGTGCGTGCTGCACTCCACCACTCCACCACGACCGGCAGCGGCACCGTCATCGGTCACGTCGCCCAAATCGCCAACGCCATCGCCATCGCCATCGCCATCGCCATCGCTGCATGTGAGCACACTGACAGTGGTGCTAAAGCCCAGCCCGGAGCGACATGTGATTGCCATGCCAGGCGGACGTGGTCTGCAGTGCGCCTCGCAGAAGCGCAATTTGGCTGCCATACGCAGCGTGCTGCCCACCGAGGCGTACGCACCGCCCAAGAAGATACGACGCACGCGTCAGGAGCGCTCCGGCACAGATAATCATTTGTTTTTTCAAAACGAACCGCTCGAAAGCCTGTTCTACAGCTGGCTAAGTGCCGAGAATGGCATACTGTTCGACATAACCAGCGTAACGAACAGCGATCAAACCATTGAAATTGCCAACAGCGATGAGCAAACGGCTCAGCACACAGCCAGTTGTTCCATGGGCGACATAAGCCAGAAGTCGGCCGTTGAGCGCCTGCTCGAGGAGGCCATTGCCAAGCTGGAGCTGGAGAGCAAAACTAAAGAGTCCAACTATGTGGAAGACAAAGATGTGGACACAGCAACACCACCGACAGCTCCGGTAACGCCAACACCGCGTAAAATCAAACGTCAAGCACCGCCAGTGCCAGCGCCACGACCAAGCCTGACACAGACGCAATCCACTTGCATTACGTCGAGCAGCTCATCAAGTTGCAAGCAATCTGAGGCTGAGGAAAGTGAATCTGGCTTATCCACACTGCCAAAGGTGAGTCTAACACTATCATTTCGAAAGGGGGCCAAGTTGATATGTGTGAAAGTGGAACTGAAAATTCTGAAAAGTCCATTCTCCAACTTTCCAAAATAGCCGCTTTAACTCATGCATTTTCCAATTGATTTTGCCTTTACGAATTTTCTTTCAATAACGTATTTCAAAATTGTAAGCACTGCTGTAAAATCATTTTCAATAACACTCTAAATTATTATTCCAACACACAAAGCTGACCCGAAAGACTTTTAAATACTTCCACCTTTAGACACACACTCTAATCAATTAGTAAAAATATTTGGCTGGATCATTTTTCTTAATTACCTTCAAATGTCTGTACAGATAACCAGTGATGAATCTCAGCCAGAAATGCCAACTCCCAACGAAGCAGCTGACTTTGAGTTTGCGAAGCCCGTGCGGCCGCCGCGCAAGAAGAAAATGCGTCGCACGCTCACCTGGAAGAAGGAGAACTCAATTGTGGAGGCCACGGCCAATGCTGTGACCAGCACCGACTCCGATTCCGACTACAAGCCAGCAGCAGTGCAAACCAAGAAGAAGCCATCATCGAGTGCTGCAGCTGCTGTGCCGCCGCCACTGCCAATACCAGTGCCAATGCCGGAGCAGAGCTACATTGAACTGGACAAGTCGCTGATGCGCCAGGTGAACTCGCCCCGAAAGATCAAGTCTGCGTATACGTTGACGGTGATGTCGTCGCCATCGCCGAATGCGGACAGTGATCAGTCGCCGTCGCAGACGCCGCGTCAGTCATTGGATCAACAGCTGCGCGACAGTTTTATTGATCAAGGCTTTGAGACGTGCTCCAATGATGCCATGGACAATAGTCCGTTGCGTCGCTGCTCGTTGGGCATGGTCAATGCGAAGCCCTCAGGCTTTTCCACGCCGGTGAAGGGCCGCAACTGTTCGGGCGCTGCCCAGCAGCAGCTATTCAGTCCGATTGGTGTGAATGGACAGCAGCCGGATAAGGCACGTCGCAGCTCCTTGGCCATGCAAGTGATACGTGAGGATCATCCATTGGATTTGGCTGCCACGTCCGATACGCCCACAACGCCGACGTGCAGTGAGCGCGACTTCTTTGCTAATGCACCCACGGTCGAGATGAGCTCCTCGCAGCTGGAGGACCAGCCGACAGCCAAGCCACAGTCCAAGTTTTGGATCAGTGCCGGAGATTTTACGGTTGGCCTGGAAATTGCACACAATACGCCGGATCGGCTGCGTTTACTCTATGAGATCTTTACGCAAAAAACCTGGGAAACACGTGAGCTGACCTTTGGCATTGACGGGCACAAGTTTTGCAGATCCACCGCGAGCGAACAGGAGGCCAAAGGCACTGAGCTGCCGGAGCGACCGCCGAGCGTTAAGGGCTCCTCGCATTACTGGTTCGCCAGCGGTGACTTGGCCGTGCCGTTCAGCGGTAAGCACATGCCCGGCGAGAAGATTGAGCGTCTGTTTCAGTTTCTCGACGCGGAGCTAAGCACCGGCCCCGATTTGGAGCTGCGCTTCGGCGTCGATCAGTTTGAGTTTAGCAGCGTGCCGGAATTTTGGCTTACAACGCCCAAGTTCTCCATCGAGAGCAACTACAGCATGCTGGTGGGTCTACAGACGGGCAGCAGCAACGGCTTGGAGGGGCGCAGCAAATACGCCTGGCCCAACAGCCAGTACAACAGCTCCAGCAATGCCATCAAGACCAGTGATCTGGACCAAACCGAGTTCGAATCGGACAGCTTTAGCAACAATAGCGGTCGTCTGTCCTTCTCGCCGGACCTCTTTAGCCAGGAGTATGAGGCGGTGCCCTTGGATGAACTCTTCGATAAAACATTGCCCGTTGTCCGCGCTAAGCCCATGAGCATGCCCCAAATGCTGCGCACCCTGCAGGAGCAGCAAAACAAGCTGAAAAGTGTGGAGCAGCGCATACGCAACTATCAGATGCCGCCCAAGCTAAACGAAGTCACGTTCAAGCAGTGCCGCAGCAAGCCGGAGTATGCCCAGAAGCTGCGCACCATTGAAAATCTGGCACGCAGCAGTGGCTTCAGCGCCTGCTCCATGGAGGAGCTGGAGAGCTTTATGCAGTTCCTTTTCGAGTATGCGGACACATGTCTGGGCAGCTGCAACGAGCACATCGAGAAGATCATCGACACGCTGATGCAGCAGCGCGCCGTTGCGGTCTAGTCCTAAGCACTTTCCTCTAACTAATGTATTACTAATCATAAGTATATATACGCACATATATATACATATATACATAGGCACTAACATATAATGTTATAAATATATTTTATTTTCAATTAACTTCTATGCTTCAGTGAGTGTATGTAACTTCATAAGTTCCAGTTGAATTTAGCTAGGGCAACAGATCTAAGAAAACAAATCACAATTGTTTTTAAGGCCAAGGCGGCTCGACACTCGACCGCTTGAAGAAATCCTATAAACCATAAACAATTATTTAATATGCATTAATTATTAAAAAACAAATGGCGATTTTCTACTATAGTTAAAATCTATGTATATCTAAGAAAACAAGACTTCATATTGTTAAGATTATTTTATCGAAATGTCAAATCCTTAAGCCTAAATATACTTTTTCGCCAAATCGAGTAATCAAGCTCAATATATTTATATATACTCATTATTATGTGTAATCAAAGCCGAAGACCATTCACATTGATAAGCAAACAATACTGTAGTCGGGTGTTACCGACTGAGAAACGTTCACGCTTCAAAAAACAAGTAAAAGCTAAAGAGGGAGCGACTACAGCAACTCAACAGTCAACAATTTTGATGTTCTAACTGTAGAAGGTACACTTTCAACTGATTTGCCACGCCCAAAATGGGCGTAACTATACCCACTATATATTGTTGTTATCGAGTTGTCAACGCGAGTGTATATTCCATGCGTTCACGAACAGACGGATGTAGGGACGGACAGCAAGACGCTCATAGCACAAAACTAATATGCTCTTATCACTTCGTGAACGAGTATGAAAATCTGAAAAGTATGAAATTACCACAAAGATACAAAACCATTTCATTTACTCAGATATAATATATACATATATCATTGAAATTTGTCCCCAAGTCACCGATAGGTTAAAGAACATGCTTGGAATTGATTTCGCATTATTCTTGGAACTTAAAGCATATTGGATCAGCGCCTTGGCTGTGTTGACCAGCCATTGGAGCATCTAACATGCTGTTGAATTGGCCCATTCAGCTGTAGTTGTCAAGCATATATAATGCTGAATGCATCATCAGCGTCTTTAGCACATTTTGCCATTGCCAGCCGCCTGCCTCTTCGGTGCAGGCGAGCGGGTCTTTTGTGTTTGCGTTGCGCATACGCCACGTAGGGCAAGTAGCATCACGTTGCATTTGCCGACGCTTGGCAAAATATTTATCTTGGGTTTTTGTGGCCAACAAACAGGAGTTGTGAAGAGCTTAGCTGGGCAGCAACAATGTCTCCTGCCAGCTGTAAGCAGTTGCTGATGTGCACTGTGCAGTTGGCAGTCAAGTGGGTAACGCCCACGGACTCAATAACAATTTCACGTTCCGGTACCCAAAGTGCTGCACAAACACGAAATCAAATAAAATCAAAAATCTTCGCACACGACCACAAAACTGTGTTAAACCTTTAAATATGTCTTCTGGTCAGTCTTGGCTGTTTGCTATTGATGCTATTTTTTGGTGCTTTTATCACATGAATTCGAGCGATTACATTAATAATTGTGATTAAATATACATATTTTGATTGTGTTTTATAAGTATCATTTCTACAGGGTAGTCGTTAGTACTAATACCTAGTTATTTTAGATCGCACTTCCTATCAACATGGAACGAACCTTGGAACCTTGCGCTGCTGATTGTTAGTTCTGTAAACTTTTTCACAATCAGTCGAAGACAACTTGCATGACAATGAGGTTCATCTGGATTTGTCTCATTCTCATTTGCCATTTGGCACAAAGTCGCGTTGCATCTGTGTTACCAATATCTGTCTGATCTGTAAATCACAAATATTTCAACAATTGTGTTCGAATTTGTGAAAATAATTTATATTTTAGTGCCCAAATGCTATTGACGTTCCAGAAAATGTGGAGAAAAATGCTGGAGCTAATGAGGCCGAAACGAATTTGGATGTTGTCCGGTACGGTATGTGTTGTATTTGTATTCATTTTATTTTTATATTCTCTTTTAATTGTTAAAGATTTTAATTTGGTTATTAGAGCAGGACTTCCGTAATTATTCAATTTGGATAAGTTATTCAAGAACTACTTTGCTAAAATATTATTTCTTTCCTATAATAATAGTTCTATATGCCATAAACAAAAGGAACAACACTGAAAAAGTTCTTAATAGCTACTGAGAGTTGCATACATACGTAATCCAATTAACATAGCATTCGTACATATGAACATACATATGTACATATGTATGTATGTATATTAAATGATAAGAGCTAAAACGGGAACTTCAGTATGCATGTATGATAGGTATATACGCCTTCGTATTCGTGCAGTCTGCAGCAGAGTCAACAAGTATTCATTAAGCTGCTCATACAGACAAACACAGACATTATTTGAGCTATACACAACATCTTAGGTAAACGCTGCTTGAGTCAAAGCTCATATGAGGTGAGCTTTTGCTTCAAAGTGCTGAGATGATCCACACACTCACACACCAATCAATGGCAACCTGTAAGCTGTGTGGATAATGAGAGCGTGGAAATTGTCTTAGTTTAGTGTCAATTGACTTATCTTTTTTTTTCAAAAAATTTAGTACATTTAGTATATAAATGCATATGTATACATAAACAGATGATTATTGATCAACTGTATTTAAGTCGATAAAATAAATTCGTGTTTAACTCAATTTTAATTGTTCGCTATAATTTTAGCATATAATCGATATATTCATTATATTTAAATACAATATAAATTTATATTTACAATATAAAATATATGTATACACTTGGCAGAATAAATATTCGTAGAAGCTCAATGCAAAAATTTTAGTTGTAAAAAAAATGAAATTGTATCGAAAATTAAATTTCTTATTTTTGTAGGCATATTTATTCTGGCAAGTGTATGTAGTAAAATAAATAAATGACAAGAGCAGAATGAGCGAATGCACAGTTAGGAATTGTTCTGTGAGCTGAACAACCACACACACATACGCAATTCCACTCTTTGCGCGCTAAACTCGACCCATTTAAGAATTACCCACAATCCACAAATGGGCGCGCAGAATTCACAGAGCGCACTTTGCATCGATGCTCATTGGAAGGTGAAGTGAGCAGTTTGCTACAGCAGCTGAGAGGGTCACACACATATATATGCTACACATACACTTCTACACAGTTTAACAGATCAGTAGAGTGATGTGTGTGTGGATTGCAGCCTACAAATAATGTGGATAATAAGAGCGTGGGAATTTTTTCTTGTCGAGTGCTTCCTGATTTGTTTTATTTGAGTAAGCTTAGGCGCTTCCACTCAGTCGTTTGCGAATTTTCGCAATAATCGCAATTAGTTCGGATTTTTTTCGTCGCATAGAACTTCATATTTTATTAGTATATAAATCCATGTATTGAAACTATCGCCAGCTCTTCGGCATTTTTCATTAATTAAGTGTGAAATGTTTGCTACAATTTTATCATATAGTCAACATATTCGTCTCTATAAATATATTTAATTTATGTGCATACGTGCATCCAATAACATCAAATGACAAAGCAGAATGATCAAAGCACTGTGCACAGTTAGGAATTGTTCTGTTAGCTGTACAATCACACACACATGCGCAATTCCACTCATTTAGGTTTCACCCACAATCCACAAATGGGCGCGCAGAATGCACAGAGCGCAGTTCGGACCGATACTCATTGGAAGCTGAAACGATCAGTTTGCGAATAGAAGCTCAGAGTCCCACAAACACACGCACACACACATTTCTACACCATTTAACGGATCAGTAGAGTGGTGTGTGTGCATTGCGGCCTACGAATAATGTGGATAATAAGAGCGTGGGAATTTGTTCTTGTCGAGTGCTTCCTGATTTGTGTTATTTGAGTAAGCTTAGGGGCTTCCACTCAGTCGTTTGCGAATTTTCGCAATAATCGCAGGTCGGAATTTGTTTCGTTGCATACAACTTCCTATTAGTTTAGTATATAAACCCATATATACAGATTTTTATTGAAACTATCGCTAGCTCAGCAGCATTGTAGACGATCAACTAAATTTTTTATTAATTAAGTGTGAAACGTTTGCTACAATTTTATCATATAATCAATATATTTGTCTTTATAAATGTATTTATTTTATATGCATACGTGCATCCAATAACATCAAATGACAAGAAGAGCAGAATGAGTCAGTGCACAGTTAGAAATTGTTTTGTTAGCTGAACAACGACACATACATGCGCAATTCTACTCTTTGCACGCCAAACTCCACTCATTTAGGTTTCACCCACAATCCACAAGTTGGCGCGCAGAATACACAGAGCGCAGTTCGGACCGATATTCATTGGAAGCTGAAACGAGCAGTTTGCGAATAGCAGCTTAGAGTCCCACAGACACACACACAGACATTTCTACACCGTTTAACGGATCAATACACTGGTATGTGTGCATTGCGGCCTACGTGTAATGTGGACAATAAGAGCGTGGGAATTTGTTCTTGTCGAGTGCTTCGTGATTTGTTTTTATTTGAGTAAGCTTAGGGGCTTTCACTTAGTCGTTTGCGAACTTTCGCGCAGATCGCAGATGATGCGAATTCCATTTTTCTTCCGGAATTACACACAGTTAGTTACATACATACAGATTTCGGCATGAATTGTCTATTCCATTGCTTCAATTGACCTTGCTCAATTGAAACTTAAGTAAGCATTTGTGTGTTGCATTAGACGTAGAGCGGCAGAGCAAGTGCCAGAGTGCATCAGCAATTGCTTATTTATGAAGAAGAAACTATGGGTTGGCTGCCAATTTCGAATAAATCTAATGTTTAACTATTCAATTTATTATTTTTTATTGAATTTTACAGAATTAAAAATGAATTTAATAACTTTTCCTAATTGGTGGAGAAATTCATGCAAGAATATGCTATTCACGATTTCCAAGGTCTCAAGAACTTCACCGCCATTGACATTATTACAAAAGTCATGGATGCCACGTGTACTCAGACTCAGGTAGACGTTGCCGGACTGCCCGCTTCAAATATTGCTGGTGCCGGCTTGTTGACAGTTGCCGATCTGAACTTCTTTCGTAGCTGCCAGGAATATAAGGACGAATTTGGCAGTCTGTCGACCGAATTTTTCATCGGACTGGACAAGCCTCGTGGACTTCCAGGGTAACAAATGTCATGCACTTTACGATGAATTTTTGATTGGTACAGAATCTGAGAAATATGCCATGAAATAACTGGACAGCTATTCTGGCGACGTCGGCGACTCTCTGAGACGTCACGTCACGCCAATAAGAAATTCACCACACGCGACAATGACAACGACGAGAGCTTTGACAACTGCGCAATGGAACGCATGGGCGCTTGGTGTTATGCCGATTGTAACGACAGGTAAGTCTGGTCTCTATATACTGTGTGTACTTTCTATATTCTATATGAAATGCCTGCATACTGAATTCTCTAGCAATCTGTTTGGACTCTATTTGAGTGGTAATTATCACGCGAAATTCAATGGCAAAGGCATGTTCTGGCTTCACTGGCTCGGCGTTGAGTAGTCCTACAAGGTGCGAGCCAGATGCCCCTGCTCCTACGAAAGAACCTAAATGTACCAATGGCAACTGTAATAGGTCACAAGTAAAAGTCACAAAAATGTTTATATTTCATTATTTATTCATTTATTTTTTTTTAGGTTTTTTTCACATCTAGCACTACTTTTCTATGAATGGCCGATTTTCATTGCAACCCTCCAAAATTATTAAAAGCAAATTAATTTTAATCGAAAGTACGGGATTTTTTTTTTTGTAATTTTCTACTTTGCAATATGTTTTCAACAAAAAGTGCTCATCTTTTTACTTTTCAATGGAATAACTACAGCAGCACTACTATTTTCTTGAACAATATTAACTAAATTATAAAAATAAATAACTTCTTATTTCAGTATCCCGTTTCTGAACAACATTTTATTTGCAACTTCAGATTTACACAAAAAAATACATTATTTTATTTCAGATTTATATTTTGTATTTATTCTATCTCAGCTTAGCTTAGCTTCGAACTGCTCGCCTATAGCGTAAGCATATCTACTCGAACCACAAGCGAATCAAACAATAACTAACATTTTAACTATTATTTATTTTTCTAGTTGCTACAGAGCTTTTGCCGCTATTTACAGTTACTGTCTTGGAAGAGCTTATCCAATCTGCAGATGAACCTTCCCAGGCCTAAAATTCCAAATGCTGCAACGAGTTCAGTGCCTACCCAAGGCGACGACTGATTTAAGTAATAAATTATAAGTTAAATATATAATATTTAAATATTATATTAAAAAAATATTATAATAAAAATATTAGAATGAAAGTATTACATATGAAGTAAACTGTTATTAAACTGTAATGTAAAATAAACAAATTCCATAAACAAATTTTTGCTTTTTTAAATTATTTGTTTCTTATGATTCTAAATTCGAATTTCGATGTCGAAAAATCGGCGAAATCGAAATTTCATAGCATATCCTCGCGGCGTTGGCATGGCCGTCGCTTGTTTATCGCAGATTTCGAACGAAAATTCGGTTGAGTTACCAGGTGAACAGAAATGATTAGCACACCGAAAATGCTAGTTTTAACACGCCTATGTTAACTAACAGAGTGGAACGAAAATTCACTGTTAAATGTCAGCTCATGTTAATTGAGTTCTGTAAGGGTTCGCACTCAGGAGTAGCTTCAGCGGTTGAGGCTCAGCTCATGTTAGTTGAGTTATGTAAAGGTTCGTGCTGAACAGTAACTTCGGGTGTTAGAGTAATAAGTATGTACACATTAGGTAAATTGCTCAAGATCAGCTCCAACTGCTAAAGTTCAGCTTATGTAAATTGAGTGATAACATTTTGGCGGTATTAAATTCAAATAAAACCTGTGAATTTCAATGTAAGAGGACATTTTGGATGGAGTTGGAACTATAGGTTCACGAGGACAATATCTATGGTATAACGTGACCAAGGATAAAAAAGTCAACTTGGAACCAGTGAAGAGGAGGGGCATACATTTAGAGGGCAGCTGAAAATAAATGTTTCCTTTAGTTCAATTCAAACTAAATCAAGGTTATTTGGCTACATTCATCAATTCTGAAAACAAATTATGAGCTAAAACATTAGATAATAATTTACAATTTGTGTTTATAACTAATCACAAAACAGGCAATGAGTATCAGCTGCGATCTGTGCGAAAGTTCACAAACGACTGAGTGGAAGCCCCTAAGCTTACTCAAATAAAACAAATCAGGAAGCACTCGACAAGAACAAATTCCCACGCTCTTATTATCTACATTATACGTAGGCCGCAATGCACACACACCACTTTACTGATCCGTTAAACGGTGTAGAAATGTCTGTGTGTGTGTCTGTGGGACTCTAAGCTGCTATTCCCAAACTGTTCGTTTCAGCTTTCAATGAGCATCGGTCCGAACTGCGCTCTGTGTATTCTGCGCGCCCATTTGTGGATTGTGGGTGAAACGTAAATGAGTGGAGTTTGGCGTGCAACGAGTGGAATTGCTCATGTTTGTGTGGTTGTTCAGCTAACAGAACAGTTTTCATTTGCTCATTCTGCTCTTCTTGTCATTTGATGTTATTGGATGCACGTAAATTAAATATATTTATAGAGACGAATATATTGATTGTATGATAAAATTGTAACAAACATTTCACACTTAATTAATCAAAAATGCCGAAGAGCTAGCGATAGTTTCAATAAAAATCTGTATACATACAATATATGGATTTATATACTAATAAAATATGAAGTTCTATGCAACGAAAAAAAATTCCGAACTAACAGCGATTATTGCGAAAATTCGCAAACGACTGAGTGGAAACCCCTAAGCTCACTCAAATAAAACAAATCAGGAAGCACTCGACAAGAAAAAAATCCCACGCTCTTATTATCCACATTATTTACAATCCAATCTGCAATCCACACACAACCACTCTACTGATCCGTTAAATTGTGTAGAAGTGTGTGTGCGTGCATGTATATGTGTGTGACCTTCTTAGCTGCTTAAGCAAACTGCTCATTTCACCTTCCAATGGGCATCGATGCAAAGTGCGCTCTGTGCATTCTGCGCTCCCATTTGTGGATTGTGGGTAAAACTTAAATGGGTCGAGTTTAGCGCGCAGAGTGGAATTGCGCATGTGTGTGTGTGGTTGTTCAGCTCACAGAACAATTCCTAACTGTGCATTCGCTCATTCTGGTGTTGTTGCCATTTGTTTTGTTATTTTTCTACATACACTTGCCAGAATAAATTTGTGTACAAGTATTAAAAAATGTATTTATAAGTGTACATATATATTAAATGCAAGTGTATATATTATATATTTACATTTAACACAAATTTAGTTCGACTTTAATATAGTTGATCAATAAACATCTGTATATACTATGCATTTGCAAACAATTAGTAGACAAACTGTATGTATGTACATATATACTGAATAAATATAAAGTTCTATGCGACGAAAAAAAATTCCGAACTAACTGCGTTGAATGCGAAAGTTCGCGAACAAATAAATGGGAGCCTCTAAGCTTACTCAAATATCAAAAATCAGGAAGCACTCGACTAGAACAAATTCCCACGCTCTTATTATCCACATTATTTGTAGGCTGCAATCCACACACACACACCACTCTACTGATCCGTTAGATGATGTAGAACTGTATGTGCGTGCATTTACATATATGTGTGTGACCCTCTCAGCTGCTTTAGCAAACTGCTCACTTCACCTTCCAATAGGCATCGATGCAAAGTGCGCTCTGTGCATTCTGCGCGCCCATTTGTGGATTGTGGGTAAAACTTAAATAGGTCGAGTTTAGCGCGCAGAGTGGAATTGCGCATGTGTGTGTGTGGTTGTTCAGCTCACAGAACAATTCCTAACTGTGCATTCGCTCATTCTGGTGTTGTTGCCATTTGTTTTGTTATTTTTCTACATACACTTGCCAGAATAAATTTGTGTACAAGTATTAAAAAATTTATTTATAAGTGTACATATATATTAAATGCAAGTGTATATATTATATATTTAAATTTAACACAAATTTAGTTCGACTTTAATATAGTTGATCAATAAACATCTGTATATACTATGCATTTACAAATGTATGTATATACTGAATAAATATAAAGTTTTATGCGACAGAAAAAAAATAATGCGAGCTGACTATGCTCAATGCGAAAGTTCACTAACAACTAAGCGAAGCAGCCAAAGTGAGCGCGTGTAAGATAGTCAATTGATACTCAACTAAGACAATTCCCACGCTCTCAATATCCACATCGCTTATAGGTTTCCTCTGATTGGTGTGCGCGTGTTTGTGTGTGTGTCACGTGCACTCGTGGATCCTCTCTGCAAATATTAGGGAAGCGCTCAGTTAAGCATACAAGTGAAGCTCTATGACTCTTATGTGAGCTTTTGTGGTCTCTGTCTCAAGATTCAAGAAAGTGAACTTTTGAGCTGAGAGAATAACAACAAGAAGCGTATTCCACGATTGAGTATTACTGTGTCTTTTAACAGTGGGCGTATGCTAACAAAAGAACTTTAAGTTCTCATACTGCCTACAAATACATATGTATGTGTAAATATAGACATACATATGTATAAGTGGTCATCTAAGCAGCCCGTCTTTATTGTAAAATATATACAAGGAAATATATATACATATATGCATATACAGCTGTGTTCAAAATAATAGCAGCGCACTCTTTGCTGACAAATATGACCAAATTTTACATGCATGTTCATTCTTAAAGATCGAACACTAGTGAATATTTTTTAGAATAGAGTGTGGGGAGGAGGAAAACAAAAAAATCCCGTTGGAATTGCTTTGCTTTACCGTTTACATACGTATATGCATATTGTATATTTTAAAAGTAAATTTAAAAATCCAAAAAAAAAAAAGAGTTAAAGTTTTGATTCTCTAGGTTTACCCGGACAGTCTCTTTGGTTAGACTCACCAAAAATATAAGTGTGGAAACCATTAATAATGATTATATGATATTTGTAATGTAAGACTCACATATTATTTTTTAAGGAATTCTTGTTAGACTTCTAAAAATGAAATTAGTATACTTACTGCTCTGAGAGATGGAACTTTTCATAAATAATTTTGCGAAAGTAAAATAACAATTAAATATATTATATTTATATTATTTATATTCATGTTTTGCATATTGGGCAATCTCATTATGTTGCTTACTCCGCTGCCGCCTGTTGTTGGCCGCGGACTGAATTCATTAAATGTACATTATCACTCTTATCATTAAGAAACACAAACTAAAGCCTATGATATATTTATGTTCGTTTATATGTTTAGTTTAGTTCTTAATTAGGCTGCCATTTGAATATGTGAGCATAGTTCAGGATATATAATATATATATATATATATAAATATGTTTCATGTGCCGATCATCGATTATTAACATAATTGCCTCTAACTTGGGATGAGTGGTAACTTCGTTCTGATCACTCTCGGACTAATGCATAGTGGCTGGGAGAGGGAGAGAGTTGCTCTCTTTTTTTTTTTTATAGACTTCATAAACATAAAGCTGACTAACTTCATACAAATTTAAGCGCAATTTATTGTAATGCTTATAACGAGTACATAATTTACAATTGTTTATGTGTGTCTAATTATTTACATATGTTTGCTTGTCTAGATTTTTTATATATTTTTTGCAGTATGTGTTTGTCTGGGTTTTATGTTTTTTATTTTTTAACAATTTGTCAACAATTGTGTTTATTTAGTTCATTTTGTTTGCTCATATGCATTGTTTAATATTGCAACTAACTCAAACATCGATTTTGGGGCTGACAAACAGTTTAGACTGAAGTATTCAAATCGCTCTAATTAATACTCAATTGTAATGTTAACCGGTGCGACAGCAAAATATATTATATTATTGTACCTATGTATACTGAATGAAACCGAAACGGAATTAACCTTTGAAAAGGAAACTAAAACTATCTGCTCGCATAGAGTAGAGTGAGCAGAAGATCGTTTCAATATCATTCATAACTAATTACAATCAAATATATATATATATATGATTTCAAATATGATAGATTGAAATTAACTAGAATTATAATTTATAAAAATATGAAGATATATAACAGAAATACTGAATTTGTATTGATTGGCATATAGTATCGCATGGAAGAGGGAAGAGCATTAGCTTGTGTCCTTATGCTCTGTGCTCGTTTTTTTTTTTTATATTTTTTTTATTATGATTAATTTAGTGTTGTTTCTGTTTGCATTTAGTTGTGGGATTCGATTCTGGGTTGGGTTAAGCAAGGTAGACCGAAATTTAACCACGCTGCAATTGGCAAATACCTTTAATTAAGTGGTTGTTGGATTTTGTTGTTATTATTGCTGTTGTTGCTGTTGTGTGCTGCATGCCGTGTGTTTCGTTTAGCTGTTTTGTATACCCTGTATTCTATGCATGTGAGTGTCTATAGGTGTGCCTGTGTGAAGATTAGTTGAAACTGAACACTGGACACACAGGGTATATTCTAGTCGGTCACTACCGACTAGAGCACACTTGCCTCTTTTGTATTGTTGGTTTCTGTTTCTGTTTTTTTTTTGTTTTTTGTTTTTTTTTTTATTTTTGTTGTCTTCTTGGTAATGGCACTTTAATAATACGATTTGCTTTTAAGTTTTTATTGACGCGAATGCATGGCCAGGAGAGAGAGAAGCGTTAGCAGCCAACAGATAGCACGCGGTCCTCGACCGCCACTGGCCTTGCCCTTGGACCAGTCGTAGCCCTCCTGATTGCCACCCATTAGCTTCTGTTCGGATTTGCCGATCTCATTCAAGTTCGATTGGTATTTAATGCCCACTGCAAGTTGAGCAAACAAATTAGAATATTCAATTGCTTCATTGGCCTTAATAATATCAGACAAACGGCTGGAACTGGAGCTACTTACATTTGTCAATTACAATCACCGAATTTGTGGGCACGTCTCCGCCGAAGCCGTCGAATGCCGAATTGCCATCAAAGGGTAAGTTCATTGTTGTTGTTGTTGTTGTTGTGAGCAAAGTTGTTGTTGTGGGCGGCGGTTGGGTGGTCGGTGGACTTGACACTGTCGAGCAGCAGAAAAGAAATTTTAATAATTTAATAAGAGCAAAATACACACTGTTGATGCAGGTCTTTTTATTAAAGAACATAAGCAATGAAATGGTAAAATTCTTATTTAATGACAAAGGCACGCTTCAGCAGTTATCTTTATCTTTATCTTTAGTTTTCTATTCGTCTCTAATTGATATGAACTAATATCCTTGTAGTTTACCACAAAGGGCGTCAAGCAGCTTTATTTGGCCATTTGTTAGCTAGAAGTCTATCAGAGCATCTTTCAAATCTTTCAATTTTCTAACTTAATCTTCAAGCTGTAGTTTGTAGTAGCAGCCGTAAAGCCGTCGTAAATATGCCGCTATTGAGTCGCCTTTCGTTTTCAATTCAATTTCTTTCTTTCTTTCTTTCTGTTTTTGGGCTGCTCTCCTCTATATCTCTCTCTCTTTTTTTCTCTCTGCTGCTGTTGCCATATCGTTATTGACGGCAATTTGTTGAGCAAATTTATGAGGCTGGGCGCTTGTGCTGGCTGCCCTTGCGCCGCCTGCCTTGACTCCTTATCGACGCCAGTGCGATGAGGACGCGCCAAACTTTCATAGAGCAATGCTGACCACTTAATAACATTGTCACAGGTTCATTGTTCTCAATGTATTGTGTGTTGGCTGCCATTATTGCCGCCCTCTTATTATCGGCTGCTGTGGCTGCTCTTTGTTACCTTTAATTGGTTGATCGTTACCGCCTCGCCCGCCCCGCCCCGCCCCGCACCGCCCCGCACCCACCCGCGCCCGCGCCCCCACACAGTGTCACTGTCAGCTGGTATTGTTTGTTGTCGCCGCTGGCGGCGTGTTAGCCGCCGACGCTGCCCGTGTTTTTATCGCCTGTGCGCCCCAAAAATAAATTAACTTGTCGCATTTTCACATTGACAATTTCTGGCCGCTTTTGGCCATGGCCTTTAGACGGCGCCATCTTTTTATTGTGGCGCAATGAACGAAACGAACGGATATTTTATATTGTTTTATGAACTTTTGTGACCGGAATTTGCGAGTTGTATTTATATATATATATATCTATATATATATATATATATATATATATATATATATTGCAGCTGGCTGCTTTAATGGCCCAACAACTGGGACTGATTTAGCAAATTGACAGATTATTGGCATTTTATTATCCCGTGTCCTGCGTAACAATAAAATCATTAAATTGCCGCTTAAATATACGCCATGTTAGCTGTCCATATATATATATTTTATATGACTTTACAAGCTCTCCCATCGATTAACAATTATTTATCCGGCGTGCAAGCGAATAGAAGCGCATTTAAGCAAAAAGCCAAATGCCCAGCGAAAAGTTTTTTCTGCAGCTTATGTTGGATGTTTATATTGAAATTTAATTTTTAATTTTTCAAAAAGATTCTGATATTATGCATAGATATTTCTAAGTGAAATAATAGTTTTTTTTTTTTTACAAAAATCTATAATAGATCTATCAATACCTAGCGGAGGGTAAGCAAAAAGCTGATCTACGCGTTTCACACAGAGACAACGAAATTTCAATTTGAACATTTTAAAAAAGTCTACAGAATTGCATCAAAAGGTCTGACAAACTAAAGACGTGCCAAACGGGCCGCCTGTCTCAGACGTGTCAGCGGTGCTGAATGACACATAAGAGAATTGATCGTAAGTATGATGAACAACAATTGACAACATATCACTACGAACTGCACTCCCACTTTCACATACTTCCCAGAAGACGTCGCAAAGAAACGCTAAAAAAAAACCATTTTGAATAATATTATAAAATGATTTTCGCAAGTATGTTCAAGTCCGCATCTACAGTCAGACTATAGTTAAATGAAGTTAGCAATCTAGTTTAATAACGAAAGCTCTTCTATATGACAGCTCTTATCTGACTCTACACTAGCAACACCATTGAACATAGATCGGAATACGCTGCTCATACACGCGGATCGTTGAAAATTCCAACAGTGATTCACTCGGTCGTGACGCACAGAGTCGTATTGATAACTGAGCAAATTTTGGTATAAACCATTTACCTATTTGACTGTTTGTAAGTGCGTTTAGCCTGTTGCCTATCTAAAACCAATGACCGCATTATCTGGCTAGGATTACATACACTGCACACACTCACACACACAAACACAAACACACACGCGCCTGTCAGACGCCATCCAATCAAGTGCACACATTTGGTCGCCATAATTAAAGCCGCAAATGGTGTAGTTTTTGAAATTTGCCGTGTCCAGAAAATGCGAGAGCGCGCACACATTTTGGGCCAACATTTGTTATTTATCGCACTTGTATATGTGTGTCGTATGTGTGTGTGTGCGTGTGTGTGTGTGTCGCTGTGCTGTGCGGCAGCACATCGCTTTACGCATAATGGGCCAATATTAAAAAGTATAAATAACACATTGCAGACACTTACTATAGAGTTTTATGTTGCCATCCATGTCGCCACGAGGATTTTTGGCGACGCATTTGTAGTTGCCATAATCGCTGCCCTCCACATTGGTAATCGTCAGTCGCATTGTCGCCTTGTACGATGGATGGCCCGGAATCGTTTCGGTTCTGCAATGAAGTAGGAGGCCCAACAGAAATGTTTATAACAATTATAATAACAATACGTTCTACTGATGGGGAAAAAAAAAGAAAAACATTTCGTATGGCCACACAATTTGTGCAAGTTCAATGACAGCAATTGCGTCGTGCACTGTTATGGGTCAGTGGCGAGTCGCGCAGCTTCAATGAGCCCCAATCAGAGTAATCAAGGTCAAGGTGAAACTGATAAGCGTAGCCGCTGTCCACTTATGCCTAATCAAAATGCCACCCGGCAGAGTACGCACAGTGGTTCGAAATCAATAATCATTAATAAAATATGGTGCTAATCCATATTAAAGTTAATCAAACTCATAATTTTTTTAATTTTTTTTTGAAAAATTACCAAATAAATTAAAAAAATAAAATGTTTAGGGTTTTCTTAAATAAATATCAAAGACATTGGGTAGAGTATTAGTTGAAACATACGCCATTTTGATTTGATAAAGAAACAAAAAAAAAAAATAAAATAAAAATTAAATAAAATAATATAATTTAAAATAAAAATATAAATATAAAAATAAAAATAAATATAAATATAAAAATAAATAAAAATAATATTCAATATAAAAATAAAATTATTGCTTTTATAAATATGAAGAAAAAATGCTTTCGAATGTTTTTTTTTCCACAGACATTTAGCATTTTCGCCCCAGTGTGCAGCACTGCGATGAAGACTGACAGGTAGTCAGCGTTGCTTGCCGCCTGCTATTCCAGCCAACTGGCCTCTGGATATATAAGTTCTAGCCAGTTAGGCAGTTGATCGCAGAAACATGCTTAAGCTCAGCCTGATTGCTTGGCTACTTTGCTCACTGGCGTGGCGCACCACGCCAACCAGTTGCCATCAGACGCAACCGCCGCCAAGCGTACAGGAGCTGCTGGCTAATCAACTGCATAGCTATATGGACCTGAAGGCGCGTCCGTGCGAGAATTTTTATCAGTATGCCTGCGGCAATTGGGCATTGCAGCAGGTGGAGCAGCCCGAAGAGACACAGCCGCCAGAGCAGCAGCAGCAACAGCAGCAATCAAATCAACGGGAACAAAAGGAGCAGCTACAGCCCAGTGACACTTTGGCCGTGCTGGATTATGCATTGAATCGCCAGCTGGAACAGTTGTTGAGACGCAGCGTCACCAATGACAGCAGCATGGAGGATGACCAGATCCTGCCAATCCATGAGAAAATGCATAATTATTATCGCGCCTGCAAGCGCCTGAAGCCGTATAATCTGAAAAAGTATCTGCAACTGTTGCCACCAACTAATTGCACAAGCTGGCCGCTGCTAAGTCGGAAATGGAAGCCGGAAAGGTTTAGCTGGCTGGCGACCATTGGACGGCTGCGCTCATATGGGCTGAATGGGGTGCTGCTAAAGGAGGAGGTGTTGCCGCGATGGGATGATTCTAGCAGCTATGCAATTAATTTGGATAAGCCCAGCCAGCAGGAGACGACGCCTATGGGCGAGGGCGCCATCATAGAACTGTTGCTGGATATTGGCCAAACGAAACGCGAAGCCAATATACTCGCACGTCAAGTAGACTTCTTTGAACGGCAGCTGCATCGTTTACAGGACGTTGAGGATGAAATGGGCAACATGGAAACAGAATTGTGCTACTTGCCGGAGATTATGCCGCAACTGCATTGGAAAGCCTTTATTCAGGAGCTGCCCACAAATGCAACCGGCAACGAATTCGAACGTCCGCCAACGCTCATCATACAAAATGTACCCTATATGCGTGCCCTGGACAAGTTTCTGAGGCGCTACAAGCCGGACACCGTATGCAATTACATCATGCTGAAGCTGCTCGCCTACCTCAAGCAGCAAGGACCGGCGGAGATATCGCGTGTGGAGTGTGTGGCTAGCTTAAGGCGCGCCATGCCACTGGCTGCCAGCTTGCTAATAGGCCAAAGATTCCATGATCCCAGCTCCGAGTCGGTGGTGGGCGACATATTTGGCCGACTGAAGCGTCGCTTCGGTCAGCTGCTCAACGAGAATCGTTTGCAACTCAAGCAGCCAATCGTGAGAGTTTTGCACGAAAAGTTAGATGCAATGCGCTTGCAACTGGGCTTCTTGCAACTAAACGAAACCAGCTACGTTGAAGAGTACTATGAACCTGTTGAGATGAATTCCCAAAGTTTCTATGAGAATCAGTTGGCGTTGTTGCGGTTGCGCGTGGAGCGTAATCACGAGCTGCTCGCTTTGGGCAATCAGTACAATGGGAATAACGTAAGCTATCTCACCGAGCGCGATCTGAGCAGCAGTCTATCGCCCTTCTTTGAGCTACCCAGGAATCTGGTGTTGGTGCCGTACGGTTTCCTTCAGCTGCCCGTTTGGCATCGCAACATGAGCGAGCTGCAACAGTTTGCGGTGCTGGGCTTTGTGCTGGCCCACGAGATAATTCATGGCTTTGACAATCATGGCATTGTGTACGACAGCGTCGGTAATCTGATGGGTCCCATCGAAGAGATATTGGCAAGTCCGCGCTATAATCAGAGTATCAATTGCATAGAAGAGCATGTGGCCACCGGCTACAAATCACTTAGCGAAAAAATGGCCGACTACGAGGCGATGCGTCTGGTTTATGAAACCTTCTTCGGTGAACATTTTTCGATAGATCGCAAAGAGCCACGGGATCCGTTGTTGCCTCAGTTCAGTCAGCGTCAGCGCTTCTTCATTAGCTTCGCACAGTTTTTCTGCGGCAAACAGCAGAGTCTGAACGCACAACATCTGGAGCATGCTGTGGATGAGCTACGGGTGCTCCAAACGTTGGCCAATTTCGAGGAATTCTCCCAAGAATTTGGCTGCGAGAAACGCACTAAGATGCAAGCTAAGAAAAAGTGCAGAGTTTGGTAGACTCTAATATCAAATCTCTACAAATAATGGAAAAACAAAAGAAATTTTTTAAATGCTATGTCGAAGACATACAGAACTATTCGGTTCATTGTCTCTGATGTAATTTTGTTTTGTTTTTTTTTTTTTTTTTTTAAATTTAAGTATTTCATTGCAAAATGTTTATTACGTAAGTCAATTTGCTTCTATTAAACAAACTTATTGAAACATATATCGAAGTGTTGACAGTTAGCTAGCTAGCTGTTACCATAATCGGCATTTTTTGGCGGGATGCATATTATCGCGATCTTGGCGGCAGCCGTGTGCTTCGGCAAACGCCGAAAAGTTAATTAGCACCTGCCGTAAACGCATTTCATCCGCATCGTGATCTTCGAAAGCATCTAGTGACGCATTGCCACAGAAGAACTGCGCCATGTTCAGGAAGAACAGCTGCTTTAGCGAGAGACGCGAGAATGTGGGCTGTGACTGATTGAATTTGGAGTCGTTATCAAAGTAAGCGTCATAGGCCAAACGTATGCCCGCAATATCAGCTTCGCGCTCGTCCATATAATCAGTCTCATTCTGGTTGAGGCAGCTGATGGCCGATAAGTATTCATCTTCCAGAAGAATTTCGGCGCTCAGCTCGTTAAAATTGCCTCTGAAATCATAGGCCAGACCACCAGAGACAAAACCATGCATTAACTCGTGACCCAACATGAAGCCCAATAGGCTAACCTTGAATATGTCATGCGCGTCTTGGTAGAAAATGGGCTGCTGGAGTATGCCATAGGGCACAATAATAATATTCTGGCGCAGCATATAGTAGGGCGTCGAGCTCATGCCCGTATCCGAATCGCTTATATAAAAGTAAGCGCTTCCATTGAGTGGTCTGTCCAGCTGGTGAAACCAGCGACGCGTGCGAAACTCCAATAGGCGCAGATGATCCGCAGCATAATCACGATCTCTAACCAAATGCAAATCAGCATAGAAGTCATTGACGAAGCCGGCACGATCAACACCCTGAGGCATGTTGCCAATGTTGATGGTCATGTTGAGCAGTTTGGCTCTCATCATATTCAGGGCGCGAGGCGTCAGACGCAGATTGTTTGTCTCCAGCTTCTTCAGGAACTGCTTACGCAGCAGCTCGAAGAGTTCTAATACATCAGTCTGATGCTTTCGCAGCATGTCTGGCCCAATGAATCGTTGCTCATATAACAGATTTGTGGCCAGCTCCATGTTGCGACGCACATCCTGAACGCATGCGATGGACTCGTTGCTGTCCATCGTCTCTTCCTGCAAATGCGAGACAAAGCGCAACATTATGTAGCTAGCGACAACCTTACGGTCCGTGGTTTTCATGAAATTTGCAAGAATTTTCAAATAATCTGTGCAATCTACTTTCACCACATAATCAGCGGGCACACTGCGGCCTAGCACAATTTCCAAATATTTTCGCCATTGGCCGCCAATTTGTACTTCTAGTTCTTGAAGGGTGAGCTCGGTACCGTCACTTTCATCTGACTGTCCTGCAGAGAGTACAGCTAGAGCAACTTCTAAATTTTTAACATCTAGAGCCAAGCGCGACGCCTCTCTAATGCTGGTACCCAACATGCGTAGCATTAGTTTGGTTAGTATTTGGCTTCTTAGACGTTCGCTTTTCTCCTTAAAACTTGGCTTTTGTATGTGGACGAGATATTTGCTACTATTGCTCAGATCTGGAAACACATCGACCTTAAAGAGCACATTGGTTAGCCCATAGCGCTGCAGGCGGGCCAGTGTTTCCATCCATTGGAACTTGGAGCTGCCCCAGGCTTCCGATCTACGCTTGAACTGCGGCCAGGGTATTTGGTCATTCGGCGGCACCAGACGCAAATAATGTTTACCGATGCGCGTCGATCCCGATGCCAGCTTACAGGTTTGAAAGAAGCTTAAGACCTTGGCCTGCACACTGCCTGGCTGCAGCGATTGTTGCTGCTCCTGCAGTTCAGTTAGAAGCATTAGCAGCTTCTCATTTACCTGATGATCAATTTGTCCAATTATTTCTAGAAAACTATCGTTCTCATGCCGTGCGGCCCAATTGCCGCATGCGTATTTATAGTAATCATGGCACGGCGAAGCACTCTCGTTCACATAACTAAGTATCTGAGTCAGCAGCTGTGTGTTGGCATTTGAAGTGAGAGGATAGCTTGTCTGGCTAGTGGCACTGGCACTGGCACTGGCACTGGCACTGGCACTGGCACTGGTACTGGCACTTGCTAATAGCAGCAACAATATAAACATAAATCGAAAAATACAAAATGTCGTTGTTGAAGTCGACATTGCTTTTAGCGAACTGTTTTCGCTGCTTGTTTGTGCGGTATACTTAAGCTCAAGCTCTGTTCTGTAATCAGCAGCAAATACTAAGTAAAGATTCTCTCCGTCTATGTCGAGTACGTAAACATTAGATCGCATTCGCTACAACAAATGTGATATACTTTGTCTTTGTGTTATGCCACATTGCTAATGAATCGCCAGCTATGAGAAGCCAATGCAAAGTTTACAAAATCGAATAGATTAGGTTTAACGTGATTCTGATAGTGAGAAGCTCTGGCTATATAGCTTGTTGTTACTCAAAAATTATAAATCAACGAAACTGACCCTCCAATCTAATTTGCATCATTTTATGTATTGTTTATGAAATAATTAGTCATTCATTATTATTTACCCTTACATGAAATTAATAAAAAATAATAACAGATATTTATAAAAAAAATAATAAATAAGTAATTATAATTTACACACCTTACAAAGAAGTTAAAGCCTATAATGGTTATTTGATATAACTCATACATAAGGGAAAATTTGTGAATTCTTTTTATTAATTTATATGACTTATAATGACGACAAATTGAGTCGAACTAGTCAAGTCGACATGTTCCTTGACCGTATCCATCTTAAGTACTTATATTAATATCAGATTATCAACAGCAAGTATCAACAAGTATAAAAACTATATTACGAAATTTGTATTGGTAATTGGTACGTCACAATAGTCGAAAACATGATGAATAAACAGTCAGGAATATATCACTACAAACTGTACTCTCACCCTAACACATTTGTCAGAAGATTTCGCCACAGAAAAACGACTTAAGACAATATACCCATCACAGTCAAAGGTATAAATGCATAACATCTGAAAGATGAGAAATTCTCCTGAGAGTTAGGCTGCGAGAAACGCACTAAGATGCATGCTAAAACAAACATATTTAAGTTCGATCGCTGTTCTATAAACAACAGCATAAACTATAGAATAGAATAGGTCAGACGTGTATTGAATAGTGAGAAGTTCAGACAGCCAATCACATTTCAGATTAAGTTTATTATGAGCATTTTTTGTAGTTTGCATTTCGCAAACCAAACTGAACTATCGATCGCTTTATGATTATATTCTGTCATGTGATTCAATGAGGACATATATTTTTAAAATTATATTCTTTTGATCACTCTTCTTCGGGTCAAAATATAATTAAATAAACTGTTTCATGCAATCTCTTTTCAAATTGAAAAACTTACTTGTATTTGGGTGACTCGGTGATCATTTGTTCATTCTCTCGCGTCCAATAATTAAGCGATGTGGGATTGGCCTCGATAAAGCACTCCAGCGTAACATTAAAGCCCATGGGAATGCCAACCAGCTGATGCGGTATCCAGACCATTGGCGAAACTGTAATTGCAATTGGCGTGATTACAGTATATGCATAATAGGGTCGATCGATTCATTCAACAAACTTACAGTCAACGCTGACTTTGATGCGCTTCGAAACGCTGGGTGGCACACCATTTGAGGCAATGCAGAGATAAGCGCCCATGTGCAGTCGCGAGATGCGCTCCAATTCCAAAGAGTCTGTCTCCAGGTCATTCACTGCAACAACATGAGCCGGCAATGGAGTTCATGATTTGATGTGAGTTTCGTGGCAGTCGGACTTACCTTCGAGCGTCTTGTTGATGACAATTTTATGGTTGTCATCTCGTTTCCATTTGATGGATGGCTCTGGGCTGCCTTTCGCCTTGCAGCGGAGTGTGACATTGTCGCCCTCGCGCACAATGACATCACTGGAGGTCAGCGCATCGTCAATATTGGGTGGGACTGCAAAGAGTGCGGCGGAGCAACGAGACGGATATTATTATTCCTGCCAGCTAAACATAAACTCAAAAGCGAGCAGCACTTGATTTAAATGCAAAAACTTTTGCATTTTGGCAAACAGCGTTGCCAAGAAAGTGGAAACGGCTAAAGCCAACAAAATCAAACCGCGCACAAGGCCAACGACTTGTAGATACACTTGTCGATTGTCGATGAAGTAACACAATTCTTACTTATTTATTTTTTGTTTTTCATTTATAAAAAAATATTTGTTTATAAATTGATATGGATTACTTTAGGCAGTTGGCAAATTTGCTCCTTTAAGTACGCTGCATTTAATTGGCTTAAATATAATAAAAATATTATTTAAGTTTTCAATACATTTAGCAACAAGAAATATAATAATATTGTCCAACATAATTCTTTTAGTAAAAAAAAAAACCAGATATTTATTGGTGAAATTAACTCTAGCACCTAAGGTCAGAGAAGCAGAGGAATGCCGAACAGACAGATAGGAAATGTCTTAGCAAACAATACGCCCAAGTTCGGTTGCGCTCCGGGAAGTGTAGAAAAAAGCATTTCACGCATTGTTGACTTTGACGCGCTGATTCAACTTTGTCCCAAGAGATATTTTAGTTTAAGCCTAATTAGCTTTGCGACAAGACTTTAGCCTGGCTAACTTTTGGGGCGAGTCTGTTAATTTAAAAATCGATGCTAGAACCTTCATCAAATTGTCATCAGCCTTGGGGGACACCGTTGCGCTCTGGTTTTCAATTGCTGGCTGAACGCTTCTGTCAAACCCTTTTTTTTTTTTTTTTGGAGTTTCTTTGCTTTGCCCTTCAAGCGGAAAATCTGTAATGAAAAATCTATGCAAATCAAAGCGCACAAAGCTAGAAGCTAAGGATTTGACTGGACCCAGAGTTTGACAAGCGGACACAAGCATACAGACCAACAGAGGGAGAGGCAGAGGCAGACAGACTTCTAGCCTCGTAGACATATGGACCTAAGCTGTCGTAGTCGCTGACAGCCGTTGCAGTTTGTCTCATTTCATATTCAGAGCGGTGTCTGTAATCAAAAGATATCGCATGCAATTTTTTCATTTGGGCTAAAGTCTGGACAAGTCCTGTAAGTCACGTGCGCGACGCGTTTAGTTGTCGTCTGATGTCTGATATCTGCTGTCTGATGTTGACGCGTCAACCAGTCAGTATCTGGTCTGGCCTGACCCCAAAGCGAATCAATAACGCGAGCATTATGTCATGAAAATTTCAATCACTCAATCGATTGATAATTAAATACAGAATCGCCAGCATATTCTAACAGAATAATTCATAGTTGAATTATGTAATTTAGTTATAGAATCGCAGATTTCTTTTTATTATTTTTTTGTTATTTCGCTGAATATAAATTGCGGAAATCCCTTGGGTGCCAAATGACATTGTGCATTGTGTTGAAAAGAAAAAAAAAACAATCGAATTTTGTATTATTTGGAAAATAGTTTAATCGAATTTCGTTTCTAATAAATATTTAAATTATTTTTAATTAAATTTTTGTATGCTTTTTTGGGATTCATTACATTAATATGATTATTAAATTTCAGATAGATTTTTGGATAGCCGCCGAAGGCGTCTTTAAGCGCTTACCAAATGGTTTTGGTTAAATCTTTACCTTTTGGTCATTTTTCGCTTGGGGACACGACGCATAAAACCAAACTGTAATTAAAAGTTGCAATTGCTCCAAGTTTTTCTATGCGCTGTAAACTTTTGTCTTTGGCTCCTTTATTTCGCCCGCTTCATAATGCCAGGGCGTTTATGAGCCAAAAGCGAGGCAAAAGAAACAAAAAAAAAAAAAAAAAACTTTGCTCTGACCATTTGCTGTGCTATTAATAAACGCTTGATGTGCTAATCGCCGAGCTGACCATAAGCGCACCGAATCGCTCCTCAGGCAGCTGTTGTTCCTGTGTGTGTGTGTTGCCACCCCATTTGACATATTAGTTTCTTTATTGATATTTAGCAGATGGCGACAAGACGAAAAAGGCTACCAAAGTTTTCCACACAAACGTGCTGGCGGGTTTTCCCTGCTCGTATATTGTTATTGAGGGCAAACTTTTCACATACAAGCTGAAAATTTAATTAGCCAAAGTCAACGCATTGGACCAAGTTTGACGGTTTGCAGGGAGGCTTGTCTGATACACTCATTATCCAAGCTATTTTCAATTTATAATTTCACAGTTCACAGCTTACGTAGGGTATTAACCAGGTCGACATATAGAGCTTAATTATTAAATTGCCGTGTCCATTCGAAAAGTTTTTCGCCGCTCAGATAACAACGTGACCATCTAACCGTCTAACGAGCGGCAATTAATCTTCATATCCTTAATAAAGCCACAGACCAAACACACACACACACACACCGAGTTTGTCATGTGCTGCATAAATTATCAGTTGAAATTTAAGTTGAAGTGCTTTTAGAATTAGAACTCAAAAGTTTTGTGTTACCAATGTAAGCAAACAATAATTTCTATAATGGAAAATTTCTATTTCAATAGAATAACTAATGATTATGCAAAAAGTAGTTGCTTCCATAACTCTTCCATAACTCTTGATCCGAGTTGATCTAGCCCTGTGCATGGATCTTGGAACCAATCAGAATTCGAAACTTCAAAGCAAACACAGCTCGAGTTTATTGCAAACAATCGACGACTTTTCTCGTTAACGATTATGTTAAGATCAATTATTTCAGCATGTCTCCCAGATCTTTTCGCTAGAACTAACAAATTTGGCATTTACATTCATTTCAAGTTTATACAATTTTGATTTATTTCAAAATAGATTAGATTAAAGTTTAATTTCAAATATAACCAATAAAAAACAAGTAAGAACGCTGCCGACTGCATTATACTCATTCACGTTCCAAAAACAGTTGAATATTTCTAGGCACTGCAGTCAGGAAAGAGTCTGCAGGAACCCATCGATCAGTTGGAAGATATAGTTTTATAACATTAGAAGATAAGTGTGGAAATTATAGGGTATTTTCGATGGGTCACTACCCCATCAACAGTTTTTGGTCAACAGCATTGGTCAATTATTGAATTATTGAATTTTTAAGTTTCTTCTAAAACTTCAGACGATAAAGAATTATTGCAGCTTTCCATATCTGTAATATTGCAACAAAAAAAAAAACTCAGATACTTTTTCACTTCGGGAATGAGTAGAAAAATATGCAATTTCTCAGCCTTTCAGCAAATGTTTCGTACCAGCTTTTCAGATTTGCAACTAAAGTGCGAGTGCTTTTGGATTTTTCAGACAGGTTTAGAAACAGTTCTGACCAACTTCTCAGGTTGGCAAAGCAGCAAACACAATTGACCACTTAAACGGTTTATGGTTCTTTGGTTTAGTTTGCAACAAAACTGTTCAGGTTAGCTTAAAATTTATTAGAAGTAAGATTGTGTTGAGTCTGTGCGCATGGCCAATGCTCTGGCCATTAACTGGTTGCAAAAGGTTGCTAGCGAGTGTCAACGTTGTAATTGAATTTAATAAATTGCCTCATTATGTGAGTAGAAATTAAAAATTATGCGCCAACAGAGTCGACGTTGTGCAGAGCTCGTTATTATTGTTGGATGTTGGTTGCATGTTGCATGTTGTTGCATTTGTTTTGCATTTTCTGCGGTCATTTGGTGGACTTTTGAGCTGGGGATTTGCACCAACAACCCGGCCCGGCCCCACAGCCCTTGCAACATAACGGCTGTTGCCAGTTGGAGCCGGCGCATTTAAATGCATTTGGTGTGCGTGGCACATAAATTCAAAAGCGTTTAATGTTTGTTTTTACCGTCCCGCCATTTTATAATTTCGTCGTTTTTGGGCGCGTGTACATTTTATTTCATTTGCCGCGTTTCGAACTCGGCGCTTTCTGTTTGGCTCAGCAAATTAAATTACAAATGCTGTGCGTTTCGAAAATTTATTTATTTATTTACTCGTTTGCCCAACAATATTCGGAATGCTTTTTGTCTCGCTTTATTTAGACGGCAAATGCAACGTTTTAATTTCATTACATTTACTGCACAATGTAATTATCATTTTTTGTTTTTCTACCACTGAAATTGTTAAATTGAGTGCCTAGTTCAGCGGGAGCGGGAACGAGAGGGCTGAGGTGTCTGGCCTCAGCCCTCCTAACCAATGCTATGCTTTATTTTTTTTTATTTTTTTTTTTGCGTAAACATTGCGCGTCATTTAATTTTGTTGCTTTTAATTGGATTTGGTATGTAAATTAAATGTATTTCATTTGATTCGGTTTTGCTACATTTGACAATTTCCAATTTCCAATTTTTATGTTTAACTAGACGTTCGATTAATACCCTATTATTGGTTATGAAATAAAACCAGATAAAACTAAAAATAACAAAATAGTATAAGCAGAACTGCCATAGATCATTAAGCACTCATAACTAAGTCTGTTCGTACCGTAGCTTATTGTATTTGAGATATGGATCATAGGAAAACATAAAAAATATTATGCTGCATGGAAAAAATATATATAATTGGAAGTCTCTCGGCTAATTGATCATGAGAGCATATGGCAATTATATATATGGTATATATATTCGTATATTCGTTGCATATTATACAGTTCATCATAGAATTGGTTAAAGATTTTTTGCCTTGTGGCATTCATAAAGTTAACCAATAAATCTAATAAAAATCTAAGCAAGTTTTCAATGCAAGAATTTCACACGAGATCCGCTTTTCAAGTTGACAAATCAACATCATCCGGCGGACAAACATGCTGTGCACTGGACAACAGGCGGCGGAGTCCGTGCAGAGTCCGTGTGCGGCATGGTGGCGTGTGGCGTGTGGGCAACAGACGTTTTGCGGCAGTCACATAAATCAGTTTTTGTGGCAAAACTTGAAAAATATGTGCGCAAACAAATGGCAGCCAAGCGTAGGAGGAGGCTGAACAACTGAAAACTGCGCCATGCAACAGTTAGAACATGGACATGGCAACGACAAACCAAGCGGCGACGGCGGCACAACGCAGAGGGCAGAAGGCGAAAGGCAGATGGCAGTAGGTGGACAGAGACAGCATCGCACACATGCAAATGCGCGAGGATATACCGACAAGGCCACATATGCTGCACGTTGCAGGATTTCAGTTTAGGCTGGCGACAAACAAAAAAAAAAAAACAAAAAGCAAGTAAGAACATTGCAGTTGAACGCAACTGACTGCATAATACGCGTTCACGCTACCATTTGTAACTTATACAATTTATAGCTATATCTGTGGAAATTGTCAATAGTTCAATTTATAAAACTCTTTGATCCCAGCTCTATAGCCTGTTAGTCTATCTAAAGAGTGAGTTTTAGTTGTAAAGCTCACTAACACGCCAGAGAGCGTAAAATATCTTTACATTTTATAAGACGATGCTACCTTTCAGTTCCTTTCAGTTCTCTAACTTTAACAGCGGCTACATAGTTTACATGCATACGGACAGGCGAACAGATGAACCAATATACTCCATTTACTTCGTGAGTCTGGCAAAATCCATTGAAGCAATAAAAAAAAAAAGATAAAGACTATTAAGACGATTCGAGCGAACTTTAATTTCGGTGATTTTTTTCTTACAATTCGTTCGATTTGTCGGCATGTTGCAAGCATTAAATTATAACTTATATACCCTATTGTGGCACGAGTGCGGGTATCAAAATGCCAGTGGCATATTTTAATTTCCTTTTTTTTTTTTTGGTTTTTTATTTTTTTGCATTTACAGTATTTTTAGCGTTATTTTTTGCCGGCCTGACCAGCAACGAAGCAAAGTTGTCGCACTACTGGTAAATTTGCCTCTCCCAGGACTTTTGCCACATCAGCGTGTCCGCTACAACTATGTGTGTGTGTGTGTGTGTGTGTGTGTGTGTGTGCATATGTATGTATATGAGATAAGTGTAACCAACGTTTGTATGTTTGTGGGAGAAACAAAAAATTGTAAAAAAAATATAGACAACGAGATTGCAAAAATTTCGTGAAGCGGCTGCCACCGTTTTGGTCACGCCACGTCAAATTGCCAGAACACGCATGTGGTGCGTGTGAGGCGTGTTATTTGAGCATTTTACAACACTGAAGCGTGCTTAACGGCTTTTTGAAAGTGCTATCAGTGAGCGCAGCACAAACAAAACAAAAAAAAAGTATATTAAAAAAAAAAAATGTTGCAAAAAATGAGATAGAAAAAAATTGTAGAGTCAGGCATACTGCAACGCTGTGTAAACATGAAACGCTTAGGTATACACACATATGCACTTAAGTGTCTGTACTATGTAATGGAATCTATGGGTATTATATGTGAAACAAGAGACAGGTGGGCGGGTCATGCAAATTGCCAGTATAGACTTTGCCAAACTGCTGTTGCCCAGAGAAACTGAAACGTTTGAAGTGAAAACAGCAAACAGGCTGAACTTAAATTAAATCTAAAAAAAGGAAACGTATTTAGTTAGCTGGCTGTTGCGCAGTTTGAGAACGTTTTTAGGCAAATAAGAAACTACTATAAATCAGAAGAGAATATTGTATTTACATTCATGTAAATATCAAGTCAAATCGATTGTATTTCAATATATGCAATGAGAGAATATTGACCATCATTTATACAGCTCACACTGACATTCAGTCTTATGGTGATGTGAAATAATATTTATCTACTATATAACTGCTGTCTGAACTCTTCTGGACGCTGTCGTTGCGGGCCACATATCGCTGGCAAAAATGCCAGCAGAGACGGCGACATTTGCATTGTCGTTCATTTTGTAGAGTTTCGGGCTCGTGCTGTGGACCGCCTATGGTCAACAACTGAGAAGAGACACAAACGCACATAAATGCCATTGTTCATGCTAAAATGTCAAATGTATGTGTGTGTGTGTGTGTGTGAGCTTGTCAGAGGTGTGAATGTGGGCAGCAGCATTTGAAATGCAATTTTTAAAGCATAGTTTTATGGGTAGGCAGACTGGCAGGCAGGCATCTGACCAGGGCCTGAGCGAGTCCAATGTTTGTTTGCCTTAATAAAGTGCTTTGTGTGGAATTTAATTGTATGTTTGTTTGCTTTACTGACTAAAACAAGGCCTAAACAGCTTTGTCCGGGTTGGTTGGAGAATGATTCTGCTAATACCTGGCAACAGTTTGTCTGGTAAATGAAATGAAATATGCAGGGGACATCTGTCCAAGTAGCGATGAGTTGTTCATGATACTAGAGACGCACGCCAGAACAAATATTTCAATGTCAGCTAAGCTGACAAAGTTCACACAAGCACGCAAACACATGCTTCTACATACATACATACATATGTATGTATATTCACTTACCGACAACTTTGACAAAGCCATATTGGGTTTTAGCCGTCACCGTGTTGATTTGGCACATATACCGCCCCATGTCCTCCTCCTGAACGTTGTTTATGTGCAGGAACCAGGTGCGATGCTTATCATGTTTATCATGCGTTACGCTAATCCTTGGATTTCGCGTTATCACATGATTATGCACCGTCAAAATGGCCGACTGCTCAAAGTGCATCCACGCCACCTGCAATGAGGGAACAAAATCGAAATTCAATTGAGTTCAAAGTCCAATATTATCAGCATACTTAAAGCCGTTAATCGGGCTAAATATATCAAATGTTCATTTATAAGCAAGCAGCTGACAAATATGTCAGGCTTTTTTCTTATATTGGCAAACTTCGCTTTGCCATCATCATCATCAATTTTTATGAAGGATTAACGAGAAGCGACTATGTCGCCCTGGTCGGTTGGTCAAATTGCCAAAGTTCGCGTCACATGTGACAACATCTGCTGTCGGAAACTTTGCTGCCATCGTGCGTCATCAGGATGTGCAGCTTGTGTGCTAGCTACTATCCAGCTCCTTTGTTCTATTGCTTATGCAATAGTTTCACATCAAACAACAAACAACAAACACAATATATGCAAATTTAAGCGTACAGAACATTGGTAAAACGTGCTAAATGTAAAAAACATACGACACTCAGGCTTCGATGCTATTTCAATGATAAATTTGAGCACACATTCACAAAAGCGACTCAACAATAACATTTAGAGGAACCGAATACGATGGCATCAGAATGCCAAAGACTCGACGGTATAGCAGGGGCGTCTATACATATAATAAAGATATAGAAAGAAATATATGTTATTTGACTTAACTTTAACGACAAACAGAATTGTTGTAATTATTTATTTAGTTATGGACTATATAATTCATCTGTTATGATTGATATGCCGCGGCGTCTGTTCGACATCAGCATCCAGCACTTTACTTGATAAACTTTCACAACTATTCACCTATTATCTACGTTCGCTATGCTTCATTCTCTCCAATAGCCCTCTTTGGGGCCACCTCTGTTTTGCTGGCGCAGTTGAGCTGGAGCTGATCAACGGGTAGATGCCTTGGGCTGCTTACAGCATAGTGTCAGGCAGCATAGACAGATATCGGTTAATTTTTCAATGTCTCCAATGAAAACGTGCGACAAGCCCAGACGAGACATGGACCAAGGCAGTCGGACGTCTTCGCGTCGCAGCATACTCGTTGTCGTTTATTTTCATTGGTTCCTCGTCTGGCTCTTTGGCATCTCTAGTTGAATAAAAATCAAGCAGCTGTAGTTTGCTTAAGTAGTTCGTAGCTGGAGCTCTCACGCCCACGTTCCGTTGCCAACAACAAAGTCAAATATTAATGAAGCCACGTTTATCAGTCGACTGAGGCCAGAGCGCTCAAAGTGGCAAGTGGAACAAGTGGGCGGCAAAATCAATAAAATTGCATTAGCAACTAGCTTGCCGAAACGGTTAAAGTCAAAAGCTAAAAATGCACAAACACACACACACACACACACACACACACACAAACACACACATATTGTGTGCGACATTTTAAAGTGTTACCCACAAAATGTTGTGAAAATTCGCTGCATTTGCATTTCGCATTTCTCATTTTAGTAGTTTTTGAGGTCATTTGAATGAAATTAATTAGGCTCATGTAACGCCAGCGAAAAAGTTGAAAAGCCAAACAAAATGGGCAACCTCTAATATTCATCCAACCGCTCCCTGTCCAGCCACAAAGCTGTGCAGCATTTTGTGCGCGTGGTTGTGGTTTGAGTGTGTGACATTTGGCTTAATAATTTTCGGTTGCAAAATGTCAGCAAAAGTCAAGGCAAAGTTGACTTTGCATTGTGTGTGTGTGTGTGTGTGTGTGTGTGTGTGTGTGTATGGCTGTGACGTTTAATAGGCTTTCCATCTGCTATTAAAATTTTACGCATATTTAAGCAACGCCCTGCCCCAGAATTAGTTAGAAAGTGTCGCAGCAACGAGACGAGATGTCTTGCGCACCACCGATGTCCAGACAGCCACTTCAGCGCATCATCTCAATTTGGCCATTGCTTCATTCAACTTATGTCAATTGTGCACACAATTTGCACGTTAAATAGTAAGCCGAGCTCGATGAGAACGAAATCTTACCTTCAATTAGATAAGTTATAAAAAAAAGCTGAAAAGGTAGAGCAAAAGTCTTATCAAAAATTAACTTTGAAATTGCATTTTTAATGAAATTGACTTTTCGCGAAGTCGAAACTTTTTGAATGTTGAACTTAAGAGATGACCGTGGGTCAGTCAAAATCATCTGTTGAATTTAGATCTTTACTTTTTCCCAACAATATAACGTAAAGCAAAAATATGCTCAGTTAAAAACTGTTTACACTATTAACAGATTTTTATGCGATTATTGAGGCACTTTACTACTCATGAACGTCACGATAATAGAAGGGGACTTATACGTATGGTATATAGGAAAATATATTGAAAATTTACCGAGATCACTGCGTGCATACAAACGGGCAGACAAAAAAGGCTAGATCAACCCAACTCGCTAAAATAAGTAATTTAATATTATTTTTTTTTTTTGTTTTTGTATATCTGCTTAAGTTGATTCTTTAGTCGTACTGGTCTTGATATTCACAGTCATCATCTTCTTGAGAGTCAGCTGAAGGAAATGGGCAGGTCGGGCTATTTTCCTTCTTAGAGTTGGTCTTTCTCAATGATTTTTCGAATGTTAATTTTTGCTTGTAGTAAAACCTAAAGCACGCAACATCTGAATGTGAATTCATTTGATCATGCAGTTCATTCAATCGGTCAACAATTTTTGTCTCTAATTGTAAACGTCGGTTGTTATACTGTTCAATAACTTCGTAAACGACTTGCTTCGCTACAAAAGCATCCTTCGGCAACTTACTTACCTGGGCTAATTTGTCCATGAAATGCTCATATTCCTTATTTTTTTCATAGTGTCCCTCTTTCGATGTGATAAGCTTATTAATTTCATCAGTTACTACTTTGTTTAAGCTTTTTGCAACATCCGGCAAAAAAAAAGAACAAAAAACAAAACAAAAAACTAATGTTGATCTGATAACGAATGACATTAGTTATTTTACAAACAGTTTGCACCTGACTTGCGCTAAAACTTCCTGTGCCTGTCTCTCCACTCGCGAGTCCATACGGAACACTTTCCGTATGTATGCTTTCAGCTGCGACTGTGATTGTACCTCCGTTTGTGTCTGCAGCATTTATAAAGTGTCAACACTTTTCCGATATGCCCACTAGGAGCATGAGAAATCGGATAATGCATTTTCCGATATCTACGTGGAATGTATATTTTTGTGTTGAAAACCCATGATCAATAAAATTTGGCAAATAAATAAACGCAGGTGGCAGGGTCCGACTGCAACGTTCTTACTTTTTTGTTTGACTCTTTATTCTTTACGAATTTGTTTTTGCTTGAGTGTGAATAAAAAGAGATTAACAAATATTTTCATGCACTTAATGCGAAAATCGAAAACTTTTAATGGCGATGATGAATTGTAAAAAGAAAAATTGATTTAATCCAAATCTCGGGTCGTTGGGATTGACTTAAAATGGGCAAGGTACGCTATTTCTTTTTAAAATCTTTAGTTTTACTGAGTTTTCCTTTGTATATGCGCTTTTGAGTAACACCTTTTGTTTCAAATAAAACTTCCTGAATTTATTTCCTAGTTGATATGATCCGATTTTAGAATTAATGTCACTCACAAGCTCTTCCATCTGTTCCTCCAGAGCTAATCGTCGGTCATTATATGATTGAAATTTTGAAATGGCGTGTAACTTCTTTGAATTTGACTTTACTGATTTCTTAGCTACGATCAATTTATTCAAATAATTGAAATATTCGTTGTTGTGCTTGCAGTGCCCGTATTTAGACTTAATTAGCGCATCCATTTGTGCCATGATGGAATTCTGGCCATTTTTGTTTCAATTGTGGCCATAGGGGTATTTTTTTTCTGTATATTTTAAAGGATTGTAATATTTCCATTCTAACGTCATGATATCATTAGAAAGTAGAAAAAGTGGTGTTTTTACTCTTGGTTTTGTTGTTCGTTTTTTTGTTGGTTTTGTTGTTGGGTTTGTTGTGTATTCTGTTGGTTTGTGGTCAAAGATGTAGCTGTAGCTACTGTTGGTGTTGCTGTCACCGTTGTCGTTACCATTGTTTTGATTGTTGTCGTTGTTGTTGTTGTGGCCATTGCTGTTGTCATTGAGGCCATTGTTACTGGTGTTGTAGCCACCGGTCTTCTTACTGTTGTCGTTTTGATTAGATTCAAATGAGCAAGGCTCACTATTTTCAGTTAACACTTTTTGCTTCGCCAAGTTTCTCTTTGTGTATGCTCTTTTGAGTACAAACTTTTGCTTCATGTAAAATTTCATGCATTGTTTTCCTAATTGAGATGATCCGATTTCAAAATTGATATCACCCAGACGATCTGCAATCTGTTCCTCCAGATCTAATCGTTGGGTATTATAAGTTTTAAATTGTTCCAACGCCTTTTCCATCGCTGAAAGTGGCTTTCCCAATCGCTTACTTATTATCAACTGTCTCAAGAAATTTGAATACTCTATATTACTTTTGTAGTGACCGTATTGATGGTTAATATACCCATCGAATTCTGCTAGGATAAATATCTCCTGTTGCGGAGAGGTCTGAAAAATGGGATTTTGAGTTCGCACTCATTTGACCTTCATTTGCTTACACTTTACAGTTGGTTGATTTCTGAAGCGACGGGATTGTACAGCTAGTACTCCATATAGCGAAATGAATATAATCCTGCTCCAGTACATATTAGTGTTGCCTGTAGAAAAACTCGCAGTATACTAAACACAGAGCACTGCAAAATGTGCTTTTATTTATCTGCACTTGTTGCGGTGTTTTTTAATCCAATAATCTGAAGATAATTCGAAACGAAATATATACATATATATATATATATATATATATATATATATATATATATATATATATATATATATATATATATATATATATATATATATATATATATATATTTATTATTTTATATATATTTATATATATATATATATATATATATATATATATATATATATATATATATATATATATATATATATATATATATATATATATATATATATATATATTTATTATTTTATATATATTTATAAATTTATTTTATTTATTTATTTTATATTTATTTTTTAATTTCGATAAGGTTTTTAATAGATAACAGTAAAATGGAAACAGTAATCGATTTTTTAAACAAACTCGACCTACAAAAAAAATATTTTTAGTCTCTAGCTTTTATCGACGCGTTCACATATACGGACATACGAACAGCGCTAAATCGAATCAGTTCGTCTTTTTGATGAAGAATATATAATACTTTACATAGATTTTAACAAAATCATTATATCCTGATTTTTCATTTTCAATGGGTTCATTATAAAAGAAAAGCAATTATGATTTGACCAATCTTACATAAAACGAATCATATAATGGTAAAAAAGACAGATTTTAATTAAGATTTTAAATTATGCGCAAATTTAAAATTTTTTAAATATGATTTTCTTAGCATGTTTCCCAAAATATGAAAATTAAGGTTTCTTTTGCAAAATTATTGCATTTTTTGGCTGTAAAGTTCTGCTTATGTCTTTAGAAATTATTTTCATATTCATAGTCAACTTTGCCAGCATTTTCATCAGTATCTTGTGGGCACACTTTGATATTTTCAAGAATTCTGGCTTCCTTTTGAGAGTTAGTTTGGGTTAATGCTTTTGCGATTGTCAATTTTTGATCGTTGTGAAATTTTAAGCACTCAACACCTGGTGCAAACAAATTTATTTCATTGTCCAGTTGCCTCGTAAGGGTGTCAAGATTTTTCTCTAGTTCTAATCGTTTGTTGTTATATTTTTGAAAAATCTCATAGTATTTTAGTTTAACTTGATATTTATCCTCATAAAATTGCCTAAATAATTGTAATATATCGACATAATCCGCATACTCCATATTATTTTTGAAGTGGCCGCTTGGGTACTTGATAGCCTTATCTATTTTTGCATTGAGATCATTATCTGGTGATGTTTCCTGAAAAATAAGATGATGATTTCAGTTCCTACCCATTTCACATGAGTTATTTCACAAGCTGGTGTAATTTCGCTGAGCGGAGCAGTGTGTATTTCAGCAAATACGCCAAGTACCAAAAAAAATTTAGATCAGGTTCCTGTACATTTTATTTTAAAGCCCCATTTTGAGATATTTTGTGCTCTAATTAGTTAGGAATAAATTGAAACGTCGAGAAAATAAATGAAAAGATATCGATGTCGGTCAGGTAAAAATTATTGAAAGTTTTGCAACTTGCACGTAAGTGACTATAATAAACTCTAAGTTGATTAAAATTATGGATTTTGGTCGATAGTAAGCAAATGTCAGCATGTGCTGTGTATAGTAAAAAATATTTGTATATCTTAGACTTTAGACGAACGTACAGACGAGTAGATGGACGGACAAGCGACCCAACTCGCCGTTGTAATTAGTTCGCTGTTCTTCTTAAAGTACTCACGAAATTAGCATAATTCTCGTTTTGAGATTTGAGAAGAGCATCATCATTTGAAGATAGCTGCAAAATGAGATTTTGAGTACGCACACACTTGACATTAATTTCTTTACACATTACAGTTGATAGATGACTCAAGTCATCAGATTGTACAGCTAGTACTCCATGTAACCATATTAAAAAAATCCGGTTCCAGCTCATATCAGTTTAGCTTATAGACAACCTCTAAGTATAATAAACACAGTGTACTGCTTTTATTTAACTGTACTTGTTACGGTATTTTCCAATCCAATAATCTGAAGCAAATTTAAAATGAGGAACAAATTTATTTAGGTTCATACAGTCCATACATCAAATAAATTTGATTCTCATTTTAAATTTGCTTCAGATTATTGGATTATATTCAGATTGTATCCGCTTGTGGTCTGAGTCATTGCACATGACGATTGCTTCGACTGTGGTTACGCTCTCTACACTTTTTGTACTTTCAGCAGTCTCCACAAGGACAGTAACATCAGATATAGTTTATAGCTATTTCAGTTTAGACTTAAATTAGATGCACTGGATATCACATCTTCCGGCGTTATCCACTCCGCTAACACTTATAAACACTTGAAGAAGTCATGATTTTATCAAATTTACATAAAACCTTAACTTAAAATAATACTAATCAAATAATGGTTAAAAAGGCAGATTTTAATTATGATTTTCTATTATGCGAAAATTGAAAATATTTTAAACATGATTTTCTTAGAATTTTTTTCAAATTGGAAAATTAATGGTGTTTTGAGTGCAATATTATTTTGTTATTAGATAAAAAAAAGTTCCGCTTGTGTCTTCAGTCGTAGTCATCGTAGTCAGAATCTTCTTCAGAGTCAGATTCTTCTCCAAAGTCAGCATCTTCGAAGTAAGCATCTTCTTCAAAGTCAGCATTTTCTTCAAAGTCAGCATATTCTTCAGTTGTTGGTTTGTGACTCTCACCGTTGTCGTTACCATTGTTTTGATTGTTATTGTGGCCATTGTTACAATTGACGTTATTTTGATTGTTTTTCTGGTCGTTTGGATCACATTCAAATGGGCAAGGCTTGCTATTTTCAGTCAACACTTTTTGCTTCGCTAAGTTTCTCTTTGTGTATGCTCTTTCGAGTACAAACTTTTGCTTAATGTAAAACTTCATGCATTTATTTCCCAATTGAGATGATCCGATTTCAAAATTGATATCACCCAGACGATCTGCAATCTGTTCCTCCAGATCTAATCGTTGGGTATTATAAGTTTTAAATTGTTCCAATGCCTTTTCCATCGCTGAAAGTGGCTTTCCCAATCGCCTACTTATTATCAACTGTCTCAAGAAATTTGAATACTCCTTATTACTTTTGTAGTGACCGTATTGATGGTTAATAAACCCATCGAATTCTGCTAGGACAAATATCTCCTGTTCCGAAGAGCTCTGCAAAATGGGATTTTGAGTTCGCACTCAGTTGACCTTCATTTGCTTACACTTAACAGTTGGTTGATTTCTGAAGCAATGCGATTGTACAGCTAGTACTCCATGTAGCAAAATGAAAATAATCCTGCTGCAGCACATATTAGTTTTGCCTGTGGAAAACCTCGTAGTATACTAAACACAGAGCACTGCAGAATGTGCTTTTATTTATCTGCACTTGTTGCGGTATTTTCTAATCCAATAATCTGAAGATAATTCGAAACTATATATATATATTTATATATATATATATATATATATATTCTTTATATTTTATTGAATATATGTCATATATATATATATATAAATATATATATATATATAAATATATATATATGTATATATATATATATATATATATCTATATCTATATATATATATATATATATATATATATATATATATATATATATATATATATATATATATATATTAACAAAATCATTATATCCTGATTTTTCATTTTCAATGGGTTCATTATAAAAGAAAAGCAATTATGATTTGACCAATCTTACATAAAACGAATCATATAATGGTAAAAAAGACAGATTTTAATTAAGATTTTAAATTATGCGCAAATTTAAAATTTTTTAAATATGATTTTCTTAGCATGTTTCCCAAAATATGAAAATTAAGGTTTCTTTTGCAAAATTATTGCATTTTTGGCTGTAAAGTTCTGCGTATGTCTTTAGAAATTATTTTCATATTCATAGTCAACTTTGCCAGCATTTTCATCAGTATCTTGTGGGCACACTTTGATATTTTCAAGAATTCTGGCTTCCTTTTGAGAGTTAGTTTGGGTTAATGCTTTTGCGATTGTCAATTTTTGATCGTTGTAAAATTTTAAGCACTCAACACCTGGTGCAAACAAATTTATTTCATTGTCCAGTTGCCTCGTAAGGGTGTCAAGATTTTTCTCTAGTTCTAATCGTTTGTTGTTATATTTTTGAAAAATCTCATAGTATTTTAGTTTAACTTGATATTTATCCTCATAAAATTGCCTAAATAATTGTAATATATCGACATAATCCGCATACTCCATATTATTTTTGAAGTGGCCGCTTGGGTACTTGATAGCCTTATCTATTTTTGCATTGAGATCATTATCTGGTGATGTTTCCTGAAAAATAAGATGATGATTTCAGTTCCTACCCATTTCACATGAGTTATTTCACAAGCTGGTGTAATTTCGCTGAGCGGAGCAGTGTGTATTTCAGCAAATACGCCAAGTACCAAAAAAAATTTAGATCAGGTTCCTGTACATTTTATTTTAAAGCCCCATTTTGAGATATTTTGTGCTCTAATTAGTTAGGAATAAATTGAAACGTCGAGAAAATAAATGAAAAGATATCGATATCGGTCAGGTAAAAATTATTGAAAGTTTTGCAACTTGCACGTAAGTGACTATAATAAACTCTAAGTTGATTAAAATTATGGATTTTGGTCGATAGTAAGCAAATGTCAGCATGTGCTGTGTATAGTAAAAAATATTTGTATATCTTAGACTTTAGACGAACGTACAGACGAGTAGATGGACGGACAAGCGACCCAACTCGCCGTTGTAATTAGTTCGCTGTTCTTCTTAAAGTACTCACGAAATTAGCATAATTCTCGTTTTGAGATTTGAGAAGAGCATCATCATTTGAAGATAGCTGCAAAATGAGATTTTGAGTACGCACACACTTGACATTAATTTCTTTACACATTACAGTTGATAGATGACTCAAGTCATCAGATTGTACAGCTAGTACTCCATGTAACCATATTAAAAAAATCCGGTTCCAGCTCATATCAGTTTAGCTTATAGACAACCTCTAAGTATAATAAACACAGTGTACTGCTTTTATTTAACTGTACTTGTTACGGTATTTTCCAATCCAATAATCTGAAGCAAATTTAAAATGAGGAACAAATTTATTTAGGTTCATACAGTCCATACATCAAATAAATTTGATTCTCATTTTAAATTTGCTTCAGATTATTGGATTATATTCAGATTGTATCCGCTTGTGGTCTGAGTCATTGCACATGACGATTGCTTCGACTGTGGTTACGCTCTCTACACTTTTTGTACTTTCAGCAGTCTCCACAAGGACAGTAACATCAGATATAGTTTATAGCTATTTCAGTTTAGACTTAAATTAGATGCACTGGATATCACATCTTCCGGCGTTATCCACTCCGCTAACACTTATAAACACTTGAAGAAGTCATGATTTTATCAAATTTACATAAAACCTTAACTTAAAATAATACTAATCAAATAATGGTTAAAAAGGCAGATTTTAATTATGATTTTCTATTATGCGAAAATTGAAAATATTTTAAACATGATTTTCTTAGAATTTTTTTCAAATTGGAAAATTAATGGTGTTTTGAGTGCAATATTATTTTGTTATTAGATAAAAAAAAGTTCCGCTTGTGTCTTCAGTCGTAGTCATCGTAGTCAGAATCTTCTTCAGAGTCAGAATGTTCTGCAGGGGCAGCAGTATTATTTGGACAGGGTACGCTATTTTCACGTAAACTAATTTCCTTTTGAGCGTTAGTCTTGGTTAATGCTTTTTCGATTGCCACTTTTTGATTGTAGTAGAATTTTGTGCACTCAGCACTTATTTCATGTAAATTAATTTTGCTATCCAGATCCCTCGCTCGGCGTTCAAGGTTATCTTCTAGCTCTAACCGTAGGTCGTTATATTTTTGAAAAAATGTATAGGATTTTAGCTTATCTATATATTTATAGTTTTTCCTAGCTGTTTTTAAGATATCAACATGATCTTCATATTGCTTATTATTTCTGTAGTGGCCGCGCGGATAATTGATATCTTGATCTATTTTTGCGTTGAGATCAGTAACGTCTGATGTGTCCTGGAAAATACGATTATTTTTTCAGTTTCTACCTATTTTATATGATTTATTTTACAAACTTCAGTAGTGGTTTGTACAGTGGTCGTTTGTACGATGGTGGTTTGTACGGTGGTGGTTGGTTGGGTGGTGGTTGGTTGGGTGGTGGTTGGTTGGGTGGTGGTTGGTTGGGTGGTGGTTGGTTGGGTGGTGGTTGGTTGGGTGGTGGTTGGTTGGGTGGTGGTTGGTTGGGTGGTGGTTGGTTGGGTGGTGGTTGGTTGGGTGGTGGTTGGTTGGGTGGTGGTTGGTTGGGTGGTGGTTGGTTGGGTGGTGATTGGTTGGGTGGTGGTTGGTTCGATGGTTGTTGATTGTATCCTATCGTACATTTCAGCAAACACGCCATGTATCACAATAATTAAGATCAGGTTCCTATACATTTTATTTTTACATGTAGTCAAGAACAAAGCAACAAAACTAAAGACTGTGCATTGCTGCATTAGCTTATATAGGTTTGTTATAAGACGTAAATGCCACACACACATAAATACACAGAGACCCGCTTACTGCGCACTTAATGCACCGCTTTCCCTTTGAGGTACACTGTGAAAATGCAATTTGCAAAGCGTAACTAAGACAATCTACTAATAATTAAGATTAATTGTAATTAAGACAATATACAAAATTACTAATAATTAGTGTATGCATTACAAAAAGTTTCAAGCTTTTCTGTATAAAAGATAGATTCCTTCTGTTCGTTACCTATGTACATTAAAAACAAAAAAAAAAAAAAAAATATTATACCCTGAGTTCGCATTCAAAATATGTCCAGGGTATAAAATAAATTTTTACACGCATTCAGTGTTACGGCTGAAGCATATGCTGATGACATAAGCCGATAGTCAAGACAGACAATATCCAATTTGCAATTTGCTTAATAGCTCAACTCGTTGTGAGATACAACACTACGATAGTGCAAATGAAGTCATAAAAATTTAAACAAAATCTAAAGTACAAAATGGGAAACCTAAAAAAAAAAGAAACATGAAAAAAAAACTCTACTAAACTTTCAGCTAGAGCAAAAAGCAACAAACACTTTCTTATGGCAGAAAATGTTTATGCTTGGTTCCGGCGTGCAACGATGGCAAACCGAAGCAACGAAACAACAACAGCAAACTAAACATATGCCCACGTTAGGCTTGCTGTTCTCTCTGGTTGTTTGCGTAGGCGTTGAAAATTGAAATACAAACAAGAACATAACATAACAGCCTAAGAGCCGACAGTTTTGGCATGAAGCGACCAGGCAACTCAGCCAAATGGCAAAGCAACGCTTGAAATATTAACAACTTAACGTGTAAACGTGTTAAGATAGCGGCGAAGAGCTACGCAAGTTAATTTCACGCAGCTTAAATATTTGTACTCCACGAATACTAACAGTTAAAAAGAATTAAAAAAAAAAGAATATAATTTACTATTCACAAGTCGAAACTTCCATACACTTACAGAGCAACGGTGGAACAAATTGAGTACAGCAAAATTGTCTAGTTGCAGTTGCATAATTCATGCTTGTCGCCCCACAGATCGACGCCTTTTAGTTAGATTTCTTATCAACTAGGAATAGTTTTCAGATAAAAAAAAAACATTCCATTACCTCTAAAATAACTTAAATCTATTGGTATTCATACGCAAATATTTTATATATTCACAATTTTCTAGTTTCTAGCTCCAATATCGACAGAAATTCGTAAAGTTTTTGGTTTCTCTTTATAGCGAAGATATCTAAGAAACCAGCATCAACAATTATTATAAACGATTTGATCAAACTCATAATAAAAATGCATTTCGTCAAGCTTAGCAACGAAGTTGATGTGCCCGACGCGAGGACATTAAAATCAATTCCATTGTAACCTGCCTGCTAGCGGCTACACAACTATTTTGCATGCAAAGTCACGTTTTATTGCAGCTACGCGTAGTTCCTTGTGCTCACTGTTGTTATTGTTGTTGCTGCTGCTGGTTAACTTTTGAGCATACCTGCGGTAGTATTGGACGCTTGGGGTCCTGCGCATTGTTGGTTGGGGTCGGGGTCGGGGTTGGGTTTGGGTTTGGGCGATTGCATGCCAAACTTAAGGGCCATAAAAATTATTACGAGCACATAACATGCGCTCGTTGATAAAAGATGAAGCAAATATCTCGTGTCAAATAGAATTTATGCACGTTTCGGCCGACGCGCATTATGGAAATTCAATTGAATGCAAATTTAAATTGCCGGGCACTCAAACACTCCCACACACACACAGAATAAAGAGAGAGAGAGAGAGAGAGAGAGAGAGAGAGAGAGAGAGAGAGAGTGAGAGAGAAAGAAAAGCTGCGACACAAAGCAAGTGCTATGCATATCAAGTGCAGCCTAAAAATATGCAGCACTTCAATGCATATTGAGCAGAGATTCGCCAAGCTGATTTCGTATTACCTGCAACTGATTAACGTGCTCGGCATGACCAAAGCATTTGTGACAGTTTGACAGTTTTTTGTGCTCGAGCAACTGGTTAGACTTGCAGCACAAATTACTTAATTAAAGCAACAGCAACAGCTCAGCACAGTTGCCAATTGCCTGTACTGTGCTGTGCTGTGCTGTGCCGTGCTGTACTGTGCTGTGCTGTGCTGTGCCGTTCTGTCAAGCGCTGAATAAAGGACAAACATGAACACACATTGTAACATATTAAACAAAAAACATGAAACCACAACAAATATAGCTAACAACAACAACAACAACAACTATCACTACAACTCATGCCAAAACTCAAGTGTGGAACGGAGCTGAGCAAGTCAACAACAAGTTCAATGCGTTGCCCTTCATGTTCACTCGCCATGGGGCGCCTGTTGCTGTTCCAAGTGCTTGACTTGGTTTTGTTATTGTTTTTGTTGTTGTTGTTGTTGCTGCTGCTGTTGTTGTTGGTGTACGCCACATGGACATGTTGCTCTTAGACAGCGGCATATTAGTTGGCTGCAGGTTCGCTCTGAGCACATCAGTTCAAGTTTGATAAAGTCCACTCGCTGTGCTAAAACCTGATTGCATGTCATTGCTGTCATTTAGTTAATAGTAAAGCTTAAATATATATATATATATATAGGAATATAGCATCACAATCAGAGAATATTAGCTGTAAACATCAACTATCAGATATGTACATTAAAATAGTAGTATGCTTTAAAATCTAAATCTATAAAATGTATATATAATTATATAGAATGCGTATAAAGGCTACTTTATTATCTCAATTTCATTTATCGGTAATTGCGTTTGCACTTACCTTATACGAGCCCAGATTTTTAACAGAGCAGGCCAATTTGACGTTACGTCCCGCTGGCACTGTTATATTATCAATGACGTCTGTGAATTCGGGATCTTCTTGAATGACTGCAATGAAACGGAGCACACATTACATTGACATTAGTAATTAAGACAGATACTAAGACAAATACTCAAATTGCTATTCACATTACCAATGATATACACATATTCTTCTTCTTTTTATAATACCATGTAGACACGCCTATAAATAGCTGTTGCTCAAGGCAAGCTGTCAGGATTTATGGCAGCACTTAAAAGTTAATAGCTATACAGATTGAAGCCACAGCGATTAGCCCATTAATTGCTCAGCCTTTTCGAAAAGTTTTGACTTTGTCTATAAACTATGAATCAAGTGTTTAGCATTAGTAGCTCGTAAAAGTTTACGAAGTCGAAGATTATGCCACGCTGAGTCAACACATAAGGCTAACAAGACAATAAATCATAATTAAATTTCACGCCGTACGGCCTTTGAGTGCCTTTGAATGCCCATAAAATACGCTACCAATGTCCGCCGGATTGACCCTTGAATCGCACAGTCCCAGTCTGAGCACTGGACGCTGCTGCAGTTTAGCCTAGTGTGAAATTGCATTTCGCTGCATTGTTTGTGCCACAGACTGCCTCTACTTGTTGTTATTATTATTGCAATTGTTAACGATACATGTTATGGCCTTTGCTGGTGCTCGCGGCCCCATTGGCAAAACCCACATCGAGTACAAGCCTCCCACACACGCACACACATACACACACACACACACACACACACACACACACACAGATACATCCAAAACGGAATTGGCTCTGCTGGCCACTGTTTGCAGCATTAAAGGTGATAAATGTTGTGCAAACGTTTGGCAGTTTGGCAGCTTCGTATAAACTGGGTTTGCTTAAGGCTAAATCAATGGTTTTATTCATGAAGCTACTCTGTGTAGCTCACGATGCATGATTTTTTTTTTTGAATTGAACTGAAGTTCTTTTAAATGCAAGTATTTTTTTTTTAAATATTTACAAACTGTGTAGAATGATTGAAGAGTCTTTATGGAAACCTCATTTTTAGGGAAATTAAATTCGATAAATATATTAATATTAATATTAATTAGCCCTGCCGAAACATATAACTGTCATCTAAATTGGATAGGCTGACCACATCAGTACAATAAGAAATCAAATTGCGATTAAACCAACCCATATTGATATGCTACGATACTTCTGGTTTTACTTTAAAGCTTTATTCATTCAGGCCCATCGAGCGATATCTCAAGGTGCCGAAAGTTGGACACAGAATCAAAAAGGTGACCACAAAATATCTACAATATATCTCTAGAGCGAGATATTCTCATTCATACAGCCTAGACCATTAGGTCTAGGTCTCATAAGCACTTTTTATACAAATCTAAAGATCTGCTTGCCCATACACTAGAACTAAAAGTAGACTATCGCCCTCAATACCTACTTGATTAAAAATATATATAATATATATATATATATATATAGAAATATATAATATATATTGAATAAACTTGAACTATGAATTGAATTCCAACTGTCGCACAAATATTATTGACAAATTCTCAATTTAATTAATGTTAAAATAGAAAGCAAAGCGGACTTGCATTATTTGCTGAATGCTGTTTGCTCAACTGCAATATAGTCAGTCTACTGATTTCTGTTCAAACATGTTGGTTTGCTTGTGACAGTCGAGTACATCAAATATAATTTTGGCCATGCTAAACAAACTGTCGAGATATACACATTTTGTAACCATTATGGTTTCGCTTTGGGATCGCTTGACGTTAGTTTCTAGTGCTGTGCTGATGATGGTCGCCTGACCGCCGATGCTGCAACTCATTTAAGTTCTAATCACCTGCAACGACGGCAATTAATTAGCTGGCTTGCTCTAACGACAACGGCAGCAACAGTCATTAGTTTGGAAGCCTGGCCCCGAGGCTTCAGCCAGGTCCACTAACCCGTTGGCAGCATCAGATAAACAACCACATCAGCATCAGCATAATGCGGCAAAGGAGAAACAGTCTGTACAGGTTAACAGAGAGAGAGAGAGAGAGAGATAAGAGTGAATGGGAGAGAAAGTTGGAGTGCCTGGAGCGCTATTAAAGCGACATCCGACGCAGCATCCCAGCACTCCGGCGGATATTACAAAGTAACAGCAATAGCAGCAACAATATTGCAAAACAAAATATAATTAAGCGCTGACATTTTATTTGACATCGCTCAAACGCAACGCATTTAACATTGCCTTTGGCTTAAATCAACTTTTTACGTGCAATAAATGATTTTTTTAAAAAGTTATTCGAAAATGAACTAAAAACGTTCGAATATATTACAGATAAATGTGAAAGGAATATAGAGTAAAAAATCTGTAACTTGTCGTCTTAGAAGTACTTTTTGCCACTCAAATATATAAGTTTCGTATGTGAATTAACTGCATATATATTATATAGCCAGCTCAATACAAATAGATTTTTTCTTATGATTTCAATATGCCTAAAGCAATTGCTTGCACTTCGCTTTGATCATATTGAATGTAACACTGCCCACATTCTGCGCTGCATTGCTGATCATCTCGAATATGTGATGATTTTGCTGACCCTGTTCCACTGTGCGTTCGTGCAGGCGTTTTAATGCGGCCGCATACGCTTCATACTTCGACGCGCTTTCCGTGTCCAATTTGAAGCGTTCATACAGCTGTTGGATATCATAGAGCTGCCTGTGCGTCTCGTCGAACAGCAAACTGGGCGTCTGTGGCAGCAGTTGCGACCAGTGCTCGTGCACTTGCTCCAAAAACTCAAAGTTACTAAACAAAAAGATAACGAATAGATCCAAACCCTTCGCTTTTAGCTGCTCCAGCAGCTGTTCGGTAATGTGCTGATCGGAGTTGGTGCTATTGCGCAGCTGCTCGTATTCCGCCTTGAGATGACGCTCCAGAAACTCATACACACTCTGTCGCTTATCAAAGAAGTCTGGTATGGCCAACATGTTGTCCAGCTGCTGTACCAACCGCTCCAGCTGTGTTGTATTGTCTGACAGATCGGCATGCTCAGCATCGAGAATATCTTGCAGCAGACCGCGCAGTATTAGCACATAGTTGTCTATGATCTCGGCGCCCGTTAGCTTTACACGCTCATACAACTCTTGCCCAAATTGACTCAAGCTCAAGTTGGTTGTATTTGTCGGGCCGTGCGTAAGATTCAAATGTTCCAAGGCAGCTCCCACAGTTTGCTCATTGAACAGGTGTTGCCTACGCTGCTCAGCCACAGGACGTTCGAACTGCTGACAGAGTCGATGAACGCGCAGCTGACGTATTTCCTGGGCGCTGGCATCTCTTGCAACGCGCAATTGCTGCTTAAGTCGGCTAAGAAAGACCAGATTGCGCAACACACATGTGTGCTCCAAATCGAGCTGGGAGTGTTGTTGAGCGTCCAGCAGCTGTTTGATTAGCAACACCTTCGCCTGTAATTTGTGGGAAGCCCGCGCTGTGGCCAGCTGCTCAATGTAATTGCTATAGCTGGCATTGCGCTCCAATTGCTGCAGATAATCGTTAAGGCTTAGCTCAGCACGCTGTTCGGCCTGATCGCTCAAGGCACGCAGAAAGTCCAGTTGATAGTCCTTTGCCGTCAGCGAGGAAACTGTGGATTGCACAGCCACAACGCCAGCCACAAGCCACATTAATGGCAGCCAATGGAGCAGCGATAAATAGAACATCTTCTAGTGAATACTACCGATTGCGAACTAACCGAAAGAGGCAGCTGCGCCTGCAGCTGCGGCTCATCGTGGGTCAATTTTTATTGTAGTCGCAATGTAAACAACGTTGTTACAGCTCAGCTCCATCCGATTAGCAAGCGGGGGCCGACGCGTCGGCTCTATATGGAGGGCATTCGTGTTGTGGCTTAGCGCGGCGACGGGGTCAGTCGGTTTGGCGATAACGACCAGCAGAGCAGAGCTGCTGAATGAACTAAATGAACAGGCTTATCGCTCTGACAGCCTGCAGTGCGAATGCACTGAGCGAAATTCTGCGGCTGGCCATGCCTCAACCGCAGTTAACTTTGGCACGCGACTAAGCAACAAAAAGCCAAAGCAAATTAAAACAAAGTTCACAATATTTGTACCCAAGCAATTGCACACGTCAAAAAAGCCCCAACTAAAAGTTTTTGTAGTCAAGTACAATTTGGATACTCTATAGTTATGGCACTGCAACAGAGCATTATAAACAATTTAATCTATACAAGAAGATACTCTAAAAAAAAAACAGCTGAATAATCTTATATAATTAATATCAAATTTGAATTGTTTATTTTTAAGTAAATTCAATATTAATTAATTTAAGTTAACATGCAGTACAACTTAAAGACCTTTAAGTCTTTTCACATTTAAACAATTGTTGGCTGCAGTGAAATGTCGAAATCGTCTAGGACATAGTAAGGACTCGAACACTAACTGCTATAAATAGCTAAAACCAACGACCCACTAGATGTTGGTTTACCCATTTACCTGTGCTCTGCCCCACACTTTCTCTCTTTCTCTTTCTCTCTATCTCTCTCTCTCTCTCTCTCTCTCTCTCTCTCTCTCTCTGTATCTCGCTGTGTGTGGGCTCGGTACGTGAGTGCACGTTCGAGACGGGGCAATTGTTGACCAAGCAGAGTTGCTCTGTGTGCCCGGCCACTGGCAAGTTAAATAAAAGTTGCAGACGCTTTTCATTCATTGACAAAACTTCAACGGCATCCTAATTGTGCCATGGCGTGACTCGGGCTGTATCTGGTTGAACCTGGACTCGTTCTATCTGAGCTATCTGAGCTGTGAGCCCGTTTTTACCGCAGCCTGATTGAAATTTGTCAGGTTGATTGAACCACCTTTTGGGCAGGACAGCTGATGAAAGGCTTTTTTCTTTCTTTTTTTTTCTTTTTTTTTTTGTATATCTACTTTCTTTACCGGCTTTAAATCATTGCGGATGGCAAACAAGTTTAGTTGCAGTTGCGTTTCGTCTTTTATTTTCTATTTTGATTCTTTTCGTTTATTGCAAGTTGGCAGTGTGCCCATCTTGTTCATTAGCTTTAAATATTTGATCAAAGCGACTAATGGCTAAACACACACACACACACACACACACACACACACACACACACACACACACACACACAAACACAGCTACAGAGTCACAAAAAAAGTTCGCCTCTGTCTTTAGCTAGTTGTTGGCCCGATTCGCGTACTGCTGCCGCAAGCAACTTCATGATTGCCAACACCTATTAAGACAGCAGCCCACAGCCTGGCAGCCGCAACACACAAAACTTACGGGCGTAAAAAGTGAGAAACGACCAACAACAAAATAAAAATAAAAATAAAAAGAAAAAGAAATAAGACTGAAAAAAGTCACAACGTACAAGTTTTTAGCAAAAGAAATTTTCCAACAATTGCACAATTGGCATGCGCTACGCATGCGGATGAATGCGCTGCAGGCGATTTAAAGACAGAGACTTTTTGATCAACAACAAAGGCCAAGTCCAGCCAACTTGAACGGCAAATGTTGGACAACAAGTTAAGTCGAAATTTTAAAGACCTCTGACAGATTTCCTGTACATTGCTTATTAAAGATAATAAGAAAGGATAGAAGAATATTGATATTAGAAATTTGAATAACCAAAAAGATTATCAAATGAATTTCTCGAAATATAGCTGCGTGCCTAATAAACGAAATGGTGCACTGGCGCAACTGCTCGTGTTCTGCGCTCCAGAAACTATACACACTCTATCGCTTATCAAAGAAGTCTGGTATGACCAACATGTTGTCTAGCTGCTGCACCAACCGCTCCAGCTGTGTTGTATTGTCTGACAGATCTGCATGGAATGTCTTGATCACGGCGCCCGCTCATACAACTCTCGTTGGTTGTGGAGCTGTGAGTGAGATTCAAAGTACCGAAGGCTGCTCCCACAGTTTAGTCATTTATCAGGCGTTGTCTGGGCTGCCCCATCACCAGGGCCTGTTCTAAATGGCTTACAAGCCGAATTCAGAAACAGTCAATAAAAAAAAGACAAAAAATTAAGCTAAACGATAGTAATTGATTAACCCAAATAAAGAAACAAACCAAATGGTGTACAAGTCCTAATTTCCACTTTGTAGAGGACATTGTCAACTTCAGTTAGCCTGGCTCAGCACACTCGTATTATTCTATTAGTTTCGCTTTGTGCGTTGAAAAACTTTGCTATCATTTTCCATCACCAACGAACGAAGTCAGACACATTTTCCCTTTTTTTTACAAAACCGAAACGAAACTTTGTATCTGTATGGGTAGGCAATGATGAGGCAAAAGGGGGCCGAGATTGTCGACTCTGGGCCATCCATAAAGCTCCAGACGAGCAGGAGACATCCTGGTTGGTTGGCGTGAAAAGTGCTAAAAGCGTTTAAATGAATTTAAAAGAGCGAAACTTTTGGTAATTTTTTTTTTTTGTCTCCAACGAAAGGAAAAAAATATGGGAAATGGAGAAATTGCTCAACTCTTTCAGTTTTTATGCGTTTCACATTGTTTTTCCATGCTGTGATTTTGTTTAAAGTTATAAAGTTGGTCGCCAACGCTGGGATCGAGTGGCCTGTGTGTGAGTGAGTGAGTGTGTGTGTGTTGTTAGGGTAATTTCCATGCAAATGATAAGCTGACTCTCCGGTTACAGCCGGAAGCCAATGCCAACTTAATTGATATGCTTTGAAAGAACAACAGAAACACCACTGACAGTCACTGAAATTTTAGCTAAACAAACTCTGCACCACCAGCGCTTCACAGACGCCGCTCTTAACTCTTAAAGTCACGCTGTCACAGTCTATTGCTCGGGCCCAGACACCAAACAGTAACCCAATTCGCAAGTCGTACAAATTGAGATGTATGGGCCATATAAATGCAGCTGAAAATCGTAAGAGCCAAAGGCAAAAGAATAAAATTGTAGCTGAGCACCGAACATAAACACTCTTTCGAGTCAAATTGACGGGCAAGCGCATATTTCTTATACAGCTACCAGTTGGAATTTCCTTTCCTTAGAATTATCATTATTTATTATACATTGCTATATCTGCAGGCTAGCCTAAGATGTACGGATTTTGCAGTCAGTCTGCAGTCTTTGCCTGTTCTTCATGTCAAATATGAGTCACAAATAGTGAGTAAAAGTTAAGCAAACAAATATTGTATAAGGGTATAGAAAGTTTGTCTTTCGTTTAGTTGGCATTCGTTGCTCTGTGTCGTTGTTTCTAGTTGGCGGATTAAGCTATGAGTTGAGAAGCGGCAAATAAACATACAAAAAAAAAAAACTAGACATATATTTTTCAAGTTTACTTTTCGTTTGCGCTGCTACTGCTGCTGCTGCTGCTGCTTTGCCTTGTGCTGATGAAAAGTGCACTTTAAATTGTATGCGCTATAAAGTATGCTACAAAAATACTGTTGGCTATGTCTATGCTAGCATTTTGGACTCTCGGCATCGAATTTGGGTCAGGGTTGACTGTTTATGCATTTAACAACATATCTCACCCACTGAGGTAACAAACTGGCTTTGCCACTGGTTTCTGGTTTTTGGCCAAGTTCAGTCCAAGCGGCTGCCAAGCTTTTCGACTCCTGTCAGCATGGCACACAGAAATGCCAATGCACAATACCACATACACACACACACACACACACACACACACATATATATATACAGCACTTACTGAAAGGAAATCGGAAAACGGTAGCCGTAGCAGGGCAAGTTAGTTAGGGCAGTGGCAGGGCACAAGTTCAATCAAGCAAATGTAATGCTGCTCCGCCTGCCAATTGCAGGCGAAAGCGCAAAATACAAAGATTGAAACTAGTTGTACCATTGACAGTTTGACTGAATAAATGAGTGACATGGCAACAGTGTGTGCGTGACTCGATATGTGACTGTCTTTGTGTCTGTATTGGTCTGGCTGTCTGTTCTTGGTGTTTTTGCCACTGTCCGACAGTTGTAAATGCAGGTGGGCTGATCATATAGTTATAAGAATGTTGTGTATTGTATTTTTATGAAAAACATAAGACCTAAAATGAGTCTAGCTTTGAAGGCATACTCGGAAATGATGGAATTATTAAATATATATTAAGATTGGGTAAATATAAATAGAAATAGATATAGATATAGAATTATAAATTAAAATAAAAAAAAGTGAACTTTTATAAGACATCAATACAACCATACATTAGCCTAAGATTGGAGCCCATAACACATTTTTGGTATGTTTTATGTATGTTGAGCAACTTCGTATTAAGAACTCAACCCTCGCAAAGTTGTCCATACATATCTATGTGTTCACACACTCAAACACACACACACACACACACACACACTCTTGCATGTGTATGTGCACTTTAATGTAAGCAAAGCAAGTCAGGAATAGAAGCTACTCAAGCGGAAATGCGCATAACTGCATCACAGTCACTACATACACACTCGCACACAATCGCTGTACACGGAGCTCATAGAGCTGAGGACTTAAGTAACCGCCCTGCCTGCCAATGGCAATGGCAATGGCAATGGATGCGTCTCTTGCCTCTCTCAGACCCTAAGTGCTGCTTTATTAACCAGGAGACGACGACAACAACAACAAAGACAAGGACTAAAACATCGACCACTTTGATGTGGACGATGGCCACAAACAACAAACAAGCAAACAAAACAAAACACAGCCAAACAACAACGACTACGGCGACGGCGACGGCGACGGCGACGGCTCCGGCTCCGGCTCCGGCTACAGCAACTGAAGTCTCTTGCTAAAGTTGATTTTGCCCAGCTACCCCAAATGGCGTCTCAATTATGCAATAGTGCATCCGATTGAATTACAGCCAGATCCAAATTACATTAGCCGACTAATGGCCAATTCCACGACCAGCAGCCGAAGCAAAACACTTGTCAAAGCAATATAATTAGACATAATTACGGGCAGCGGCAGCAGCGATCAGTTTTGTTTTAACTATGAACGAATACGGTGAGTCTTCGAGCCAACTAAACTAGAGTATTATCAAATGTTACCTACTGCTACTGGAGTAGAGTCAGGACACATTGGCAAATATGACAATTTGTATGTTCAATTTTAAGCTCAACTAAAAGTTATAAATAAGGCGTTATAAATTGGCAGCACCCGACTGGAACATAGGCCGAAAAAGGACAGACGTGCATGGCTAGCTTGAGTTAAATCGTCGTCCATATCTTATATACACCTCCTTCTCTGTGTTACCTACATTTCAATGTATAAAAGTTATAACAGATTAGAGTAATCCAGTTGGAAGTGTATCGACTCTGGCCGTCGATCTACTCAAAAACACAACATATATATAAATATATATTCTGGGTATAAAATATAACGTGAAATGTCTGTCGAGTACTCATTCAAGGCCCAAACGCTGCCAGCTCCACAACTTTGAAAGATGTAATATTTTCCGATTTGCCACGCCCCTAATGGGCATATCGGACGCGGGTGTGCCTTCGAATATACTTGTATATGCTAAATTTGAAGTGTGGCGAAATGGTTTGCGATCACTCTGAGAATTGCTATATACCTAGTCGACAAAATTTAACAATTTTGGAGCTAAACATTGAGATAATAAAAGTTTTGCAATCTTCGAAGCGTCTCATCAATTTACAACGGCCCCATGAGAGGGTTACTTTTCTGATGCCAAAGACATTTGAATACTATATAGAGGCTAAGCGCGGACCTAATCCCTTTGTATGGAAGGTACCGAATGTAACTGGCAACTGGTTCGACTACCGACGTGAACTTGAAACCGTTGGCCGTATTTTATCCAGGGAAGTAACTCTAGGTAACGTTAAACAGCAGTCTGCTCTTTTCAAGTGAATAACGCACCAACTTTTCGGCCCAAGCCGCAAAAAGAAAAAAAAACACTGCAAATCAATAATACGAATGAATGGCAAGAGCAATCCATAGTGTTGCATCCATTTAACTCAAGCATTCATTATCGAGTCAAGGGCAAATGTGACCTTGTTCTCTGCTGCAACTATGAATATGTTCATGAGCACTCAAATCTAAGCCTTTACCATTGTCAGCATACATTTCATTAATAAATTGCAAATTAATTTTTGTGCTTAGCGCTTTGCACGGCAGCGAAACGAGAATTTCAGTACTAATATAGAGATACAGTTGCCATCGGGTTATATATTGGAAGAATACAGTGTATACATGCTGATGGCCAGAAAAATTGATTATTGTAAGTTATATTTGTATATATACAACAAGATATATTTCACTTTACCTACCAAATTATAAGCCTAATGTTGATATATATATATTTTCTTAATCAAGACAACGACCTAGTCATGTCTGTCTGTCCGTATGAGCGCACCACACTCGTAAAGCACAGAAGCAAGAGACCATATAGCAGCATACGCTTATAATTCTTTGCGATAATTCAGTCCATTTTTTTACCATCGATAAAAATCCAAATTTTAATTCGTTTTTTTTAGCCTTGCTGGCAGAAAGGAAACCTGACTTAAATATACAACAAATATTCAACGTTTAAGTTCCCAGAGGGCGGAACATATGTATAAATAAAGCTAATAGTAATTTGTATTTAATGAAATTTAATCTATTTCTTACTAATTTAATTTCAATATTTTTATTTTATCCTAATAGCAAGCCAGCTGCGTGCATCAAAAAGCCATGACCCGAATTCCAAGCGCAAATTTATATTGCTATACTCTTACAACCATTGAATTCTATAAGGTAAGGAATTTGCAAAACGCAACGATGTCTCTGTATGATTTTAATCGCAAAGGCCGTACGTACAATATACAATATTTAACGAAACCGTTTCAACGGTTTAATTGCCAATTTCCGTAATAAATATGTGTAGATTTTATATTAATTAGGCGTTCGTTCTCATTAGCAATGTTAGCAAGTTAACTGACAAAACTTTGGCCCAGACAGGGCTGGAGCTGGAGTTGGCGATGGCATTCAGTCTGGAGCTGTTTACATGCCGCCCACCACCCAGCAGCAGTTGTACACCTTCCCACAAATACGGGAAGCGCATGCTGCGGCAACTGCTTGTAAAGTTCAAAAGCCGCGCTGGGGTTGAGTGCGTTATAGGATTTCTAATTTAATGACTGACGCGTGGCAGTCGCGTATTTGTTTACGCCCCAAAGCGAAAGTGAAAGCCAGGGCCAACATTTCTCATGTCTCATATAATAGACTGCGTTATAAAACGCCAAATGGACTTCTGTTCTACACAGTTGTTAACTGAACAGGCTTCGTACTTAAATATTATTGCATATTAATGAAGGGACAAATGGGCGTGGGTGTGGTTGTGTTTTGTAAAAAGAGGTGTTTGTGTGTTCAGCATGCCTCAACAAACACAAATAAATTAAAAACAAATTTTAAAAATGCTTTAAATGATTCAAAATAATAAATTGAAAACAATCAAAACAAGGGTAACACATACACGTTACCCAGAGAAGCAGGAGTTTAATTTGAGTTAATTGCAAATGTCAAAGACAAAAAGGGACGTTGAATATATAGAAATATCGCATATATAGTATACATATATATATATATATATATAGGAATAGGAATATGGTTTTATCCAATATATATATATGTGAGTATGCCAGAGGAATTGGAAGCTCATCAAATGAGTTTTAGTCTCTTTACCTTAAAGTTGCGCTTTAAATGAAACATAAATATTCAAGAAATTACTTGTTACATAGAAATAATATTCAATGTGTTTTAGAATGAAAAAAATAATTGGAAAATTGCTCACTTCAATCTTTTTGAATAACTTAAACAGCACAAAATATTTGTTGAGTGTTTCGGAGTGCAGAGCTTGACCATAAAATAAACATAAAATATTTGATAGTAGACAAAAAAAAAATGCAGAAAATAAACACATATGAAATTGCCTTCAGGTAAATGGGTAAAAGTGCTGTCCAAGCTAAATTCCAAATATGTGATAGAATTTTCAACAAATATTCACGAAAATTGACCTGCCAACAGCTAAGGGGACCATAAATGCTGAGGCGAGCAGTCACATGCAAACATAGCTTATGATAATGCCCAAAAAATGTCTAAGTGTTAATATAAAATCGTAGTCGTAGTCGTAGTCGCAGTCGCAGCCCAGCTCAGAGCTGGACAACAAAAGGCAAAGGTCTTCGCCTAAACTGTCTGCTGTTGCTTCGGTTGGCCAGCAACATTTTGAATTTCTTCAGAAAAGAAAAAAAAAATAAATGCAAAATGAAAAATTGTACAAAAATATGCATAACGTATGCAAAAATAACAAAAGCCGAACAGAAAGCAAAGCCAACGGCATGAACATGTTTATGAGTATTTTTATATGCGTGTTTGTGTGTGGGTGTTTATTTTTCTTTTTGCTTTTTTCCCGTTCTGAGTGGTGCAAAGTGACGAGATGGGCTCGAATCGATGAGACATGAAATAGCTTCATTTATGGATAGGGCATGTAACTGAACTAGTTTAACTAAAAAATTAAAACTCATGCATTTGGTACATTTTATGCTTAAAAAAAGGAATCAAAAAAATATAGAAAAAAATATTCAATTAAAAATAAAATAAAAAAATACTAAACAAATTAAAAATAACAAATATATGTATATTAAAAAATTTAAAATTAAAAAAATCAGGAATATTACAACAAATTTCATAATTAAATTAAAAAAAAAAAATAGAAAAATAATATAATATGAGACAGAAGTTTACAAGAGATTTATGATAAAACAAAAATTATAAAAACAAAAAATTAAATTTGATAATAATAATAATTATAATAATAATAATAATAAAAATAAAAATAATAGTAATAATAATAATAATAATAATAATAATAATAATAATAATAATAATAATAATAATAATAATAATAATAATAATAATTATAATAATAATAATAATAATAATAATAATAATAATAATAATAATAATAATAATAATAATAATAATAATAATAATAATAATAATAATAATAATAATAATAATAATAATAATAATAATAATAATAATAATAATAATAATAATAATAATAATAATAATAATAATAATAATAATAATAATAATAATAATAATAATAATAATAATAATAATAATAATAATAATAATAATAATAATAATAATAATAATAATAATAATAATATTAATATTAATAATAATATTAATATTAATAAAAATAGAAACTAAGGAATGGCAAAGAATAGATTTCTTAATTTATTTTTTTAATTATTAAGCATTAATTTTATAAAAATAGATCACATCACGGCCAGAAAAGCATTCTAACTTGACTGTCATAATTACTAACCAATATTCTTGGCAACTTTCCTAACAGACCTCGCTCATAACATCATCACTCATGCTGCATGCCCATGCTTTACGGCTTTATGCATAAGTAATATCATGTTAGTGTCAATAGTTGTCAACGAAACGTTGTTGACAGTCCCCATCTGCTAAGCTGATGTGACCTACCCAAAAAAAGAAGAAGAAATGTACAGCCCACCCTCACACAATGTGAGCTGCTGTTTTTTCTTACATTTCTTTTTTTTTTATTTCATTATTATTATTATTATTTTTTTTTTTTTTCGTGTAATACATTTGTTTCGTGGCACTTCGTTATCGCCATAGACGGCGCCCATCTATGCTGCGTCGCCTCCGCAAGGCTAACACATGCTACACATTGTATTATTTTAGATTGGCATTACTTTTGGGGCCATTGGAGATGCCTGTGCTAAATACAGTGAAGCTCGTTAGTTTTGCTCTCGGCGCTTGGATTCAGTTTTCTTCTTACCATTTCTTTTTTTTTTTATTTATTTATATTTTTTTTCTTTTCTTTTTTGTTGCTGCTGCTGCTGCTGCTGCTGGTGGTGCGCTGCGTTGCCAACTTCCGGAGGGGCGCTTCACGTTGCCCATGGCGTGTCCTTCAGCCAACGCCTTGCTAGTTACTGTTACGTATACGCAGGGTTGTGTTGCTATGTGTGTGTGAGTTAGTTGGAGGGCCGCATATGTTACTTTATTGGCATTCAATTTGAGTTATCGCTATTTTTTCCTGTTCATATGCGTTTTTTTTCCTTTTTTTTTGCCAGTGAAAATGAATTTTTCTACATTTCGCATAGACCATTGTTGTTGCTGCTGCTGCTGCCGCTGTGGTTGTTGTTGTTGTTGCTTTGAATGCAACTAACCAAGAGTCTGAGATTTCAACAGCTAGTTTACTTTTATATTTGGGCACGTTTTTGTGCGCCGGACAGAGCAGACACAGACACATACTGCCACACACTCGACGTATAATCACATTTTATTTGAACTTTTCTTTCGGTTTATTTGATTTTATTTTTATGCCATTTTCTGTTTGGTTTGCCTTCAAGTTTATTTGGCAGAAATTTTTGTTGTTGTTGTAGTTGTTTGTTATTGTTGTATGTTGTATGCGTTAGGCCAAAAGTTCGGTTTGCTTTCTTTCAACAAACGCAAAGTTCAAAGTTTATTTATATTGATTGGCTTTTCAGGTCATTTGGGTATAGTGGACGTCTACTAAAAATCATTGTAAATGCCTTTTGATTGTTGCATTTGCTAAAATCAAAGCATTGCCACTGCCACCTGCCAGCTCTGTTTTAATTGCAAATAACTGACAATCAACCTCAATCTGGTATTTCTCAATTTAAATCCAAGCCGATTTACAAGTTATTCCATCAAATTGAGCAACACAGAAAATTTATTTAAATTATTTTCAAATTTTCGACAAAGTTACTAAACTATTATAAACACATTTAAATGTGGGGGCGAAAACTTTATCGTAATTTGTAATTCCAATAATATTAGTAGTAAAATAATAAATGCAATAAACAATCAAAAAAAATTATTTTTATTTGATACACTTGAATTTATTTGTAGGATTTAAATTCTATTAATAATCATTTTTAAGTAAATCGCCAAGCGCTCTATTATGCTGTTGCAGTAGATATCATTTATCTCATAAATGAATATTATTGATAAAATATTATTAAAATTCATTCGCAATTCGAATCATATTAAATTTATCTCATACCACATATACCTATATAGAGAATTTATGGTTATGAGCATCTTTTTGAACTCGCTCACAAAGTAAGAAGAGTGCATAAGGTTTTCTGCATTGTCCGTCCGTCTGTCTGTCCATATGAACGCCACTCATTTCGACGGAGAGACTTGAAATTTGGAACATATACTCGTCTATATTCTCGAATTAAAAAATGTCATGATTTTCCTGATATCCTAGTGGGCGTAGCAGGAAGTACCAGACAGAAACGCTATTGGTGAAGGTGCTAGATAATTGAAATTTAGAATATATATGGTATAAGCTATATGATGACATGAGTGCCATTGCTGAAAAACGCTTCAAGCTGAAAGCTTTAATAACTAAATTACTGCTGACCTCCTCTATGCTTTGCCAAAAATGATATACATTTTTGTATATGCGTTTCTTGGGGGCGTGGCAAATTGGAAAACAAACTATATCTATATTTCAAAGTTTTAAAGCAATAACTTCAAAATGGGTTAAGTAAAGTTACTGCAGACTGCTTTACCAAAACAGAATCAACTGTTTTTGGAAAGTCAGCGAGTATTATGCAGTCGGTGTCACCCAATTGCAGTATTCTTCAACGTCAATTAAACTTGATGCCCAGAAAATATCCTACATATTCATTAAATATGTATTTTTAGCTGTTTTCTTCGTAATTGACAGGCAAGCTGGTTTCGTTGTTCTTGACGCGTCTGTCCCTCAACCTTGATAGCTGCTCATTTTGCAGTGCTTGGGAGTTGATAAAGTTTTTGTAAAACTCCCAAAGCACAAACTTGGCTGCCACACAGACAAGTGGCCTCTATGGAGCACCAATCGTAACGCCCATGAACGCCGAATTTAATTAAATTAACAACACAAATTGTCAAAAGCAGGCGTTGCAATGTTGCACGAACCTCAGGTAGACATGGCGCAACAGCACGAAAAAAGTAGAAAAAAGAGAGCGAATAAATAAAAAAACAACAACGACAGCAAATAATCAACAGGAACAACAACGTGAACAACCTTATTAAAAACGTGTCAAAAACATTTTCATAAATATACCAAACGAACTTTTTGCGGCTTGTCAAACTGCCAGTTGCAAGTGTCAAACAAAGTATTTGGCGAAAGGCTACGAAATCAATAAGCCAAGAAGTTTGTTTCCCCCACGCGAATGGAAAGCAACGGATAAATGTCGATCGGGGTTTGCTGTTATGTCCAAAATATTCTATTGGCACGCAACAAGTTTATCTGAGAATAAAATATGCAAATGAGCTGCCAAAGAAAGTGTAAACAATTGCCAATGAGAACTTATTGATATTGACTGCAGTTAATTTCAGATTACACTAGCTAACATAAGATTTGGCTGGGCATCTACGTAGTGCAGTCTAAAGATCTGATAGAGACTCAGACGCCACATCTCTCAAGACCTACTGAACTTGAAGTCTGTCAAATACGCCCTGGAACATTACCTCTGATAGTTAAGCGTTATAGTTATTTCTTTTAGGTTTAGTTGCCTTAAAGATTGCCGGACACAAATCTGTAAATATTTCATCCAATAAAATGAAACATGTTGGCTGCGTCCATTTGTAACGTTTTATTATTGTTATAACAGTTTGTGTTTTTATTCTAAATTTATTCCAATTGAAATAAAACATTAAATATAATAGGAACTGAAATTTTCCTTCTACAAAATATTATTACTATTGTTATATATATATTTTTTCATTAGTTGAGAAGAGTGAACCTATTTTACCACAAGTAGACAACTCGCATATTACTTCGACAAAAAAATAAAACAAATTATTGTTGCGTAGTGTAACTGGTATATTTTATATTCAACAATAAACTGAGTGTGCTGACTGTGCCTAGTTATAACATAAAAGGTTTGGGTCGCTAAGTTAAGAGCTCGTATAATACTGTAAGTGGCATGAATATAAATTTTGGTTTATTTAAAGGACGCATTTATCCAAATGTAAATAAAAATTTATATGATAGCATTTAAGGAAACTAGTTTTTCGGGGACAATGTCAGACAGCCACATAAAAGCGAACTTTGTACCAATTGACGATAAGACGTGAACAGCTTTCTCTTGTTCTTCTCGAATTCTTTGCTGAATAACACACGAGATATCAATAAGCAAGAAAAATAAAATCAATTGTTATGATGCCATAACATATCACGCCCCATCTTCGAAAACGAAATTCAGCACGTTGCAATGTGTGGCAAAGTTTTTGCCGTTTGTGTGTTAGAGCAAAACTTGGGACCCTTGTGAGTGTGGGTTCTGTTAAGGTCTAGGCTGGACTGCGGAGTGGGTGTGGCTGTGGCAAATTTTTATTTTTCTTCTTTGTGTGCGACTTGGGATAAACAAAGCCATAATTCAAGCAACGTTTACTCGCTCACAGCCTCAGACTTGCATAAACAAATTGTGCTCAACTGTGGCTCTAGTTGCTTTCGGGCATGGGGGTTTGGCCATCTTTACTGTCTGGCCATCTGAGAATCTGCGGGAGCATGCTCGTCAAGCTCAGCGTAAACATGATAGATTTATAGTTGGCTCTGTTTCTGTGGTCGCCGGCGACAACATTGCAGTGAGTGCGCAACGTGTAGCATACTTAATGGCGCTAGTCGGGTTGCCGCCAATGTTGTTGTTGTTGTTGTTGCTGCTGCTGCTGCTGCTGCCGCTGCTGCTGCTGCCGCTGCTGCTGCTTTTGCCGCTTCAGCTTAGCTTATCATAGCTCGTAAACACATGGAGTACCCACATAGACGAAGTACCCACAGAATCGCTGCAATCTCAGCTGTAGCCTCGAGTTAGGGTTTCTCGGCACTTGACTTTGTTTTCGTCAATAAATTTGGGGCAAGTTTTTTTTTTTTTGGTACTTTTTTTTTGTGCCCTGCCCTTTTGCGCCCAGCCGTCTCAGCTGCCATTTGGCAGCTCGGAAAAAACCACATGCTGGGCGCCTGTTGGTATGCCACAGTTTACAGTTTTCTCCCAGTTTTTTTCTGCACTTGCTTCATGCGGCACCCGAAAGTAGGCAAGCGTTTCGCAAATTTGCGTTTAAATGGCGTGTTAACATTTAAATGTTATTTTTACGCCCCATAAAATGGCTCCATAAAAACAAGGCAAAAGTATTCAAGAACAAAAAAATATATGCATATATATATATATATATATAAATAAATAAATAAAAGTTTCTCAACTTCTTTGATATTTACAAGTAGTATACATAGCATAAGCCAAACGGTTAACCAATTCGCAACACTTTTATTAGGTTTTGAAAAGGCAATTGTTGACTGTAAAACGAGTAACCCCAAAAGCGAAACCTAAGCAGTTGCGAAAAAACATATTGACAAACATTAATATAAATCCGAATGCGATAGAGCTTAGGCTTTACTGCCTGATTTAAGTTGAATGCAAATGTTATGATTTTTTTAGCGTTCTTAAAATCAACAACAACAAATTACATTCATTGAATAATTAATTACATATTCATTATATGTATTTAGACAGATGTTCGTAAGGTGTATAAGCGCTCATACCAGAAGTAATGGTTTATAAATTAATTAACTAATTAAATTATGGCCAACATAATATTCGATTATTAAAAACTATCTGTATTTTTGGTATATAAAAAAAGATTGAAATTGAAACTGTTTCTGCAGAACTCATTTTAAATTGAAAGTTCCTCAAGAGACTAGATTCTCAACCAAACAGCCTGGCTAGGCTAGCTATTGCAGCCCCTGCACTCAGCCTCGTAGAAGACTCAGACACCACCACCATCAATAGGTATTGAAAGTCCCTCAAGAGACTAGATGACTAGGTATTGAGGGTGGTGGTGTCTGAGTCATGGTATTGAGTCTTGGTTTCAAATCTATCAAATATCCCCTTGAACTTTACCTAAGATAGTCACACCTTATAACTCTTACTTTCTCTTACCTATGCATCCTAGATTCATCTCTCATTAAATAATTTATTTAATTAATTTCTGTTTCGATTAAGTTGCATAAAAGGTAGCAGAATACTAATCTGTAAATATTTTATCAATAAAAAAAAAAGAGTTTTTCTGTTCAGAAGTACAAACATTTAAGTCAGACTCAGTCGACAGCAGAACACTCTTTCATTGTCCAAGCCAATATACTCTTGTTACTGCCTGAACAAATATAAAAATGAAATACTTCATGGACATCTTCTATTAAAAATAGTATTTACACATGTCCTAAATATTAGCTCATATCTTTGGCGCACTCGCCAGCAAATCAAAATTCGAAATTTCGATCACGTCGTGCGAAATCATATTTTCTTCGTGTCCAACAAGCAGCAGCACGATTAACATCAGCTCAAATATTCTGGCATATCCGTTTGTGTACGCCCCTTTAAAATGTGCTTCATGCGCAGCCGTTTGAGTGTATTTGCACAAAAGTATGCTTTGTTTTATTGCTTATGCAAATTGGCCGACTAATTTTGTAGGGACTCGCAAAGCAAATCCTTTTGCTTCAGTCGCTTAGTGAACCTTTTTAAATCGCCAGGCATTTTTATCTAGTTCGCTTTTCCTTTTGATTTCATACAGACACAAACAGCAGCAAAGTTGTTCTTTCCTTATTTATTTCTCTTCTCCTTTTTTTATTTTTTTTGCTTTACAAAATATAAACTTTATTTTCGCTTAATGCGCTTGAATGAGTTGTGCGTTGTGCTTGTTGTTGCCGTTGTTTTTTTTTCTGGCTTTCTTTCTTTATTGTTTCAACATTTTTCTTTGTTTTCGGAGATTTCTTTACTAAGCAGCATTTGGCAGGTTATTTTGTTTTTGATATGCTCTTAGCCAAAATGCCTTAAGCCAAATTTTGTCGGCACGCATTCGCCACAAACTGATGTCTTCTCTCGCCTCGGGGTCGCAAGTCGTCATGCGACGAATTATATGTGTACTTAAATTAAAGCTGGGTAATTCCTTAGAGTTTTTCTTGAATGAAAGAGTTGAGTATGTAGATTTCTTATAAATACCAAGATAAACATTGAATTCAAATAGAGAGAGAGAGCAGAGCATATCTTCTTTAATTACAAAACCATTACAAATATATTTGCTGCTGCCAACTTCTTTAAAAAAAAAAAGTTACCAAGAGATTGAAGGTGAATTGATTTGGTAGCCACGCATACTTTTTAAATATACCTGGATTTTAAAGCACAAAATGTATGCCGTGAGCCAAGTGCACTGCGGGTGCTTTCCATCTAACATAGTTTTGGTATGGAGCATGGAGCAAAGGCCATGCCTCGTTGCCGCCGAAAGGACTCGACTTGACGCCAAGGTCCTTTATCAAAGCGAAAGTTGTTGCACAGTTGCAGGGCCAACACACACACACACACACACGCGCGCACACCATTCGTAGATGCGCTGGCACTCGCTCGCTTGCAGGTCAATTATCGTGCTTTGCATCCCACGCGCAGCTCACCTATCCAACTGCAATTGCAGCTGTCCTGTTGTTGTTTTTGTTGCGGTTTTGTTGCCGCTGGCGTCTGTGGGTATCTGGTGAAAACCGAAAGCCAAACAAATTTGTAGCTTGAAGTTGGCCCATTGAGTTGGCGTCGTGTCTGTTGCTCTGTTTTTTTGTCTCACTGTCCCGCTGTCCCTCTGTCTGTGCGTCTATTTCGCGGTTTTCGTATGACCTGCGGTTAGCTATCGCAGTGAAAAACTTTTGCTCTGTCGCTAATTAGGCATTACATATACGCCATGGTTAAGCATCTTGAAGTGCACTAAATTGCGCTAATCATAAAACATGCAAAACATTCCCCCACCGCCCCTTTTCACGCCTCCAGAGATTCTGCCCAATCTCCAACCACTCCAACTTACTTGGTTGGCCTTTGTATGCAACGGTTTGTTTCAAGTGTTGCTGCTATGTAAATTATGCCACCAACTGCAAAAGCAGCAACAACTACTACAACAATTGCCCAAGAATTGTGGCAATGTGCACTCAGCGTCATTTAGTGCCACACCCACCCACACAGACACACACACACACACACTTAAGTGACGCCCACATTGTGCGCATTGACGACGCGTGCAACGAAGTGAATGCATAAGTGCAAAAGAAAGAGGAAAGAGTACGAGCTTGGCAGTGAATTGAAATGGGTGTGATTAGAGTGCGTGTCTGTGCGTGGGTGGTACACAGACACACACACACAGACACGCACATAAAGTGAGTGAGAGAAGCACACACACACACACACACACACACACACACACACACATATGCATAAATATATGCTAGTTCATATGTATGGCAACATTTCTAGACTTTCGCCTAAGTGGTTCACTATGTTAGCTTTAAATAGCAACAATAGTTGTCTATAAATTGGTTTGTTTACTAGAAATGAACAAGCACTGAACACAATGAATGCAGAGTTGTTTTAGCAACCAGCATGAGGACATGAGCCAGCGCCAGCGCCAGCGCCAGCAAATCAGCTAGCAATAAAACATAAGACTGTTGAGCCAATAGAACAGGAAATTTATACTTGGATGGAAATTTATACTTTTCGTAAGTGAAATGCCAACATCGACAAATTTATTTTATTTGATCAATTGCTCAAACACAATTCATCATACCCTGAACCCATTGAAAATGGAAAATCAAGGAATAAATTTTTTGTGAAAATGTATGTAACAGGCAGAAGGAGGCGCGGCAGACGAGCTGTGTCGATATAGCCATGTCCGGCTGGCCGTCCGTATGAACGCAGCGATCTTGCAAACCACAAAAGCTGGAGATCTGCAATTTGAGATGTATACTCCCATATACCATAAGCATATAAAACATATTTCAAGTACTTGACTTGTGCTTTGGCAAATACATACATATGAATGTGATTACGATAGTCCATCTACAAGAAAATTTATTCAACAAATAAGTCTGCATAGTATAGCTCTTACTGCAGTAAACTGTGCAGTAAGCAGAGCCTGTGAATATGTGTACGTGTGTATGTGTGAGTGAGTGTGTGCATGTGTTGCTTGGTATGTATGTAAGTATGAAAGAACCCTAAAATGATTAAAAAATCGGCACTTTGCAGGGTTTAAGGTATCTCGTAGTCAGGCAGTCTCGACTAGAGCACTCTTACTTCTTTTTTGAGAAGATGCGGAGGTGATTTATTGATTTTTTTGTTTGTTTTTTTACTGGTGCGCAATTGATGTTATTTTGATTCTTTTTCTGGTCGCTTGGATCACATTCAAATGGGCAAGGCTCACTATTTTCAGTCATCACTTTTTGCTTCGCCAAGTTTCTCTTTGTGTATGCTCTTTCGAGTACAAACTTTTGCTTCATGTAAAACTTCATGCATTTATTTCCTAATTGAGATGATCCGATTTCAAAATTGATATCACCCAGACGATCTGCAATCTGTTCCTCCAGATCTAATCGTTGGGTATTATAAGTTTTAAATTGTTCCAAGGCCTTTTCCATCGCCGAAAGTGGCTTTCCCAATCGCCTACTTATTATCAACTGTCTCAAGAAATTTGAATACTCTATATTACCTTTGTAGTGACCGTATTGATGGTTAATAAACCCATCAAGTTCTGCTAGGACAAATATCTCCTGTTGCGGAGAGGTCTGAAAAATGGGATTTTGAGTTCGCACTCATTTGACCTTCATTTGCTTACACTTTACAGTTGGTTGATTTCTAAAGCGACGGGATTGTACAGCTAGTACTCCATATAGCAAAATGAATATAATCCTGCTCCAGTACATATTAGTGTTGCCTGTAGAAAACCTCGCAGTATACTAAACACAGAGCACTGCAAAATGTGCTTTTATTTATCTGCACTTGTGGTGTTTTCTAATCCTATAATCTGAAGATAATTCAAAATGAGGAACAAATTAATTTGAGGTTCATACAGACTATTCCACAAATTGATTTGTTTTAGATTTTAAAAAGCTTCTAAGTATATATATATATATATATATATATATATATATATATATATATATATATATATATATATATATATATATATATATATATATATATATATATATATATATATATATATATATATATATATATATATATATATATATATATATATATATATATATATATATATATTTGTTTTATATATATATATATATACTTAGAAGCTTTTTAAAATCTAAAACAAATCAATTTGTGGAATAGTCTGTATGAACCTCAAATTAATTTGTTCCTCATTTTTGTTTAAGTATAAAAGTTTGTTTGTTTGTTTTATATATATATATATATATAACAAACAAACAAACTTTTATACTTAAACAGCTTTAGTAACCAACGCTTTTGCCCAGGTCAAGCAGACAATATTTATACACTATGGATGGGATATGAAAACGTTGCCCACTTGCCTGAATAACAAGTCTTCTTAGCAAATTTAGGTGCAATTTTATAAAAAGTTATATAAATAACAAAGAAACAAGAACAATTTCCTCTGCGAACTCTTATAATTTTTTAATTATTCATTTTATTATCTTATGTAATAACTGTAAAAGTAGCATCTGTCCGCCCTTGCTGCCACTGATGCTTATTGTTGTTTTGGCAGTGTCGTGGCTATCAAAATAGAGCGCAATTGAGCCGCATTTTCACTAGGATCTAAAAGCTGCGCCAGATTAGTAAAATTGAAACTGACAAAGATCTGAGATACACGCTTGTTATCATTTTTTTCGATAACTCATCCCGTTTAATTTATATCGATAACAATCGATAATTTCACATCGATTTTTAAGTGTAGTTCGAATACCGTTCAATTTTTAAAAATGTAATTTTTAGATTTTTGATACCCCGCGCCCTTTCCCACAAATTAAAAACATATTTCAAGTACTTGACTTGTGCTTTGGCAAATACATACATATGAATGTGATTACGATAGTCCATCTACAAGAAAATTTATTCAACAAATAAGTCTGCATAGTATAGCTCTTACTGCAGTAAACTGTGCAGTAAGCAGAGCCTGTGAATATGTGTACGTGTGTATGTGTGAGTGAGTGTGTGCATGTGTTGCTTGGTATGTAAGTATGAAAGAACCATAAAATGATTAAAAAATCGGCACTTTGCAGGGTTTAAGGTATCTCGTAGTCAGGCAGTCTCGACTAGAGCACTCTTACTTGTTTATTGCGAAGATGCGGCGGCGCGAATTTGGTTTTTTTGTTTCTTTTTTGACTGGTGTGCAATTGATGTTATCTTGATTCTTTTTCTGGTCGTTTGGATCACATTCAAATGGGCAAGGCTCACTATTTTCAGTCAACACTTTTTGCTTCGCCAAGTTTCTCTTTGTGTATGCTCTTTCGAGTACAAACTTTTGCTTCATGTAAAACTTCATGCATTTTATGTCTAATTGGGATGATCCGATTTCAAAATTGATATCACCCAGACGATCTGCAATCTGTTCCTCCAGATCTAATCGTTGGGTATTATAAGTTTTAAATTGTTCCAACGCCTTTTCCATCGCTGAAAGTGGCTTTCCCAATCGCTTACTTATTATCAACTGTCTCAAGAAATTTGAATACTCTATATTACTTTTGTAGTGACCGTATTGATGGTTAATATACCCATCGAATTCTGCTAGGATAAATATCTCCTGTTGCGGAGAGGTCTGAAAAATGGGATTTTGAGTTCGCACTCATTTGACCTTCATTTGCTTACACTTTACAGTTGGTTGATTTCTGAAGCGACGCGATTGTACAGCTAGTACTCCATATAGCAAAATGAATATAATCCTGCTCCAGTACATATTAGTGTTGCCTGTAGAAAAACTCGCAGTATACTAAACACAGAGCACTGCAAAATGTGCTTTTATTTATCTGCACTTGTTGCGGTGTTTTTTAATCCAATAATCTGAAGATAATTCAAAATGAGGAACAAATTAATTTGAGGTTCATACAGACTATGCCACAAATTGATTTGTTTTAGATTTCAAAAAGCTTCTAAGTATATATATATATATATATATATATATATATATATATATATATATATATATATATATATATATATAGATTTCTTAGGAAATTGTACTGCAATTTTATAAAAAACATTATATAAATCACAAAGAAACAAGAAGAGTATATCAAACAGAAAATTTACTAATTGTTTGAACATTTTTCTCTGCAAAATCTATTACAATTTTTTAATTATTCATTTTATGATCTTATGAAATAACTGTGAATGCAGCATCTGCCTTCCTTTTGGCAGTGTCGTGGCCATCAAAATAGAGCGCAATTGAGCCGCATTTTCACTAGGAGCTAAAAGCTGCGCCAGATTAGTAAAATTGAAACTGACAAAGATCTGAGATACATGCTTGTCCACTATGAAGTTGTCCAGCGCATAACGCTGGCCAAGATCACGCTCCAGTTGCAGGCATATGCTGCGCGTCTCTAACGCAGTTATGTAGCCGGCGGCAATGGCCAGCCGCGAGCTACAGCTAATTATGAAATATTCGCCCACATCAAACTAAAATAGGATTATCTTGGAACTATGACGGTTAACAAGATATCACAATGTTTAACTCACCCTGCTGAGTGTCATTCCCAGTATCAATTAGTAAAATAATAATTTAGCTGTAGCTATCCAAATAAAGATTTATAGAGAATTATGTATACAACATCTATATATATAAATATAAATATAATTATTCATTTTTCTTTGCTAATATCAAAAATGTGTGTAAATAATTGAGGCAGAGTTATAAGACCCAATAGAATATATGTTTTTTTAGTACACACTTTGACTTTATAATTATAAGAATTTAATTTAAAACCCCTAATAGAAACCAATAAATATCAATTATTTTTCTACTCACTTGCTAACTTGGAGCTGTTCCAACTCGTGGAGTAGCTGCTGCCAGCTAAAGCCCATGCGGCCGTCGGCCAAGTGCAGCCGACAACGTTCGGGTATATGATTGAAAAGTTTTTGAAAGGGTGTATAGCGTTCCAAACACTTGATATCGCCCAGCAAAATCAATTTATGTTTGGCACGTGTAATGGCAACGGTCAGACGACGTTGATCCTCTAGGATTTCCGCCTCTCGCGAACGTTCCATATTCTGTTCGGCAGTTGCACTGCCCGTTTTCGTACAACTATAGATTATTAGATTCTTATCGCGTCCCTGATACTGATCGACCGTGTTGAACTCAACGCCGGTTAGGTGTTCGCCCAGCCTGCGCAGCAATTCCACCTGAGCACGATATGGTGCAATGACCCCAATGCGCTCGGCATCGTAGCCCGCCTGCAGCAATTGACGCAATAAATGCAACACAATGGCCGCCTCGCAATAGTTAGAATACTTGGGTACACGACGAGGACGACCTGATTGTAATTGAGTTGGTTGTATTGTTTGCTCAACGGCTTCACCATAATGCTGTTCGATGGAGGCGCTGGCAATGCCCAGCTGTTTCGATGCATCAACATAGTCCTGACAGCGTTGTGCACAATCATTTGTGTCCAACAAAAACACCGCTTGCTCTAAATGAGTTTGCAACGTGCGTTGCACCCAAAGACAGCATTCGTCTAGTGGCTCTAGTTGCAGTTTGGCATTTTCAACCTGTTCACTGGCACATTGCAGTGCCTGGCCATAGGTCAAGTGGTTGGCCAGACGTGTAATGCTGCGATTCATACGATACTGCAGTGTTAGCACAGCTGTGGCCTCCTCACAATCCAAACGCTGAAATAGACTCTCATCAGCGCCGCGCAGACGCGCCTCACGGCTACGCACCAGCGGTGGCAGCTGCTCCGGATCACCAACAAGTAGAAAACGGCTACTGTGGCTCAACGCACGTAAAACCGACGGCTGCAGCACCTGTGTGGCCTCATCCACGATGCAATAGTCGAACTGACGATGCTGGAATAGAGCATGTCCGGCCCCGAGACAAGTGACGCCAACAATGCTTGGCTTATGTAGTGCTGACGTCAACTGTTCAACTGTTTCGCAATTAGCCGTCAACTGTGCCTCGCTGATCTCCTGCAATTGCGGATGAATTCGTGCACTGCTACCCAGACGCATCAGCGGCAGATTATAGGGCAGCAGACGTAACAGCAGATTATCGACAGCAGAATGCGTTTGGGCTGTAATTAACACAGTGCGCTCCATCAGATGCAGCAGCCGCACAATGGCCACCAGTGTCTGAGTTTTACCCGTGCCGGGCAATCCCTTGATCAGCAGGTGTGTGTCGGTGGTGAGGGCACGCAAGGCAGCCACCTGCTGTACCTTATTCAACGAACGCAGCATGGGTCCACCCTGGCTGCCAATGATGCGAGGCAAAACTTTTTGTTGCTTTGGCAGTGTCCGGGCTATCACAATGGAGCGCAATTGAGCCGCACGTTCGTTGGGCGCTAAAAGCTGTGCCAGATTAGTAAAATTGAAAGTGGCAAAGCTCTGAGATTCATGCTTGTCTACTATGAAGCTCTCCAGCGCATAACGCTGGCCAAGATCACGCTCCAGTTGCAGGCATATGCTGCGCGTCTCTAACGCAGTTATGTAGCCGGCGGCAATGGCCAGCCGCGAGCTACAGCTAATGATGACATATTCGCCCACATCAAACTAGAAAGCGGAAATTTCATGAAATTATAAATACTGACAGGTATTATCGATCAACTCACGCCGCTGAGCGTTAAATTCAGTTCAGTCTCCGCATCCTCCGATAGAATCAATTTCTGCTCATAGCGTCCATCCACTAGACGCACCTGATGATTCTTTGGCAATTGCAGCAGCTGGATGGCGCGACCCTGCTGCTGTCTCTTGGCAGGTGTTTCAGTCCAAAGCGCACGCAGCTGATGCGATTGACGTGCTTGCTGTTCCTCTAGAGCCAACAGGCCACACCAATGGAACACATACTCATAATCTGGCTGACCCAGATGCTCCAATACCTGTGGCATTAGGCGTCGCAGGGGATGGGATTCACTCAGCTCCAGTTGAGCATCTGTACTGGCAAAGCTACAGCAGAGTGTGGCATAGGCGCAATTGCCGCAAGCGCTATGATGTGAAATGGGCTCGGGCAGCTGTAAAGGTTGCAACAGCTTGCCAGGCTGTTCGACCAGCGAAATTGTCTCTTTACCCGATGGCAGCTGCACATCGCGCGTTAGATAATGCGCCAGATCGTTGCGCAGCAGGATGAGATCACGTTGCTCGTTGCGACCCTCGTGCACCTGACGCAAGATACCTTCGCGCAAGTACAGCAACAGACCACTGCGCGTCTCCTGACCGAGAGCCGAGTGCATTAGCTGATAGAGCAATAGCTGACCCTTGTGCTCCATCGAGAAGCTGGCGCGTCCAGTCTTCAATTCCAATGGTATTGGCTGCTTTTTGTGGCGCACGCGTACAGAGACATCGACCTTGCCCTTAAGTCCCAGCTGCGGCACCCACAGATTTTCCTCAATGTCGTGTATTTGCTCAATCCGACCATTGTACATTTCCGGCGGCTGTACGGCAGGCAGTTTGCCCTCTACATACTGAGCTACAAAGTCAACAATTGGTCCCACAAATTTATATAGCTGCAATTTGATCTCGGCATGATGCAGCTGTCCGGCATAGAGTTGCTGGGCTAACGAAGCGCTATGCAGCATTTGCTGCAGTGCATCCTCCACTTGTGACTTCTGTCGCAGGCGCTGCGATAAGACTGTTTGCAGCAGCTCGTGCACCAATGTGCCTATGATCATCTAGAAGATGGGCATTGTATAGTATTTGACTCGATTGACGAATGGCGCAACACTTACCACCGCATTAGTTGAGTCAACGCCACGAAAACGATCCTGCAGCACGGCCTTGCGACGGCAGAAGAGCGATCCCGTCACTGAAGTACTTGATATGAGCAGATCTGGATGTATAACACAATAGCCCTGCTCCTTGTTAACTACATAGGCAGCCAGCGTGGGCTGCCACTGCGCTTTCAGCGATAGCAGATCACCCTGCTCCAGTGGCGTTTGATTCCATGGCGCCTGCAAATGGCAAACAGCTTTTGCATCCGCATCTTCATCGCTGCGCAATTGCAGTACCAAATCATGTGTCCGGGACAGACGCTCCACATTCAGCACCACGCAACGTTTCCAACTGCTCAGATCAATGGTCTGCGCCGTTATGACAGCATCCAATGCACTGACATCGAAGTCATTGTCGTCGTCCAACAAAAAGTCATAGTTCTCCTGCTCAGTTGGAAGCGGCGGCTGCACGTCGAGATCAATTTGTTTTTTGTACTTTTTGGTTGTGGCTGGCACATTGTCAACCTTACTAGGTGACAGCACTCGCTTTGCTGTTTGCATAACAGTTTTAATTGATTTGTTGATTTAAATGTTGTTTTTTATTAAATCTTCGCACAAATTTTTTTTCCCGCACATTCTATTTTAATCGCGCCAAAATTTACAATCCAGTGTTTACACACGCGTAACATATGTTCGAAGATGTATCAAGCCACCACAAGTTCGATAGAAGGAGCGAACTGATCTAAAGAACTATCGGTGACTGGTTCGATCGCTTGTTCATTTGAGTCACAACACTAACCATACATACAACCATGTTGTATGGTTAGTGGTCACAATCATGTGCGCTCGAACTACATTGCTCTTTGCGCTTCACATTGTTCTTTTGAGTTCGATCATCTGTTTGCATTAGTTCGATAGTTATTTGCTCAGTTATCTTGAGTTCGATCGATGAATTCGTTAGGCGGTATATTTTAAACAAGCTAAGTTTATTTCTCTTGTTAGACTATTTATAATCTAATCGGATTATTGCATCACAATATAAAATATTAAAAAGAAACTTGAATGTAAATTTCAATTTGTAAATTCTTTAGCAAGCGCCCTTTACCCAACATTTACTTAAGAGCCAAGCGAACTGAGGCGTAAAATCTCTTATACTTATTCACACAGCATTTATAACCCTAATGACCGACACACACAATATTCTCTCATTAAACTAGCGACTAATTGGCTAAGAGGATAACGAGAATAACACGACCATAAGATAAAATGTACCACAAAACGAGCATCTTTACTGAGTCCCAGACGGAGATTTGGCCGTGTTGTTGCTGAGCAAGTGGAGCGCAAAAACTCGAAATCCGTAACTGCTTGTGGCTGTCAACTAAATTTCATATGCAAATCCTTGGCTCTGACTATCGCTACCTGATAATCTACTTGATTTATGCGGCTGCACACAGGCAGACACTCGGAGAGACAGCCCATGGGTCCATGGAGCCGCCACATGCATAGCGCTAATAATGCCCAGCGCCTGTGGCATGCCGGGCACATCATTAATCTCGGCCCATGCGGGACATGCCCGCCCGTCGCACCCATCACACCCGCCTGCCAGATGGCACTTGGCTGTCCACTGCCACAGTGCCACGTGGCTGACCTTCAGCATAATAATTCAATGTTAGTGCCTGCTAGCCGGGCTTTGTGTGGCTTGGCCCAAAAAGACACGTGCTAATTGCTAATCAGTATAGATAAGGCAACGCCCTTGCCAGCCATTAAACGATGATGCGAAGCGAAAGGCATTTTATTTTTATGACCAGTCAGTCACTCAACTACCAGAGAGAGTTAGAGAAAGAGAGAGAGAGAGAGAGAGATAGAATCTTTAAAGTACCATCCCCTTTCCTATGCCATCCCATATGGCTGCATTGCTTATTGCGTTCAGCTGTTATTGTCGCTGCTGAGTGTTTTCATAATGGAAAGCACAGATTTCGTCCCCTCTTCGTTTGGCAGCTGACAAATGATCTTTGCTTATGGAAATAACTCAAATTGTTTGTGTGTGGCTGTGTGTGGGTGTGATGTGTGTGCAGCTTCTCCCTGCCAACAAGCACTCTATGCTCGTGTTATAGTTATAACCACTTGACTTTTGTCGAGGGCACTTTTTGGTTGTTGTTGGCTCTCTCTTTTTTTTCCAGTTTCATTTCTTTTCACATGTCAACAAAGCCATCAACACATTTCACACGCGCTCCTTTGTTTAAATGTCACATTACATAATGACACTTAACACATGGGCGACAAAGGGGAGCTGGACATATGTGTGTGTGTGTGTGTGTGTGTGTGTGTGTGTGTGTGTGTGTGTGTGTGTGTGTGTGTGTGTGGGCCACGCCCCAAATGCCATTTTATATGGCTGACTAACAAAAGGAAAACATTTGCCAGGCTGGCTGTCTTCGTTGTCGCCACTTAAATGCCAAATTAAGTGTAATTTTTATTGTGTTTACAGCGCCACAACAACAATAACAGCAGCAGCAGCAGCAGCAACAACAACAACAACAATGAATTTAACACTTGACAAATTTGATTTTTCCTGACTGACTTTTACTTCTGCTTCCTGTTTCGCTGTCCCATCTCTCTCTCTCTCTCGCTTCCTTTCCCTTTCTCTGTGTCAGCGCTGGCTCATCTCTTGGCTGTCATTAGTGTTTGTTGTCGTTGCCTTGTAATTGTTTATGTAATTGTTATGCACATGTGTGATAGACAGAGAGCGAGAGAGAGAGAAAGAGCCTGGCTAAGAGTCAAGTCAGCAATCAGTGTATGCGAGTGCCTGCCAGAGCTAACTCGTTTGCCTGCCATTTAATGGCTGCCAGTTATGAAGGATATACTCAAAATGTCAGCAGACACGAAGGTCAAACATTTCACAAAATTGAATCAAAGCGTTTTTATGAGCTTACTTCACTTTTATCTATTTTTTTATATACATATTTTTATTTTATTTTGCGAGCGGCAACATTTTTATAAATGCCAAATAAACTTTTGGCTAATTGACTAGGCTATCTAGGAGTTTGGCCCAAATCTTGTTAGCCAAATTGCAAGTAGGTAAGAAAAAAGTTGAGCACACATTTTCAAGAAATTATAAAACCAACGCCTACGAACAAGTCAGCGCTGATGAACACATTTTCCTAGCTTAAATTGTTGTTTGACAACTTTGCGAAACTTATTTCTAAGCAAAATAATTTAACTGATTTTACTGCTGCTTCTTTTTATATTTGTGCTTATATAATATTCAAAAAAAAAGCATTAGGAAAACAATATTTTAAATAAAAATGGGAAACATATATCTAATAATATTTAGTATACATGAAAATCAAATAAAAAAAGTTGTTCCTAAATTTGTAAATTTGTATTTAATTAGCAATATTTTGATTATTATTTTTCTATATTTATATTATATTTTTTTAGGTAGCCCAACTATCTATTAATAAATAACAATTAATATTAAAAGCTCAAAATTAATTTTATTATAAATTTTATTTGTTTTAATGTTTTTAAATTTTTATTTCTTTAGCAATATTTTTATTATTATTTTTCTATATTTATATTATATTTTTTTTTGGTAAACCAATTAATTATTAATATTTAACTATTCAATTAATACAGTTGATAATTATTTTATTATAAATTTTATTTTTTAAATAATTTCTACTTTCGAAACCAAATTTTCTTGATATCTTTTCTTGTTTAAAAGACTCTTTAAAACAATAAAAAATTCCTTTTCCAGATTCAGAGCAAAGCGAAATTCTAAATTCTAAGGGTCATGTAATCAACATCAACTACAACTGGACTTTATTATTTGGCACACACATCCACACACACACACACACACAGACACACACACACACACACACACACACACACACATACACACACTCATTGGTGGTTAGCCACTTAAAAGTCATCAAAGTCACATAACTAATTCATTAGGCATGTCAAAAAAAAGCTGCCAGTTCTCATTGAAATGCCGCTGACCAAACACACACACACACATTAACACACACACACACACATTTATACACACACACACACACATACATTTACACACACACACACTCGCACACGTCGGCTGCCACTTTTTGTTGCCTATTTAGCGGCGCAAATATTTGGCTTGTCAGACCAAAATAATGCACATACCCATACACCCACACCCACACCCACACGCACACACACACACAGACACACACACAGACACACGAGCGCATATTTCAAATGCCTGGCATGAATTTAACTTAACCCCAGCATATCATTTGACTCTGCCCAGCCCATACCCATCCACCCACTCATTTGGCTCCGCTTTCGTGTTCGCCAACACATTTGCTCATTAGCATTATTGCCTGGCTCCACAGTTTGTTTGTCTCTGACGTTTTCTTTCTGTCCCCCACGACAGCACGCAAATGAGAATTTCATTAACGTTATTAATATTTTCATTGTTGAGCGTTTTGCATGCCTTACAGCTGCGCTGCTGTTGCTGTTGCTGTTGCTTCTGCCACTGCCACAGATATACATACATACATACATACATACATACATATACATACATACATATACACATAACTTGATTATGATGTTTGCTGACTTGCCTCATAATTTTTGTATAATTTTTTTTTTCGTATTTCAGATTTCATATATTTTTATTTTTTTTTTGTTTGTTTTGCATTTTTCATGGCTTAATAATTGCTCATTTCAGCTGTAACAGGCTTTTGTTTGCTTTGTGCATTGTTGTTAACAATTATGAGGCCACTTAAATAAATTTTATTGCTGCCAGGCATTGTCCTGTCCGCCTACTAACAAATTGACAATTATTTCGCCGCTTGCCCGGACCCAAATGACAAACGAGCCGCAGCCCGAAAGTTTTCGTGCCATTTATTAGCTTTTGAAAGTTTTACGGGTGTGATTTTGATTTAGCTTCAGGCCGAATCGTCCACCAACAGCAACAACACTAATGAAGTTTTCGAATGGCCAAACCGAGTTGAGTTAAGTTTAGTTTTTGCCAAACAATTGACCGAGACGACCGTGCCGAAGAAGTGGCCCAAAAAGTTGGCAGCTGAGTTATAAATGGTGTATTTATCTTTAGTTACGTTTTAATAGTGCGCATTCACCTCCCAAAGTTAGAGCTGATAATTTTAATTACTGCAATAGGGCAAACTAATGAATCTCAAATTAACCTCAAACACTCATAAATATAATCGACTGGTAATTTCGCTTTCAACCTGTGGGCCATTAAATTATGAAACCAGAGCAACTATCCAGGCAAATCGGCTGACTGCAAGGAAATCTATTTAGGCCAGCGGTTAGCAAAGCTTTATGAGTTTTTTTGCTGCTTCATTATGTTTTAGTAAAGAGATTTTCAAAGAAAAGAGATTAAAAAGTACTTCCAAGCATCGCACTTCTATGAGATTCTCACGAATTCAAAGGACACTTTAAACTTTATATGCATTACTGATGGCTCGGTCCAGAGGCAACAACTAACTATGTCCGACGCTAATTTAGCCTACAAATTTTTACAAATTTTATATAATATAAATAGTAAATAAATACTTAAACTCGTATTTATCAAAATTTATAAATTTATAAATTATATATTAATTAGCGTATTTGTATGAGATTCGTATGACTTCAAGTGGAACTTCAAACTTGATATGCATAACTTTGCACTTAGTTTTGACTACAGTAGAGCAGCAGCAGCCACTAAGGCATTCTGCTGCATACAACTAGACAGAAACAACAGTCAAGTGAGTAATATTTATATTATATATTGTGGAGGCATATAGAAGAATTAAAAATTAATTACTTCTAAAAAGGCATTTCAATATTTAATAAAATATTATGATGAAATAGTATAATATAATATAATATGATTGCAAATATAACAATAGTCAACTATGGAACTATAATTCAAATCTATCATCATCCTCAAACTAACCTTGAATTACAGACCGCATTTTAGCTGATCAGCTGCTTAAATGATTATTTAAGTTAGAAAAATCATCTATCGATTAATCTCAAGTTGAATAAAATAATTATATGCATGTATTTATATATAAAGAACAAAACCTGTTCAGGCAACACTAAGAGCTAGATATATTATATTAAAAGTAAAAAATAAAGCGGACGCTACCAGTTGCACTTTTGATGCATCACAAGATGACGTTTACTTAACTTTCAAAGTTCTAACCTCAAACCACTGGAGAATACAGTCTTTTCCAACTTGTGACCCGCCAAAGGTTAAATATCTACTTTTTGCTACATCAATGGACCACATTTTAAACCAAAGCAACCCAGGTCGCTGACCCCCTGCACATTCCACACAATGCCAATTTCCCACTTCAATTATCCTAATCAATTATATGAGTAGTCACACGTATAATCGCAAAGTTGTTAAGCAAATCTGTGCTTAGCTGCAGTTTGGCTCGCATAATTAAGCGGCAGTTTAACAATTTAAGGATTATTCTATCAGGATTAAATTGACGCTCTTAACTAATTCATTTAGTTCGCTCGCTTAACGCCAACTAAAATGTCATATTGCGTCTGTACTAACTGGCGATTCGCAATATTTACGTTGGTTTTGCAATAATTGCAATACAATTAAATAAATAATTAAACTGATTGGACTGACGGATATATATTAAGAGGCAGCCGCAACCAAAGCTGTCTATCAGAATGCAATTATGTAATAAAAATAAATATGAATATGGCAGACGAGGCACAAACGACTGTTTAATGCTCGTTCACAGCTTAATTTAATTATGTGAATATTGGTATTTTTGGTTTCGTAACGAGTATATATATATATATATATATATATATATATATATATATATATATATATATATATATATATATATATATATATATATATATATATATATATATATATATATATATATATATATATATATATTGTGTATAGGCAAGCTTTTAATTTGTAGCATATATAGCTTAATTTGACTAGGCACGGCCACGTCTGCCTTCATATATGTTTGTCAATTATTCTTTAGAGATGGTCAAACATAAGACTATGGATTTTGTGTTTATCTAATGGACGCTACTATATAAACTTATTATTTAATTCATTTGATAACTACAAAATTGATATTTATTCAACTTTCAAGTCTGTGTTCTCGTCTGGCACAATAAAGTTGTTGAGCTCAGCAGACGACGCTACGTCTAACACTATATCTTAAGAATGGAATAAGGACTTTTGTATTTTGGAATTTTGTAAAGAGTTTGCGATAGTTCGTTTTCTTTTCACTCGATTCCTAACAGGCGTGTTCGTTTTCACAGCGCATAAGCTTGATTATGCTAAGCAGGCGCTCGTAGTTCGAACATAAAGAGAAATCTACTCTCATTTGCTTAGCGCAGATGCTCTGCAAATTGTCCAAATGGGCTATATACATGCATAAACACATTTCACAAACTTGAGTTAATAATTCTCCATCAGTAAAAGCTGTAAACGAGTATAAACTATATACCAAATATACCAAATCTCTAGCTTCAATATCAGACAGACAGAACATATCAGAAAGCCAATATGCTCTCTTCATTTCATGAGCGCGTATAACTATAATTATTGTATAAAATCTTTCCACTCACCATTGTTGACCGTGGATCCGCCGCCCATGCTGTTGACATTGCCATCGCTGCTCAGCGCCAGGGTTGTCAACGTCTCCAAGATGAGCAGAGTTGCGAGTAGAGCAAAGAGATTATGCAACATGTTGTCAAGAAATTGTTATAGTTTCTTTCTTTTAAAATTTAATTATAGTTATATACGTGTGGTTAATTATTCAGTTATGTTCTGTAAATTCTTTCACTTCTTAGCAACGCGTAAAACACATTTTATTTTATTAATGTAAATAACTGTATATATATATATTTTTTTTGTTTTTTTTTTTTGAAATTTGATTAATTGAATTTTTTAAAGCGCTGTTCAATTTATGCTTGGATTTATTTAAATGTTGCACATTTAATTAATTTAATTTTTCCTTGTTTTTTTTTTATTATATTTTTTCCTTTTCCTTTTGTGATTGTGCGCTGCAAATAGAGGGAAATAGAAATTATGAAATGTCATGGCATATTTTATCGATGGCTCACATAAATTTGCGATGAAATTAAAGGACACGCTCCAATTTGTTTATATTTAATACAGCGTCTAAAAGCCGACTCTCCTGATTTATATGCAGCCAAACAGCCAAACCCGGGACTGAGCGGCATATAAAAATAATAAAAAAGAAAAAACAAGCAGTGCAAATTCTTGATTGAATTTCGCCTGACGTAAGCGGATTAAAACGAAATTCTATGAACAAAAAGAAAAAAAAGCAGAAATAATAATAAAGCGAAGCATAAAACAAAAATAGCGGTCAAGTCATAAAAACGCAACAGACAAATGAAAAGCTACGATAGCCATAGCCGAGGCAATGAGCAGCACATAAAAGGACAACAGTCCAGCTACAGTGGCGAGCTATATAGAGCCGAAGATTGCCCTTTGAACCAGACGCTGTCTGCTGGATTAATTCCCAGCTACTTCCGTCGACACGTAGCCAAAGGCCAACAGGCAATAGCCAATGGCCAATGGACGCCGCTTCAATTACGATAATAACTGAGCTATGGACGCAACACGTGCTCGGACTTTAAAGTTGAGCTTAAAAGCAAATTCCAATTAACATGTATTAATTATATATTTATTTTGCAATTATATTTGATCTCTGCATCATGTTTTCCCCTATTCAATTGTCCACCTTTTCACTGTTTTTTATTTTTTATTTTTTTGTTTTCTGTTTTCTGTTTTGTTTTCTACCTAATCAAGTTGCCGTTTTGTGAAATGCAGATAAACGTAGCACCGTCTGACCATTATGAACTGCCTCCAGCAACCCCTGGCCAATAACTCGACCAGTTGTCCGGCACTTGGACAGGCTCTCACCCTTTTGTAACCCAGCAAGTGCCATGACCATCATCATCAGCATCAGCATCAGCATCATCATCATCATCATTAAATCCCTCGTCTCGGGGCATCATCGTTTGCTCTGCTTTGCTTTGCATGTATAAGAGGAGACGTCGCTACGGGCACGTTGCCCTTACACACAATCACATATACCCTGTAGCTAATATTTTAAGTGTAAATATTTGTATGAATGCAAAAATAGAATACTAGATAAATATTATAAACCATATAAGATAGAAATGAATGGGCCTGGACTGTTAGAAACAGTCTGCATAGGAAGTTTAAAATTGAAATCTATATTTAAAATTTAAATAAAGCAAAGAATACAAATATTATTAAAAAAATAACATACATTCGAAGCCTTTTAATATTTTCTTATGCTATCCAAGAATTTTAAAAATAAAATATATTATATGTATGAACTTTCTCCTATTTTGGGCTCTATAATTGTCTATTAAATTTTTATTATATTTCTCCAATAAATTATTTTTATAAATTTCTTATAATAAAATATCATTGACTTTTCATATTTTTGTTTCTTGCAATTATTATTTTTATTTTAAACAGTTTTTTACACAATTGTAGCGCCTAAAAAGGTAGAAATGCATACATACAAATATTTTTTAATATTAAAATAGCATTTTGCATGGCAATTTAATTATGTGATTTATTTTTTTAATATAAAATATTTTAAAATGGGTTTTTGCCTCGTTTTAATATATTTATTATTTTAAATAAATATTTATTTGAAACATATTTGTTTCAATAATTAATTTTAAATATTTTTTTAGGAAATCTGAGAGATTTAAGCGAAAAAAAAATCAAAATAAAAACCATAATACAAAAATTCGAAAAAAAAGAAATTAAATATTTATTCGAAGTACCAAAGGTTAAACAAATATATTTATAAATAATAAACTAAAATATAGAAGAGCTGCCAATCACAGCTTCTCAGTCGGTATACCTACCATTTTAAGATATCATTTTGTTCAGATCAATTCAAAGTAATTTACAATGAAATTTTTAATAAAAATTTTGATGCACAAAATATTTAAAAGTTTTGTTTATTTAATTTATTAAAAATAAAAAAAAAATAATTGCTTCTGTGAATGTACAAAAAAAAAATAATATATATACATATATTTGTATATTTAGAAATTAACAGATAAAGATAAAGGGTATCCATCCCATCAGATAACTTTCCAGCTGGTTATCTATTTGACATTTTCTTCTGTCTGTTCATGTCATAAGCGCAAAGCAATTTGCTTCGCCAGCTGTAGCTCGCGCGCTGCAGACCTACAGCACGATACAGGACTCGACTCTAGTCAACTATTTTGCCATTCAAGTTTTCGCTCTATTGCAATATGAATGCATTTCAATTAAAATGCTGGCGATGCTTTCTTAATAACAGCTGTTGTGTGGTTTATGCGCTGCGTTCTTCGTGTTTTTGTTTGTCTTTGCATTGTGTCTGTGTTATTGAAATCAATTTGTAAACTTAATTGAATTTTGGTTTTAGCTTTAACTCACAACTTTTCAACGTTCACTTGTAATTTGCCTAAAAGTAAGCCACACTCCATGTGGGAGGGAGAGCTGGAGTCGAGTCGCTTACATGTTTGACATGTGTATTAGCCGCCAGATGGGGGACACACTATGTGCCCAGAGCCTTTGCGCTATGCATATTTTAAAATGTTTGTTCACAGCCCAGCGATTTGGTTGAAGGCAGCGGCACGCCCACATCCATGCTGGCTGTGGCAAGCAGCAGGCTTTTTGTATTATTGCCAAAAGTTATTATGCCGTGGCATTCCGTGAATTTCGCTTTGTGTTGCATACCTTGCGGCTGGCTGAAAGTTGTACTAGTTTTTTTTGATCATATATATATTTATATATATATATGTATATATATGCCTAATATATATATGTATACAATTTTTGTTGTATTTGCTTGAAGAACTTTAAGCGCGTGATTTTTGCAATTTGGCTAATAGCGAAAAGTCAACGTTGCGCTGTCGGCTTTGAATGCTCGCTGACAGTGAGTAATGGAAGAAAGAGAGAGGCAAACAATGCAACGAGCATAATGGGCACAGTATTTATCCTTTTCCACTCTCTCCCCCTCTCCTTCTTCCTCTCTCTCTCACCCTCTCCCCCCACTCTCTCCCTGCCATTTTGTCTCGCTTTCCTGCTGAGCGCATTTAAATCAATATTAATAGCAATGTTTACGCCCCCGCAGACTGGCCAAGAATGCAACTGCCACACGCGGCAACTCCAATTGGAGATTTACCTACTTTTTCTCACAGTTTTCTTCTTTTTACTTTTTTTTGTGTGTGTGTGTGTGTGTGTGTGTATTGTATTTGGTGTAGTGTATTCTTTTGGCTGGCCAGACAGCAAGCCTAGAGAGGCAGTGCGTGTGCAGGACTCGCCTCCTGCCAAGTTCTGCATTCAGTCGCTTGTGCATAATAAATCAATTTACATTTTCTCTCGCCACACGCAAAAATGAAATGCAAATAACGGCAACAAACCATGAACGATGCAGCATATAGTACTCTACAGCATGAACACCAAGAACAGGCAGGCCCAGGCCGAGCTGAAGCTGGATGCCATGGGAGATGGCAGAGAAAGAGACAAAGTGAGTGAGTGAGAGGGAGAGAGAGAGAGAGGGAGAGAGAGAGAGAAAGAGCGCGCGGGACATGGGCTAAGGAGCTGGCAACACTTTTCACCGCAGAGATTTACGCGCACTTAAATCACAGCCACCAGAATTGATCGCCATCAATGTACATAAGCATTAAAAATAAAACATGCACCAATTGATGCGAGATAGCTGCTCGACTAGGTTGTACCCTGCAGTCAAAGAGGCAGCTGTATATATATATATATATATATATATATATATATATATATATATATATATATATATATATATATATATATATATATATATATATATTCATTTATTTTTATATATATATATTCATTTATTTTATACTGAGTTTAATCCAGACATATGGGATATATAAGTTCACAGGATGTAAAAAATATCATTAAAAATATATAACAGACTATATCAAATGTTCTTTAATTTCCCATACTCTCTCACTCTCTCTCTCTCTCTCTGTCTGTCTACCTCCCTCTCAACTGATAGCCCTTGTTATATAATATAACATTTACAGGGTATAAATGGCAACAACTTTGAACGGAAGCTGCCACGGTAGCCACCAGAGCTGCCAGAGCCGCCGGCAGTTGAACATTTCAGTAAAAGTCGAAGAGTTTGCACTTAATGTGACACTTAATGAGCATAAAATATGTTAAATACCAACAGTTGTTGCTATTGTCCCGCTCAAAGGACAATTCCAGATGTGAATTTTATGTAAAATTGTTGATGTGCACCAACAGTTGGTCGGTCAGATCATGTCTCAATCATGCTGTTGCCTTACTGTAATGTAAGTAGCAAAAATATATTTAAAGTTCAACAGAATTTTATAGAAGTACAACAAATAGCTATTTTCCTTTTTTTGTTATTTATATCATAAATATATATATTCTGCAAGTTTTTTTCAAAAAATATATTATTTGTTTGATGTAGCTTATTGCTTTAAGCCTTTACTACATAGCTGTTGGGATATTCTAAAAGTTGCCCAAAAAAAAAAAATCAAATATTTTTCATTTTTTTTACCTTTTGAACTTGTTTTATGCTCAACAAAATCTCTCAATTAGTAACTTATACAAATAAGTAGATAAAAAGCAGCTTTCCTTTATTGTAATATCTGAGCCAAGTATCTGCTCCTGAGAGTACGCTGAGGGATAAACTGGAATTTTTATTAATAATGTAAAAAAAAAAACAAGTAAATCAAAAACTTTGTAGTTTTATCCTATGTTGTTTTATCCTAAAAAATAAACCATAATAAAATAGTCCTAAGACTAATTCTGATTTGGGAACTTCAGAAATCTTGTGAGCACTCGCAGCCGTTATCAATGATATATAAATATATATTTATAAAGCATTCTTAAAGAAATGTTCCTATGCAACAATATACATTTAAGTAGACTAGAAAATTTGGTAAATTATTTTGCTATATGACGGCAGCAACAAAATTTTTAAGAGGAAACATTTTTATTATATTTGCTTTTTTGTCGTATTTTTAAAATAAATAAAAAATATATAAAAACAATTAATTATTGCTATTTAAACCCATTTTAAGTGATAAAAATCACATATCTCACGTCTGACAGAAAACTGTGAAGCGCCCTGTGAACGCAGCTACCTGTGTATAAATTATAAATTATTTTAAAGCTTAAAAATTCCGTTTCATATGCTATTTAAATTTAATTTAAAATATCTTGCTTGATTTAAAAGTTATGAGTAAAAGCGCCACTGTGCTTCGGTTGAAATGGGATTTTAGATAATCCTTTCATAAGTTCTTTACAAGTCTATACACATATCGTGATTATTGTTATTATTCTAGGCTTACGTACAGCTTTTCAATAACCAGCTTAAATTCTTAAACATCTGCCGTTAGCAAATCAAAAAATCAGCCTTTGTCAACTGGCAGTTGCTAAGCAAACACAAACTAAAACTAAATAAATAAATAAAAATATGTATTCATAATAATATATTGCCAAAAAAACGTTCATTGTCTCAGTTATTAAATTGTTTTCAACTATAAATATTAAATTTACTTTGATTACACAAAATTGTTTTCATGTTTCTTGCATTATTATTTGAAACTGAGTTATTGAAATGCAATGGGCTTACCCATGCTCACTGCTAATAGAAACACATTTATTGGCTGTTATTAAACCACAATTGCAGAACATGTACAGTTCTCGAACTACGCACACACAGAGAGAGAGAGAGAAAGAGAGAGAGAGAGAGCTCTTAATGGCACTCAGCACATGGAACACTTTAACGCCTTGGCTAGTCTGGTGTTCAGAGTGAAAAGTTCGGGATTAAGTTTTCAGGCAATGCAATGCTTGATTTTTCATGCGTAGCTGTAGTAAAACTTGCTTAAGGAGTTAAATACGTTGAAATTGCCATGGGGCCGGCATGGAGTTGGTGTTGGAGTTGGAGTTGGAGTTGCAGTTGATGTTGCTTAAGCGCTGCAACGGAAGCAACGCATAAACAAAACAAAACAAAGCGAAAGCACACACAAAAGGCAACATTTTGCAGCATTTGAGCATTTGAGCATTTTGGTGCTGCTGCACGCATTAATAAACAAAGCAGACAGCCAAAAGTGTTTAATAACTCACAGCGGCAGCAAGGGGGCGAGTCGCATTCGAATTGGACTTGACTGCAAATGGGCGAATGAGTGAGTGTGCAACTGATCTGGCTGACAGCTGCTTGCAGTGTAACTCTGCTCTTTTCTATCGATTCATTCAAGGAAAGTTTCTCGGAAAATAGAGGGAATACCAAAGTTTTTGAATATAGGAAAAATACTTAGCAAATTTTACAATGCTATAAATCGTAGCTTAAACATTGACTTTGGATATATGACTATTGTCATAAAACAAGAAATTCTTTAAATATTTTATTTTACGTTTATATTTTAGAATGATTTATCTACTTGTCTTTCTGATTCATAGAATGTATTATGTAATGATAAAAGCCAAGTTTTGGTCGGTAACATAATAAACAAACGATCCACAATATATCAATACAAACTGCACTTCCATCCTAACATACCTGACTGAAGAGTCCACCACAGAAAAAGACTCAAGAGCAGATACCCAAAACTCTTACCGGATCACGTCATCTCATTTTCATCTCAATATTGAAAAATCCCTCAACTTCGCTAAGAGTCTCGTCTACACAAACCAAAGAAGTCTAGTTTTACATTTTATCATCCAATACTATACAACGACAAACTAGAAAAGCATTTGCAAATGCAAATTATAAATAAAATTTAATTTTATAAAAAAAAAACCAGTGTTAATAATAATAATTTAAATAATTTAATGATCTCCAAAAAGTCTTGAATAAAGAATAGATAACATTCAATATATATATTGACATTCTATCTTATATATTGACTTTTATCATCTATTTAAATCTTAAATCTACTAAGATGAAATTATAATCAAATAAAAAAATTCCTAAAGATAATTAAACTTGTTAAATATCTAAAATTTATGTCAAAAATCTCAAATTTCTCTCTCTCAATTATATTTATTCTCTCATTTTTTCAAGCCTTTCACTTTCTTCTTTGTGCAATTTGTATTCTATTTCCAAAATTTATAAACATATATACATGTAAAAATATATTAATAATTTTGTTAAATTGGCCTTAGCTATATACTTGAATTCAAACGTTCTTCGTCCACGATTACAGCTGTAATCGAGATAGTTTAAATGTACATCTGATGGAAGAAAATTCAAGGACTACATTGTACAAATTTCAAACTCTTTGCTTTTGTAATGCTTCTCTTTCGTAAACATTAAACATTTTTTAATATCAAAAAATGTATCAATAGAAAATTCAACAAACCAAAGCTCGGACGAAGCATCAGCAACTCAAACAAGCTACCAGCTCTTGGCTAAAAGGTAAAGCAATGCTGAATTTTAATAATGTCAAGGACTTGAAATATTAGCAAATATATTGTATCATATAAAATCAATGATTCTTTAAATAAAATATTTAATTTAAATAAATTATTTAATTTAATCTCAAAGATTTAAAATATTTAAAAAAATTCTATCGTCATATATATATAATTATCAAACTCAAACTATCCATTTAAGCTTGGATCATCAACTTGTGATCACTTATTAATATTGGAGCTAGTCGTGTTGCCTGTCAGTCAGTCAGCAGCTTTTACATGTTATATCTCTTGACAACTTACCGTGTCAATGTCTTTGTTGCAGAGGGCAAGAGTTTCAGCTGGTTTCTAGGCAATCAATTTATAAATAAACCAACGAGACGACAACGCGACGCATTTTCATGTTTTGTTGCTGATCTGTTTTTGCAACATTTGCACAAGAACTTAATTAGGCAGATGCGATAGATACGATAGAGAGAAGCAGACACAGTGACGCCGGCAAATACGCACACACACACAGGCAAACACACGTATATACACCGACATGTATTTTGATGTACCTCTAAATATATGTATATATATATATATATATTTGGGCGCAGTAATTGCTTAAAATAGCATCATGATTAATTGATAAAGCAGCTTCTATTTAGCAATTGCAATTACAATATTAGGATTAGAATACAATTCGTGTTGCCCGCTGCACTCGAACAACAACAAACGAAATACGCTATCAACGAACTGAAACTGAGGCACACAGAACAAACTGCGATGAGCAAAGGACAACCGCGCGTTACGACAGCCGATTTGGCACTGAAACGAAGCAACAAACGAACACAGCATCAGCAGCAGCAGCATCGACAGCAGCAGCAGCAGCACTAGCCGACGAAGCCGAAGCCGAGGACCATTCATAGACCCGAGACGAAATGCAGACAAAATCCATCGTTTGGTCTTCGTCGTCATGTTAGGCGAAGGCCCAACCAAGGCACTTGGTCCCGGTCCCAATACAGTTTTAGAAAATCAGATTGGATAAGCAGATGGCATCGTGCTATATTATTCCATTTGATGGCTAATTCACTTATCATAACATATCACTTAACCATATGCATATCACAAAATATAATATCTACTAATAAGCTTATGTCAGAACGTTGTTCAGAACAAACTTTGATTTAGAAACTCTTTATAAAATAAATATATATATATAATATTTATATAATATATTATTATATATAAAACATAAGTATATACATAATACATATTTGATTTACAATTTTAAATACATGTGTACATATACATATATAAAAATCTTATGATATATATTAAACTATGAACAAAAAAGCAAATAGCTTCAAAAATTTTTAAAAAGTTTAAAGAAATTAAAAAATTATAATAAAAAACTATCTAGTTTAAAAAATTCTGGAAAGCTAAAAAAAAATCCAATTTTTTTTTAAATTTCCAAGGAAAACTTGAAAATATAAACATAATACTCTTATAAATTAATAGAAATTTCCTAGCCGCATTCAATAAGTTGTTTAAATGATTTAACAAAGTTAAGCTTCCATTAAAAAATAATTAAGAATATCTTAAAATATTCAAATGAAAATTTATAATTAAAAAAGATAGGTGTCAGCTTTAAGACTCTTATAAAAAAAAAAAAAAACAAAAATTCCTGGCTGCATTCAATGTCTAGTTTAAATGATAACAATGAGTTCATGATATAAAACTTTTTAAGTTTTTTGGAAAAGATTTTAATGAAAACTTGAAAATATAAATATGAAATAGATTATAGGCTCAATTTCATCTTTAAGATTCTTATTGATTCACTGGAATATATTCTTTATTTCTTAAAGACATTTATGAATCTAAGCTAGATGTTCCTATTACTTCAATAATATAATATATCTGTTAAACTAAGCTTAGCATTTTGAACAAATAAATTAACAACATTTATGATTTTAAAAATGTAGACAGTATACAGTAAGTATAAAACATATATGCAGCTGTGTTCATAAAAATAATAGTGTGACTGATGTGTTGAACAGCAGAATTTGGTGATTTAAATTGTTTTCAAAATATTATGTTTATCACAAAACTTTGCTATCCAACATTTCAGTCGGACTATTTTTTTTATGATCACAGCTGTATATAAAAGCATATTTTTAATAGTCTATAGTATGTATATAAAAGTAGATAGTCTGAAGTATTAAATAAATATACATGTAGCTAGTTTATACCATTTACAGCAGATGGCATTTGAAAATAGACAAATATTGCGGCTGAAGAGTTTTTACATTTCAGTCTCTGCATTTAACATACACATGTTCAATGTAAATTAAATGTATGCTCGAGCTTTGAATGCGTACCAAATCTTAATGTACTTTGAAATATGTGTATGCTAAATGTAATGGGTGTGTTAGAAGAATTTAGAAGTAGTGCAAGTTTTTATGGCCAACATGTGAGAAAAAAATGTTAAAACATTTTAAATGGGGAAAGTGCTAAATGGAAAAAACGAAATTTATGATTTTTTTCTAAATACATATAACTAAAAGAACACATCGTGTTCAAATAAATCACATAAAGTACGCCTTACTAGATGTGTTTTAACATTTATGTTGTGAAACTTTTGCTTGTAACATGCCTATCAGCTCTTAAGCTGTTCTGCTTAACGCCATGCCCCAAGCTAACTTAACAGCAGAGGCAATACAACATTTGTGTGACCACTAACAGCGAACTTTTAATACTCATCCCCTGCAGCAAAAGCTTAACATACGCTAATGTTAGAATGTTAAAATTGACCAGTATTACCCCAAAAGCTATGTAGGAGCTTTAAAAGTTGCGCTGCTTAGCTTTAACTCTGTAAGCTCAACTTTTTTTTGCGACAGTTAACAGAAGCTTTTTACACTCGGCGCTTCCTCATTGACTCTAAAAACTGACAGTTCGAAAGGCAGCGAATGTCCGGGAACAGCTGATTGTCAAAATAAGCAACCCCCGGCCCGACCCTTAAGTCGTGGCAGCCAGCCATCAGCTGGAGCTAGAATAGCAAGTTTCTGTTCAATGTTTCAGTTTGTACTCGAATGGAAACCCGTAGAATCATGCGGTGCGTCACCAAGTGACGTCCACACTTAGTCAAAACAGTTACGCGCGACTCAGTGTGTGTGTGTGAGTGTGTTTGTTTTTGTGTTTGTGTATGTGAGTGTGTTTGTTTGTGTGTGACTATTGGTGTGTGGAGTAACATTGAAAAACGCCTGGGCCAGACAATTGCCAAAAACAAAAATAAGTGTAAAGAGCCAACAGCGAACAGAGTGAGCCTTGACCTCAAGCAATGCAAGTGCAATACGAGCAACAAAAGCGCAGAAAAGGCAGCAGCAGGCAAAACAAAAGCTAGACAATCGGAAAAGTCAGAAGTGGGCGCAACATGACGCCCACGGCGAGTCAATTAAGCCTCGCGCAGCTGTAAAAAAAATAAAAACTATAATAACGAGATATTAAAGGTGCATCCAAAAGGGAGCGAAAGCGAAAAACCTTTATAGAAAATTGACGGCGCAGCAAAAACAGTAAAAACAACAACAACCACAACAACAAGAAAATTGTGGCAACAGCAGCAACAGCATCCGCTGCTGTGGAGCATGGGTTCATGCTTTAGCAGCTGTGTTGCCGCCACCGCCACAAACTCCACCGCCACAAATTCCACAGCCTCATCGTCTTCCTCCTCGGTCAGCTCCACCAACTGCGTGACGGCCGTCGCCAGCAGCTGGCTTCTTTGGTAAGCCTCAAGCCCTGAAGCGCCCTGCCCACAACCACTGCCCGCCTCCAATCGCATAGTGCATACAGTTAATTAAAATTGCATTTTGTTTACCTTGTGCCATACATACACGCACACACACACACACACACACATGGAGAGGAAGAGAGAAGCGCGTATGCTATGCCAGGGCAAATCCAATAAGCGTACTGCTGACTTGGCAATCAATAGAAGCTTAAAGGTAGCGACCCCGCCCTATCGCCCGGCTAGTAATTAGCGCAATTCGTGTGCTCAACTGCTATTAAACGTCACGCTTTATGTCCAGGCCAGGTTCTTGGCTTGAAATTGCATTGACAAACATATTTTGCGGCCCACCACCCGCCGCGCTCTGTGGCAGGGTCAACAGCCTAAAAGTATGCAACGGCTGAGTGCGTGCTGCCTGCGCTGCCACGAAACAATGGCCGGAAGGGGCTTCACTTGCCCTATGCCCATACGTAAACAACAGAATATGAAAAGCAATGCCCAGCTGGGACACTCAGCTAATACCCTAACTGGATGACAGAACTAGAGCGAGTGTTTGCTTTTAGAAATGTATCTAATATCCTGAATGCAACAAAGTTTTAAACAAGTTCAGAGAATTTTGAAAATCCAAACTTTCCTTTACTATATATATCACATGCTGCCTGATAAATTCATAATACCCCACCTTAGAGCCTTTCGACGACAGCTGTAGAGTAAAGCTAACAGATTGCATTGTTCTTTTTGCAGGCGTCGTCCCAGGGCGAGAGCTCGTGCTGCAGCGGGCACCGATGAACCGGAAGCGGAGCTGCTGTCGGCCACCAGTGAACGTTGCCAGCGACGCGGCCTCGTCTATCGCATATTAAAGTTCAAACGGAAACAACAATGTCCACAGTTTCTGGACAGGTATTGGGAACAGCAGCCCAGCTATGCGAAGCTGCAGAACGACAGGTGAGCCGAGGCTAATCAACGACTCAATCAGTTGAACAAATATTTTGGTTTTGTTGTAGTGCCCTAACGGATATACAGCTGCAAAATCTGGATGTGCACAAGCTGCTCAATGCGACGGCGACGCCCAGCAAGGAGACGGAGCTGCAGAACTATACGCGTATGGCCAGCTCAAGGGCCAGTTCGTCTCTCGATCTGGAATGGGAGCATGAATACTCACAGCTGCGCCAGTATCAACAGCGCCAGCAAAAGGAGCAGCAACCACAACAGGATACAACGGCCCGAGTGGCTAGCCAGCCGTGCTACTCATCTCTGGACCAATTGACAACGGCGGCATCGCTGGCCGCCAGTCACGGCCGGCATGCGGCAGCGCGTCAAGCGCGACTGGGCGGTCAACGCTATGGCGGCTCCTTTACGCGCACCTCCTGCTGCTCGTCCACACAGAACTCCTGGTCACACATATCCACGCCCGAGTCGCTCGAATGGGACATCGATGCCGAGCAGGAGCAGCAGCGGCAGCTGCGCCAAGAGGATGACAACCTGGATGAGGAAACACTTAAACTGTTGCATCAAATCGAACAGCTCAAACATCATGTGCTTCAAGAGACTGGCGACGGCTTAAGCATGGGCGTGGGCGTAGGCGTGGGCGTGGCTGTGGAGGAGCTCACCGAGGGACTACAATTTCGAGCATCGCATTTTGGTGTGGCGAACGGCTCAGAGCTGGAGCTCCATATTAGTTGATTTGTGCACTGTGTATATATAATTCGTATAAGCCATGTATAAATAATGTACGAGAGACCTACAAAGGACCTGTAAGGCACGGACTAATGAACTAAACGAAACGATAGAGATGTGCTTCAAAAAAAGCTCCATTAGAACACACGTTTTAAAATACCTTTTAATAACAGATATTTATTGCCTAAGTTTCAAACACTCCCCATCAGAAAGAAACATTTATGAAATGTCGTAAAAAAAATTGAGAAATACTTCGAACAACCGAAGATACGCTTGCAGATATAGGAGATATTGAACTATATAAATAAGATATAGCTATAGGATAAACTACAATTTCACAAGTCATTTTCAGCATGAATGAGTCCGTAGTCCGAGTTCCGTATACTTAACTAATATTTTGTTGAAAGCTGTAATGGAATATACATTTATCCGATGACGATATCTAATGGAGCCTGTTTTAAGCAGACAGTAAATCATATACATACATATACATATATATGTATATCGTCTTTATATATACAAATATATACAAATAATTTCTTACGATCTGCAAGTGTACATTGGATATAAGATCCGATTTGATTCCTAAAAGAAACTCTAAACTTTGGTATCGTATCGTCATCGAAACTCCAAACTAAATTATTGCGCAATTCAAGTGCCTCGCAAACTACACACACTACACACACTTTCTTTCAACTCTGGTGCTACAAAGTAGCCTCACACACACACTCACGAACTATCCTATGAAAAAAAAAGAAAAATAACTATGTTTATCATATCGCAACCAAAGATTTGACCTAATATATTACAGTTATAGAACAAATGCTAACTCCTAATTATGTTAAATATTTTTATGCAAAGAGATTCACCCACTTGAACAAGACAACTTACAGAACTTATAAAGCAGTTAAATATAATATAATTAAATATGCTCCATTTCGTTATGTTTTAGAGATTTATGCTTAATGCAGTTGATTATACAGATGAATATGAATATAAATATGAATATTGGTGGCACACAAATGCAAAGTAATTATATTTTCAAAGTTTATTAGGGAAAATGCAAACAAAATACAAAGGTACGTCCTTATAGAGCGAGTATTACACATGTATCTATATGTATATGTATATTTAGTAGTAGTTGTTGTTGCGGTTCAACTGCGACCGACTAAAACTCTTTTCCTTTTAAGACTAAAACTAAACTGATTAAAGAAACGTTTGTAGAAAACAATCTATCCACATTTGTGATTCGTTTTTACTTCTTGGTTGTTTTTTTATGTTGGTTTTTTTTTTGTTTGATTTTTGATTTTTGGCTCGTTTTCATTTTGATGCACTTAAGTCTTTATGGCAGTTCTTGTTGTGTCTCGAGCTCTAACCGAAGATGCCGGTTATTTTATTCTTTATTTTGTCAAGCGTACTGGGCTTCGGCTGCAATTGAAGATGAGAGATCTTTGTGTAAGTATATTTGTGGAATATATAGTTAAAATTGCAATGCTTTTAGCGTTCTATTCTAATTGGTAAATTCTGATTGTTGTTTAGAGATCTTACACCCAAAATGAAGGCTATTGATATTTTTAATAATTTTGTAGAATTTATACTTCAAAATAGACAAGTTTTTTTTAATAAATGAAAACGAAGCTATATCTAGAAGCTTTAATAATCCAAATAAGAAAGAGCCCTATTTGTTCTATAAAGTTAAATTCCTTGCCATCCCATGCTGATAAGATCTTATCATTTAACACCTATCCGAGCATAACTCATATATTTTGAACAAACTAAGAATGTTCCATAATATGATATAATCGAATAATCAAACATTTTTATGACTACAGTTTCAAAAGGAATAAACATATAAACAGATATACATCGGGTCAGTTATTGATACTGGATTAAGAGCTTATGCATAATATATATTATTTAATATATATAAACGACGTATTCTTCTATGAGCATTCCCCAATAACTAAATTATAATGCCGTTAAGAGTTAAAAATATCGTTTTTCCTTCAGATTTATATATAAATTTCTGGCAGTTCAACATTCGGAAGCATCAAGCGTCTAGTGCATTGAAACTCTCATTTTCTGTGAATAATACATACAAACTCTACTTAGCTTACCGTTGTATCAACTGGTTGCGCCTGTTGCAGCTGGCCATAATTGGAGCCATAGCTATGGCCATAGGCCTGGCCTGTCAAATCCTCGACCTGTTGTTGTCCGAAATCATCTTTATCTTGCAGCAACTGTTGCTGTGTTTGGCCAGCATCGCTAGCCTGTTTATAGTTTGAATTCCAGTCAAGTTCCTGCTCCTGCTGCTGCTGTTGGCCACCATCGATTTGACCATCATTCCAGCCCAGGTCCGTTTCCTGCTGCTGACCGAAGTCCTCGAGCTGCACTTGTTGCTGCTTGGTGGGTTCATTGCCGGCAGCACGACTCCACTTACCTAATGTGGCGCTGGCCGAAGCGGATGAGCCATCGGCGCTGCCACTGGCTGCAGCCGAAGCGCTGCCCACAGGCACGTTAATCGTGTAGTCCGTGCGACGATAGTCGTAGCCTACATTGGCATTACCTGAACCGCCGCGATTATAGGGCAACGGCGGTGGTGTGGACACCATGGGCATTGGCTGAGGCAGAGGCGCCTTCGTTTCACCCTCCAGACCGGGCTCATCGTCTTCACTGTACGACTCCTCATAGGTATGTGGCGGCTGATCGCCGCGATCTTTGGAGAAAATTGGTTTCTGCACGGCAGTCGCGTTGGTGGTGCCCGAATCAATAATATAACCAGCATTTCCACCAGGCAGCTGGATCAATCCCTGACTTAGCAGATACAGTGTGCGACGCCAGATGCTCAGTTCCTGGCCATACTTCTTGTACTTCGTTTGCAGCTTTTGCAAGCGCCAGTGCTGTTTGGACTCCCAGCTTTGTACCTCAGACTCTGGCAAGATCTTGCGATGGTTTAAGTAGGTCAGATATTGGAGCTCCTCATCGCGGAACTGTTGCAGTTCAAAAAGTGAGATGCCATAGTAACGAGCCACGGCCATGATCCGTTCAAATTCCTTGAGCTGCCACTCCTTGATATCACGCCTCGTTTCCTCACTCTGACGTTGCCAATCGCGCAGTTGACGCAGTGTCATGTTCTGGGTGCCAATGAATCCGTATAGTCGATCACGCTCCTTCTGCTGCCAGTCTGTGAGCACAATGAGGGCACGCTGTTCAAGCAGATGTTCCTTGGCCATGTTGCCAACGTAGATGCTCTGGATGGGCGCCAGTTGTTCAAGCGACACGCTATAGAGATGCGCTAGCTTATGCTGATAGCTGTTGTCCGCTGCGAGCAGCTGCAATAGCTCTCCATCGGTGATAATAACACTGGAGCCAATCTGACGTAAACGCTGACGCTCCTGCTCCTTCCAGTCATTGCTCACCACCAGGCTATCCACAACCAGCCCCATGTCGGCCAGGCGCTGCAGTTTCTCATGAATGAAGATGCGTAGCTCCTCAGCACTGACACGATACTGTGGCGCCAGTATGGAAACATCGCGCAGCAACAGCTGCTCCAATGCATTGCGATTGATGGGATGACGGACAACGGTCTGGTAAATGCGTTCCAATTCCTTTGTTTGCCAGGACATACCATAGCCTCGCTCAATCTTACGCAAATCCAAGAGACGCTTCAACTCATTCTTATACCACAATTTCAGCTCTTCAATGGTGATTTGATACTGACGCACCACGTCTAGCAAATGTTTCTGATCATTAAGCAGCTTCAATTGCAGCTCCTCGATGGTCCACTTTTGACGACGACGCAACTGTTGATTGATCATATCCTGAATATGCTGCTGTTCCTTCAGCTGCCACTCCTCCACGGTTATGGAGCCAGTGATGAGGCCTTCATCGGCCAATTCTCGTGCTGATTGCTCCAGCCACAAATGGATATCCTCGACGGTGATGTGATATTGCTGTGCCAATCGCTCATAGAGGGGCTTGTTGCGTATCAGGTACAATTGGAACTCCTGCCAGGTCATGGGCTTCAAATGCACTTCACTGCGCAGGCGTGCGGTCAACTGTTCCTTCCAGGGCTGAAAATCTGTTGACTGATCAGTAATGCTGACGATCTCTTCGTAGTTAAAATTATCATGGGGCTTCTCAATGACACCAATTAGGGATAGACGTGCCGTTTCCTTTTGCACCCACTGTTCCACCTGCTCCACGGTCAGATGATAGTCATTGGCAATGCCGTTCAGACGTGACTTGTCGCGCTTCAAGAAATCCACAAACTCCTGATAGGTAGCCGAATCCTGCTGTTGCTTGAGCCAGTTGTTGAAGCCGTTGCTAATCTGCTTTTGCCATTGGGTTTGCTTTTCAAACTGCACAAGTCCCGAGCTCTGCAGACGGCGCAGTTCATCGTGCAGCCAATTATCGACCTGCTCAATGCTCACATGATTCGTTTGTGACACGCTGTGCAGGTGGGCGAGATCCTTGCGCAGCTTACGCTCCACATCCTCATAGTTCAAGTCCTGCTGGTGCTTCAATAGCAACTCAATGAGACGCTCCTGTTCGGCTATCTGCCATTTGGCCAGTTTTTCCACCTTGGCATTGCCCGTGGTCTTCAGATTGATGAGCTGCTGGCGCAACCATTGCTCAATTTCCTCCACATTCACCGAATATTGATTGCCCAACTTTCGCAGACGTTCACGTTCCTTCTGCAGTTCCATTTCGAATTCCACATAGCTGATGTGCGTTTGCTCTTTGAGCAGATTCTGCAGGCGTTCCAATTCCGTTACTTGCCAAGCGCTGAGCGATCTGAGCGATGTCTCCGTGTTTCCTCTCAAACGTTTCAGTTCCGATATCATCCATTCCTCAATTTGTTCCACATTCAGACGATACTGATCAGCCAACTGATTGAGATGCGCACGATCTGTCAACAGTTTTTTCTCAAACTCGGCTGTGGACAGACTATTCTTATATTCGGCAAACAGTGACTTGATGTAATCGCGCTCAACCAACTGCCAATTCTGAAGCTTCTCAATTTCGAATTGTCCCTTCTTCTGCAGATCGTCAATGACCTGTTTGATATATGTCTCAATTTCCATAACGCTCACATGATGTTGCTCAGCCAGGCTCAGCAGGAAATGACGATCGTTCTGCACCTGTAAATCATAAAGAAAATGTTATTATAAATGGTATTTTATATAAAATAATATATTTATATATATATATATATTTATTAAAAAAATATATATAAAAAAATAGTATAATCTTATAATAATATTAAATAAAAATATATACAAAAAATATTATAATTTTTTTTTTTAATATATTCTTAGCTATTATTATATTTAAGGTCAAAAATGTTTTCCACCCCAAAATATTTAAATTCTTAGCTTAAAAATAGCTTGTCAATTAGAAATTGTTTACGCTCGGAATTTTAGGCATTTTTGGTGCGATAATAGCTGAGGGAAAATTATGTTCTATTTAAAGTTTTATACGCTTAAAAATAGCAGCCAAATTAATCTCTCTTCGACTTGAAAACAAAAAAAAAATAAATAAAAACAATAAATTTTAGTTTAATGAGCTATAAATGAATTCAAATTGAATTAACTGATAGACGATCCATTAATTTAATATTTTATTCTGTTGTCAACTAAGAAGATTGGAAAACTGAATTTCTTGATATTCAAATTGAATTCATATACCTGAACTATTGTTTGAGCTAGAGAAGCTAAAGGAAATACTATGATAATACTAATAGTACATTCTAATATTAAGATTCTATACTGCCTTTTTTAAAAATGAACTCAACCCAACAAGCAAATAACGCATACACACCTTGTTCGCAAACTGTTCCATTGTGATGTTGGACTGCGACTGCAACAGCGACAGTATGCGCTGATGTTCGGCCTGTTGCCAGGCCGTCAGCTGTTCGATGTTGAGCTTGCCCTGCTGCTTGAGCCGTTCGATCTCAGACTGGACCCAGCGTTCGATCTCTTCGACCGAGGTGTGATACTGGAAGGCCATGGTCTGCATGTGTTCACGATCGTTGTGCAGCTCGGCTTGTAACTCTTCGGCGCTCCATTGTTTGTTCTGCTTGAGCAGTGTCTCGAGGCGCTCACGTTCGGCCAGCTGCCAGGAGGTCAGATTGTCAATTTGCAGCTTGCCCTCGTCACGCATGCGTGCTAGCTCCTGTTTCATCCAGTTCTCAATCTCCTCCACCTGCACGCTGTACTGTGTGGCCAGTTTCTCTAGCAGTTCGCGATCCTGACGCAAGCGCGCCTCCAGCTGCTCCGTGGATTTGTATTGCTGCTGTGCCAGATTCTTTAGATGTAGACGCTCCACCTCTTGCCAATTGGTCAGCTTCTCGCTGGGCTTGAGCAAGCCCATGCCAATGAAGCGCTGCTCCTCCTTCTTCACAAACTGTTCGATTTCCTCGATCTGCACGTTGTGCTGCATGGCCAAGCTTTGCAGACGTGCCCGATCCTCCAGCAGCCACTTATGGAACTCTTCGACTGTGTAGTCACGCTCCTGCACCATGTTCGTCAGATTGCCACGCCATTCCAGCTGCCAGTTCTTCAAGCGCTGCATCTCGATGAGACCTTCGCTTTGAAGCTTCTGAATTTGCTGCTTAATCCATTGCTCGATCTCTTCGACGCGCACTTGATTCTGTTGGGCCAGGCTGTACAAATGGGTCTGATCCTTGCCAATCTTCATCTCCAGTTCCTCAATGGACAAGTCATTCTTGTTGATCAGATCCAACAGGCGCTGACGTTCAATCTTCTGCCAGTTGTTCAGCTGTGTCTCCATGTGCAGCTGTCCCTCACGCTGCAGACGCTCGCCCTCGGCCTGGATCCATTGCTCAATCTCCGATACCTGAACATTGTAGGTCTTTGACAGATCGTTAAGACGCGCGCGATCAGCCAGTAGCTTGCGTTCGAATTCATCAATAGAATATTTATTTTGCTGCACGATCTTGGCTATTTGCTGTCGCTCGGCCACCTGCCAGTCCTTCAGCGCTTCAGCCTTGATTAGACCCTCACCTTGGAGACGCAACAGCTCCTTCTTCAGCCAATCCTGTATATCCTCCACGCGCACCTGATACGTGTTGGCCAAGTCAAAGAAGTGCGACTGATCATTCTTGATCTTCGCCTCCAGCTGTTCCACAGTCAACGAATTGTGCTGCACCAAAGCTTGAAGTCTCTCGCGTTCGCGCTGCTGCCACGACACCAACTCTTGTTCCACCTCCTTGAGCAGACCCTCAGATTGGAATTTCTTGAGTTCGCTCTTAATCCACGATTCAATCTCCTCCACGCGTACCTTGTAGGTGCGTGCGAATTGCTCCAAACGTGCGCGATCATTAATAATGGAGTTCTGGAACTCCTCGATGGTCAACTGATTCTTGCCAATGATATTGCGCAGCTGTGCACTAACGCCGATCTGCCAATCTTTGATATGACTCTCCAGCTGCTGCTGGCCAACCAGTTGAAGGCGCTGCAGCTCCTCGCGTTGCCACTTCTCCAGCTCATCGACACCCACCCGATATTTGGCCGCCAAATTCTGAACATAGCTGCTATCTTGGGCCATTTGCTGCTGCAGTTCGCTCAGGCTGCCACGATGCTGTTTCAGCATCGCCTCCAGACGAGCGCGCTCAGAACTCTGCCAAGCACTCAATCTGGTCACCTGCTCGTTCTGCTCTTTGATTAGTTCACCAATGCGTGCGACCTCGCCGCGCAGCCACTGTGTCTGGCTCTGCATGTCGCCTTGATACTTGATCGACAGATCCTTGAGACGCTGCTGATCGCTAAGTATTGAGCTCTGCAGCTTGGCAATCGTGGCATTGTGCTGACGAATGAGCTCATTTAGGCGCTGCTGCTCCTGAGCATTGTCTGCAATCAGTGAACTGGACTCGTGTATGGAGATTTGATTTGGCATTTGTGGTAGTTGGGGTAGTTGGGGACTGAGCGAGTCGTTGACCTTATTGAAGTAGACATAGAGACGCTGCAATTCCTGGCGCTGCCATTGCTGTAGTTGCTCTAGCGAAACGCCATTGTTCTGCGCCACCTGACGCAACTTGGCGCTGTTCTCCATTTGCCAGCGATCAAAGTCTTGGGACGTAAAGCTATTCTGATGTATGAGCCAATCAAGACGACCACGCTCCTGTTGCTGCCAAGCAGTGGCATCCTGCACCTGCGCTTGATACTGAGCCAACAAAGCTTGATAACGTGACAGCTCACGACGATGGAACTCCAATAGAACGGGCAGTGTCGTATGATAACGATGCGCCACAGCTAATAGACGATCCTCATGCTGATGCTGCCAATCCTCAAGACGCTGTGGCGTCGTCAGATACCAGTAGAAGTGTTCACGCTCTTCGCGCTTCCACTGCTCATCGCGCGGCACCGACGATTGTCCAAAGGGCCGATTATTGTCGTAGACCAGCTGACCGTTCTCCCAGCGTTGATGGGCTTCCGAGCCATCCACAGAGCTGGTGCCATCGGCATGCGTTGTAATGGTCTTATTGACACGCCTAACTGTCACCGTTGACCTCGAACCAGGTGGACTGGGCTGGCCATACGATGGCATTGCCGTTATTTGGCTATACGTAGGTAGAGGTCGACTACCATCAATGCTAACCACCGATCTGTAATCTACCACAGTTGGCTCCATTCTTTGTCCAATCCAGTCCTGCAACGATGACTGACGAGTCAGAGTGTTGGCTCTGCTAGAGGGCATTGGGATCGGATTCTGTGGGTAATAACCATGAGTCAACTGTGCATTTGAATTGCCGCCATAGGTGTTCGATATCTTGGTGGCCTCTGTGCAGTTGCGATGCACCAAATAGGTCTTGCCATCTATTACCTTCACCTCGGCCGGATATTCATAGTTCTTCACCTCATCGAACCCACTCAAATCGATGGCTTTAAACGGATTCAGCTCCACAATTTGCTGTGTGCTACCGCTGGCATAGTTCTCCAGCACTTCCGCTGCCTTGCTATCGAAAAATGCTGGCTGCACAATGTTGTTATAGCTAAGAAGTCCCTGGCGCATATCAGTCACCAGCTTCTGACTAATCCTCAGACAGAGAGCATCCAATTCGCTAGCGCTCTTGCCACTCAGCTGCTGTATGTTGGCTAGAAAAAGAAGAAATAAAACAATTTTAGATGAGCTTGTGCATTTACTCTATACTCAACAAAAAACATTTAATGTCCTTCTATGCAATACTCAAATATAAACCTTCCATTTGACACACCAAAACTTCAGTTCAACTGGAAAAACTTAGTATAGGGTCAGTTCCAGTTTACGCTTACGTCGTCTGATAGAGAATTGTACCAGATTAAGGCAAGCACATGGTGTCACGGCCAATAATGATGTCACTTTTTATTTCAGACTCGCACACAAAAATATAATCTTGAAATGTTGCCAATTGAATATGAAATGTATTCTAGGAACTTCCAGCAATTAATTAAGCTTTCTCTTAGCTTTGCCACCTCTATCACTAAGTAGACCGATTAAGGTATTATTTTGACTTCAATTTGAATTCAATTGGGGCGCAGTGAATAAACTAACTGAACTCTCGGTGACCCTTTCCCTATTATCAGTGTTTCACAATTATATATACTTATATATATATATATATATATATATATATATATATATATATATATATATATATATATATATATATATATATATATATATATATATATATATATATATATATGCTGTGTAGATTAAAGTAATCACGCCTTGTTTTATGGTGTCCGGTAATAAAAATAAATCAAATTAAATTTAGGTAATTTATGTTTCTCTGTCTACATTCATTTGTATATGAATCAATGAACTTCTAAACACACAGCAAATGCATCTAAGAATATGGAAAATAAAACCAAAAAGTCATTTCCGATGACTCTTTAAATCTCTTAGATTATATACAGATTGAAACTCTACAATATGTATAATTGAAAATTAATTGAAGGGTATTTAAGGCATTAGCATTAAATAATAAATATTTTTTTGGTAAATCAATAGAGGTGCTTAACAATAGCTTCCTTGAGTCACAAGCAGTGAAACTATTGTGGATATAGTTTTTCTGATTTGCAACGCTTTCGGGATATACATAATTATTGGTCAATCGTTATAAGGAGTATATAGAACATCGATACATCAGCAGAAATCCATTCTCTTGAATTTTCAAGCTTAAAAACTTTAGATTTTATAGATTTTGCCACGCTCAAATTGGCAATTAAACATATTAACAGTAACTCATAGAGCTATAGCTGTAAGGCTGAGACAGTTATAGTTTTACCTTACTTGACACGTTCCCCAATGAACGTTTTTAATATCTACAATATATTTTTGGGCTTGGCTAGTCAACGCTCGTACATATTTCAAATTTCAAGTCCTTAGCACTTTAAATAGCGATTGTGCTATAGTATAGTGTTTTCCGATTTGCCAAGCCCCTAAAAGGCGTATTGGGAAAATGTTAACATTTGACAAGACGAGGGTATTAACAAGTTCCAAAAGTCAAGCCTCTAGCTTTCGTTCATAGGGGCAGATGGGCAGACGGACGGACGGACGGACAGCAAGATGAACATTCCATAAAACCCAATATACACTCAGTTCCTGAGCGAGGATAATTAGAGGGTAAGGATTGTAAAGTAAGCAGCAACATATACAAACTACAATTAAAAATAAATCAAATATTTCAAAACTTTTTAAGTACCTCTCAGAATATTAAAAAATTTGCATTTATATATTTTTGCTAATTGGTCTCAGGCAAAATTCTGAGCTGTATAAACAAACTGAAATACATTATCAAGGTACTCACCACTCCAAGGCAATGAATGTCCCATGATGTTGCTGCTGCCCGTCGACATGGCATTGTATTCCTGTGTTAGGCGATTGGCAAACTCGCGCACCTCATTCAGATGATTGTAGGCCCAGCTGTTTAGCTGCGATTGACCCTGCAGCATGGCTTGCGATTGTCCGCCCACGCCGCCGCCGCCGCCGCCGCCGCCAAATGATGAGCTAGTACTATAGCTCGATCTAAAGCTGCTGTAGCCCTGGCAGCTGGCCAGTGCCAAGAGCAGCGCACACACGCCCAGAGCTCGCATTCTGGGCTAACTAGAGCGCAGTTCGGAAAGAAAGAAGAACAAAAAAAACTGTGTCATTCATAAATATTAAATGTGTTACAAATATGTACTTATATTACGTAGCTAAAACAAGACAAAAAAAAAACGAACAGAAATTGAAAAGTTTTTTGTTTTTGTTTTTGTTTTTGGTTGATAACCGCCTGGAGCACGAATCTAGTTCAGTCAGGGATTATCAAACAACTGAGGATCACAAAAGGTTAGCCAGCCGATAATGTTCATGTTAGCACATCAATTTTGTATGCTTTCGAAGCAACTCGCTGTTTGTCTTTTGACTGTTTCAGGTTTTTTTTTTTTATAAATTGTATTTTATTCTTAATTTCATTTCCATTTGCTTTTTTGTATCAAGTTGAGCAGCATCTTTCATCCGGTGCGCCAATGATGAGTTTAGTTGATAAGTCTTTAATGCGTACGTGGTAATTTTTGTTATTTTAGACAAGAATTCAGTTCATCTTAAAACTCACAGCTGTTGGCAGAAAAATAGTACTGCGCCTGAAATGTTGGACAGCAACATTTTGTAATAAATGTATAAAATTACAAAAAAAAAAATATTTGAAACGAGTATTCAAATTAACATTTATATATTCAAATTGTTTTCAAAATATTATGTTTTTTTTTTATTATTTTTTTTTTTTGTTTAATATTTCAGTCGCACTACTATTTTTCTGACCACAGCTGTATATCGGTGTGGCATGTACACAATATTGATTGATATAGATGTGCTATATATCGATTTATTCTTGGGTCTTTGATTTATGTTTTTCGATGCATAAACAATGTTCCATTTGTGTCACATATGGTTATGTCTATTATGAATATAATTTTATTTCTGGAACAACTTATTTTGGGGGCTAACGCAGGTAGTGCAGCTAGAGTGCAGGCGTTGGCTATTTTTGGATGCTCTAAGCTATACATATATATATATATATATATTCATACTAATACTGCAACTGCAATCTGAATATATACATATATATGTATGTATATATATATTGTACTCACTCTCACTTAGAATTCACACTGCGAGCGTTCTAATTGCGCTCTAGATTGTTAATGAAAGAAACTGATTAGAATCGGCAGGATCAGCACTTGAGACACTATTGTTTCACTTTCACTATAGCCGCTTGTACCGTTAGTTATGCCACCGATCTCGTAGACAAATCGTTGCGCTGCGTTGCGCTGCCGAACAGCAACTGACAGCCGAGCGCATAGTCTAAAGCTTTTATTTGAAAATGTTTGAGATAGAGAAGCAGAGAGACAGTGAGAGAGAGTGAGAGACTGGGATGCTCTAAATGAGCCTTCTGGCTGTTATCAATTGAATGAGTTTTGTATTTTCGAAAGAAAAAACAAAACATGAAAATTTACTAAATATAAAACTCAGATCATTTCAGACGTCATAGTTCAAAGACTCAAACCTGTATTGGGATCTTCTAATGAGCTCATTTGTGACTCACAAGTCGGTAGCTCTGAGCGATTTGATTTTGTTTACACCCCACGACAATAGATCAAAAATAAAATGACTTTATTGGCAAATTCATATAAGTATATGATCTCATATAAGCTCCGAGAACACTTGTTACACGACAGCGGACACTACTACTGAATGCTCTATGTGATGGATGTCAAGGGAGGCGTGGCATTAGTGAGTGGGCGCCTCAAGTGTTGCGGCGTTTAACAGTGATTCAAAACAATTAAGAAGAAAATAAATACTTGCATATACACACAATATATATGTATGTATTGTTTATATGCAAATGCAAAGATTTTTTTGGTGACCTTGCAAAAGTCTAAACAAAAATTTTGTCATTTCAATTGAAAAAAACCAAAAAGCCGCAAGGGAAATACCATTTAGGCATGTATTTCACATCCTAGTTGATATTGATATTTAAAATTTAGAACGAGTTCTTTAAATTAGAAACCGCAAAATAATTAGCTGAATATATACTAAATAATCAGCTTTGTGGCACAAAACATTTTTATAAATCATTGAGATTTCTGTTTGACAAGCAATAAAAAATTATATAAAATTAAATTTAAACTGTGACAATGAATAAGTCAGTCATATAATTTTGAAATTCTCAGAATTTCATATGTTAAATTACAAAATTGATTTAGTATTCAAATTTGATTAGGTTAGCCGGTTTAATTTCGCACAATTTTTGAACGCTGACTAATCTAAGATATGCCAGCGCCATCTAGCGCCACGCAGCGCACTTAACTGAAACAGAGTGGCAACAGACAGCGAAATTAGTGTTGAGCAAACGCTTAAATTGTGCGTTAGAGATGAGCTTGCGACTGGTGCAATTTATGAAATAGCGTGAGCAAATAAATTTAAAAATTAAGAATGAAATATGTAATACATATCGCGATCGACATAACGAAACTGTAAACAATTGCAATATTAACAACATTAAAAGAAGATATATAAAAAAAGATATGGAGCTAATATCATTGTTTGATGTTAACATATTTATATTATTTATGCTTTTTGCAATTTGCTTGTTGCAATTTTTCAGACTGCCCTAGAGCATAAATACCTAAGCAAACAATTGCTTAAACTTTATTGTGAAATAATAAATATATATGTGAAGCTTAAATTATTTGATTGTGCTGCGCTGCATTCAATATATCGTGCACGCTGTCATCACTAGGAAATGGTCTGGTATCTGTGCAATACGTGGTTGATTTGTTGTCAGAACGCCCACTAACAGGCCTAAAATGTATCAGCTGGGCACCGTGCACAAAACTACTGTGAAACGGAAACGGGCCCACAACTAACACAGAGCCCAGCAAAACAATGGTTAGTAACGTGGCAGGTGGAGACAGTTGCAATATTAAAGACATCGACTATTTGTTTTGTCTTAGGCGATGGCAACGGGTACAGCAAAGGAAGAGGAGCAACCAGGGCAAAGAGAACAACAGCAGCAGACAACGCATCAGTTAACATATCGCTTTGGCCTGTTCTTCATTGCCGGCTGCCTGGCAGCATTTGGCTTCCATGCACTGATCTCGTCATGGGGCTGGCGACTGCGACTGCATCACTTGCCAACGGCTCATTATTTGCAGACGCGTGATGAGTTCGCTGTCTACTCGGTGGACGAGTTAAAGGCATTTAAGGAGTTCTACGATAAGAGCGTCAGTGACAGTGTGGGCGCCAGCTATACGGAGGCGGAAGAGACCAATATTAAGGAGGCGATGGGTGCACTGCGTCTCGCCCAGGAGATGTACATGTCCGGCAAAGATGACAAGGCAGCTCGACTTTTCGAGCATGCGCTCGCCCTGGCGCCCAAACATCCGAAAGTGTTGTTACGCTACGGCGAATTTCTCGAGCATAATCAACGTAATATTGTGCTGGCGGATCAGTATTACTTCCAGGCGCTCAGCATTAGTCCAAGCAATACGGAAGCTTTGGCCAATCGCCAGCGTACAGCGGATGTGGTTCAGACACTGGACGAACGACGTCTCAGCTCGCTGGATGAGAAACGTGACGCCCTGTCAGCCATACACGAGGCGAACTCGGCGCTGCGACGTGCCAAAAAGGAGGCTTACTTCCAGCACATCTATCATTCCGTTGGCATTGAGGGCAACACCATGACACTGGCACAGACGCGTTCTGTGTTGGAAACCCGAATGGCCGTCGATGGCAAATCCATCGATGAGCACAATGAAATTCTGGGCATGGACCTGGCCATGAAGTATATCAATGCAAGTCTGGTGCAGAAGTAAGTAATAGGAATAATAATAGATATGGCAAGTATAATCCTTGGGACTAAACATCTTCATCTGGCAGATTATATATCACACAGAAGGACATTTTGGAGCTGCATCGCCGTGTGCTTGGCCATGTGGATCCCATTGAGGGCGGCGAGTTTCGGCGCAATCAGGTCTATGTGGGCGGTCATGTGCCGCCAGGTCCTGGCGATTTGGCCATACTGATGCAACGTTTCGAACATTGGCTCAACTCGGAGCACAGCAACTCGCTGCATCCGGTCAAGTGAGTGGCTAACATCGCTAAGCATGCCAAGCTCTACAGAACTAATGCGGCGCATTCCTTTACAGCTATGCAGCGCTTGCCCACTACAAACTGGTGCATATACATCCGTTTGTGGACGGTAATGGGCGCACCTCGCGTCTGCTGATGAACACGCTGCTCATGCGCGCCGGCTATCCACCTGTGATCATACCCAAGCAACAGCGCAGCCAATACTATCATTTCCTGAAGCTGGCCAATGAGGGCGACATACGGCCCTTTATCCGTTTCATTGCCGATTGCACGGAAAAGACGTTGGACCTGTATTTGTGGGCCACCAGTGATCTGCCGCAGCAAATTCCAATGCTCATTCAGACAGAGAGCGACGGCAATGTATTGGCCCAACTGCAGCCGCACATACTGCACAGTTCACCGGAACTATATGAAAGTGGTTCCGGTTCAGGTGCTGGTTCTGGACACAATGGAATGCCCTGACCCCTCTTACAAATGCTAACCAAATGGCAACTCAATACATTTAGTAAATTGTATCTTGTATCTTGTATGTATTTAGCATAATATTTGTGTATAATTGTAATTTCTACAACAACAAAGCCGTTTGTCAGACTGTGATCGTATTTAAGCTAAAAGATCTAACCAAAAACAAAAACATAAAATTATCAACAAAATGCTTTATAGATAGCATAATTATAACTAATGCACAAAAGCAAAAATGCATAAAATAGAAAATATATAAGTGAAACAAGTTTGAAATATCTTTTTCATATGTACAAAATAATGTCTTAAGCTAACTGGAAGTCTGGAATTGCGAGCATATGTATGTTTGTGTGTGTAGATGTATGTATATGACTACACAAATGCATACATACAATTGCAATCATATGTATGTATCACTCTACATATACATACAGTGAGTGTGAACGATAAATTTTCGCAGTCTGAATATGATATATTTAGTTTTGTTATTATTATTGGAATGATACAATATTATGTTGATGAACTATTTTATCTATTTTATATATTTCTGAGTGTTCAAACATAATTTTTGTTAGCAGGCAATGAAATTTTTGATGTGTGCGATTTTCAACGACACTCACTGTACAGACATGTATGTTCGCAAGTAAAGTGACTTCCAATAGTGTGTAGTATGTATGTGCATATGTTTGAATGAATGTAAAAAAACAGACAAGACGCACATACATACATAACAGAAAACTGAATTCATTTCAAATATATCAATTATATATGTATATGATATAACTTTATCTATGATAAATATTTCAATAAAAATCTCTATTTTTACCTCTCATATGCATATCCATGTTGAAATTGATGAATAAATATATAATATACACATGCACATATGTATGCACATATGTATGTAAATGATGCACGCTATTTCACTATTAAAACTGTGAGTTATTGATTTAATCGTTTTAAAAAACAGCGCACGAACGGCTCACACTCGCACTTGTAAATAGAACTGTAATTGAGGCGCGTCAATGGCGTCTCTTTTTCCATGCATCTTCCAATGCAACAACAACAACAACATGCATAAGTGCCAAAAAGCATGGCGAATTTGACTGGAAAGTATATCACCAATAAGAATTAAGTAGAAGGCAAAAGAAGTGAAGCAACAAGAAACTGAAGCAGTTTTTGTTTTTGTTCGGATTGGCACTGCGCGGCATCACTTATGTTAAGTAGTGGGAATGCACATGGTTAGAATAACAGTTATAAATTGATATATGTACATACAGTCGACTGCAGAAGTATTTTGACAAGCTTTGTTGGTATATTTTGCGCTTTTCTTGGCAGAGTTTCTTTTAAATGTTAATGTTTATAAATCAAATCTTTTTGAGTTAAATATACAAATACACCATAATTAAATTGAACATATTTGCATAACATTTTATTTTTGTCAAAATACTTTTACCGTCAACTGTATGTTTGTTAGAATCGTGCAAAACCCAGCGAGTCATCAGGTTGTTGAACAATTTAACATGCTTGATAATGAATGTAATGTTAGTTTCGGCAATGCGAGGGTAGTCTGAAGAGTTTACGATATTAACATGAATATAACATTTGCAGAGGCTTATAATATATGTATAAAAATATATTTTTAAAAATCAGTTTAACTAATACAAAAATTACAATTTCATCAAAATGTTATTTTTATTACGTTATGTTCTTAGCAAAATTAGATATATAAAAGTGCGATCTGCGATCAACACTATTGCACATTAATATACTATATATATTTATAGATATTTGTATATATATCACGCATGATTAGTAAGCTTTACAGTACAAGGCTTTGCAGTAGAAGTTTGTGATCTTTTGAACAAATTAATAACAATAAAGGCACTCAAATTAAGACTTAATCAACTATTAAGAGAATACGATAATAAGACTTTCTTTCTACATCTCTACAACTTGGCGCGCTCTAGATAACTCTTATAGGTGACATCACGCCACCAATACGGACGTTCATAGACACCTGGAGTGGACACAATGGTGCGTTGCAGATGATGATATACCTGTAAAGTGGCATAAAAAAAATGATTACTGAAATTCTTAGAAATATTTTGCAATTGCTTACATTGCCATCGCTCATGCCCAATGGCGAGTTCAAAATGAAATCGGGCGGTGCAATTGCATCAACTAAAGCAATAGCCTCATTCTTCAGCACCGAGAGTAGACCCAAGATGCCCTGCTGATAGAGTTCGATCTGTGAGCTGCTGCGGAAATAGCCACCTTGATAGAACAGAGCCGCGTATTTGGTAACCAAATTGGCGCCATAGAAGGAGAGCACCTTCAATAGCACCTGCTGCTCGGCAGAGGCGGGCAGGCTGGTTACAAACTTGTAGAAGATATAGTAAGTGGTGCGCTATAAATGGAAAAGATAACGATTATAATCAGATAATTACTAAGGTAATACTGAGCCACACCTCTGCATAGATAATGGACAGTTGTTGTGCAGCAAAAACTTGAATATTGTTGCGTGTCTCAAAGGCATCCTTGCCAGCGAACTGCAGCTGCTCGAAGCGCTTAACCGCTGCGTCCAGTTGCCAAGCGGTGAGCCAGTTAAGAGCTTTCAGCAAATCTGCAACGTAAATTATATAGATTTAGTATATATATATATACATATATTCATAATCAATAATTCATTAATGACTTACTGTGCACGTCCAGAGCCTGGCCGGCGTTCTGCTCCTGTCCCTGTGTCTGCAGTATCACATTCATGTCCTTCAAAAACGCGACTGTCTCCAGTGGAGAAACGTCCACAAAGTTGGCATTGCTGCGCCGTAGGCTAATCAGCCAATTTGATGCCTGCTGTATGAGCGTATTGTTTTCACCTTCATACGTGCAATTGGCATCATTATCATTTCTCAGATCACCCAAGCCGGATGCACGCAAATAGCCATGTCCGCCGCAAGCTTCACGACACTCCTGGATGCCGTCCCGAGCCGCCCACGTGGCACAGGGCTTCAAGGCCGATGAGATGGCATGTATTTCCATGCCCTCCTTCGATGTATCCTCGCCCATCATACCGCGCATGGTCATGTCCACGTTCGTCTTGCCAATCCAAAGTGTGACCACACGCAATGCAATTGTCGTAGCCAGATGTGGCATGAGACGATATTGCTGCGACTGATACTCAATCACGGGCCATTCCACGTTGCTATCGGCGGGTCCGAATTGCCGACGACTCGCCGAGTAACGCGTAGCAATGCAAATAGCCTTGCTAAGCGCAACATAAGTAATTGCTGTAATATTAACACGACCCGTGGACAGAGCGCCCAGGGAGGCACCCAGACGCTTGCGCTGATCCTTGATGGGGCTGCTATAGTTGCCCTGGGCATCAATGTCGCCCGTTTTCGACAGCAAATTGGCTTTCGGTATGCGATACTGATTGAACATAACAAAGCTGGAGAATATATATACATACTTAGTTATATAGTTGAATGTTATGTATTTTAATTCTGCTTTTACGCACCCATTGTCGATGCCATTGAGTCCAATCTTCTCGCCAAGATCGCCCACTGTGACGCCCGGGAAGGGCAGCAACGTGCGCTCATCTCGAATGGGCACCAGGAATGCATTCAGACCCTGATGTTTGTCTGCTGGCACATACAGCTGTGCATAGACAATAGCATGGGTGCAGGTCTTGCCCAGATTGCCAACCCAGCACTTGGCTGCCTCAAAGTCCGGCGTGTGTATGATAAACTCCTGTGACTTGACATCATATGTAGCGCGTGTGCGCATGCCTATGTTTTGATATAAGCAAAAGAATTCTTACTAAACAACCTCAATAAAATTTAAAATAATGAAATACCATTGGCATTCGTGCCGTGAGAGATCTCGGTTAGTGCATAGGCGCCCAATATGCGATCATCTGCTATCTTGGCTATATATTTGCCCAGACGTCCGGTGCCATTCGATACAAGAGTGCTGGGGAACATGCCATTCGAGAGCGAGAACTTGACCGAGAAGCTAAAATCGTAGCTGAATATGGCCTGGCCAAAGGCCAACAGCAAATGTGGCGTACTCAAATACTACAAAGATGTAAAAATATCATTTCAATTGAAGCCTAATTAATTATTGAATGGCTCACCTCATTAACATCGAAGAACTTTTGTTCCCACAGCAAATGATGACGCTTGTTGGCCAACTCGCGGGTACGTTCCAGACTCGGTGCTTCCGGTTCACGTTGGAAGTCGGGGTGTTTCTCCATCCATTGCCATATTTTGTGCTATTATTACAGTTAAGATTAATGAGAGATTAGTAAAGATTACAATTTGATCTCACCCTCAGTATTTTGCCAAGTGTTCAACTAATCGAACAATTTTTAGATAAGAATTTAGATAAGCAACCTACTGCGAGTCATACAATTTGCTCAATGGGTTCGTGTTTGTAAATATATAATATATGATTATTTATATTTTTCTTCTTTTTTTTAGTTTTTGCCAAGGGTAGGTCAAAGTCTTTGGTATTTCTATTGTCCAAAACTTAAAAATAAAAAGAGCTTGAACTCGTTTGCAGAGAAAACTTTTATATCACTTTTTTTCAATGGAATTTTGCTAGAAATAAAATTTATTTGTTTTAAAGCTTTAAAATTAAATTTAAAAAAAATTAAAATTAAAATAATTATCGTTATCATTTAAAAAGTGCTAAAATGTTATAGAAAATATATATATTTTTTTAAAATAAAATATGTATTTTCTTTAATAAACATTTTGCAATAATATTTTTAATTAAAGCAATTATATTGTTATTTTAAAAGTTTAATACAATTAAATTTTTAATTTAAATTGATTTAAACATTATTCTAATTTTAAATTAGTTTAAAAGGTTTTAAACAATTATATGGAAGTCTTTTAAACTATTTTAAACAATAAAATTTTGATTTTAAATTAATTTAAAAATTTTAAAATAATGATATTTTGATTTTAAACAATCATATTTTCATTTGAATTAATTTTAAAAATTTAAAGCAATTATATTTTGATTTTAAAGTAATTTTACAACTGTAAAACAAATATTTGCAGTAATCCAATTCAAGTTGCACTTTGAACCAGCAACAATAAGTAAGGTGTAATAAAGTTCCAATTAGACTGATAATAGTTTTGCAAACTTCTTCAAAACAAATGTAACAGAGCTAAATAAACAGCAATTGAAATTTTGCAATATTTAAGCTTAGCTGATTTAATCAATATTCAACAGTGAACATTGAACTTTGCACGGTGACACAATTTTAAGTACATTTAATTGAATATTACATTTATATACTAATCATCGTATTTAATATTGAATTTCATTTTACCTTTAGACGAATGTGCTCTTCGCCCTCCAGCAACACATTCAAGCGTTTATAGCAGAAGCTCGCCTTGTCACGGTACTCTTGGAGGGGACCGCTACGAAAGCTGGGAAAGATCCTTTTGTCCTCGTATATATTGACGGGTGCAGCATTATCTTTGTCCCTGTAATAATCCACCACGGATTTGAGTATATCGCTCAAGTTATTTGCGGGCGGAACGGCAGCGCTTTCTTCACTTTGTTCAGTGACCATTGCGAGGACAACAACAACTGAGCGCAATTTACAGCTGCGATTATGTGTACTCACTTGGTAATTTTAGGTGCAACCATGTTTTCTTGCTTTTGCCTCTGCTCGGTAATGTTTGACGTGTTAACGGTCAGCGATACGCTTAAACTGTTTGAAAACTTCACAAACCTGTACTATTTAGAATAGTTTAGTAGAAGGCTGCTTATCCGTTGTTGTTGTTTTTTTTTGTTTTACGATCATTAAGCCGAATACCCTATTGGTTTCCGTTGACGGCGAAGACTTGTTATTGACGTCGAGTAGGGGGCTATCCACTGAATCGTTGCTGATAAGCGACCTGATAACACATTTGTGCTGACCAACTCTTCACATATATAAATAAAAAATGTAGTCGTGCTAATTGGCATTGGCCAATTTTTTAGTAAATAGAATCTCTTTGATTAAGTTTGGGCTAAAAATAAATCTTTTGAGCAACAGCTGTTTGTGCGATTTAGTGTTGCATAACGTTCACACGTAACGCGCTGCTCTGGTCACACCGAATCCCACGCAATTGCACTTGGCGCAAGCTTTTTATAATTTGAAAACTTATACCAAACAATGTTAGTTATAAAATATTGTTTTAAGTAGAGAATTAGTTCAATTTGGATTGGCATACACATATGTACTTGCATTTTTATTTCAACTTACACAATTAGTTAACATGCACGGCTTTTGCTTGGCTATTTAAATAAAATTCTATATATAATATTTTGTTTATTATTGATTATCATTATTTCATGCGCTTAACTTTAAATTTCTATAGCTAAATTGTTTTTATTTTTTATTTATTTTGCAGCATAAATTTCGTAGTCTAAACGGAATTTGAATGATATTGTACTTATGATGAGTGTTTTTTTTCGATTTAAAACTGTTTTCCAAATCATTGCAATAGGCTAAAAATTTGTGGTTTTATTTATTTTGGTTTTTTTTTTTTTGCATTTTAGACTCCGAATTAAACTAATTAGGTAACATGTAGTCATTGATTAGATATTTGTAAATCTCATTATTTTCGTTCTAGCGTCAAAGTTTCTGGCATAATTTCGTTATGTTGCATTGATACTCTTATAAAAAGCCATAAAAAATTTGCTGCACTACAATTATTACGTTTTTTCTTTTTCTTTCGTTTTTTGTTAGTTATATATGTACGTTGTATAAGCTGCTACAATATTGTTGCTAAAATGGACTAATTGACGCTCTCAAATGAATGTGAACATTGTTTGTGATATTTGAATTTTCTGATACAACCGTCTAAATCTATGTAAAAGTCATGATTCACAAATTTTCATATTTTGGCTTAACGTTATCGAAAATATATATATATATATATATATATGTATATATAAATGTTTGAATTGATTGATATATAATACTATAAAATAAACAGATAAATCGTTCAATTCAAGGCAACAAAAAAAATTGTGCTACACAAATAAAAAAAATTACAATTAAAATCTCAAAACTAAAAAATTTGCTATAAAATTAAACTAAACGAGATTGCAAATTTACGCAGGCCTTTAAAAAAATATATCTGGCGTGTCGAACAGATTCAAGCTCTTCTCCATTAAAGTGCCCGACAGCAAATCCAATTCTACCTGCTCCTCATGCACGCCCCGGGCGCAGGGCGACGATGTTGTGGCCTGCCCGTTCTGTTCATATCATCGACTCTGACAGGAGCTAGCCGCCGATGAGTTCGATGAGAAGGCCGACTGCAAACTGGTCATCGAGCCCTTATAGTTGACCGAGCTAAGCACCTCGTAGAATACATTCAGCTGTGCGCCCGATGGACTGAACCAGTGCATCAGATAGCTATCATTGTGATGCATCACATGCGAGCCCTGCACACTCTCCTTGTGCCGGCAAATGAGCGTTGGCTCCTCCCTGAAATAGTTGACGCCCTCCACAAAGTCTTGCAAATCGAAATAGGAAACAGCCGAGTCTAACAGAGAGAGGGAGAGCAAACAATTGGATTAGTCTACGCATCACAGCTTGTCCAACTGCTACGCACCACTTTTATCGGGGAGCTCTTCGGTGACACGATAGAGCGTAAAGTGCAAATCATTGCGCATCACATCAAAGTCCCAGGTGAGCACACTCTTCGGATCCATATTGCGTATGAGCAGTTCGTGTGTGAAGCCCGGCTTGAGCTCCACAGTCTTATAGAGATTCTTATGATCGTGCTGATGGGCAGCCGACAAGCGTTTGCCCTCGCTGGGTGGCTCCGCAATGCTGGCCGAGGCGGCACGCGATGCAACAGGCGTCTCATCATCATGATCCTCCAAAGAGTTCATCTTGTACAGCGTCTTGGGCACAAGACCGCCCTCGTGTATCATCGTCTGGTTTATAGAAAAAGAGGACATAACAATTAGTAAAACAACAATGTGTGTGTGAGCTTTTCTTTTCTTTGTAATCGTTGTTCAAGGTACAAAATACTGTAGCTGTGTGTGTTCGTGTGTGAAGGACTATACGAACGCTGGGGACACAATAAAATCATACGCTTTTATATACAATTTATGGACTTGACATAGTTCGGACAGAGAAACAATGTGAATACAGAATACTTGACTAGATACATAAACATATACACAAAATATATAATCATGTGACTTGGCTTAGGAGAGTTAGAGAAGCTGCTTACACAATCGCATTCAGCTAAATAACAATGCGTTAGATATTTTCTATTGACTTGTTCCACATGCGTTAAATGCGTCTATTTAGCGTCGAAAATGTATGTTAAACGGGGAAAGGTTAAATAAAATTTACAAAAAAAAAAAAAAAATAAACAATCGAATATTATATTATATAAATATATATATATATATGTACAAAAATAATTGTTAATCATGTTAAATTCATGAAGTTTTACACACAATTTTTAAAATGATCTAAACGCAGAAGTTAACTGAAATTTACCTTGCAGGGACCGCCTAGGAAATCGGGCACAATTTCCTCATCAATGTATTGAGCGAGGCCGTCCTTCATGTGCTCGCAGTCGGGGCCATAGAACAAGAACTTGGAGCGTGTATGTTCGTCTATGAAAAATGATTGTAAGATAAGTAAAAATTCTCTTTCCATCATTGGCAGCCACAAGTCACCTATGAAAGCGCTAACAATTGTCCAGGCGATGGGAAAGACGCGCGGCGCACGCACCACCAGAACACGTCCCATCGTTTCCGGATAGTTGCGCTCGACTGTTTCGGTGATGTAGAGCAGAGCCTTGATGCCGGGACGCCACAGATGACGCATAGAAAGGCCCTCCAAATCGACCAGCAGGGACCAGTTCAACACGGGCTTGTCCAGGCGCTCGGCCGATTCATTAATCTTCTGTATGCCCTCCTCACAGATGTGCAAAGCCTGAAAGATGATAATGAAATGAGCCGAATGATGTGGGCCATTTAGTTGGATTAACTGACCAATCGTAGCAGACCCTCCATGCCCAGCGACTTGAGCAAACCCTTGACATCCATGTGACCCAAACGCAATATGTAAATGGGTCGTCCGTCCTTGTCATGATGATGCCAGCCGCCGGGAAAATGTTCAATTACTACAGCCGGTTTGCTATACTCTTCGAGCAGGGCATCGATGCGATGCTCGCTGCGCCATTTAAGGGAATCACAGAGCATGGCATAGGCCTGGCTAACGTGCCAGTCGCGTGCTGACAAGAAACGCAAGATGGTCTGATAACTGGGCATACGCTCCAGATCATCGACACCATCGAGCATTTTTCTCAGCTCCAACAGCTTGGACTCCTGCATCGGCGACAATTGACCCAAATTGCGTGCTATAAAATCACCATCAAGCAAAATATCATGATGCTGATCTGTGGTAGGCGATTTGGGTGCATCCAATGGCGGCACCCAGCGATCCACATGCGTAACGCCCTCCTCCTTCAGCTGGCTAATGAAATACTCAATGATCTCCTTGCCCTTGAGCGTCGTTTGCGTATACTGTTTCATGCCCATCTTCTCCATTGAATGCTCGAAACCAAAAAAGTTCTTAATATCCAGCGTTGCCGTCTGATCAAAGCATGTCCATTCGCTATTATCGGGATGGGAATAGTAGCGGCAACGTTCAAAGATCTCGATGCGCGACGAGAAGCTCTCGTTGACCGCCTCGATGCTCAGCGTACGATTCGTCATGTCCAGAAAGTTGTGCTGCAGAAAGAACACATAGTCCACGCCGATCAGTTTCTTAAAGATATACGGCGCATCGACGGCCAGCTTGCAGCGACGACTCGTATTCCGCTTGGCCCCATTCTCCAGGCACTCGTCCTTAATGATTTCACAATCCAGCACGATGGGCATTTGGGGGCATGTGGGAAAGCGGCGCTCGTAGGCCTAAATAATGACAAATTGGAAGAGAAAAAAATGTGAATGAAATGTGTGTTTTGCCATTTTGCCAGCAAAGACAGCGTTTCGCCCTTGAACAGCGGCCAATTTGCGAATATGCAAATGAACATGAACTTGGCCTAGGGCCACAAACCGCTAAAATACTGATATAGATTTATACATGTATTATAGAGAGATATTTATGTATTCATATCGCACAAGCAATTTATTGGCAATACTTTTTGGCAAATTATAAAACAGCTGCCTGTTTATTTACCCCTGCTATATCGTAGCAGCACACACAGAGTTGCTGCTGCCTTACTTTCATTTGGCTTTCAATGCGTACAGAATTTTATTTAATTTATATAATTTATGGCATATTTAATTTGCCATTTAATTTTATACATTTTATGCAATTTAAATTTGTTTTTATTTTATATATTTTATGGCATCTTTAATTTATTTTAATTCATATATTTATTGGAAGTTTCAATTGTTTTTTTTTTTGTATTAATATTAAATATATATATTTATATATTTTTTTTGCATTCATTTTTTAAATTTATGTTTTTTGGAATTTATAATTTTTTTTATTAATTTTTTTTATATAATTTTAATATTATTTAAATTTTAAAATTTTTTTGTGTGACTTTTTTTTTTAATTTATATATCTTATAGAATTATTGTTTTTTAACTAAAATGTAATTTCTTTTTAAATTTATATTAAATATATATTTATATAAATATTTTTTGTGGGATTTCAAAGTTATTTTATGGAATTTTTAGTTGTTTTTAATTGCTTTTATATTTATTTGAATTTTTATAATTCCAATTTCTTATCATTATCTTTTTAAACAACTAGTTTTAAGTTATTTACGTGGCTTTAAAGCAGTAGCTTTTATTTTTAAGGGGATAAGAGTAAATTGGCGTTATCTATCTGTTTGTAAATTACATAATATATATTCGTATAGTTCAGTGTTTTTAACAATGCAAGTCACTAGCTTCAATAGCGCTTTAAGTATTATTTCCCGATTTTCCACGCCCCCCCCCCTTCTTCACCCAATCTTAACACTTTAAAAGATGCTACCAATGATTATATATTAAAAAAAAAACAGTTTCTTTCTCTTCAATAAAAACAAATTGCTTTGCTTTCAATTCAACAAACGAACGGACTTTGCTCAACCTCAATATGTTCTTTGCTTCTCATGAACGATTATAAAGATATCTAGGCTTACAAGCTACACTCATTGAGGGCGTGGCAATCCAAAAAAAAACTATATTGCCTCAGGGAGTGGCAAAGGGAAAAAATTCAATATTTATAGAGCTGGAGTCATCAAATTTTGGAGGGTAGATAGCTGTTGCGCGCCACGACTGATAAGTTAAATGTTTCACGTTGGGGTGGGCAGCATACAGAAATTTTAATTTATTAATAATTTAGGCTATTTTTTGAATATTTTTTTTTTGTATAAGGCTAGAAAATGGTTTCGCATTGACATTTTTTTAAATAAAACAACATTTATGATAAACTAAAATCCATTAAAACCTCCTAAAATGTTAGTTAGGAAAACATTTCTAATGGGAAAACTTAAAAGAAAAAAACTTAAAATAATCTAAAAACCAGTTAAACTTTTTAAGACTTTTATAAACAGATGTTAAGTCATTCTCATGGCTGAGTACTTTCAATTCAAGTAAAAACTCCTAAGCAACTCAGAGTCCAATTAAAAGTATCAAACTTTCGCTTTACCTTTACACAACAGATTTCTGCCAAAAAGTTTGCTTCCGGAGCCTAAAAGTTAGGAGCTCACACATTTTTTTGAAACATTGTTAATATAAGATATTGTGTAATAGTTGTTCAGTTAGTATATATATATATATATATTGGCATGTGCAGGAAGTGCTGAAGTATTAGCCTAATACGATAAGATATTTATACTTTGTAACCAAAATTATCTACAAAATTGATAGGTATTGAAAAAGTCTATTGATATGAAATTTATTCATAAATTGCAAAAGCCAAATGAAGGAATATAACTTTCATCTTATCTTGGAAGCTTGAATAGTTAAAAGATTCGATTCATTCAAATGAGTTCTACTCTATAAATATATAAATACTATGTGTATAAATAACTTTTTTGGAATAAGCTGTCTTCATTGTAAACAGGATTATGATTGGGATATAATATGTATGACTTCATTTATGATATAAAAGTTTTTTAAAACAAATAGAAAACATAAAAAAAGCTAATTTATTGCCCCATGAAACAAGTCTCTTTGTCTAAGAGTAAATCCGGATTCTATATCATAAAGAAAACTTAAATAATCAATTAAAATATTCATTATTTGTATGAAATACTTTTAGGTTCTAAAGTTGAAAATTATTCTCGGAAGAATGGCAGTTCCAGCAATGTAGCGCACTTATTCAAACGACCAGCAATGCTAAGGCTTGGATTGAGCGCCTTTGCTTACGTTGGCAACCACACCTCTCTGACCTCAATATTATAGAAAATATGTGAGAATGGATACCATGCAAAGTGTATGAGCCTGGAAGGCAATACACAACTGAATCAAACTAGTTGTCGGCATAAGAAGTCGCTAGGAGACCATTTTACTGATTTCACATAAAGAAATGATGATTTATTCCCCTGGGGATGTACGAGGTTATGCTTAAACGAGTTGGCATAACTCATTATTATTTTTACTGGAAATAAGTTTAGAATTGAAGAAGTTAAAACTAAATTTAAACTTTTGACATTGACTCTTATGCTGTATGATGTTTTCATATGAGTGTGCGAATCGATTGTCCCAAAACCATGAGCGAATTTCTCTTGTTAAATTCTCTAAAATTCTTATAAAATATTTTCTACAAAGTAAATACTTTAAATACCACTTATTCTTGTGCATAATTGTATTAACTTTTATTCTCAAAAATAGTAATTCGACTCGCTTTATGAGTTTAAAAATAATTTTGTAATCAGTTCAAACATTTTCGAAAATCATTAACCAAAAAGAAACAATTTGAAAATTGATGGGCATTAGTTATAAAACTGAATTGGCTAATTTTTAAGAATTCGAAGAAGGTGAGAAACTTGAAAGGCAAAGCAGAAATTTTTCAATAGATTCGAGCTAAATAGATTTGTGTGCTGCGCGGAGCTCATTATCTTGCCTGAAGAGGCGTGCATAAACAAATAAAGCAAATTACTTTCAAACAAAGCAAAGCAAAGGCAACAATTTATCAGATATATAGTATATATAGATAAATCTATAAATCGTTTATTATTTATGATGTGTAGCAACGCAGTTAGGAAATTAGTTGTAAATTTTTAAAGTCTTACAACGTTTTGGATTGAGTTAGCAAGGACAATGGAGCTGAAGGTTCTTTAAAGTCGTAAAGTGTCGAGACGCTGACATTTGAGAGGCTCGCACGCCAAAGGATAATTACTGTGGGAAAGGCTCGCTGCATAAATATTTGAAAAGTTCAAGGCGCAGAGACGACACGACGTCGACGGTGCCTGGCACGTGGCACATGGTTGTGTCAGACCGCCTGGGAAAAACTGCAAGAGAAGACAACTTGTTGTCGACCTAAGGCCAATATTTTGCCCTGTTGAACGCTTAATAATTTACTCGTTCAGTCGGCCGGAGCGTGCGAATAGCCACATGACTTGAACAAAATAAAAAATAGACAAAAACCAAATTAAATTGCACCCCAACAAATATATTTGTGTGGCCAAGTCAGCCGACTTGGCTCGGGCAGATTTATAGACTTCATATATCTAGACAATTGCAATTGCTGCTTGTACAAATGTCCCAAGTCATATGAAATGCTAATTGCCCATTAAACAGTTTTGCTATAGTATCCAATTTATTTTGACACTCGACCCCCCCTACCCAACACACTCAATCCAATCCAATCGAATCGAAAGTGTGTGCAAAATTCACAGCTGGCTCAAGTGACGTATGCGTAATAACACTTCGGACTGTCACGTTGACGACTTTGACGCTGATGCCAAATGGAAATTGATGGCAATACGTATTGCATTTATACCCTACGGCTTCACCATATCTGCTGTTACGTCAATAACAATAGAGAATAGTAAACAGCAAATAAGTAAGTGTGTCGATATGGGCGACCAGAAGATACCCAGAAATACTGTCTATCTATAACAAAGAGAGTAGACGGAGAACATGTAAAAACGGCGACAGTGCCCGACTAAGAGATACCCAGAAATACTGCCACTGTGTAACAAAAATAGTAGACAGACAACATGTAAATGCGGCGGGAGTGCCCGACTAAGAGATACCCAGAAATACTGTCTCTTTGTAACAAAAATAGTAGACAGACAACATGTAAATGCGGCGGGAGTGTCTGACTAAGAGATACCCAGAAATACTGTCTGTCTACAACAAAAAGAGTAGACAGATAATACGTAAATGCGGCGGGAGTGTCTGACTAAGAGATACCTAGAAATACTGTCTGTCTACAACAAAAAGAGTAGACAGATAATACGTAAATGCGGCGGGAGAGTCCGACTAGAAAATACCCAGACAGCAAACAAGTAAGAGTGACTGGAGCGTTCAACTGAGATATATCGACAACTGCGGCTTCTCAATGAAACAAGAATGTTGGGAGTGTCTGACTGGAATATATCGAGAGCAAAGCGCAGTGCAGCTGTGTCAATTATGCTCGACTTCTTCTATACATAAATATGCACTAAAATATGCATACACATTCATATAAATATATTTATATATTCATTATTGAATAGCTTCTACTTATTAGATCTGAATCAAATTATTAATGCATAAATAAATTATACGAGGGATTGTATGCATTAGACTCGAAAGCTCAATGTTTAAAATGCATTTATTTTTAGTTGGGAAAAGATTTTCATAATAAATCAATTTTATAAGCTATATATTCATTATATACATTTTTTCATTATATATATATAAGCTATATATTCATTATATACTATATTATTTATTTATGTCTCTGGCTTAACCAGTAATGTTTCATAAAGAAAGTAGAAATATTTGTATTGATCGATAATAATACCAAATGAATTATCGAAAGAAAAAACAAAACTAAAATGATTAAGTTTAAGATATGTATGAACAGACTTATGTGACTCAAATCGTGCTAAGCATATATATACATCGACCGCAACGTCGCTACCTCTTACATAACTTTTGCACAACAATATGAGAACCTTTTGATTCAGTTCCAATTTGTTTTGGTATACTCTTGGTATGTCTAGCTGAGGCAGCTCTACAGTTGTGCTTCAAAAGTCAGCCTAAACTCAATTTGATTTCCATCAATACTAAGAAAATGGAAAAGAATATTGAAAAAAGAGTATACAAATATATATTTCACATTTCAAATATCAGGTTTTTAGCTTTTGTAGTTTGGCACATGGCTCAACCGACTCAAATTGTCATGCTGACCAAGACTATTGATACTTTTGATATCTTTCACCTATTACATAAGCCTGCACAAAACTTTTATGCCCTCAAAATGGGCATGGGCATCAATGTGTGCAGGGTATACTAAGCTTACACTTGCCATTTTGTCTAGTGGGCGTGCATAAAAATAGCTGACATTTGGGACAGCTCTTCTTAATGGTAAATATGCCTTGCAAATGTGAGACATGTATCAGCAGGTGCCTCAATTATATATTTACACTCTTTAATTAACAATTCAATTAGCTGATTAATCTTTGTGCAAAAATTCATTTAGGTCTCAAAAGGCGTTAGCTAAGTGAAGAGAATAGAGTATTTTTTCTTATAATTAGTTAAGTTAGGTAAAATTCTAATATTTTTTGAACGAGTTTTTTTTTTTAATTTTTATATAGGTAATATGATATTATTTTTTATTTTATGAAAAAATATTTGAAGCCTAGAATTTATATAGTTTTTTATAGTATTATTATTATATTAATTATATTTTATTAAATGAATTAGGTAAATTTTTAGGTAATTTTTTAATTATATGCAAAAATTTGGTAAATTTCAAGAAATTAAAATAGTTTTTATATATAAACGCGATTTGCTAAGCTTCTCAAATTTTGTTTTGAAGTTGTTCATAAAACTGCAATAATTTATATTTCAGAAATAATGACAACAATTTAATTAATAAATTTATAATTATTTAAAGACCAATTGTTAAGCATTTACTTGCCATGCTAAAGCCCAAATTGACTACTACTAAAAACTGAATATTGTTTAATTTCCGCTAATATTATTTTCGTTTTCAATTGCATTTAAAAATTTGAATTCAAAGTTTTTCTATTATATATATATAGACACTCTCTAGATAGTGCGGGTCTGTAGTCCAAATAGACAGCGAATGAGTCGAAAACGTGACCATTTCGACTGAAGGCTGATATGGCTGCTGCCTAGTACAATAAAGCGATTATTTTTACTGTTAAGCCAATTAGCTTGACTTACTGTAGGTAAAAAATAAAATAAAACCGAGCTTTTCGTTGCGTTATTTATTTTCGAGTCATTGACATTAACTGTCTGGCCTTTGTCAGCGTCGTCTCTCTCTCTATGGCAATTGCTGCACCCATCATCAAATGCAAACTACTTCAATTCAAACTGATAATAAATGAAATTCGCTGATAAATGAATGCGACATTTGTTGGCGTAATAAATTAATGCGAAATTTAATTAAATTCACGGCTACATTTTGGATCGTCCCCCAAATTGATAACACTAAAGTGTTTATCGCCAGAGATATGGAAAGGTCAATTAGTTAATAGAGCCGATACAGCTTATGGTATGATCCATCATAATGGAGCTATCAGCTGCAAGTTTTGTTTACGCTTTTGCAGTTGGTAGCAAAATTTGCTCACAAATTGTGTAACAATTTATAAAAAAAAAAAAAAACAACCAAAAGAGTGAGCAACTAGCAGTTACCCTAAATATTTATAAATATATTGGTGTATTTTTCATTATATAGCCAATATACATATCTTAATCAAAGATGAGTTAGATAAATAAATAGCGAAAGTCAAGTACTATCATTATACTAATTATTTATATGCCACTTCAGCTAAATTCTAATTAAAATATAAAAAAATGTATAAAAGAAATGCATTCTAATCAAATTTTTATATATTTGCATTATTGGACTCAACTAACTAATGAGTCGAACATGTTAAGCATAAACGAACATGTTGAAGCTTGATACACATACATACATATATGAAATCCAATTAGAAACACAATTCTTGTTAGATTTTGTTGATATGTGATGAGCAAATGGTGCAAAGTGTATTTCATATTCGGCACGCCAAAGATGCGCACATAACTGTTCATTTTGTTATTGTTTTTCTGTCATTTTTTTGTTGAGTGTTATATGTCTCATTTGTTTGATTGTTGTAGATTGTATACAATGTGCCCATAATCGGTTATTTCCTGCCCGTCTCAGTGTGAGACGGATCTGGAACGCAAAACACGAACTGGGCAGCTTGTCTGACCGACCCCTTTCCCACACACAAGCTGAGATGAAACGATGGAAGTGAGGCGTTCCATTCATGAAATTACATACGCGGGTTATTCAATTGAGTGAGAAAGGGAGAGAGCGAGAGTATAGTGGAGGAAAGAGAGAAGAGCGCAAGCGAGCGAGTAAGTGAGTGTGAGAGAGAGAGAGAGAGAGCGCCAAGGTTAATTTTATTTATCTGCTGCATGCGATGCGCGACGGCATTTGACAGCTAAAAGAAAAGAAGGTAAATGCAGGCGGAAGGAGCGTAGCAGCTGGATGAAAAATGATTGAGGAAAATACAGCGAAGACAAAAACAGCTGCGCTTAATTAACAAGTTTGTAAGCAAATTGTTTTTCTTTTTGTTTTTTGTTTTTATAAGAATGATTTAAGTCTGACACGCGTTAAGCGCATGCACACCCACACACACATACACAAACACAGAAGTTACGTGGCGTGGGCGGTATATGTGACACGCCTACTGCAAATAAGATACACACCTTCATAACGAGCTCAAAGGGATATTTGTAGACGCGCACGGGCGATTGGAATTTTTGCACCATTTTGTTGCTGTTGTTGTTGTCGCTGTTATTATTATTGTTGCTGTTGTTGTTGGCACTTGACACTGGTTAAAAATCAATTTTTATTCGCTCTATTGCACTTTTTATTCACACATACGCGCCAAAATGCGCCTCAAATTTTTAATAAATTTTGTATTTCAGTTGTTGTTTGTAACAGTTATGACAGTTAAAAGTAAACAATTATTTGTTGTATTTGATTTCGTTGAAGTGTTTTGTTAAATTCGTTTCGTTTCTCTGCAGCCCCAGCGTTTGTTGTTGTGCGTGCAACTGCTGCAGCTGGCTGAAAAAGAAAGCCTTTCCTTTTTTGTGTACACTCCGCGAATGTTTGACTGCCGTTCTGCTAGCGATGTCGTATTATCTACCGATATATCGATACACAATTCGTTTGAAATATCGATCTGTTAGGCTTAAAATGTAACTGTTATTTCGAGTATGCTTTTTTGTGCGTTATATTTGAAAATCAGAGATTTTATTAAAAAAAATTATTTTTTTGTTATGTTATTATGGATATTGGAAACAGACGCGTATGCAACAAGCGCATCTGTGGCACATACATCTTCTCGTTTTCACTTCTCGTGCTCTTCTTCTATCACCTCATGTGGAGTAATAGAAAAAGTATTGTGGGACTTACACGGCTGCAGGAGGACGTTAACTGCATATCCGTAAATATATTAAAAAATGATTGCAAAAATATTCCAAATACGTATTTATTTAGTATTTTGCCCGGCAGCAAGCGCTGAAAGTGGATTGCACGACAAAGAAATTCGATGGTATGCCTGCAGCCGAAGGGAAATCAAATCCGGAATTCAAGGGCTCCCTGGGATGCGCTTCCACTGAATTGAACCATTGTGTGGATACATTGGTCAAGCGCAAGATTGGCTCTCTACTAGACGATGTGTATAATATTAAAAAGAAAGTGGAGCAATTCATATGCAAAGAGTCGCAGGCCAATATAGTGGCACCCATCAAGCAACAGTCGCCAGGTCGCATCAATTATGCCTCCGAGGAGCTGGGCGCTCGCATAATTTCAGCTTTAGCCAAACCTATTTCTAATAGCAATATTATCAAGACATTGCTTGGCTTAGAGTTCAGCACAAATCCGCCCATAAACATGTTGAGGCCCAGCCTGATGCCCGGCTCATGTTTCGGCTTTCGTGGCGATCGGGCAACGATTTTGCTGCAGTTGGCCAAAACTATCTACGTGGAGCAAATCACTTTGACGCATGTCCCGAAAGAGATGACGCCCACCGAGTGCGTCAATAATGCACCCAAAGAATTTGAGGTTTATGTAAGATATTTATAACTGTTTTAATTATATTTATAAAATTATAAATGTTTTTTTAGGGCGTCTCGCCCAAAAATCAAAAGAAAGAGCTATTGGGTAGGTGGAAATACAAAAATGATCCTGCAGAACGCACACAGAATTATATTGTCAATAATAATTGCGCGTTTCGTACTTTGATTTTTCAATTCATCTCAAATCATGGCGGCAATTCCACCTGCATTTATCGGTAATTATATATTTTTTCACAATTTAATTTGTTTTTAACCTATGTTTCATACACAGCGTGGAAGTGTACGGCCGCGCATTAGGTATTATTCGTTAATTTATTTAAAAATTCTTTGAAATAGTTTAAAAAAATTTTGTTTTGTTTTGTTTAATTTGCTTAAATTGTTTTAAGGTTACGTGAACTGTGATTTCTTGTATTACATTTTTCTTAACAGTTCCTTTAAATATATGCATATTTCGTGACTGAAATTAATGCGATATTCAATATTTCATTGGTAACGAGTACATGGGTACCTATATATATATATATATTTTTCATCAGCACCCATCTCTAAGGTGTAGGCTTAAAGTTAGAAATGAGCGATAACGATTATCGTTTTGGTTTTGGCAAAGATAAAATTGAAATAAATAAGTTAAAACACGATGGCTTGTGGCGATTAAATCTAAATAATAATAACAATCTAGTGGCCTGCATTGCAACACACAATTACAGCAGCCTCGATGGCGATGAGCAGGCGAAATTGCAAAGGACTATGGCAAAAGCGAAACAGAAACAGACAACAGCAGCAGCTGCCACAGCAACAACAACAACAACGACGACGACTGCAGTAGCAACAACAACAACAATGCCAATACCAACAGCTTCAACAACGACAGCAACAACAACAACGATAGGCGCTGTTGCTGTGACGCCCACTTGTGTCGCACACATTGAGGACGAGGGCGGAGGAGAAGGATGCGACGGCGCTGCAGCGGACGATGATGACGGCGACTGCGCTGCAGCTGCCGCTGGCGCAGGCCTAGTCACCAGTGATAAGGCAAGTATTGTTGTTTTTTTGTTTGTATTTATAATTTTTATTGTTGTGTGTACATACATACATGTGCTCGCACTCGGCTTTGCCATTGTTTGCTTGATTTTTGTAATAATTGGAATTTTCGCTATAGCTTAATGGCATCAGCATTGGCGCTCCCTACAGTCTGATTGAGCTGCCAGCGTTGAATTGCGATTTCGCAGCTGCAGCGGCAGCGGCTGCTGCCTCCGCACTCTCGCCCACCGATGCGGCAATTGGCGGCCTCAGCTCCAGTCGCACCTCCATGAACAACTCCACTGAGAATCTGAGCTATGCCAGTGACAATTATTATGCCGACGATCTCATACTGCTGGACGACGATGACGATGATGACGATGTGGAGGCCGAGGAGATATCGCTCAATTCGGATGACTGCGTCTATGCGTACCGCGGTGATGCCGCTGACTTTGACATGGCAGCGCTCGATGCCAGCACGGGCCGTGGTGGACGTAATTTGGATTTTAGTCTGGTGCGTGATGATGAGACGGATTTTCTAGAAATGGACTTTGAGCCAGATCCCTCGTCGGAGCTGGAGTTTGTGGCCAATGGACAGGAAGCGACGGCGGCGGCGGCAGCGGCAGCAGCGGGACATGCAAATCTGTTGCTAATGCAACGCGACTATAGTCAGCTGCAGAGCGGTCGACACATGGCCACGCCCACTCAGCCACGACAGCTTTATAGTTCGCCAATTGAGGAGCTGGCCCTGCCGGCACCACAGGAGGCGCTGCAACGTTTGAGCAAGAAATTTGCACGCATTAGCCTGAACTTGGATCAGATAAAGGCCGATGCGGATGCCGGCTCCGATGTGGATGCCGATGAGCTGCTCTGCGGCGCCAAGGACGATGAACAGGACTTTGTGGATGCGACTACAGCAGATGTCAACACACTGGCCCACTCGCTGCCCAGCACACTCGTCTACAGCAGCTTCAATCGCAGCACCAGCGTGCCCAGCGAACCAACTCATGCCGCCGAAGAGACGTGCAACTCGAAGCTGACTGGCGCTAAGCCCAAGCGCTTGAGCACACTATCCAACTCCTCATCCTTAGTGTCCGCCTCGAAGAGTTGCGCTTCCTCAGCCAAGTCGCGTCGCTCGCAGCCCAGCTACGATGAGCGTTGCTATAGCTGCACAGATTTTCGTGCTGTCTCGCAGCAACAGCAGCACCAGCACCATCAGCATCAGCTCCAGCTGCAGCTGCAGCTGCAACAACAGCAGCAGGAAGATGTGGCGCCCATGCTGGTGGCAGCAGCAGCTGTTGTCGCCGCCAGTGCGGCCATGGCCAGCAATTCGACGAAATTTGATTTGGGCAGCGGCGAGGAGACCTGCCTCGATTGCCTCGAAAAGGAGTTTCTGGCCAATACGATTGGCAAAGCGCTCGATCTGAGCAGCTGTGCCAAGTGTCGGCGACGCGTGGGCGGACGCGGCAGCAGCCTATCGCTCTACACACGCGCCGAACAGACACGCTGCCGCAGCGGTTCGCCGGGCTATTTGGATGAATTTGGCGGCCTCTTTAGCTGGCACAATACGGCCGGCGACATGGGTCTATATAACCAAAGGTTTATTTCGTGTGATAATAATTTTGGAGCCGGCAGGCAGGTGAGTGAGAACTAAATGACTAAACTGAAAGCTTCAGAACTCAGTCTATATTTATTCAATATGTTTCCATTGCCATGAACATCGCCATTTTAGCAGCTGCTCAAGCAAAGCTTTTCGACTGAACCGCTGGTGGCGCGCCTGTCCACGGCGCATCTGAGTGAGGAGCATCTGGTGCAGGCGCTGGACAAACTTCACATTTCCTACAACGCATCCCTGTTGCATGCCTACTTTGAGCAGCTGGCGGCGCCAGCGCTGCCAGCCCGTGGCAATCTGAAGCAGCTGCTGTTGCATGTCTCCAAGCAGCAATGCAATCATCGCAAGCTCAAAAAGCTGATCGAGCTCATGGTGCAGCAGCAGCCGCAACAACAGCAGCTGAGCGTGCAATTCAAGCGGGTACGTGTCTGAGCCATCAGAACTATATAAGCATCAGTTAACTTCTTTATCGCAGACTAACGCCGACCACGATGCACTAGTAGCCGTCAAGGTGGCGGATATACTGGCCGCCTGGCAACGACATCGAGATCTCTATGTGCTGCGGCAATTGGATGCGCGCTTTCATCGTGTCAATGTGCTGGGTAAACTAGCTACCAGAACATATCCATGCAATAAATGTCTATTTACATTCCTATCGCTTTGCAGGAAAAATTGGACACATTGTGCGGCAGGCAGAGCAGCAGGAGCAGCAACAACAGCCGGCGGCAACCACATCCGCATCGGCTGCAGCTTCAACTTCAATCTCATCCATGCGGCAAGCGCTGCCTGATTTTCTAATGATACCGCAATATTATGCTTGTGGTGAACTAACATTGACGCGCAAATGTTAAAAACCACACACACACACACACACACACACAACATATACTTACACACACGCCACATCGAATGTTTATGCGTGGCTGCATTTTGTTCTTCGAATGCCAAGCAATGCTCTTAGTTTATGTAGGATCTGTGTCGCGTTTCCAGTTGCACAAAATGTTTGTCGAACATTTAAACCGATGACACCAGCTAATTCCATACATAAACCAATTTTAAATGTATTCAAGCATGTTCAGTATTTGTTTAAGCTTTATAAACTATGTTTTACGTTTAAGCATAATTAATCATTAACTCATTTAGCTCTTAAAATTATATATTTTTCGTTTTGTTTAAATTTGCAAATTTGATTTTAGTTTCGGAATTTCTGCATCTAGTCTCGCACACATAAGAACTAAATCTTTAGAATTTTAAGTATTTAAGTTTAAAGCTATTGTCATCCGTTTAAATCGTTTAAGCCATGTTAACGGCTCAGATCTGTTGATGTATGCTAATGGCATTTGTCTTAGCCAATGCTGCCGGTTCAATGTTTTATTTTTCTTTCTTGTTTTCGGCAGCCACGCATAAACGTTAGCAATATTTCTAAAAAGCTACTGCTGTTAAGGGCGGGGCGCAAGTGGGCAGTTTGGCGAGTTGTTAGCAAAACAAAAGCAAAAACAAAGTTAAGCGCGTCTTTATGTATGTGTTATAACGTTAATCACAATAACCGTTAATCGATTTGCAATATTTATATAAAAGAAAACATAAATACCATATATCTATATATATATATATATATATCTTTATATATATATATATATGCATATGTGTGTGTACATGTCACGCCCACTAACGTATATCACAATATAAAAAATTATATATATATATATATATATATCTTTATATATATATAAAACATAATATATGAGTAGCGTATATATAGCTTAGCTTATATACTTAATTACAAAATAAACTTTAAGTAGTCAAGTAAAACAACACACACACGCACATACACCCACACATACATACATACAGGCCAATGTTTACACGGTGCACTAAACGTGATTTAACAATTGCTAAACTTTTTTTTTTGTTAATTGCAGCCTTTTGTGCTTTAAGAAAAAATTCCTTAACTACTTTAGAATTTATGTATATCAATTTTTGGCTAAATCACGTTTCAGCTGCGCTCGTATACACACTACACACACACACACACATACATACATACATGCATACCAACGTTTATATGCTGCACTAAACGTGATTTATAAATTGATTATATTTTGTTTATAAGCCTTTTGTGCTTTAAGATCTAATTCCTTAACTACTTTAGAATTTAAGTATATCGATTTGTGGCTAAATCACGTTTTAGTTGCACACGTATAAGCATTACACACACACACTCGCACACACACACTCGCACACACGCATAACATTTCAATTCATAATGTAGCACGCAGCTCCTCAGAACTTCTTGGACTAAACCCTGCCCACGAAGCCGCCAGAAAAACAAACGAAACGTCATGCAACGGTGAGAATAATGTTTTTTGTTTTAATAAAATTACGCTTTATTAATATTATTATATATTCATGTGCTCTCTGTACTTCACTAACAAATGTTTTTTTTTTTACTACAAAAAGGTTGACAAAAGTTATTGATAGCGTTGCTGCTGCTGTTGTTGTTGCTGCTGCTGCTGGCGTCCAGCATTGTAGTAGCCAGGTGGACCGCCACTGGGCGGTCCTGGTCCCATATTGGGCGGCATGGGCGGCGGCGGCGCCGCCGTGCTGTAGTGCGTTGGCGGCGGCGGCTGCTGTGTCCAGGCATTCGCCGCATACGGCGGCATCGGCACCACGGGCGGCGGCGGCGGTGGTGGTGCATGATACATATGATAATTGGCAGCATTGCTGTTCAGATTGCTGGGTGGTGGCAGTGGTGCAACGCCGCCGATGCCGCCGCCGCCTGCATTCGGCGTGGGCAACGGCAGGCCATCGCTGGGCGGCGGTATGGAGACAGACGGTATGGGCACAGCATTGGCCAGCGATTTGATGGATTGTATATTGTTCAGCTCGCCAAGCAGACCGCCATTGCCGCTGGGCTGTGCTGCTGGCTGCGGGCAATTCGCATTTGTTGTTATTGTTGTTGCTGCTGCAGCAGCTGCTACTGCTGCTGCTGCTGTTGTTGTTGGGCTGTCCGCACGACTGGGTGGCTTTTGGGGCGGACTATTGGGCTCCTGGCCTTCCTTCTGCGTCGACTGATACAGATCCAATACCTGATGACAAATATCCTCGAGTATCTCCATCGTGACATTCGAGACGAACATATCCCACCAGCGTTGATGCTGCGGCTGTCGACCCAGCCAGTCGAGCACCGTAAATTTGCTGAGCTTGCTGGCCAAATGGATTAGGGCAACGGCTATGATCTCTGGCTCCCATTGCAGGCAAACGACGGTGCTGAGTGAATCGTTCACGAAATTCCATGCCATTTGTACCATTTTCTGCAGTTTCGGCTGATCGCCCTTGAAACACTTGGCATACTTGAGCAGAAAGGTATAGGGATGTTCCACTTGCAGATCGAACTTGATCGTTTGCAGCAAAATGCGCTCGAGTGTCATTACCTCCTCCTTGGGATCATCGCCGAAGGAGTAGAAATAGTTGTCGTTGAGTATGCCGCGGGCCGTTTTAATAATATCGCGACACTTTTTTGGCGTCTCTTCCACCTTGCCGGCGAGAAACAGACAACAGCAGGCGGTAACGTAACGTGGAAAGCTCTTGAACGAGTGGAACATGTAGAAGCGATGGAAGTAGACGACACCGGTGGCCATTGTGTTGTGGCCGAGGCCCATTTTGGTGCCACATTCCATGATGAAGCGTGCGCCCTCTTTGCGATAGCGACGCTCTGTATCGTATGTAACGCCATCCAGTATTGAGGGTGTCTCGCGTAGCTCCTTTTTGTCATAGTACCAGCAAGGCATTTTTTTCCGGGCCTACAGTGTTGTTTTTTTTTGTTAATAACATAAAAAAAAAACTAATCAAAAATTAGTGCTTTTGTGGTGTCATTTTTTAGCGTGTTCACTTAAATATTTTTTTGTTTTCTTAGAAGAATGTGGCAACGCTAAACAAGAAACAGCTGTTGCCGCTGGCAGTGTGACCGCACATTGCTGTTTTTAGCGCGTTTCAGATTAGTAAAGAAGTCCATTTTAAAAACCAAAAATTTGTGTAATATGTTTTATTGTGTTTTGTGCTCTTATTTTGACTTTACAAAATGTCAAACAATTTGCCGAAGAGCTGTAACGCAATTAGCGTGCAAGGTATGTTGTTGGCTTGACATTGATTAAGCATCAGATATTTACTTTAATTACGTGTTTTTTTTTTCAGCCCGGGTAAGTTGACTTTCCACAACTTTGTTGTTTTGTTTCTTTTTTTTTTGTGTGTTTTCTTATTGCCGCTGCCGCCTGCTGCAAATGGCACAACGCATACCTGTTGTCTGCGTCCATGGCCGCCGTTTGGCCAATTAGCCGCAATGCCTTGGCTTAGTTGAGGTAACTATTTATAACCAGCCTTTCCAGTTGTCGTTAGCTTAATATGCGACTCTCATTGTGCAGACGTCAAATAATGCGGTCAATATGCTCGTCTAACAGGAATTTGATTGCTGTTACTCCTTCCCCTTACCCTACCCCCCATCCGTCACCTTTTGCTTCGCCTACTTGCTTTTTTCCAGTTCTTTTTTTTTCGTCATTTCTGCCACCCACTTTTAACGCGTTGGGCAGCACTGTTTCGTTTTGCATAACAGCTGCATTGCAAAATGCCTAAAAAAAAACCAAAACTGGTTAAGGTATTGAGAACAAACAATGGCGCGCCCTGTGAGGCGACCAGACAACTCCAGCAGCCAGCTTTATGACTAGATATTTATAGTCTGTCCATTCCATTCTAGCATTGCTTTCGTTCGTCTCACATTTCATAAACAATTTGTATGCACAGTTGCAGTTGCGTCTGCATTTTTTTGTCGCTGCTGCTGCTGCTGCTGCTGTTGGTTGCCGATGTTATTAACCTTGCTTGGGGAGCCTGTTGCCTCCTCCTTGGTAGCTGCCAGACAGGTCCAAGTTAATCAAATAGAATTGTGCCGGTCCGAGCAGCAGCATAACCAGTTTACTTTATATTCTTTAGCTTTTACTTTGTACGATCGCGACGCTCTCTCGGCCAGTTTGTACGCTCGCTCGCTCGCTTTTTCTCTCTCTCTCTCTCCCTGTCCGTCTGTCGCTCTCTCACTACCTGCTTACCTTTTGAGCCGTTTAAGACACGTTTGCAGCTTCGCTGCGCTTGTTGCTGTTCGGCGCTTTTCAGTCACTTTTGAAACGTCGTCAGTGTCGCCAGTTAATAAGCGGATCGCGCTAGCTGGCCACAGTAACAACAGCAACAACAACAAAAATCCGTTCAGCTTTGTAGTTGTTTTCATATATTTTTTATTATATCTTTAATGCGCGTTCGTTGCGGACTACGGCTTCGCAAAAAAAGTAATAAATAATAATAAAAATAAAAATAATAGAAGTGGCTGCAAGTGCTAAACAAGAAGAAGAAGAAGAAGAAGCGGTGCTTGCCTAGGCAGAAAAAAGTTTTTTCAATAATACACAATAAAGCAAGATTCAAATACGAAAGAAAAGAAAATGTGCTATAAAAAAAGTTAAAAAGTAACCACAAGCTACGTATCGTGCGCGCACTCTCCCCCTCTCTCTCTCTATCTCTCTCTCACACATACACACACACTCTGTTCCTCGCTCTTTCCATAAGCGCACTCCCACTTCCCCCTAAGCTTCGCTCTACTGCATGCATTCCTTGGAATCATTCTATGTGGATTATCGTTACGAGTCAATGAAAGAACAAGAACAAAACCCCATCACGTTTGCGTTATTTGGAATATTTTTTACGTTATACCTCAGTCTATAACGCTAAATAAGTGAGTTTATTATTTTATTTTTGTATTATTTTACAAATTTATTTTTATTTTTGTTTTATATTTATTTTTGTAAGCTAAATTTAAATTTAAATTTATTTATTTTGTTTTATTATTAAATGTATAAAGTATATGTAAATATATACATATATGTACATAGAGTATTTTTATATATATTATTTATTAATATGTACAATATATGTATGTACATATGCGTGTCTATATATGCTTGATCAGCCTTTTAAATTTTTTTATATTCTTATAGCTATGCCTTTTTGTTTATCTGTGTGTTTCTGTTGAAGCCATACCTTAATTGCATAACTATATTATAAAGATATCGTTGTAAAATTTTTTAAAAATCTTAGTTCTTTAAGATTTAAAGATAAGATCCTAAAGATATCTTAAGATATCGACTTTATCTCAAATCTTATTTAAAGAAATTATCTTGATAAAAAAAATGATCTGAGCCAACTGAAAATGGGAAATTCGCTTATATGTGTTTTAGTTAAGCTGTGTGTAGCATTGAGAAGGGGGCGTGGCCGACTCTATAAAGTATATATAAAGTATAAAGTACATAAATTCATAGTAAGTGCTGCTGATTGCATCCAACCTAGTACATTTATCCTACCTATCGTCCCTCTGTCTATCTTTTATATATATAAGCACGTCGCTCTAGAAACCTATGAGAACTAGGGAAGTTTCAGAGCGTCTATAGCGTTTTTTTGATCAAGTTTGTTTCAATTCATCGTTTACTAATTCCATTTTTTTTTGGGAAAAAGCGCTTGCTGATCAAGTTTGTATCTTCAATGGATTTGAAACTTCAATAATTTTAGCATATTTTGCAAGCTTTAAGAAGTCATCAAATATACTTCTTAAGTCTACGCATATAAAGACTGTTTCACTATTTGAATATCTAGTGTCATTGCCCCCGAAAAATGTCTGAAAAAAACATGCTTAAAGGCACGCCACTGGTCTGAGTATCTATTAGTCTGGCACTGCTGATTAGAGCGTTCTTAATTGTTCCTCCTGTTATATGTTTCAAACTCTGCAATTAAGAGCAGATATACCAACTGACTACCATAACAAAAGCAACTCCAAACGCCAGCTCTATATCTAGTATATGCACTATATGTTAAAGTAGTATTATATAAATCTGTATATGCATTTGCTTTGCGACTTTGTTGAACCTTTTACTGGAACAGTATTGATCAGTTGTTTGCAAACAATAATTGCAATGACTTATTTGTACAATTGTTTCAAATATTTTTTTTTTTTTATAATTTTTGCAATTATAAAGCAGATGATTCAGTTTTGTAGTACGTTTTGATCCGGGGAATTAGCTGGCCCACACCAAACGCTTGCATTGGAAATTAGCGTTGTTGCAGCTTGGTTTTTGTTGTGTTTTGTGATTTATCATCCACGCTCACATTTCACTATAAAAGTCGTCGTTGTCTGTTGTTGTTGTCGTTCAATTGAGTGTTTAGTGTTTGGCGATTAGATCATCTGTGGGGCGCGTCAAGCCGCTTAGCCAAGCTAATGAGTGTTTTGGCCGTCTCGACGCAAGCCAAGGCCATTGGAGCCTGGCTCAGTGAGAGAGCCGCAAGTTGATTGAACCTGCCACACAGTATTCATCCACGTTTTCTTTCTCTCTCTTATTCTCTCTCTTTCTCTTTACCAAATTAAACTCACAAAGGGTATTTACGAATGCATGTTGACTACACCGCCTGCCATAATTATAGACACTGTTCTTTATTTCATCTTATTAACGATTTCCTTTGTTAAATGCTTAGCTTGAGGCAAACATTTAAATTCTAAACTGAGCTGAAAAATCGATTTTTGTGATTCATTTATCTTATTACGGGGTAAAAATACACTGCACCTATGACAAATCTTTGGTAAGACATGAGAAATTAGTCATAATTTAAAGTAAATTATAGTCAAGGCCGTTTAGGTTGAGAGCTTAAGTATAATTAGTGAATATTTGTATGTTCAGCTCGGATTTGCTGGAGTCTTATACGAAGAGATAGATCTTTTTCGATTGTATCGGGAGTTATTTGTGGCAATATATTACTTGTAAGTCCGAAAAATTTTTAAATATTTCTTTCTGGTTGGACTTTAAAGAATAGCTGTTATTTTACCAGTATGTAAAGAAGTACAGCCTGATCACTTCCAAATGTGGCAAGGTTATGATTATTTACTATGGAGCGCTAACAAATGAATAAGGAATTGTGCCTATGGTTAAACACAACTATTGGCCGAGCAATCATTACGAAAAATGGTCAAAAGAAACAGTCACTTAACATTTCTACATCGATTGAACACAAAACAGTCTTATGTTACTTAATATAACTGTAAGTTAAGCAAACATTATATTTCTAAACATTGCTAAAGCACAACAAAATAGTCACTTTACATTTATATTACACATTAACAGTAAACAATATTAAATTGCCGAAAGGTAACTAAAAATTAGTTGAAATGCCAAAAAACATTCCAGAAAAACATGCTGAAATATAACAGGACTGTAAGTTAACTAATTGTTGTTGACAAAATCAAAAAGCATCAGAAATGTTAATGGTATTTTGTTACAAAATTCTCATATAAAACGTTTGTGCTGTTTGGTAAATTATGAATATTTTTAAATAAAATCATATATTAAAATGTGCATTTTACATATTTATTATATGCATATATGTGTAGTATAAAACATGTTTAAAAAATACATTCTGTTGATGAAAAAATATAGAAAAATATAGTAAAAGGAAATATATGCTTGAATAATAATTTAGGACATATTTACTCGGGAAAAAATATTCAATAATAATTTAAGAATATATTTCCCTCTTAGAAATACCAAACTCTAATATAAATATAAACTCTAATACTCTAATATAATAAAAACTCTAATATCAGGTTAAACTTTTGCTTTTAAACATTTTCATTAAGCTTTTATTTATTTACAATATTTATATACATATTTATATGAGTTCTGATATTATTTATTACTCAAAAATATAGACTTCATGTGCTTAAAGAGTTGAATGTTTTTCGACCAATTAATGTATATGTAGAAACAAATTTCAGAGCTTTAAACCTCTCATTGAAATTTATTTAAATTTCTCTGAACTCTAATTTATTAGCCCTCATAGTAGCTGAATGCAAGTAGCCAATTCACATTTTCAATTTATATCTTGATTTCGCACACTGTGCACAAACTCTATTGTTGTTGTTGTTGTTGTTGTTATTATTGTTATTGTTGTATTTAACTGGCTCGATGTTGATGATGTTTTTGTGGCAGACTGTTGAGTTGGTTTGCTTTTGTTTCAGAGCCTTTACTTTCCACAATATGTTAACAATTTTGATTGGCAATGCGATGCGTGGTGTTTGTGTTGTGTGCTTGCATTGTTTTTAGCTGCCATCGGGATCAGTGTTGCATGTTGCAAATTGCAACTGCAACAACGCGGCACTGTAATTGTTTTGGCCGCCGCCAAGCGTAACCGAACAGCCAGCCCAATGGAGCGGCGGCGTTGAACTCGCAACACTTTGAAAATGAGATTCTCCTCCGCACACAGCACTCCACAACACATTCTTAACCGCACGCAATTGGCCGCAGAGCCAAGATAGATCTCCGAGACGCCATAGGCAATGTGTATACGTACAGCGTACAGCGTACAACGTACAACGCACAACGCACTCGACTTGGCCATAAATCACGCGTGCCTTGGCCATATTTGTGGTAGGCTCTGTCGCGGGCCGCGCAGCCCATCAAATGTCAGCTACCTTTTAAGTTGCCTCTTTTATTGTCTGTGTAGAAGTTGTTTTCGCCATATCTGTAAGCACCCAAAGTGCTCGTAATTTTTATTTTACTTTACTCCTCTTACATGTTCCTTGTCGCTTGTGAACTTTTGCATGATAATTACCACCTGCCCGAACAGCAAACCAGTTAAAAGCCATTTGAAACGTAACTGTGCTTATTATGACGATATGACAGCTGCGTAAATAATCGGAAAGTTTTTGCCTGATTACTTTGTTTCCATTTCATTTTCTTTTGTTTTTTTTTTTGCCTTTTTTTCTTAGCAATTATATAATTTGGTTAAACTTGTTTCGGTTATGCTATTCAATATGTTTAAGGCAAACATTTGCCTGTCTTGCTTTGCTCTGGTATTTGAGACTTAAGCAATTTGAGTTATTTTGTATACATTAATTTACTTTGTTTCTTTTTTGGAAATGTGACAAATATTTGAGATATTTAAGAGGTTGTGGATATCTAACTGGGTTTTAATAAGCTGAAAGAGTTTTAAGTTGACAATACAAATATATAAACTTAAGGCATATTATTTAAATTCAGTTTTATAAAATAAATATATTTTTGATTATCAACAGAATTTTTAAAGAATTTTGTGCTCAATAGAGGTTTATGCAAATCTCAAACGCAGCTTAAACTAGAGCTCTTGTTGAACATTTAACTATTACTTACAGATAATAGATCGTACTAAACAAACTAACTGAGTTAGAGTCACGTGAAACAAGTAAGAGTGCTCTAGTGGAGCCTGCTCGACTGGGAAATACCCCGAACACTGCTAAGAGCGGCAATTCCAATCATACTGCGCTTCTTTTATACATACATACATAGCAAACAACACACATACATACATACACAAGCAAGCTTCAGCAAGCGCTCTGCCTACTGCACAGTTTACGCAGCGACTGCTCTTAGGCTGCAGTATGATTGTAGAATAACTTTTCTTCTAGATGGATTTTCTTGAACCAAATTTTCAGAGCGTGATAATGACACTCATATATTTTTTTTATACAAACCATATTAATATAGTCTGAATTCGCTTTTTTAATGGGATCAAGCTATAAACAAAACTAAAACGTTACTACGAAGGCTCTTAGAGTTCATTAGGTGGACAAAAATCAAGTCATAAGTAAAGAACAAGACTGCATTAATTACCACAGATCAGAAGTATAAAGAATTGTTAAGCATGACTTATAATCAAAGCTAGAATACGAAATGCCCTCTAAAGAAATCTCAAAAAAGTTGGATCAAATAGGAATTTGTAACGCGCCAAGCGCCACATCAACTCTTTGAGTTAAGCAATAGCAAAACAAAAATTTAGTGTTAGATTAACAGAATATGTTCAAGCATGAATATGTGGACGTCTCTCAATCAGGTAAGAAAGAATTGTTTACGGTGAAAAGAGATTTTCCCCACCCACAAATATTTCCATCTGAGTGCAATCATAGATCGCCCATTCCATTCACTCTAATAACTTGTTTTTCATATTTAATAAGAGAGTGCTCAGAACACCATATTCCCCACTTGTTCTTCTCTAAATATAACTAAAAACAAATAAAATAACTATTCCTCACTAACACTTTAAGAGACCTCGCAATTCCAGCTGTTCCGGCGCAATATGTAGCAAAAAAAAAGAAGAAAGAAAGAAGCAGCAGGAAACCCGTTGCGCTTGGCAATTTACTGAAAATGCGTTACACTTAATTCAATCGCAGATAGAAGTTAAAGCTATTCCGCTGCTGGCCCAGTTCGCATTGAAGAAGCAGCAACAGCAGCAGCAGCAGCAGTAAATGGCCTCGAGCGCCCTATTATATACCCCTTGATGGCAGCTACTCCAACAAAATTTCTATTTAATTCATTTAATTTCATTTAAGCCAACTCGGGCGAGAACAGTCATCAGCAGCGACGTAGCCTGGCCTTTGGCCAAAGTTATTAATAAGTGTTTATTTCTTTTTTTTTATATTTCTTTTATTTTTCTACTTCTTTGTAACACTGTTTGTGTATTATGTATTTCTTTTGCGTATTTTCTACTTCTATACTTCGAGGCGTTTACCCATACGTTGACCTGATTAAAGACAGCACGCACACACTCAGATAGCCAGAGTCGGACTTGAAGCTCACTCAGAGTGCGCGTAGAAAGTGTCGCCACTCTCTTTTCTGTATAGAGACTTTTCTGACATTTGTTGCAAGTCGGCTTATTGAACTGAACCGCAATGGCTGCCAATGGCTGAAGCCATTTGAGCTGGGCTTGGTCTTTGGGGTTTTGGGCTTTTGGACTTTTGGTTACACTCTAATTGAAAAATAATAAAAGTCAACCAGTTTTCGTGGCTGTCGCTCAACTTTGACATACAAAATTGTGCTGGCAAAAGTTCATTGAAACGCTGTTAGCGCTCACAGCAACACAACAACAAATATGAATGTTAACAAAAATAAACTAAAAAAAAAAGAGGTTTTAACATATTATGACAATGCCTCAAACGAATTAAGCTTTAAAGCCGCAGCTCGAGCGGCACAAAAATAAAAAAATTGTTGAGTTTTATGTGTTTCTCTGCCTTTTGCTCTTTCGTCAGCATTTGTTGAAAATTCTAATTAAAATGTAAGAAAAAAAAATGCTGTTTGAGAATCTTCTCACATTTATGTGCTGCTTCGACTGGTAACTTTTATATGCCATTGTTATACACACACACGACTGACGGAGCTGCCAAAGATCATGTGTGTGAGTCGACTCTGCGTATGAGAAAGATCAACAATAGTTATAAAAAAAAAAAAATATACCTTTATGCATAAAGATTTGCGTTTTCCATTCATTATACGCAATTAATTTTGTTTTATATTTCGTAAAACGAATGTTGCAAATATTTTGAACTTTCAAGTCATGAGAACTGGAAATTGAGTAAAGATTTGGACAAGTTTTTAAAAGAATATACAGATGAGATGTATATTTCTTATATTTTTATATATCACTCACACCTGCTGAAAACTTTTTTCTTATTTATTTTTGAACAAGCATCTGGTTGTCCTCCTTTGACAATCAATTTCTTTTATATGCTACACTCTGATATTGAGATATATTCGCATTGTAGCTGGCTACGCGCTCGTTTCGCCATTAAATAAGTCATGTGTATTCAGTTTAAAGACATTGTCTCAAATGTGAGTAGACTAAGCAATTGAGTTGACTGAACTGACAGGCAAATGTACGAAATTCATAAAACTGAAAGCTGCAAATAGTCAAGCGAGCTCTCTCTAGGCATCTCAATTGAAGTATACAATGTTATATCATTTTATCATATCAGAAAGCTTAGTTCATAGACTTCTGTATGTAGACACCGAAAATAGTTTCGATTTTAGGTTCTTCCCACTATATATTATAGTTAAGCAAACTAACAAAAGTAGAGGGTTAATAATGGCTTTTTAATAAGTTTATCTTTACACTTCTTCGGCTGCTTTTACAACCTAAGCTCATTAGCATTTTCAAGCGGCCCAGATTTGGTCCATGACCGCATCGCAGCAGCCAGCCATTTCTCCGATAAAAAAAACATTTCTAACTTTCGAACAGGCACTGTCTATGCTTTATGCATTTCAGCTGCTTGTTTGGTGTTGCTAGCAAATCAAATTCAATCATTTAACAATTTTTGACGCCTCCATCTCCCCCCACACTACGTTTCAAATGAATTGGAGCTGCTGGCTCAGCGGGCAGCGTGAAGGCCGTAGCAATGCTTAGCTCCGATTCGGATTTAGAGTCAGATTCAGTTTCAGTTTCGGCTTTTAGTGCATAGCATAAACGCGGATCCATTGCCGCATATGTGCGGAACATAATGACTAATAACGCTGCCAATTTGCATGCTCGGTGGGCACAACAGTACAACAGCACAACAGGCACAGGCCCCACAATGTCTTGAGAAACAGCAATGCAAACTGGTTTTTATACAAATATTTAGATACATACTCACATTCACGCTCCATTGCAGTTTTGTGTAGTATTCGCATTAAGACGGAAAAATTGAAACCATTATTAAATGCTGTTGCCCAGATCCGGTCTAAGATTGTTGCCGATCTCCAGATCAGTTGCAAAAATGAAATGAAACGTTTTCATTGTAGTTGGTATCTCCTCAAATTGCCTTTAATATGCGATCAAATTGGAGTTGCTCTGCAGCAGAGTTGGCAAAGTGGCGTCATTCATTTAACGAATTGTTGTGCATGTGATTTGGTTGCAGAGCGAGATTACGCCGCTGAAGGAGATATAGATAGTGCGTAATGGATGGCTGAAGTTAGAAGTGGAGATGAAACGAGAGAGGCAGACAAAAACAGAGAAGCAAAATGGGATAGAGGAGAAGAGCGGAAGACAGAAGGAGAGAGAGAGAGAGTGGGGGAGAGAGCTATGTGTAAAAATGGCAGATTGGAGAAAAGAAGAGAGCGAAAGACGGAGAAATAGGGAAAGATCAAAAGAGAGAGAAAGAGATAGAGAGAGAGAGAGAGAACGAAAGGAAGAGAGAGGACAGCGAAAAAAGATATTGCAAAAGGGAAAGAGTGAAAGACGGAGCAAGAGAGCGAAAAGCAGAGAGAAACTGAGAGAAAAACAGTGATAGAGCGAAAGAGAGAAGAAAGAAAGAGAGAAAAAGCACCAAAGAGATGGAGCGGGAGCGAAAGAAACTTAAAGAGAGAAAGTGTTGAGAGAAATAAAGGATGCGCAGAAATAATCAAAGACAGACAGATACAGAGAGATAAAGTGAGAGAAGGCGAGCGAGGGACAAAGTAAAAGACAGAACGAGAGAAAGAAAGAACGAAAGAAAGAGAGAGAAATATAGAAATATAATTATGTAAACAGAAATAGATCGAAAGAGAGCAAAAGAAAAATAGATCGACAGGTATGGTGAGATAGATTGAAAGAACTGATTGGGAGTATAAGAGATGTAAAGAATAAGAAGAAACGAAGAGGGGGCTACACTAATAGTACCTGGTGAAGAACTTTTGTATAACTAGAAGATCTATATAGCTTAATAATATATAAAAATTATTATAAATGATATAATAATTATTATAAATGAATATTTAGTTGAAGTATCATATAAATAAAAGAAAATAATATAATTATTATTATTTCAGATGAAGTTGGTGAAGTGTCATAGAAATGTATAAGGAGTTAAAAGACATGCAAAGATTAACTTAACTATGCCAATCTCTGATCTGTAATCTTATAAGTTGTGTATTTTATGATATAAACCAATTAAAGAAAAGACTATCAATTGATTGAACAAATGATTCTATTAATACATTTTTCACACACATCTAATGCCAGAGTATTAGGAAGCTATTTGTGTTTCGCCTTGATCTATTGATCTATTACATGTATTGCTGTTTTTGGCATTAAATTGCTGTGACCTCCGCTTAACCAGTTCGAATCAATTTTTGGCCAATAAGCCAAATCGTCACAAATCGCGCGAATTGTTTAAGCGAACGATTTTAGTTTTTGCCATGCCAACACGTACCACAAATGTAATGCCCACTAATTTCCTGACCAGCAGCAAGCTGTGCTGCGGGCTCTATGGGATTTCTTCTTATTTTTCTTAGTTGATTATTTATTTATTTATTTATTTTTTTTTTTTTTTTTGCCTTTTTGCTAGGCTGGGTAAGTGTTTTTGTTTAGCTCTTGATTAGCGCTAGGCATGAAGCTGTGACTGAAGTTGAATGAACCGTGGCTCTCGATTCTTTTGAAATCTTCAGCGGTTTTACTTTGTGCTCGAAACATTTGCTGTTGAAACTTCCGCTGGCCGGCAATTGGCCACACTTTTACAGTCGGAACGGTTCAATGGGCTTAATTGAAAATTCATTTTGTTAATTTGTTAGCAATTATTGTGCATTTGATTGAGAGGTCTTTTGCTGTCACAACTTTCACCATTCAAACACTAATTTTCATAAACGACATGACTCCTTTGCACTCAACGGCTGTCCGGCTCTTTGTATTATGCTGACAGTCAACAAATAACTTGACTATCCTACAACAATACACGCAAATATTTTTATACATATATATATATATATATATATATTTATGTTTTAAGTGTTACGTTTGCTAAGATTTTGACACAAGGTATATTATTTTTGGTGTAGGTGTTTGCTTGGACACGGTTCGATTTCTTTTTGTTTACGAACAGCTTTTTGTTTTGGTTTTTTCGGTTTTTTTTTTATTTTTTATAGTTTGACTACCTCTTTTGGCTATCTTGGCCTAAATTTGCATAATTTATGTAATTTCTGCGTCATTTTTTATTGACTCTCATTGGCATATAAAAGAGATATATATTTATTTTTAGCTAAAGTGTTAATGTTGCCCGCGGCTTAGAAAATTTCCTGCTCAGCTTTGTAGTTTTACTTTTTTTTTTTTATTATTTATTGTCTTTTTTATAGGCGCATCTCATATGTGTATCTGAACAAAATTGGACTGCAAAGCCCAAGGTTATTTATTTGCCCACAATTGGCTATTGTAGAATTCTTCTAGTTAACTTATGATTTATGAGTTCACATGCAAATTTTTATTCTTAAAAATAAATATTTTGTGTAGGCCTTGTTTATTCTTTGTGCCACGTGCTAACTGTCCAAGAAGCTATTAAATTTACCTTTTTTCAGTCGGGCGTTCTCCTTAGAGCTAAGAAATGAATTAATAGTTCTGAATTATTTTGTACAGTTTCCAGCCAATCATTTTATTATTATATATTATTATAAAAATAACAATTTATAATAATGAATATTTAATTAATTTAATTTCTTAATATGAAAAAATATTTTATAAGTTCTAAAGCTGCCTGTATGATTGGTTATATGTTTACCTCTTAAGTTCTCATATAATTCTTTCAATAAAATCTTGTTCAAAAGTATTTTTGAACATTAAAAGAAATTTTTTGTTTAGTGAATTCAATTTTCGTAAGTTTCTATAATAATTTCTTAATTTTAGAATCTTTACGTCTTTTGTCTTTATTTTTTGAACAATGACAGCTGATTGTGTTGCTGATTTTGGTGTTTTTTATAATTTGAAATTTTTTTTAAATTTCTAAAAAAAATTCTTCGCGTTTTTATATTTATAAAATTAATATTTATATATTTATTATTATTTTTTTTTTAATGTAAATAAGAATTACACAGCATAAATAGATTCGATATGAAAGTCAAGTTCTTGTTTTGAATTTGTTCACAATTCAAATCCATATTTTCTACACTAAACAATTAGCTTTTCATAACTGTTTTATAATTTTGAAAGGTCTTTTATCCAAGGTAATTTCCTAACTCGGCTAACTACAGGAAATTTCCCTGTAGATTTTCTCAGTCAGCAAATTGTTTGCACAAAGGTGCCCTCTGTTATCGCTGGCTTTCGTTCAGTTATAACAGCACTGCCAAGGGCCGTGTTAAACTCTTGTTTTTGTTATTTTGCTTTTCCCAGTGCACAGTTCCAAATCAGCTTTATTCCCAACTGTGACGAGCAAGTACCTTGGATGACCTTGTTCCCACAGAACTGAACTGAACTCTACACCGGCCACTAGCCCAAATGGCTATAATTTACTCGACGACAATTTTTGGTCTGCATTTGCGGTTTCATTTCATTTCGTATCGCTTCGTTTCGTTTTACACACCGAAAAAAAAATGAAGAAAAGAAAGAAGCAAAGCAATCGACAAAAGTGCAAGAGGAACGGAAAGTAAATGGGGAAAACTTAATCAAGCGACCGCAGCCAGAATGTAGAAATGAAAAGGTAGCTGCGATAAATTCAAATCAAAGTGTAGAGTCTAATTTATGGACTGAACCACGGCTGCCGAGCTACCATTATTCCAGATTCCAGTTAACTGGATCTGCAAGCGTTGCACGTATATTGCTGCACCCACGTTCCCAGTGCTCTTCAAGCCACACCGAACCGATCCGATTCATACGGAGCTGTTGATTAAACGCCCACCTACTTTCCCGCCGTCATTCCGTTGCTGTCCAATCTGTCTGTCTAACTGGGCTTATCATTTTGTTGGATGACGATGACGACGTGCTTGTGTGTTTGTGGGTTTGCCTGACTGGCGGCCATTCAAAAGCTGGATTCTTAAGTGCCAGTCTTTACTGTAGCGGCTGCTGCTGCTGCTGCTGTTGCTGCTGCGCAAGCGCTGAGGCGTGTCTGGCTGTGGCCCACGTCTTCGAACCCGACTGCTCGTCAGCCTGCTCATTCATTGTTTCTTTCGTTTTTTTTTTACATTTTTTGTATTGTTTTTTTTTTTTGCTTACTTTTTTCTCTCTCTCCCGTCCTTAATAAATATTTGCAACTCTTGTGCTACTTCCACGCGAATTTGGCACACAGTCGTCTGCGGCTATGCCCCTCGCGAGCTGCCGTTCTGCCATGTTGGACGGGCACAACATCTTCTCGCAGTTTGCCATTCAAATTGTTTAATTTCTGCCTAATGGCATTTTTATGCATTGCAAATTGCGCTGCGCGTTTCGCAGTTAGGAATTTTTGTCTAGTCATAGATGTACATGACAGAAATGTTGAGAGACGAGGCGAGACAAGACCCAGGGCTAAACTGGAACAAAATGGGCGCTACCCGAGTTCCGTGTGTCGAGAGTCGCTTTGATTTATTAATTTTGCCCATGTTGAGCCCGGAGGAAATATATTTTTTACAGCACATCTGCTCGCGACGAGTCGTAAACTGATTTTTCATTTATTTAACATACGTTTTTTCTCGAAACAAATGCCTTTTTATTACACTAAAATGAATTGCATTGGACTGTATTTCAAATGTTGTTTTTTTTAAGTAGGTTTGTCTTAAAATTTACTTTAATTAACATTAATTTACAAGTTGCCTTTTTTTCTTGGTTAATAAGTTAAGTATATATTAAGTATATATTAAGTATATGAGTATATATTTTTAAATACACTCACAGTTAGGAAATGGCTTGTGACCCTCAAAATTAATAAAAGTCTTTTCACAAATTTGCCTTTTAAAACAATTTGATTTATAATAATTTGAACTATGTACATAAATGGAAAATAGCTTGAAAACACTTAAGCTTATTTAAGCTCTGAGTAATCAAACTATCTCTAAACACTAAAAGATAATTATGAAAATCAAATAGATTAATTTATTTAAATAACTTAAACTAATTTATTTACGATTATAAATTTTCTTTGAAATAATAATTGTATTTTTAAAATATATATATATATATATATATATATATATATATATATATATATATATATATATGTACATACATAAAAAAAATGTATTATTATTTATTTTTTTTTTTATATTAGTGGCATTATTATCACATATTTTCTTTTAAATAATAATAGTATTATTATCACATTATTATTCGTATTATTATTATAACCTTTCTATTAAATAATAGTTGTATTATTATTAAAACATTTATTTTAAATAATATTTGTATTATTGTAAATTTACTTTAAAATAATTGTAATATTATTACTTAAAATGTCCTGGATTAGTTTGAAATATGGTCGAAAATAATATTTGCGAATTTCGAATTCGAAAATAAAGCTTCCAGAGGCTTTATCTATTTGTTTGCCTCACTCCCAAAATAGAGAGTATATTTGTAAATGTGGGCTGATCTACTCAAGTAGGTATAGGTGTCCATTGTTAAGGCTCTAGTTTCAATTCTAGTTTCATTGATGCCTACCGTAAAAGCATTACACATATATAGTATTTCCCGATTAGTCATACCCTTAGTGTACTCATTCCTTATAATAACTTTCAGCTTTCTAAGGCGGAAATACTTTTGAGTATATAATTCAAATTGCTTCAAGTTTTGCTTTCATAAACGTTAACACTCGGACAGCAAGAGGAACTCTGCATAAAATCCTGAACGAATATAAAAAACAATATTCCCTTAGAATTCTGCTCCAATTCCTATAAAAGAATATAAGAAAAGAAAGCAAAAGAAATCTTTAAGACAGATAAACTGCCTTAGTTCAAGTTTTATTTCCTTATATAACAACATGTAGAACTTTGTTTACAAAATAACTGTAATAGCTTACACTGTAAAAAAAAAAAAACAATTAAAGATATTGGGTTAAGTACTTAGTAATGCAGAGATTAAATTGCATCTTGAAGTATTACGCATGCACAATGATTACTAAAGACGCATTTAGAACATGTTACAGTTGCTATGACGAAATCGTCAACAAGAGATTAACGATGATTTATACAATTATTAGCATTTCAGGCAACAACAACAACAACCATCAAGTATTTATAGCGCATTTTTGCATAATGAACATGATGACGATGAACTCTATAAAGTCTCTCAAGCTAAAGCTAGAAAGCGAGAGAGAGAGAGAGAGAGAGAGAGAGAAGCTTAATAAATTGCCACACAAAACAAAAATCAAATCGCAACAAGTTTTGCGGTTTTCCCACGAACTTTATTTGTATTTGCACAAATGATTTGGCGATTTGCATTTGTTCGCAATAAAAATGTCACCATATACACTGTGCAAAAAAAAAGGCAGTCGAATAACAACTAAAGAGATTTGGCACAGTTACGAAAGCAGGAAAAAAAAATAAATAAAGAGATTTTGTAAAAGTACAAGCAAATTATTGGACCACAAACTGGCAGCAATTAGGCCGCAAGGTTGCCAATCGTTTCGTGTATTTCATTAGAGCAGAAAATATGACTTATAATGAGCAGAAACTCAATTTGCATAAGCAATCAACAAAAGTGAAACAGAAGGCGTGCCACCAAAGCACGAGATCAATTAATAAGCTACTACCTAGTCTTATATATGTATATATATATATATATATATATAGAGAGAGAGAGAGATATATACCTATACTCGTACATAACTCATGTACTATTGGTGGCCGCCTGGCATTCACTTTTTATGCGAAAACTTCCTGCACTGCACAGTGAAAAGTTCCAGTTGCAAGCGGCATTGCACAACTCCTGAGAATGGCCGGCAACAACCACAGCCACAACAACAACAACAACAACAACAAGACAATAAACAATACACGGCTAGAGGTAAAATTTCGTAAGCTTTCCGCAAACTGCAAATGGCCAAAAGGCAGCCTGAAGAAGAAGCCGCAGCGCAATTGAGGCAAGACACAACAAAATATAAAAATAAAAGCCCCAAAATGAGATTGCAATTGTGCAAAGTTTTATTGTGTAGGAGTTAGAGTCGAGTCGAGTTGAGTCGAGACGAGACGAAACGACTTGACTTGAGACGAGTCAAGTTTTAGTTTTAGTTTTGGTTTTGGTTTTAGGATTTGAATCGCATCAGCTCAAGTCTCGACAATTGTTTACGAGTTTTTCTTGAAGCTTATTGGATGTGGATAAAAAGGGTATGATTGTTTGGTGCAAAGGTATGTAACAGGCAGAAGAAGACGAAGATATCAAGTATATATATTCTTGATTACCCAGCCAGTTGACTCTAATGTAGTCAAGTCCGTCTGTCTTTACAAGTGTATGTGGTAAACTATACGAGTAAAATCTAGAGCTTTCTAAGCAATACATAATACGAGTTTCTAAATATTTTATCTTTCAATAACTCAACTTGTTATTGTCCCTATATCAACCTCTCGTTCAGAGTGGGATTAAAAGGGAGAGAAAGATGCAGAAAAATAGGGATGGATCGGTATCTCTATTTTGCTGCCTCTTTCTCTCTCCCTTTTTATCCCAATCTGCCTCTTTCAGTCTCTCATTCTTTTGCTCTCTCTCTCTTTATTCTTCTCTTTCTGTTTCACCTTCTTTCTCTCTCTCTCTCTCTCTCTCTTTATCTGTCTCTCTCTCGCTCTCTATTTCTCCCTCTCTCTTTCTCTCTCACTCCATGTTTTAAAAGAAGCCTTGGCTATAATTAATTAATTACAACATCAACATTTCGTTAGGTTCAGGGTATCTTTTAGTCGTGCACTTTCCAATTGCTTCTGTTTTTTTTTTGTGCTTTTCTTATAAACTCTGTGGCACCCTAGCGAATGAACAAAAACAAAATGTTAATGAATCTCTTTTAATTTTGTTCGTGGCCAGAAGAAAGTGAAAGTCCATCAGCTAGCGTCTAGTCGAGTTGTGTGCAAAATGTATGAATAGAAATGCGAGCGCGCGCCTTTTGTTCAAAATTTTCGTGCGTTTCACACGCAAGTTTATTACACTTTCAACTTTGACTGTGACGAGTGTGCGAAATAAAAAGCAAATGTTCAACAAAATGTAAGCTGCACTCGGATCGAGCTGAACATTCATCTGGCTAGGCGAGAGAAAGGTGTTAACAACAACATCATCATGCAGTCGACAAAAGTTCACTTGGGGTTCATTAAGATTATTTTAAGATTATAACTGTTATCTCTTTGCCAATTGGCAATTGAATAGACTGATTCTTATCTATCTCAACTCAAGCTGACAGCTTGTTTATAGAAATCCATTTAGCACACTATTTTCTTTGACGTTAGTACGTATTTTGCTTTAGTTATGTAGTTAAAATAAAATAAAAACATTTATGTCACATTATGTGGAACTGCCTTTGGTTCTCTGCCATTTTTTCTTGCTGAACAGATAAAAAAGAAAATAGGAAAAAGTTAATCGTCTAATAAGACTTCATGTCTTAGCCATAGAACTCTTTTCTTGCTCATTGCATTTAGCAATGAGAACTTTTTTATGGCAATACCTATTAATATTTTTAAAATTTATTGAATTTTTGTTGTGCTCTTAGACATATAATATTTGGTACTAATCTATTGTTTATATTATTATATTGCTATATGTATGAAATATATATTTTCTTAGCTTAACTCCTAATCAATTTTATTAAAAAAAAAAATAATTAATTTTATTAAATTTTTGTAGAAAATTATTTTTTAAAATTAAAAATCATTCTTAAATATTTCACTCAACTTAAGATTTTTTTTCTGTACAAAAGGTTTTTATTTAAAAACTTTAAGTACTCCACTTCTTCCTTTTATAATTGTTTATAAATTATTTTAACTAAAGGTCACGCTGAACTGGCTACGCATTTCCTCTAATTAAATTTTAGACTATTATATATTCTACTCAAATATTTTTTTCTTATGGGAAATTACTACGAAAACCTCCAAATTTGTGTATAAGTGTATTGCATAGGTATACTAAAACTGTGTAATTAAGTAAATAAATAAAAAAAAAGTATTTTTTCTAAGTTTTATATCGTAAAGAAAATGCATTTCAACTGATTTTAGAACATATATGCAAAACAAGTATATCAATATTTTGAAGTTTACGTATTTTAACCGATATTAGAACATATTCAATACTTAAAGAACTTCTTAATGTCAACGCAAGTTTCAGTGCAGATATTCAGTAAACTAAAATCAGGTAAATAGTGTTTTTGGTAGTTTTATTTAAGAGCTTCAATTTATTAATTGCGGTAAGCATAATATATAATAAGTGAAAAATAGGTAGAAGAGATATATAAGTACATCGCTAACAGTTATATAGCACAAAAAGTATTTTAGACCACTTATCAACTTGTCATTTAGAAGGGGTTCACTTCGCTTATCAGAATGCTTAGTAAAAAAAAGGCCTTAGTACTAAAAAATAACTTGAATTTAGTACAAGTGTACTAAAACGTGTTTTTAATTCAGCTGACTTCATTGTGTCTTTTTCCAAAGTTCTCTAGCGTTATACATGATTGTAAATGACATTAATTATAAACGCGAAGATTAAGTTCATTAAGTTCTACATACTAAGCACTTTTAGTATAACTGAGCGACGAATGGATTATAGATCTGTAAAATCCTTCGTCACGCTTTTCAATCATTTATAGAATAATTTTAGAACAATTGACAATATATACAAAGAACTTAGATCAGACATGCCCTCGCGAGAGTAATTTACTCCCAAGAAACCAGCTAAACTTCGTTCAATTTAGCACTAAAATAAATCATCTCAGCTTATTGCGCTATTGTTTTTCGCAGTGTACTCTGAGAGTTTAAATTTATTGGCAATGGCATTAAGCATAAACACAGGCATTACCTACACTGAGTACTACTAAAACGATGACAAACAGCAAATTTTGAGTTTTGAGTTTGTTACCAGCTGATTGCCTGAACATTGTCATTTGCCTTGTGCCCAATGTGCGCTTGAGTCTCAACCGCCGTCCAAGACAATCAGTGGCGCAGATATTATAGACTGATAAACCTTATCACTCTGACTATATATTTTCCCTTTTGTTGATTGTTGTTGGCCACTTGACATGCTGAGACATGTTTGTATGCAAAAGAGAGACAGACAGAGAGAGAGAGAGAGAGAGAGAGAGAGAGCCGGGCGACACCGTATGCTGACCATTTGGCTGACCAGTTTGGTTTGCCAGCTCGTGTGGAATGGAGGCGCGCAATGATCAGCAAATGGGGGTAAGCGCCAATTGGCGACTATCAACAAATAGTTAAGCGTGGGCGTTGAGGCTGCTGATTACGCGTAGCATTTCCCGTTAACAAATATGTGTATATAAATTTACAATCATTATCTCTGTGCTGCTGATATATGTATGTGTGTGTGTGTGTGTGTATGTGTATGTTTGTGTATGTATTTGTTTCTGCGCTGCTGCAATGTTCGGCAGTCGCACGAATCGCCGATTCGCTGCGTTGAAAAATATTAAATTGTAAATAAATACTAAAAAGCAAAAACAAAAGCAACCAAGCAAACAAGAATTATGTTCGTGTCGCCGTCGTGTGTGTATGAGTGTGTATGTGTGTGTGTGTGTGTGTGTATGAGTGTGTGTTGTTTTGTGTTGTTTTTTTTTTTCTGCTGCCTAGTACTTAAGCGCACCTCAGACGCTGCGGTCGGCGTTTCGGAAATGTCGTCAGTCGTTGTCGCCTTCACTTTTCTGTGTTTTCTTTTCTTTTGATACGCGCACACCTTTCGCCTTTAGCCCCGTACTAAATGTGCGCACATTTTAGTACACATTCGAACTTCGCGACAAATTGGCAGTGAAATTGCCAAACGAAAAGAAAGGCAACCAATATATCCATTTCTATTTCGACCGACGACCGACGCGACGCCTATCACAGCACACAATTTGTTATGTTCTAATCAGATAATAAAACATTTCATACGACATTTAACTCAATTCTGCCCTGAGCTAAATATGATTTTGATTGCCTTGGTGTTATAAATGTTGAGATTTTAGCACAACGTTTAAGGATTACACGTAACGAACGAACCGATTCTTAACGAACACAGGTGAGAACTTAACGTCTGACGCATCTCTGCTCGAAATGGGCGTGGCTTTGCAAAATGTAAACTTTTTGTCTATATGTATATATATATATACATATATATAATTGGAACAGATATATACATATATGTATATTGTATAGACGGAGAGATAGCAAATGTGTGCGATTGGTAAATATTGAATATATGTGCTCTGCAAGCAATAAGCACATGCATCTCCACTTATATACATGAGCGTTGATTGGTACTTAAAGTGTACTAAATGTAAGAGCAAATGTAATGTGTACTAAAAAGTAACATAAAAGTCGCTGCTTTTTAAATTTCAATAAATGTAATTAGGAATTCATTTAAATGAAAAAACTTAAATTGATAAATGTTCTAAATGCAAATAAACTGCGTTTATCAGAGGAAAACATGAACTAAATAAACCCTTAAACATCTAAAATGTGGAAAATTTAAAACAATTTCCAAATTAAGATTGAATTAAAGTTTGATTACAAATGAAAAATATATTTAAATTTCATTTTGATTTCATTTTTATAACAACATATAGTGCTATACATGTACTAAAATGAACATACGTCTAGTACATGAACTAAATATCTATCAATTAAAACACACTTTTTTCTAATCTTCAAAGTGTTACATATTACGCTTAAAAAGTGTTTTAAATGTACCAAAAACTAGTTTCACAGCTCAAATAATGACTCAACTTTTGCTAAACAATTAAAATCGAATAAATTGAAAACTAAATGAGATGTAAATGTATTCTGATATATGTTACAGTATGAATCACGTTTTAAGTTTGTTTTTGTAATCTGTTGCTTTTCGGTTCAAACATTAAATTTGTGTACTAAAAAGTGTTTACATTGCATTTTAGCCAAAGCTGTAAACAAATAAGCAATTCATATCCATGCGAAAGTGTCTTAAACATGTTAAGACCACAAAATACCCTGAAAGATATATACATATATGTATGTATGTATGTACATTAGTTCCCCCTTTTGGGCTTATAGCGATATAATATCGTACAGTTTGCGCGATACTTGGCCAAAAACAAGACAAGTCAAGTGACTCATTTGACAGAACGAACAAGTGACGCGCCCCAAAACACAAACGTGCTCAAAGATTGTCGAGAGACAGAGAGAGTGAGAGAGATCCCCTCTATACAATAATTCATTTTTGAGCTTTGTTGTTTATGAAAGGCCGAAAGAAATTTGTACAAAATTTATATGAACCAAAATAAACAGAGATTCAGACAAACAGCAGTGCGTAGCCAGGCCGGCACACGGAAAAAAAAATCGACAGAGAGAAAGATAAAAAAATAAACGAAAATATGAAACAAATTTGTGCTGCATTTTGTTTTTGGGGTAAACTTTTGCAATTAAAAGCTGCTGGCAACTGGCAGACGATGCGTGATCCCTAAAAGCCAGATGGCTACCCAGAGAGTTTAAAACAATCTTAAAGATTTCCGCAATTTCTGACCAAATCATACACATATAGCTATCTATTACGTGTGTGTGTGTGCGTGCGTGTGTGTGTGCCAGACTAGCTAATAAAATAATTTATGCTTTTCTAAGAACATTTTGGCTGCCCTTCTCGTGCCGTTTGGTACTAAAGTTCTTGTTGTTGTCAGGCCTTAGGCATTTTTCTTTTTTTAAGCCATTTTATTTATAGCCGAGTACGAAATGTGACGCATTTCGTTTAATTTGGCATGTGAACTTATTTATTTATATAAATTTTAAACTTTTTCGAGTGAATGACTGGTGTGTGCGCTCTTTTTGTTGGTTGGTTTTACTGCTCTTTTACTGTCGGCCTTTTAGTACATGTGACAATCTTTCAATTGGACAACGCATTATCACTAGCCATATAATTAAGCATATGCACACACACACACACATGCTTATATATATATATATATATACATATATTCATGCATATCATACACCTACCTCATGAAGCTCTGCCTTTTTTTTTTGTTGTCTTCTGCACGTTCCAAAGTTCATTGCCGTTGAGCTTAGTGGGCCAAATTGTTGATGGATGTTTGCAGCAAAGCCAAAAGTAAACAACTTCCGATTTATAATTATTGCATAGACCACGCTCTTGTGGCCAGTAATATTCCATATAGTTTTCTATCTTATCTCTCTTTTTTTTTAGCAACAAAACGAAATCAAATAATCAAAACTCTGAAGCAGTTGTACTAAAACAAAACACAAATCAGCTTTCGACTTTTGCTTTTATATATTGTCTGTTGTGTAGAGATAAGCTGCAGATATAAGATTGATGTCATTCTCTCAAAGTTTTAGCACTGACTTCTAATGCGCTACATGTGTTTGCTGTTTCCTCATATTTTTGTTTTGTTTTTGTTTTTTGTCTTTTGTCAGCTGTCAAAAACGTTTCGGCTTACACTCCAAACATTTTAAATATTGTGTTGATTAATTGGGCACGATTTGTTACATTTGCATGTCAGTTATGACAGTTTTCCATTTTTCACGGTAAAGAGGAAGTCGCTCGAAAGTGAAAATTGCCGGAATAATGTGTTCTAAAAAGCGTCAACAAGATAAAGAATCGTTCAGCTGTTGTTGTCAGTGTGAAATGTGTTGAAAATGGTATAAAGATATGATTATTTAAACAAGCTTTAAGCTGGTAGTAGATGTACTAAGGTACTAAAAAGATAAAGCAGTACATGTACTAAAGAGTTTCAAAAGTAAATGTATTGTGTGCAGTACTAAAAAGATAATGTAGCATTGAAAACATAAGTATCCGTATCCTAAAGTATATACATGTACTAAACTCATCTCATAGTAAATGTACACATTTACTCAAAATATTAAAAAATCAAATTCACAGTGTGTAGTACTAAAACGATATTGTTGTATTGTATATATGTGTATTGTTTATAGGTGAGGTAGCATTATGGTCATACTTACTCAAGTCATCTGTTTTTTACTCGTATATGTACTAAAATGATAAAAAATTAAATGCGTAGAGTGCTGTACTAAAATAATAATGTGCTGAAAACAAGAGAAAGAAAATCAACCTAATGCATATATATTTTATAAACATGTACTAAAGTAATCTAAAAGTAAAATGTATAGTATAATGTGCTAAATCAAAAAGATTAAATGCACAGTGCGCAGTACCAAAATGAGCATTGAATACAAAAGCACTCAATAATGTACATACATGTACTAAAAGGAACTAAAAATTAAAAAATATGATATGATGTCACAAAAACAGTTCAAAATAGTACTAAACGTGCTGGATCGATCTATACACAGATGTTTGAGCTTTAGATCTAGCTGTGCTGAAAGGAGAAAGCAGAATAATCAATTGAAAATTATGCTCTATATACATGTTCTAAAGAGTTCTAAAATAATATAAAATGGAAAATAAAGTAGTACATGTAATAGTTCTACTACTATGTTAAGTAGAACTAAAGCTAGAAAAGCAATGATAAACAACAATTCAGCTGTTCTCGCTCGCATTTAAATGCTATACAAAATGAATATATAATATGAAAGTCTTTGTAATAGTGTACTAAATCATATAAAGGCTTAATACGCCAATACCAAAATAGCAGTCTTAATTTTTAATATGTCTAATATTTATTTGAAGGCATTTGGCTCGATTCGCATAAACATTTTGTGTTTATAAATACATTTGACACTTGGCCAATTGGCTGTCAGATCGCTGTAATCAATCTACCTGTGATATTTAGACAACAAACGAATTCGTTTTGTTTAGCTGATATTGTGATATGTCAGATATCGGTGGCATTTCGCATTCAGCTCTGCATTGCTAACTTCTTAACTATGTATTTCGTATAGATTTTCTTTGTAAACTTCTCATTGTATGCCCACATGTATTGTGCAATATGTATTTCCAATCTTTTATTTATAAATAGCTTTAAGTTTACATAGCACGAATTGCGAAATAAACAACAGGTCGAACGCCCCCCAATGACGTTAGAGCGAAAAAAAAAAAATGTTTCCCTGTTTATATATGCTGAATCGAATCGAAACTGAAATAACAAATACAAATATTGCCCTCACCCCTTATGACATTGAAATGCTGCGGGCAGGCAGTTGGGTTATCGGCTGAGCTTTTGTGCAATCCAGCGTGGCATTCAAATAAGAATCTTAAACCAAATCTATAAATTGAAATTAATATTGTACACATAATATATATTTACAAAATTGCAGCTGCAAATGAAGCAAACAACTTGCCACTCGAGTCGAGTCGACTCGACTCGATTGGCGATCGCCCACGGTGCATTGCATTTTGAGGGGCAATGCTTTCAAATGAATATAATAATATATATATATATATATATATATGTATATATATATATTTATAGTATATATATATTTATACAACAGTCGCCATGTGCGCCAGGCATACAGAAATACTTATTAGCATTCGCTTGGAGCAATTAAAATCGCCCCCGACTCAATAATCATAAAGGGGCAACTGCTTCTATTTCTACTACTAGCTACATTAGATGCTTACACATCAAAACGTGCTATGAGCGTGCTAAATTATATAGCGAAGGCGTGCTGTCGTTTTCTAATAAACATTTAGCTAGATTTTTCTATACATAACCTAAATTTGTGCTGTACTAAATTCATAAAAAGCCGCTGAAGTTTATAATGGGTACTACTAAAATTAACTTTAATAATAATAAAAGCAATAATAATTTTAAATTTTACTAAAACGTGTTAAGCTTGGAGTACTAAAATGCGCCTAGCTTAAAAAATGCATTTGTATTCAATAACAATAACAATAGCTGTAGTAAAAGGGGCAACATCTGAGATTCAAGTTAATAATATTTAGACCTAGAGCTGTACTAAAATATGCTAAACTTATGAACGACAGCTGAAATCATTTATATGATTAATGATAACTTTAAACTGCACTAAAATTTACCAAATATTATGACTAGTAGCTAAAGTCAATAATAATAAATTTTAGCTGTACTCAAACTCAAAACTTCAAGAAGCCCTTACAGTCAACAATAATAATAATGATATATTTATGTGTACTAAAAAGTGATAATCCAGTGACTGAAACTAACAATTAATAATAGCTGTACTAAAGTGTGCTAAACTTCTATTAGATATCTATGATTTGAATGATGGTAACTTTAAACTGAGCCTTGACTAGTTTAATTAAATGCTTAAGTCTATAAGGTTAAATTTGAGGTGTACTAAAATGTGCCAAAGTTAAAGAAAACAGCTGAAATCAACTATGCTGGTAACTTAACCCTGTACTAAAATGTGCTAAGCTTTTAGCAGGCACTTGAAATTAATAGTAATAGCATATTCAGCTGTACTAAAATGTACTAAAAACAGCTGAGCTCGCTAATAACGATATGATAGCAACTTTAAGCTGTACTAAAATGTGCTAAAGCTAACTTATCAAGAATGAAAGGGTTAACATACCTTTATATATGCTCAAATATTATACAAACATTTAAAGGTGCCTAAAAGTCATCTCTAATGTTTAGTTGCACATGTGCTAAAAGTGTACTAAAACTTTATAATAACCTTGAAGCATTAATATTTTTATATAAAATATATGAATTCGGGCAAACAAATTTATGATTTTCACTATGATTTGCTAGATCTAGATCTAAAAATGATTTGCAATTCGATTTGCAGCTAGAATGCAGTAAATACAATATATATGTACCCACAGTCCTTGCCCATTATATATAACTATATGACTCCATTCTTATCTACAATTAGTACTAACGTTTCTTCACCGTTGTTTGGCTTTTTTTCATTTGTTTTGGTTTTTTTGCTTACAGATATCGTTTTCGCTTATCGAAAATACAACAAAAGTCTGTACCGAATGCTGCCGCCGAATTGCACAAAAATTCAATACACCTGCGATAAGGTAAATGGAAACAAATGGTGCTATATATGCTCCAGTTGCATTCAATGAGGAGAACCTGAAGAATCAGAAACGAACCGATGTGATACTTGGAGACTAAGCATTGCAACAACGATAAACAAACAAAAAAATACATTACTCTATAGTATTTAGCAGTAGTTAAAAAAAAAGAGAAAGAAACTGCATAGCAAAATATAAAATAGATATAAAATTAATTTGCTGCAAGACTTGCCACATTCAACATGGAACACTTGGATCTGGCGGGTTATATAAATACGCCCCTTAACTGGAACTTGGGCGCATTTGAACAGCAAGGTGAGTGTTGAAGTTGATGGATGAAATATAAATACAAATAAATATATTAAAAGACCTATATATATATATATATTTATTTATATATGAATAAGCTACGGAGTAAACTAAATGGGAACTTCAGAAACCTATATGAACAGCTGCGCATCGAGCCCTCAATCATTCATAAACTGCGTTACAATTGTGCATTGCGTCACGTTGGCATTGTTCACAATAAAGAAAAGAAGATAATCTAGCTAAGAATTTAATCAATGAATGCCAAGTTTGCTTTGAAGATATTTTAATCGAGGGCAATAAAAGGTGATGGACAACAGTCGACAAGCTTTTTGTTTTTAGTTAACTTTTAGCAAGCAATAAAATCTTTTTGTATTGTTCTAAAATCGATCATAAATCTATTTTTTTGTATTACCAAAATGTGCAAAAAAAAAAAACAAAAATTAAAATAGCTAAGAGATAAATAAATAAATTAAAATGAGAGCTTTTAGCGGCTTTTCAAAAATTGTTTCCTGCCACTAGTATCCACTAAGTACAACTTATATTGTCAGCTATTGAAGCAACCTTTTAGCAACTTTTCTAGCTGGTTTTAGAATAGAGTCTTATGAGTTTTAATATAGGGCTTAGCATTTCATATTATTATTGTTTCAAGACATTAGCTTAAAGTGTAGTATATTTCAGTTTAGGCGAGCTTTCAGAAAATTATCAAACTGCTTTTGTCGAAGCTTGATATGAACTATATATAAATCAAAGAGAAGTTTAATGAAAATGTTATAACTATCCATAGGCAATCAAATGACACTAGCTTAAAGTTTAACTGGCAACTTAACACAAGCTTTCAGAAGCTTTATAAAAAGCTTGACACAAGCTGTATGTACTTATGTGAACTTTAGTGGAAATCTACATTTTTAATTATATTATTTAATGACAATGGCTTATACAAATTCTGGCATTTTAAACAGTAGCTTTGAAGCAGAGAAATTAACTTATAATTTTGATATTCATGTTTCGCTCAAAACTAAATAAATAATTTTAATACAAATTAATTTATAAAAAGCCAAACTCAAGCCAACTACACTGAGAAAATATTCCACTAAGGCTCTAAATACTCAAACAGATATAAATAGTTAGCCAACTCTGCTCTATAAAGTTTGTGGGCTCATTGATGTCTTTTATAAGATATTACACATTTGGTGATCAAATAAAATACCTTTCGCCAGAGTAAAAATCAAAAGCTAGAAAATATCAACGAAAACCAAAGTCTTTCAATTTACGAACGATCACTGTGTGGGGCATAATTTATGGCTGCACGGCTGTTCATAAACTCTCAGCTTTACTGATTAAACTAATCGGCAGAGGCAAGTGTCATTGGGTGTATAAACGAAGTGGAAGTTGCTCGCGCAGTGTCGTCGCTCAGCTGGTTAGCTTGACCAACTGATGTGACGAGTCTTTATTAATAAATTGCATAATTAAGCGGCATGAATCACACACGCCGAACACAGGCTATGGGCCCAGCCAGCAGCCATCCCGATGCGGGCGCTGAGCGATAAGATCGCAGCAGCAGCAGAAGCAACAGCAGCAGAAGCAGCATTTGCAATTGCAGTTGTAGTAAATGGAGCTCGGTGACTATGCCTGGCTGGCCCTGGGCCTGTGCCTATGCCTGTCTCTGTATCTGTATCTGTGTGTGGATTGTCGCAATGTCGCTTCAGTTTTGCTGCAGGCACAGCTGGAGACGGTGCTGCAAAAGATGCGCAAGTGGCTAAGTGCGCTGCAATTTATTATGATAAAACTAAAAAGAAAATAAAAATAGAACTAAAAATTAAAGTGAAAACAGAAAATAAAATTATACTGATCCTGATAATGATAATGACAATGAAAATGATAGTTTCAATGTCGTAAAAAAGACAATAACAGTGACCATGAGAATGAGAATGATCATGATAATGATAATGAAACTGAAACTGATAATGAAACTTATAATGATAATGATAATGATAATGATAATGATAATGATAATGATAATGATAATGATAATGATAATGATAATGATAATGATAATGATAATGATAATGATAATGATAATGATAATGATAATGATAATGATAATGATAATGATAATGATAATGATAATGATAATGATAATGATAATGATAATGATAATGATAATGATAATGATAATGATAATGATAATGATAATGATAATGATAATGATAATGATAATGATAATGATAATGATAATGATAATGATAATGATAATGATAATGATAATGATAATGATAATGATAATGATAATGATAATGATAATGATAATGATAATGATAATGATAATAACATCTAATACTATATAGAACTTTAATATAAAATTTGCTTCTAATAAATCTCTATTTTTGCCCACCTTACAGATGGCATTTACTTGTCCAGCTCGCGGCAAATGCTGGAGCCCATCATGGAGGAGACCTCCGAGGATGAGGAGCATGCGCAAAACAGTTGGAATGGCTACGAACAGCGCAACAGCAGCAGCTGCGGCGGCTTCTGGAGTTCCGCAGAGTCCGAGACGGGCTCGGTCATAAGAGTCGAAATTAACAAGGGTCAGTTGGCGATTTATATCTTTATCTATATACATGAAGTTCGGTTTCCATTAAAATGATTCTATTTTGATTACAGATATCGACGCAATGTCGGAACGCGACTTTGCCTGCCCGCCGAAACGGGCGCGGCGCTCCCAGGAGGAGCTGCAGCTACAGCAACAGCCACAAACACAAACGCAAACGCAAACACAGCAGCCGCACAGTCTGGAGGATGTGGTGCAGCTGCGTCGTCCGCCGCCGCCGCGCTACGACGCAGAGACGCACAACAGCTTGGAGCGTTTCCTGGCGCTGGAGGCCTGTGCACGGGATAGCTACGGCAGTCAGGGTCAACGCAATAGCACGGGCAGCTGTCGGCGCGGCGGTAACTTTGAGGATTTCTACTCGGACAACGATTCGTATCATTCGCTGTCGCGCAGCTCATCGCTGGTACAGTTCGAGTCGCTGGAACGACAGATGACGCTGCAGGAACAGCACCAGAGCATGAACAGTCTGGGCAACAGTTCGCCGTCGCTGCTCAGCTGCGATACGCTGGCCAGCAGCAGCAGTGGTGGTGGCGGCGGCAGCGGCGGCGGCGGAACCAGCGGCAGTCACAGCAATCCGGACAGTCGTCGCGGATCGGCCACATCGCTGCTGAAGCGCTACGAATCGAGCGATGGCAGATTGCATCAGACCTACTATGAGCTGAACAAGCTGGATTTGGAGGAGCAGCAACGTGAACTATTTGGTGCCTGCAAGAGTTTGCATCAGGCGGAACTGAAATCCGATTCGGAATCGAGCAGCTCGTCCAGCAGCGATAGCAGCGGTCACAGCATGCTCAGCGCCTGTCCGGGCAAACAAGATGCTGGCGGCGCTCGACGTTTGCCGCTCAATTCGGCGGAGAATTTGTCTGAGGATTCGGGCTACTGTGAGCCGAGCACATTGCGGCGCACCAAGAGCAAGAGTATACCAAAGAATTTCGACAAACTGTGCGAGGAGGAGGAGGAGCTGCTGGAGCATGAGGCAGCAACAGGGCAGGCAGCCGCGGCAGCAGCAGCGGCATCAACAGGGGCACATTCCAAAAACTCCAATGATTTGTGTCAGACAAAAATAGAGCAGCAGACAAACGAGATACAGTCGGCATCGACATCGTCTCTTGGCTCTCCGGCATTGTCTATAAATAGCAGCGAGAGAGACACACACTCGCCATCGCCCAGCGGATCAGCGGCATCAGCGACGTCGTCGTCGCCATCGTCTTCAACATCGTCCGCCGCCTCGTTCACTTGGCTGCGCAACAGTTTGCCCGATATACGCGAGCCGCGAGGTTCGTCGCCCAAATTTCTAACGGACAACAACAGCTACGTGCTGGCCAACAACAAGAATAACAGCAGCAGCAGCAGCAGCAGCAGTAGCAGCAGCAGCAGCAGCAGCTCCTCTTCCTCCTCCACCTCGCCTGTGTTGGTGCGAACAGCTACAGCTTCAGCCGGCAGCGTGCCCAACGAGCTGCAGCAGCTGGGCAGACGTCGACGCACACGTCGCCAGCAGCAACAGCCACAGCAGCAGCAAAGGAACTGCCATAGCAGTGACGGGCATAGCTCTAGCGAGGATTTGGATAATTTCGATTGCAGCAGCTTGCCGCGCATACGACGCAGCTGCAGCTGGAACGAACGTTGTGGCTTTGGTGGCGAAGCGACAGCAGGAACAGGAGCGGCAGCTGGCGCTGGCTATCTGAATGCTAGCTATCAGAATCTAACGCTGCTCGACTACACGGATCCCAGTGAGAATTGCAAGCGCAGCTCGTTGGACATGGAGAAACGTAAGCGTATTGTTTCTGGCGAGGATTATGAGCAGCTCATCTGCAAGGGCAACTTTCTGCTGGACGAACTGAGTCAGATTTACGATAAAAATGCATCCATACTGAATGACAAAACGGCCGAGCAGGAGGTGGATGCAGCGCCACAGGTGCAACATGTACAGCTGACCATACGGAAGCCGCCGGCGCGTCAAAAGCGACAAACAGCGGAGCTGGCACCGAATCAACCGGAAGCAACGCCGCCAGCAGCAACAGCAGCGGCTGCTGCGCTGCCCGCTGCCACCGTCATCAGTTTTAGTAGCTTTGGCAAGACCTTCGATCAGGATCCAACCAATTTGCGCACCTCCTATGCCCAGTCGCTGGAGCAATGCCACTTCGAGGTGCCCACGGCCAAAGCGAACCGAGCTCCAGCGCCACCAACTCGGGCGCTGCCCAAGCGACGCTTCCAGAGCGCAACAGCCAAGCAACGCAGTCTGGTCAGCAGCACGCCCAATCTCTCAGCTTACGATGGCGGCCAGGAGACAGAGGATGATATATATGTGAGCAGTGCGCACAATTCGATGCATCAGCTGCCGCAGACAACGACACAGCCGAAGCCTTTGGGCATACTCTTGCCAGCTGGCTCGCGTAATTCATTTAGCAAGGAGGTGAGTTTCTGTCCCGTGGTGAGTAAGTATTGCTGGCAGGAGCAGTCGTCTGAGGAACCACAGGAGGAGCATGAGCAGACGAGCAGCGATGAGGAGCACGATGAGGAGGAGGAGGAGGAGGAGCTGTTGGATAACAACGATGCCACTGTTATATTTAACACCAAAGAGAACGAAAACATAGCAGCGCGCTACAACGAAGAGCAACAGCTAAGAGCAACGCAGCCAGAGCAAGAGCGAACGCAGCAAAGAGCGCCAGAGAGCACGAGCAATGAGCGTGAGTGCGAGCACGAGCGCGAGAGCGTGATCGATGACCAAAACATTGAGAGCGATGAAAACAATGAAAACATCGCCGCCACTGTGGAAACGAAACGACAAACATCGCCGCCGCAGCCCGTTTCAAGCGGCGCTGCTGCCGCCGCTGCTGTCAGTCTTGAAACGCGCGTCGTCGCGAGCTCATCGTGCGCGATCGTTAAACCAGTTACGCCAGTCACGTCACTCACGTCAGTCACGCCAGTTACGCCCGTGCCGCCTTTGCATACACGCCCCCTAAGCCTGCATTTGCCCATTTTAAGCGAGCCGCCCACAAATCGCGCCCATCACATACTCTACGCCTCGCAGCAACTGCTGCAGCGCTACGACAGCGACGACAGCAACATGCCCAAGCCCAAGCCAGTCGCAACGCCGGCGCATATGGCCAGTGCCAACAACAACGAGTCGCCGCCGGTGAAGCAGCGCGCCAACAAAACGGATGAGAAACATCCCAGCTCAAAGAGTTTTCTATCACGCTTCGCCCATGGCCTGCGCTTCTCCCTGCGCCGTAAGAAGAAGCAACAACACCAGCAACAGCAACAGCAACAGCAGCCAACAGGCAAGCAGAGCAACAGCCAGAAGCAAACGCCGCAAAGCAATGGCAAAAGCCAGGATTTTATACACATACCGCTGAAGCCGCCGCGCAGCACACTGCTGGATGACAGCACGGCGTCCCAGGCGAGCACGGCCAGCATTCACAGTCGTCAGATGGCAACGACAGCAGCAGCGGCAGCAGCAGCAAGCACAGCAGCAGCTGAGCTGGAGCAGCCAAAGACGTCGACATTGCAGAAGCTGGTAACGGGTAAACCCCCGCTGCCCAAGTTGCCACCACGGCAAACGCATGCGCCGTATGGCGTCGCCAGTGCGGCCAATTGCTCCAACAGTGCTGCCCATGCTAGCGATGCTCTCTTGGCCGCCGAACGGGCCCAATATGCGGCATTTGCCCAACAGTTGACAGCGGGCCAGCGACAGGTCGATATGTCGCTAACCGGAACCGCAACGGATATGGCACGTGCAACCGAATCGCCATCGCGCGCCTCGGTGGCACAAAAGACGCAAATGTTCAATCAGCTGGGCGCCGGCATACAGTCGCGTCCTTTAACTATGGTCACCGCCGTGCCGGTGGCGGTGTCGCCCATGCTGGACGACGGCAGCGATGCCGCTGGCAAAATGGGACTCATCGAAACGAATTTGGATACGCACGAAACGGTGATAACGGGCAAAACGCGCTCCCTGATGGACATCACCTGTAATCCGTTGCACAAGCGTTATCTGGTCAAGCGTTTGAATGTGACCAGCGCTGTCTATGATGGCCGCCATCATGATGATGATGACGATGAGGATGATGATGATGATGATGTTGATGGTGGTAATAATCAGCGGATTAAGCCATCAACACAGGCGAACGGCGTGCAAATCGCCTCAGTGCGTCGGCCACACAAAAGCATGGAATTTCTCCTGGACAAAGAGAATCAAAAGAATGTTTTGGTGAGTATCAAGTAAAACTACATAAAACTGTACAGTGAGCACTCGCTAAGCAAGCGCCGCCATAAATTTCGTATTGAAAATGTCAACAAGCCACAAAATGTGCCATATATTCCCTTTTCTTTGTGCGTTATCACAATCCATAATCCATATTTTAACAATGAAATGTGTGTACAGTGAACACTCGCTTAGCGAACAAACATACGTTAGCAGTAACTTTATTAGATGCTTATGCTAATAGAAGAAATAGTTATGTATAGCTGTGGTCAGAAAAATAGTAGTGTGACTGACATGTGTGTACAGTGAACACTCGCTTAACAAACAAACAAAATTTAGAAACTTCCGTTTTCCATGGTCATCACCTAAACGAATTATGAAAATGTTCATGTACAACTGTGGTCAGAAAAATAGTAGTGCGACTGTTATAAACCAAATATTTTATAAATAATTTGTATATATATTTATACATAAATATATGTTTATTTTAATTTAATTATTTTCAAAATATGTTTTCAGTCGCACTACTATTTTTCTGACCACAGCTGTATGTTTCCTCTGCAACTATTCCAAGAGTCTGTTCGCTTCAGAGCGCTTGCACTGTAGCTATTACGCTCCTGCTTCGTCTACTCCTCATTCCTTCCATTACTGCTCTCCTCTCTTTGACACCCATTTCGGTTTGTTGGTTTGCCAGCAACTACTAGCACATAGTTTTTATGGCTTTTGTCTCGAGCAACGTCATCAACCCCCCTTTATGGAATGATGAGCCGCTCCCCTGTTTCGTGTGCCGAAAAAAGAACAAGGTCGTTTTGCTATGAGACCCATTTCGGCTTACAATCCGAATTGCAAAAATATTCGAATTTTTTTTTTCATATAGAAATTGCTTATTGATTGAGAGCTAAACAATTAGAAACGAAATTTTATTGACTTTAATTATATAAAAAATTAAATGAAATAGAATCATTCGCTCAAATCGTTTATATAAATATAATTTTTATTAACTTTTAATATTCTCACTTAAATTTTTTTTTTCTCCAAAAAATATTCTCTAATAATTGAAAGGGCATTCAAGCTTCGTTGTTTGTCTCGTTGTCCCTAATTCATGTTTGTCTATTCTCATATTAACATTACATTCACTTCTCTCTGGCGTTCTTATATTATTTTTTGTTTCACTCAATGTGCAAATTATGCATACGACGTGATTTCCATTCATTTTGCGCTCAGTAACTGTTTTTGCTCTCCATCTCGCTCGCTCAGTCGCCTGCTCTAATTCTTGCATTGCCAGTTGAGCACAGCTTTGATCCTCCTTATGTTCCTGTTAATTGATTTCGGCAGTTTCACGTCTCCCTTCGTGTTGGTCGCTCGTGACACTCCCATTTCAGCGACACGCCCGCTCTGCACACCCTGCACACCCTGCTGTTAACGCAGCCGCGCGTAACAGACAAAAAAAAACTGTGCATTTTGTGTGTCATTTGTTTTTGCTTCCTTTCACGCGTTCGCTTTGGTGCGCTTTTCGCCTGCCAACTTTGCCGACTGCTTACGGTCTTTAGCACAGTCTCTTTAATGCGTGCCGCATTAACATTTACATAATTTCGTATCCTTTTCACCCACAATTCGCCTGCTAATCGGCTTTGGCACATGGACGCGTTTTAAAACGCTCATGAAACGCCTTGAGTTGAGTTTCTTGTTTTTTTTTTCTGTCGCGTTATGATTTATTAGATATTTAAGTATATTATAGCCATGCCTGTATGTGTGTGTGTGTGTCTCCCCTTTATAATCCTTGAGCTTCAGTCATAAATCAATGCCTGTGTATGTGTATGCGTGTGGCTATTGTTGTATCTTGTATCTTGCTTTTCTCGCCTCGCGCGTTTTCTCTTAATTTCCTCGCGTTTTGATGCTTCGCCTACAAATTACGAGCAATTTAATGTCATCTTCCGCCGAGACAATGACCACTTGACCTTAGGTTATATAATTTGTGTAATGAAGTGCCGCCACTGCGGCCACGCCCCCTTTGGGCCTTGCACACACTTTTGGCCTACACGAGTTTGTGTTATTTTTTGTTCCTTTTCTCTCATTATGTTAATCAAGCTGTTTGTCTTGGGGCCGCTTTGAAATGCTTTGAAATGAACAAATGGAATTGTTGACCCAAAAGTTTTTTTTGCACAGTTATTTTAGTTCAACTGTTGATGGAATTTGTAAGGCAACGTTTTTTTTTATATTATTTTAGTGATTTTATTGTTGTTGCTTAGTCCGCACTTTGTTTTTGACGGAAGTGTGTTGTTATTGTTTACTTAACATTCTGTACCTTGTTTTTGACGCCAGTGTGCAGCATATACGAATAGTATTTTACTTATTAAAGTTAATTATTTAAGAGCGGATCTTTCTTTTGGAAGCCAGTGTTCAGCGAATAGTTATGGCCTATTCAAGTTTATTTTTTTGAGGGCATGCACTTTGTTTCGGAAATTAGTGTACAGTAAATACGTAGGGCCGTACACTTTATTTTTGACACCAGTGTACAGGCAATAGTTTTAACCTATACAAGTTTATTGCTTGAGACCGTGCACTTTATTTTTGACGCCAGTGCCAGCAGTTCACATATTCTAAAGTTATTTACGGAAATTATGGTTTTGCAGGAAGCACTTTATTTTGGCCGCCAGTGTGAGGCGTTTGTTCAAGGCTATTTGATATGTGATAAGAAATGTTTTTTTTATGAATTTTAGGCAATATAATTGGATTGATAATATTAATAACGATAACTTTGTAATAATTCCATAAATATTTTCAATCTACCTTAAAACATTCAAGTCAAGTGTGGTGCATTTTTCAATATATTTTTCGATCCATGAATATCTGTACAAATATGCAATGAATATTTATGAAAATATGTTTACTATACAATTTATAATTTGAACATTTTATCACGATTTTGGTTTTCGATGCTTTCCAAGTTGTTAGCGAATCTCGCTATATTTTTGCGGTTTTACTTGGATCACATATATAAATAGCAAAAGATTTTAAAGAATTCATAAGATGACTCAATATCCTAGCGCTAAAATATGAAGGAATGCAGAAAATCGTGCAAACAAATCACATGAAATGTTTATGCAGTATATATACATATGTATATACAGTTGTGGTCAGAGAAATAGTAGTGCGTTGCTGAAAAAAGCAATTTGAAACGAGTATAAAAATTAACATATATATATATCCATATTCATATTCACATTCACACATTTATATTCACATTCATATTCACATTCGTCTTCAAATTCATATTAAATTTTGCTGTTCAACATTTCAGTCGCACTACTATTTTTCTGACCGCAGCTGCAGCTGACTGTATACAGTGCTGGCACAGCATATTATAACAAGCGCGCACATTATTTTAACTTACATTAGCTTCTTTGCCATAAAACGAATTTAGTTCGAATTTTCATTTGGTTAATCAATTATTCATAGCTAATTAACTTAGCTTTGGCAGAGCATCTAGTTATCGTTGCGCTTCATTGGCTCAGTCTTAGTTTCTTTCTCCCAATTCTTTTGATTTGTAGGAAAAGCAATAAAAAGCTGCGCCCCTTTCTTAGTTTTTGTTTTTGGTTTGTGCTTCTTTTCGTTGGTTTTCTAAGGCGCAACTCCCACGTTTTGGCTAAAAAAGGCCAAAAACTTTCGCTCCGGTTTCCGCTAAAAATTTAGTCGTCGTCGTCTTCGTCGTTGTTGTTGTTGTTGTTGTTGTTGTTGTTGCAGTTGTCATGTGAAATAATAATGAAAAAATAATTATATGAAAAAAGAGCAGAAAGAAAGCAAAGCAAAGCATCAAAAATTATGCTGCCGCCGCTAAAGCAAACAACTGAGGTAGAAGAAGCACAAAGTAAACTTAATTAAAATGTATATTTATTATCCTACTCTTGTAATGTAAACAAATTCTTGATAAGCGCTTCGAGTGCAATTGAAAAATCTCTTTTGTTAATACGCCGAAGAAACCAAAAAAAAAAAAAAATAATCCAGAAAAGCGTGCCAGATTTATGATTCTCTGGTCACTGTGTGCTTGTTTATTACCTTTTATTTTGTGAACTTCTGCTTTTGCTTATCTCTGCGTGTATTTGTGTGTCGCCTGATAAAATAAATGGTAAGAAAAAGAAGAAGAAAACTACAAGAACAAGCAAACATATGTACAAGAACAATAACAACTATTGCAGCGCCGTAAATCATTAAATGCCTCAGCCCGGCGGGCTTTCAATTGTTAGATTTCATTTCCATCAAATATTTGTTGTTAACATTCTCGGTTGGTAAATATTGAAGGCAAAGGCGAAGGCAAAAAACATTGCTTGCCCGCTCGCTCGCACGCACGCACGCACGCACGCACACACTTACAACAACAAAACAGCAGCAGAGAAACAGCGAAAACCAAAAAACATCGCACAAATCGCCGCCGCTTGGCTGTCTGCCAAACAGAGCGAGCAATTGGCTGTGCGCTCTCTTGTAATAACATAACATCTGCTCGCTCTATGCATGTTACATGATCCACGCTGTTAGCTTTGCGGTTCGGGCTGCTGTTAGCTGCTGCTAATTACATAATCTGTCTGCCCAAATGCCACTAGATGCATTAACAGCGCTGTTGTGCTTTGCTGTTAACTGCACTGTTGCGCGCTCTTTGTCTTACAATAACATTGCGCTCTTAATTTACTCTCTCCCGCTCTGCTCTGTCTTTCTCTCTTTTGTTGTTGTTTGATCTAAGTGTATTTTCTACCTGTTTCTTTTGGCCATATCGACACAGGCTTATCTATGCTCACATTTGCAGTTGTTTTTATTTTTGCCATATTTGCGCAGCACGTTGTCTTGCCTCAGCGATTGCATGTCTATCATTAGCAGCCATCTCGCTCTCACCTTTTGCCTAAAATGTCAAAACAAACGCGACAAAAAAAAAAAAAAAAAAAAACAACAACAAAAATGCAACTTGCTTTTTGTCATAGCTGCGGAAAAAGTCAAATTGCAAGAAAAGAAAGATAAACCGCTTTCTATTAAATAGTCGACAAAACGTTGAAATTGCACAAATAATTTCCAGAGTAATTAAAATACTTCCATATCAATGTTTACAGTTGTGTTTAGATGCAGCTGTGCTGAGCTGAGCTGAGCTGAGCTCATGGCTCAGGCATTCATTTGCTGTAATTTATTCAAATTGAAATGGCATTTTGTCTTACAGTCTACAGTCGCCTCCCACACAGTGTGCACGCCCAGGGCGAAAGTGCGCAACGAGCAGGAAATTTTAATTAATTTTCGTTTATATTTTATTTGTTGATCTCGAAAAACTTGCCAGGCCGCAATTTATTTCTCACACGCTTTCAATTCTTGGTGTTTTTCTTTACTTTATTTTCGCAGCGTGTAATTTTCATTTTTGCGTAAACACTTGAAATCGAGAAACTCAAAAGAATCCAGATAAACAAAAGTTTTCATTTTGCACCTAAATTGATTGAACGCAAATCAATTTTGTTGTTGTTGCCTGGCATTTTTTTTTTTTTTTTTTTTTTTTTTTTGAATGCGTAGGCGCTTTTCCGCTGTGTGGGCGTTCGAACCTAAACAACAATTGCTTGAAAATTTATATTTATTTTGTTCAGCTAATTGATGAGTCTTTTATTTTAATTACGATCGCGTCTCATGCAGCTAATTCAATTGGGCCAAGCTCATATATCTTTATCAATGGGACGTGCGTTGCTATGTGAGAAAATATGTGAAAGCGACTCAATATATATACATATGTACATACAATTTCCTATTATATTTTTCCTTATTTTAAAAAAGTTTTCCAATTAGTTTTTATTAATCTTGCTTTGCCCCTCTACTTCCTGCTCAGCATTAACTTTTTATTAAATTAAATATTTGGCACACACTTCAAAGACTTAATTGTCGGCTTTATGGCCAATATTTTATTTTGCTTAACTTTATCTATGTTTGCTTTGCCTTTGCCTTTGCCTTTGCCTTTGCTTTTGGCCATATTTTCCATTCACACCTCAAATGGTGTTCATAAATGGCGCATGGCAAAATGCAAATATGACTGCCAAAATAACAGCCAAATATTTATTTGGCCTTTATTGTTATATATGGTAAATGTCAGATCGATTTACGACTTGGCCAACGAATAAATATAAATACAAATAAAATATATATAAGACACTATCCAGCACACGTCGTCAGCTGACTTGACTTGGCTTGATAACAAACACATTTCGCACACCTTTTTGTCGTGTGTGTGTGTGTGTGTGTGTGTGTGTGTGTGTGTGTGTGTGTGTGTGTGTGTGTGTGTGTGTGTGTGTGTGTAGAGAAATTGAGTCAATAACAATTCAACAATGAGTAGTGGCAACATGAAAAAAACAAAAAGTTTTTCTCTTATATTTGTTAGTTTTTATCTCTTATATCATCTATATAATAGATATATTATAATCATACATGCATAAGTCATTGCTTAGTTGTCGGGTCTTCTATTAACTATATAATGAGCTATATAATAGAAGATCTTTTCTTAATTTTTGGGAAAAATCATCATTCTTCATCATCTATTTAATAGGAGATATAACAGAAGATCTTTTCTCAGTGGTCAGGTCTTAAATCATATATATTAGAGATATAAGTTATTCTCTTAGTTATTAAGTATTATATCATCTATGTAATAAAACATAAAAAAGATCTTCTATTAGTTATCAAGTCTTATATAATCAATGTAATAAGGCAGCTGACAGAAGATGTCTTAAAAGATCTTATATCATATATATAATAAGCTATATAACAGAAGATCTTTTCCTGGTTCTCAGGTCTCAGATCATATACCTAATATGAGATATAAGATATTGCCATAGTTATTAGGTTTTATATCATCTATATAATAAAACAGATAAAAAAGTTTCTTTTATTAGTTATCAAGGCTTATATAATCAATGTAATAAGACAAATGATAGAATGTCTTCTATTTGTTCTCAGTTCTTATATCATTGAGATAATATATATATAACATATATAGCAGACGATCTTTTCTTAGTTCTCAGGTTTTGTATCACAATAAGAGATATAACAGAAGATATTTGCTTAGTTGCCAGATCTTATATTTGTATAACAGAAGATCTTTTGTTATTGTTTCAACTTCCTCGCAAAGCTCAAGGTTTATCTATATGCACTGAAATTGTATTTGTTTATGTTGTTGCTTTAGCATATATCTAGAATTGGCAGGCTTTTGTATACATCAATTCAGTTTACCATTGTTATTTATATATATATTTTTTTTTTCAATTTCTTATCTGCCACTACTATTTCTATGAACGGCAAATTTTTAATGCATCCCTCAAATTATAAAAAAAATGGAAAAAAATGAATTGTGACAGAAAGTAATGAGATTTTTTTCTCAATTCTCTTATTGGCACTATAGTCTATATTAAAAGTAGAAATCGTTTTATTTCGCAACCGAAAAAGTAATGTTTATTTTGGTTCAAGTTTTGTGTAGTGCAGCACTACTATTTTCATGAACGCAACTGTAGATGTAGGTATGTAAATAACTATATGTATGCATATACCTGTCTTTCAGCATGCTCTGCTCCTAATGAACTCAACAACGGATTTTACGCAGTTTGTTGCCACTTTTCACAAACCGTTAATTTTGGCCCCTTTCAAAGTAACTGAAATAATCATAACAATAATAATATTTTCACTATATTTTGTGAAATGAACTTGCAATCTAAAAATAATAGCCCCGCCCAAATGTGAAAAACATTTTGCACATGCCATAAAATCCAAACAGCAAGAGCAACAGCAAAAACAAAAACAAAAATATATAGAAAATGAAAATGAAAATAAAAATAATTATATATTTGATTTTCGAGTTTTGTATATGTCTTAATTTTTAAGGCTGGCTGCAGCTTGTTTTTGTTTATAGTCGAAATTTTAACAAACGCCAAGTGGCCAGTGGTGGCTCGATTCGTTCTACACAAAAGTAATCTTCGGGGCTATTTTTAGGCAAGTTTGTCTATAATAAAAAATTATGATAAATTATTGTGTATATGGGCCAGCTGTATTCCAAACTCACTGACACACACACACACACACATCTATAGACAACTGGCCAAGAACTCGCAGACATGTGATTCACATTTACTGCTGTTGTTGTTGTTGTTGCTCTAAGTAATCTTTGCATGCATATTGCTGCTTGAACCTGCAGGCCCACCCACTCGCAAAGCATCAAGTTTGTCATGAAGCGAAGCAATTTATGAGTTGGCGGCAACGACATTCCACTGTCTGTCACATCGTTGTCTATATGTGTGTGATCCATAAAAACGAACCAAATTAAAACATGCAACGTCTGCCATAATAAAGCTTTCATAAATACATATATATATATATACATATATATTTATATATATATATATATATATATATATATATATATATATATATATATATATATGAAATGTAGCATTTCCACTTGCTTTGCCTTGCCTTGAAATTTCATGATTCGCTTCTGCGCATAAACGGTTAGAGTTTATATTGGTAGAGAAAAGCCCCCATTTAAAGCCGTTAACTTGAAGTGGCCCCTGGCTAAGCATGAAACGCCGTCAAGATATGCGGAAGTTGCAGTTGCATAAATTCAAAAGGAAACAAACCCCTCCATTTTTCGCACAATATATATATATATAATGCTGGAAAAACTCGAGCAAAAGGTTAAAGGACTTTATTATGAACGAGAAAGGCCCAGTTGCCAGTCAACATTTTTGCCGAGGATGCGTCGTCTAGTGGCCTTTAAAGGAACAAAGATTGCTTTATTTTTAGCTAGACAAAGGCTTTAGTTGTTCTCTGAACTTTGGGAATTCGCTTTAAATGTTGAACTATAGAAATATTCTATTATTGCAATGAGAAATATGAACTCACTGACTTTAATCAATGCAAAAAATGCATACGAAATTCATGTAGAGAAGTCACGTACGAGCATTTTTCTTTTGTTTTCATTTTTGCTACTGTATAACAGTTTGTATAACACTTTATAACAGTTTAATGTGCACTATTTATGGAATGCAATTCAATATGGCAAACAAAGTGCAATAAAAACAATAAAGTTCAGTATAACAATTTGTATAACAGTCATAAAAAATATTCTTTTGAAATTAAAATGAATTAATTAAGATTTGCTCTCGTATGATAAGTTCATCAATTGACATTTTTACGTGTATAACAATTGTATAACAGTTTGTATAACACTTTATAATAGTTTGACGTATACTATTTATGGAATGAAATTCAATATGGCAAACAAAATGTAACAGAAACAGTACATTTCAGTATAACAACTTGTATAACAGTCATGGAAATGATTATTTGGAATATAAATTAATTAATTAAGTAGTAACGATCATACGATAAGTTTACTAATTACTGTTTTCACGAATATAACAGTATAACACCTGTATAACAGTTTGTATAGCACTTGATATAATCTTTAGATTATAAAATAATACAATACATTTTGCAGCAAGAATGTACAGTAACGTTATTTGACAGTATAACAGTTCATATAACAGTATACATGAATATTCATTCGTGAATACCACTTAATTAAGCAAAAAGCGAAAACCAATCATGCCCAAGAGAAAATTCCATTGCTTCTTTCTGTAACTGTTCTTCATTTGAAGTCTATAAAAAAGGAATGCTTGAAAGCTGATGAGATGATTATTCATGGATTGTTCATCTTCAGAATCAGCATTGTTTATTGTGCTCGAGAGAGGTCCATGAACTATTGCGATATGGCCATGATCAATGCTGGGCAAACAGTAGCACAGTTTCGCAAGTGGATACTTCAAAGTGTTTTGCAGCATCTTTTGCTCTTAGCCATCAAAGTTTGTTTTCTCACTCGTATTCTATTATTTTCTTTCGCCTCTTTTATTTATTGCCAAAGTTGTGGCTAAAACCCCCGCATTCAAATACGCAGACATGAACAGCTTACAGTTGGCTTGGCCGACAAAGGTTGTTGGCGTTTTTTGAATTTAGCTGAGGAAAAACAAGCTTCAAACTGGGTTAGATCGACGGCGCTGTCCATGTGTGGGCCAATGGCAAGCAAATTAAGTTAACAGCCAACAACTCTCAAGGCTAACAAAACTGTGCATAATGCTGATTGGAAAATGCACACACACATACACACACACACACACACACACACACACAACTAAAACGGTGTCAGCTGCTGTTGCCTACCCTCAAAAAATGCACACCTGCCTTGGAACTGAGCTGCGTGAAACAGCAGGCGGCTCATAGTACAAGTCGGACACCCTTCAAAGAGACTACTGAAACAACAATAACAACAACAGGCAGATAGACAAAATGACAACAGCAACAACAACAACAACAACAACAGCAACAGCTTGAAGAGTGGGGCAAACAAATAACGCGCACTTCCTTTTCCGCCTCTGTGAGTTGCTCAACTCGATTGCATTCCAAAAATAGTCGCACACTTTGTCGATATATACATATATATATACATGCATATATATATATGTATGTTTGTTTCATATATATATATATAAATCACATTTTAATGTGCCGCATCTTTTACAGAACGAAATGCTCCTCCCGCATTTTTGTTTACCTTTTTTGCTCGCTGTGCCATATGCTCAGAGAAATTCAAAATGCAAGGCAGAGCAAGCGAGAGATAGAGTGAGACAGAGTGAGATCTGTTTAGTTATGTAAAATATGTTTTTAGTTTTTACCTTTCTCTCTCTCTCTCTCTCTCTCTCTCTCTCTCTCTCTCTCTGTCTCTTGGCATTTGGCATTTTGTTTGCCCTTCTAATGCCTGTGGGTATTTCTTATCTTGAAATGGGTTTGCTTATAGAATAGTTTTGTATAAGTGCTAACACGCGTGACAAGCGATCTATCAACGAGTTGTGACAACAATTTTGATGTGCACTGCTGGTCTTTGACCTTTGAGCAAATAAGTAATTAAAATATATAAAAAAAAACTAAATTACTTTCTATTTTTTAAAGAAATTTATCAGTTAGATTTATTTATGCAATTTTCTTTTATTTATTCACATTAAATTGCGTGAATTTATTGTCTTTTCTACTATGATATCTATCTATTTTAAGACAAAAATAACAAAATAATGCTTAAGGAATGGACTTAATGCCAAATATCTCGAAAACTCCCTATTTAATTTGTCTGCACACTTAACTCCCTAAAAATGATTTTTCTGTATCTTTAATTGTATTAGAAGTTACTTAGATCTGGCTTCGTTTACTCACTCATCTCTTGCTTGATCTCCTATATCAGTTTCTCTTTGTGCAATGGCACAAAGAAACTAACTGCGCACAATTCTTGTTTGCTATTCTTTATTCTTTCGTCTTGGTTGTATATTTATTCCTAATCTACTCGCAGCTCTCAACTCTTATTCCTTTTTCTCTATGTGCTATGCCGAAACGTTTAACTGGCTGCTCTCAATTCTTGTTAGTTTTCTTTATTCCTTATTTGTTCTACATAAATTAGCGTTTTTATTAGCAGCGCTTCTTTTCTCTTTTATCTATTTATGATGTACCGAAACGTTTTACTGGCGGCACTAAATTCTTGTTGGTTCTTCTTTATGCCTGCTTCTTTGTCTATATACTTAAACATCTCGCCACGCTTAACTGTTCTTTGCTTGTATTTATTCCTTCTGCTTTTTGTGTTATACAGAAACGTTTTACTGGCGGCATTCAAGTTTTTTTTTAGTTAAATTACAAATTACATTATATAGGCTATCATATCTCTTATTCTTTTCCTTAATATATTTGATTCGTCTGTTCTAATTTCGACGTCAATTTGAAACGTCTTTCCCACTATGCTTTAAGTTTTAAATTCGTCACAGTTGATGATAGTTTTCATCAGATCAATATTAATTAATTGTTATTATCTTATAAATAAGTTAAAGCATCTATAACCAATAGATTTCTATCTCTGGCCACATTCTTTACCAGGCCAACCTCGTTCATTTCAATCAACAACTCTGAGCAAACGCTAGCACCACATTTACTTCTTCTGCCGCTTCATTATGGCCTCCTCTATCTCTTCGCACGTACAATTCCATATATATATATATATGAGATGTTGCCAGCATTTCCTTCGGGGTTTATTTTCAGTGACACATGCAAATGGAAATGACATTTGTTGAGTTGCCTTGTGCCGCTCGTACCCGCCCGCGTACCTCTAGAGTCGCCCCTCTGCAGAGCTTCTAAAAGGTCAGTTTATGTGGCGCACTCTATGCGATTACAGCTGTTAGATGGCTGGCGCACCACACAGCTGAACTAAAATAAAATGTAAATTATTTGTACACATGTGTGCGGCTTACACACACACACATACACAGACATAACTATGTGTATGTGTGTGTGCATAATATTTAGATAGTCAGGGTCGTCCATTAACCGCAAGAGGGGGGGGGGGGGTTGCATATCAAACTCTGCTTTGGCTTCAGCGTGGCGTGAAATGCATTTGATAAATGCGTGGCACGTGCGTGCGGTTATTGTCCAGGTTTACAGTTTGAATGGCTGCCAGAACTTCAATTTGGTAGCAAGCCAAATTGGTTGCTATTTGTGGGGCCTCATTTGATTACTGCGTTCTATTTAGACGTTATTATTGCCTAAGGGCAGGCCATAATCAAGGCATGAGCACATTTGTTTGGCTGTCATCGAGTATGAGCCAAAAGAGATTGGCATTACAATGGCCCTTTGGCTCGAATGCCACTTCACACAGACAGGTGAGACAGGCAGGCAGGCAGACAGACAGACAGACAGACAGACAACCAACCAGACAGTCAATTGTCTGTCTGCCCGCCCGTCTGTCTGTCTGTCAATCCCATCATTTGCGTTCTTTTTGCTCATGTCATAATTACATGACATACACAACAGGAAGCATAAAATGCACCGTTTGCATCTGTGCTTGCCATATGCGATTAGCTAACTGCTCATAATTATAGTCAGAACTTGATTTACCCTATGCCAAAAAAAAAGAAGCATTGGGCTGCATGAAACTGTAAAATTTATGCATCGAATATATATAGAAGAAGAAATTAAATTCCATTTTGTTTAAATTCTCTAGTTAAATAGCTCTAAACATAATTTCTGCTGACAACAATTTGATCTGTAGTTAGAAAATTTTATAAAAATTGAAAAAGTTGAGCGAAACTTTTAAGTCTTGTCAACTAATCCAACAAAAGTTGGACAAACAGATTAGTTAACAAAAAATAAATGAATGCTTGGATGAAATATAAATTTGATAGAATATTAAAAAGTAAATGGATTTTCTTTAATATTTCTTTCAAATTTATTTTATAGTTAAAAATTTTAAAAAATCAAGAAGTTAATAAATTTGTATAATTTTACATTCATTTATAATGAAGAATATAATTTTTTTTGATTGAATTTATATATATTTATTTGTTTGATTAATATATATAATATAATAATAAGAGATTATTTTTTATATAAAAAGCCAGATAATTCATAGATTTTTTTCAACCATTTGATATAGCTAGAGAAGCTTAAATAATACCTAAATAATATGCTTAAAACGTTAAAGTATTTTAAATAAATTTTGTTTATATTTATAACTCAATGTTAAATTTGACAGTCACTTAAAAAAATATAAAATATTTATGGAATAGCAGAAACATTTGAAGTAAAGAAAAACAACAAATTTAATAATTTTTTAGAAATTGTACTAGATGTTAAATTTGACAGCCACTTGAGATAACTGAACATGCTAAAAAAAAGAAAACAAAATATTTCTTAAAATATCAATTTAATGAAACGTTTTGTGCATTTCAACCATATGTTAAATTCAGTTAAAAATATCTATTTAATGAAAAGCTTTTTACATATCATCCGCATGTTATAATTTAGCTAGTCTCTACTTAACATATAGTCCAATATATACCCTGACTCACAACTTAATTCTAACTAATGAGTATATACAAGCTTCATCACTCGACCAACTGCAGGGCATCTCTAGGCTTATCACATTAATCTTGCCCTCTTTGTGGAGCCCCGCTTTAAACAATTTTGTCGCCCACATCCGTTTCCGGTTTGGGCCACGCCACGCCACGTCACGTCACCTTCGCTGTAAACTTGTGCGAGGGTTAAGTTCTTAGCAGTTAGTTCCTGGCTTTTCAGGGTTGTTGTCGTGCCACAATCAATAGCAACGGGCTTCATGGGCGTTGGCAAGTAACAAACTTTTTGTTTGTTGCTTACCAACCGTTCAAGCGGGCTGCTCAACAGTTTGTCAATCCATCAAGCAAACAGTCCTGACCAGCCTCACCCCCCGGACACGTTATGTGTCAGTGAACCCCAGTTGCTTGACCACAGGCACCTTTTGGTCAGTCAGGTGTTCCCTGTGCTCCGTGTGCTCCGTGACCTGTGCAGCCAACTCAACTTCACTCGCTTCACAGTTGCCCAGCCATTGGCTTAAATTGTGGCTGGCAGCATTATGAAGGGTTGCACTTAACTTGACCAAATTTGAGCGTGTTGATTGTGAAGATATAATCTACATTTGTATATTTGAGTAGATAGCTTTCTATATTGAAAGCTGAACGAGTTAGATAAGAGCTGAAACTAAACATGACTTTACACTTAACTCTCTCTAGAATTTCCGGCCTTTACTCAACTCTAGAGAGATTTGCTGTTTGATGGTATAATTTCTAGAATTGCTGACTTTACGTGACTTTTTGATCATTTTTTTTTTAATTACTTGTGTATTAATAGTACAAGTGTTTAGAAGCTATTAAGTAACATTGATTATTGTATAATTTATAGTTGTGAGTTAGTAATTGTATGTATTAAATGTACATTGGTTCATTGGTTTTAGTGTCTGCTTTATGATTTCCTATAGTTTTGTATAGATCTATACAGTTGTGTTCATGAAAATAGTAGTGCTGCTCTACACAGAACTTACATCAAATCAGACGGTAACTTGTCTATTGAAAATTAAAAAGTTGTTCACTTTCTGTTTTCAACAGAATGTATAATAATAGGAATACAATAGGAATATATAAACATATATATTCCAAAACTTTAACCCACGCAAATGTGAAAAGTAAATGGAAAAAAACTGAAATTGTTTAAAATTCAATGAACAGATAAATTTAATTATATTTAATTATATTTATAAATTAAATTATGTTTATACACTTTTCAATATCTTTTATTATGAAATGTTCTTTAAAGCAATAATAAAATTAAAATTTAGATGAACATTTTGCTATACATGTTTTAGCTTAAAGAAATAAAACAGTAAAAGACTTTTTAAAAAGAATTTTCATAGACAAAAGTTTTCTCTTCCTTGTAGAATAGACTCTACTCTAAAGTTTTAAAAAAGATAAAAGTTTTCTTTCCATAGCAGAATAGACTTTACTCGAAAGTTTCCGGAATTAAGACAAATTCGTGTTAAAAAAAAAAACTATGAATATATAATAATATTTTAAATTTAAGCTCAAGTTGAATTAGAAATTTAAAAAAATATGTAAACTCATCTGTCTGAAAAAAAAACTAAATGAACTACATTTATTCAATAAGTCAAAGTAGTTCTTTGTATTGTGACTGCTCAGAGGAACTCTACACAGATGCTACAGAGCACTTTTAATATGTACGCGATAATCCAGACTTGCGTCTGAGTTCTGTTGATTCGTGAGCTTATCTAACAATCAATAAACAATCAGTTTTACAGTATTGCACAGACTCTTGAGTTGACCTCGTCGTTTGTGGATGTTGTTCATGATGATGATGATGATTGCCCCAGATTTGCAGTAAATGTTACTTAGTTATTTAGTAGCGGCAGACATTACGCATTCGCCGCATTGACCCAATGCCTTATAAAACTGGTTTCAACAGCTAATGCGACTGCTTTCAATTGTGCAAATTATTTATTATTTATGTGATATACTACGTATATATGAAGATATCTGTTTGGCCTGTGTATGTGCGTGTGTGTGTGTGTGTGTGTGTGTGTGTCAAGAGATACATCCGTTGCCCAAATGGCACGCCATGTCAGAGTTAATTCACATTGATTTGACTGCGCCAGCTCTGGCATATGTCATATATAAATATATCATTTATCATCGCATCGTATCGCATTGCCTGGACAAATTAAGGTGTTCGCACAGCGGAACTGACTGTCAAAAGAGGGTAAAGGTGACGGCGTGCTCGACTAGCAAATACCCTAACCTAGAGTAAAAGCAACACGAAAATATGCAAATTTCGTGTTTTTAGCTCTTCTAAGCTTCAAGCTAGGCGTGGCAAATTGAGTCTCAGATATGTCTAGATGATGATGCCATTCAAGTCTAATGTCTATAGAAAACATTCTCTTTATGTCCATAGTCGACCACATAATACTCTACTTTATATGTATATATTCATAGGTGTGCTGTTATTAATGGCTTCAAGGTCAGGCTTACACATAGTTAGCCAGCTAATTGAACCCTCCTTCCACAATTGACTCGTATCTGCATGATTGATGACAATCACAATATTTGTGCCTCAAACTTTGCATAGTTCATATATGTATGAATAGTCAACATGTTTGTTGTCTGAAAAGCAAAACGCGCACTAAAATTATTGCATATTTATTTATAAAACGCTTTGCATTTGCCCATGTTTTATAAACAACTTTTTTTTTTTTTGGAGGCGACGAGTGTATTTTGTTTCTCATATACATACATATATATATATACACATATATTCAACTTGATCTTGTGTTTTTGTAATAGAACTCGTTTATTGAAATTCCAGTCGGGTCTGCGGCGTTATGTGATATATGACTGAGTCAGACTTACGCAACGTTTGGGCTTTTGATATGCCAGAAACACTTGTGAGAGGGTCGCTCAAATGGATGTGGAATATATTTGAAATTGAATATACTTTTTTAATTAATAATCATAATTAGTCATGTGATCAAAATTTATATATATAAATGTGACTTTGCTTAGCGTATGCTATTGAGTCAGAGAAACTTACTTAACATGCACTGTTTAAAAAAATTAATTACTGCACAGCAGCAAGCGACATTTTAAAATGTTTTATAATATAAATTAGAACTCGTTTTTCCAGAAATTTTAAAATAATTATTAAAGATTTTAATTGAAACTCAATGAGCCCGTCAGAAGAAAGTTACACAGATAGATCTATGGACAAGTAAATATATAGCTACAGATATACATATAGATATTATATAAAAATCAATATATAAATAAAATTTTCAACAAATTTTGCTATAGACTCTAAGCAAATCTAGCTTATATACTCCCTTCATCTACTTGTCCTTCAACTTCCCAATTTAGTTGCTTTAAAAAAATGATTTGTTGCAGAGCTCTTGGGTTGCCCTCGCCGACGCTTGTTTAGCTGGAGTCGTGTTGGCTTAGCTGATGTCAGCAATTAGCTTGATTAACGCCCATGCTTAGGCAATTAAATTCAATTGCTCAAGTTGCCTGAAAATTATGCAAAACGCACTTTTCACCTCGACGTGCGCTGACTCAGCCGCAGCCTTAGTCGATGGCCCAGTTTTATTTATCTTGTGTTTCTTTTTTTTCTTCTCGCTGTGATATCTCAAATCAGAAAACAACATTGTTCCACACTCAAATGCTAAGGTGCTACGAACTCCCACTGACCGAGTTAGACCATTGGCCGCATCCTCAGCCCAAAAGCTGCTGCCGCATGCCGTGAATTTTTCAGGCCTCTGTCGCTCTCGCTGCCTCTTTATTATTGTTTTAAAGTTAAGTGTTGGCCAGTTGCCAAACAAAAAACAGAAAAAAAAGAAAATCCACGTACAAAATTTAATTAAACAAAAACCAAATTGCATTTGCGTAACTTAATTCGTTTTCATTTGCGTTGCGCGCTTTTTGCCCGTTCGCCGCGCTATTCGCTATCGACATCACGAAATTCTGTGGCAAATGCCGCATGGCGGTCGGCGCTTGCATAAACAGACAGACGATAGACGAGTGTTAGACATTTGCTTTAACCACTGCATAATTAAAACCAATTTAAAGCATATTAAAATTGGCCAGATGTAACTTAATTAACTAAAGCCCCCCCTCACCTCCCCTTCCCATATCGCTGGCAATTCGCGGATTGTGTTACGAGACAAGTATCATACATATACTAGATATTTGCAATTATTTCAAGGCATTTATGACGCATGCTTCAAAGTTTTTACAATTAGCACCTCTCTTGGCGATTTTCATGGATTCGTGAATAGCTTATATACATATTTATGAATTGTTGAGATAGTTTGCGTATGAATTAGTAAGGCAATACAATACAACAAATAAGAAAGATGGATAGATAGATAGAACGAAAGTGGGAAGAGAGCAAATGAGAATGAGAAAGAGTATTGAATTAAAAGAGAAAGAAAGAGTGAAATATAGAGTAATGGAGCGATAGAGCTAGATAGAGCGAGATAAACAGGCAAAGATAGTGGGAGAAAGGACCGACAATGGGAGACTTATAAAGAGATGGATAGGAAGATAAATATGCAATAGTGGACAAATATAGAGAAAGAAAAAGGTAGAAATATAGACAAAGATAGAGAAAGAAAAGTGTATAAAGATAAAATATATATAGAGATATAGATATATAGAGATCTAGATAGAGAGAGGCAGATACAAATACAATCCACAGCAACAGATAGATATAAAGACACAGATACAGAGAGAGAGAGAGAGAGAGAGAGAGAGAGAGAGAGAGAGGGAGAAGGGGATGGGTGGACTAATAAGGACTATCGTTATCTCAAATATCTCTATTTTTCTATAATTCAATATCTCTATATTTCTGAGATATCTCTATATCTATCTGTATATAGAGATAGAGATAGAAATATAGAGATATTGAATTATAGAAAAATAGAGATATTTGAGATAATGATAATCCTTTTAAGTCCACCCATCCCTTTCTTCCTCTCTTTATCTCTCTCTTTCTCACTCTATCTTTAACACTCAATAGAATTCTTATTGAGACATGGCACGACATGCTGTTACTCAACCTCTAGAGTATTGCTTAGAGACACTAGTTAACTAACTAACTAGTTACACTAGTTATTCTCTGTGTCTCCAAATCTCCAGTTCTTAAATGGCTGAATACACACAGCTATTTATACTGATGAGCAAAATACACATTAATACACTTTATTAGATTGAATATGTTTGCCTAATTTCAACAAATCAGCATAAATAAAGTTTCGGTTGAAGAGTATTGAATGATATTGTCACGGAAATGCGAAAGTTATTTGTTATTTTAAGCTGGTTGTTTATGAGCTGTATAGATAATCATAGACGCTCTGTTTGTCAAATCAATATCGTATATCTATCAAAATATATATGATTTTGGTATCTTATTTGCTCAACTCTTCACAATTTGCGCTCATCATCAATTTAAAATTTGATCAAAACTGTCAGCATTAAGTTGCAATTGTCATGATTTTATTTACGAGCTCTTGTTTATTTTCATTTTATTTGATTATTGCTAAACGCCCACTTTGATGCAATTTGAGCGTCTTTATCAGAGAGAGAGAGAGAGAGAGCGAGAGAGATGGAGCAGCTCGGTGCGTGGGTATTTCGAGTGCAATTTATCAATGGAAGAAAACTTTGTGACAATGAATTTGCGTGGCAAGAAAGCCATATAAGGCGTCCAGTGGCCAGCTAGGGGTATGAGTAGATATATGTACGTGTGTGTGTGTGTGTGTGTGTGTGGTATGGCTATGGTACCATGTGCCATTTATCAAAGCACGCCATTCATTTGCGAAGAACGCACTTGGGAGGGAAAACGCAAAGCAAAGCAAATCGCCGACCGCCCCACATGTTGGCCAACGGTTCAACAACCCGTGGAAACGAGTAAACGCCTCGTTTACTAAAAAAAAAAAGTGTAGAGTATAAAATAAAACAGCAACAACAACAACAACAACAACAAGAAAATCTGTGGCAATAACTTTTAATGTAAAACAGAGACACATTGCTCTTTGAATATTTGCTAGATGAGATCACATGGAAATAGCTGTTGTTGGGCTGCAAATTGGGTTGGGTCCGGGCTGGGTTGAGTTTGAGTTTTGTAGAATTGAAAACTGAAATTGAAAGGGAGCAGCAGACATTAATAATAATTACGTGACCGCCGGCTTGACATCTGTTTGAAGTTTATGCTGGCAGCAGCTCTGCTCTCTCTCTCTCTCTCGATGGGCGGCCAGCCCGCCCGTCCATGGATCATTTTCCTCTGCCTCTGATGGAGTTATTACAATGGCCCTATAAATAGACAGTCGCTTGACTGACGATCGGCACGCAACCGACTTTTGTTTTCATTCGTTCTGCTTCTTCTTCTTCTTCTTCTCTTTTTTATTTTGTTTGCCTTTATTATTTTGACCCTATTAGCGCAACTGAGCTGAACTGAAATGCTCGATATGCCCTGCCTTGAGATCTTCAGCTCTTAAGAATTGACAACGAATGGAATGCTTGACTGGGTGAAGTGATAGCAATATAGTTAGTTGAGCTGGAAGACGGATTTAAATAACTTTACAAATTTTGTATTAATTACTATAATTATTATTATATACAAACTGCTGTGTTGCTCATTTACAATAGAATCAACAGCTTTTTGGCAAATTGGAATTTTGTTTACTTAGAATTTATTTGTTTTTAGTTATAAATATAATTTGGCAAGACATTATTATATAAATGGATTTTTTTAAATTTTATTATTATTTTAAAATTGATTATTAAATTAAATTAAAAATTAATTACATTTTTTTATATATAAATATATTTTTTTATTTTTAAATTGGTTATATATTTTGTGACAGCAAAAAGTTTTTTTTATTTACAAATATATTTAATTTTTTGTATTTTTTTATATTTTATTTATATAAACAATTTGAGATCTTTGTCATCGCTAGCTTCACTCGTTTTGACACTGCATGTTAAAGCTGTAATGATAAACCATATATCTTTTCGACTCCTAAAACATTTTATACAAATTTCAATTGAAAGTTTCAGTTTTAGAAAGTTTTTCTATTAACCAAGTTAGTTAAATTGAGTTATGAACTAGCATAGCATGATTTAAAGCATTATTTTGTTAAAAACATTTATCTAACCTTCAAATCTTCTCTAACCATAGGATCTATTGGGTCTATCTATTGAGATCTGTTATCCTATTAGCTTACCCAAGAGATCTGTTATCTTAATAACCCAGTAGACCTGCTATCCTAATAGCTCATTATTGCTGCTATTTAGATAAGATGACACATTTGAAAACGAACGATCTTCAAGCTTAAGAGATCTTTTAACTTGTTCTATTTTGTTATATCATTGAGCGCCAATAGCTGCTAATATTGTTTAAGAATCATAAACACTAAAAATATAAACTAAAACTAGTTTAATAAATGTTCAAAAATCCATATGAATACAAATAATATTCAATTGCTTAAACTGAAAACACTTCTGTTAACAAATCGTTTTCACTTTGTAGACAATTTCTAAAAGATACGATGAAATATGTGAGACATTAGGAAGCGATCATAAGCATAAATCAACTGTCAACAGATCTGTTATCAAGTGCCGCAATCTATATAAAGAGTCTGCAAGAGCTGCTTATAGCAGAGTTTTATCTATACTTTAATACTTTAACACATTGGGTCTTAAAGCGACATGAAATGTGGCCCCTTTTATATATCTATATATTGCAGGCTGTTTGCTTAAGCACCCCCAAAGTGCTACTAAAGACGACGCCACTGTCTCGCCCTTTTGTCTTTAACAAATGTGAAGCAATTGAAGTATGGTTTGCTTGTTGCTGTTGTTGCTGTCGTTGTTGTTGGTGTCCATCAGCACACACACACACACCCCTCGATACATGCCGTGCTGTTCTTTGACCCAAAACCCCTATCCTACCCACCTCCCTCCGCCCCTCCCTGCCTCCCTCCCTGCCAGTAACTCAAGTTGTTGCTACTTGTTGTGTGCGTTGTCTTGGGCTTGTCATTTGCCAATTGGCATTTATGTTTTTGTAAATTGATATTTCCCGTTGGGTGCAGTCCCAGTCCGATGCATTCTATACTATAAAAACAATTTAACTAATTTGCTTTCTCTATCGCTCTGTCTATTGCAGGTACGTATACGGCAGGTCTCTAGCTATAGATCTATAATAAAACTCGTTTGATTCAACCACCTGTCACGTAAGTTTGTTGATAAAAGCGCTAAATGCTTTCATGTTCGGCTTCACTTCATTTAAGGCAATTAATTAATGCTGTTAAGTGGCCGAAAAGGCGAGTGTGAGAGAGAGAGAGAGACAGAGACAATTTGCAGCTCATTTAAAGCGACGGCGGCATCAATGGGTTAAGTGCCTTGACGCTTCGCTCTTTATCCATTTACTGTGCCGCGCTACGTGCCTAATTGAAAGTTCAGTGGATTTTATGCAGCAGCTTCACGAGAAGCACTCCACCATCAGCTCTCATCTCTCAAGTGCATTTCAAACGAATCTCGTTGCGACTTCGAGCAGCTGCCAGCTGCAAACTTCATTTTCCCTGAGCCAAAACAAAGACACTTAATCATCTCCGATTTGCAAAACGGCAACAGACGTAGTTCCAAAAATTATAATAATAATCATAATAAAAATTGAAAGAAGTCGTGAAAAGAGTTTAATTAGTCGACAACGACGCGCTGCAATTTGTCCTCTTTCCAGTCTGTTGTCTAGACAAGTCCGAGTCATTTGCTTTTGTCAGCGCTCGTCTTACAATAGTTTTTGGCTTATTCATGGGTCTGCTGAGGCGACACTCACGGCGGGATATGTCCTTCAAATAACTATTGTCTGTGCTCAATAATCGTTAAGTCAGTTTCCTTGAGTCTTAGAAAGTTTTGCAAGTTAAATTGAGTTGTGAGTAAGCGAGGATAAGTTTCTTAATATATTGATGGAATGAATCATCATAAAACATTGACTAAATATTTGAGAAAAAGAAATAAGGTAACAGATAATTAAAGTATATATTAAATTCCTAATTTAAATTGAGTTTAATAACTTTAATTAATTAGCTATCCGTCTGTCATAGCTTACACTATTTGTTCTATCTATATTTTATAGTTCTCTTTTGGCTTCTCTTTGCAATAAGTCTCCATAATCATTTATAATCTATTGCTAATGCTATTGTTAGGCAAAGTTAAGGCTGGTAGCTCGGCAAAACCCCATTTCAAAGACTGAAATTTGTCTGCAATTCATTTAGTTCGACTAGTCGAAAGTTTAGGCTTAGTTTATATTTATTTTAATTTTATTAAATTTTATTTTCTATTTAATTTATATTTTTTTATTTAATTTATATATATTATATTAAACTAATAATGATTTAATATATATCATAATTATATATCATTCATTATTATTATCATACATTTTTTATTACCTAAAACTCAGCTGTTTAACAGCAGCTGAGACCCTTACCTAAGCTGCAGCTGGCTTAGATGGTTTTCTGCTAATCTAGCAGTGCTATAAACCTTTGTTATTTCTTTCAAGCAAGAGATTTGAGGTAATCTTTTAGTCTTTTCCTTAAGCCTAACGCCAGCTTAAAGGCAGAATTGTCTGTCATTAAGTTAGGGCAGATTGGCTTGAGCTTGATTCTTAGCATGGGTAGAGGTAAAAAAATTAAAATATTTAAAATACTATTTAAACCAATTATGTGATGAAACTAGAGTATAAGAAAAAGATATAGAATGCTGAATACATTCTATAGAAAGGTTATAGATATGGGATAGATAATAGATATTATGAAATAGGAATAATATTCTTTGATATATATATTATCTTTATCTGGAGAATCTGAATGCGTATAAGATATTTCCAGTATCATTTATGTTAAATTACTATATATTTGGATTCCTATAAAATATTCTTATATCCTGATCATATTTATTAGTTGGGTTATTCATAAACTACTTCTTATTATATTGTATATATAAAATATATATATATAATTTTCCATTTCCTTATCTATCATTCACTGCCAAGACTTGATCATGTTTTCAAAATAAATATTAAAATAAATATTAATAAATATTATTTACTATATATTAACTTGTCTTTAGAAAGATGATTAGTTCCTATGAACTCGGATTTACCTTAAAGACCTTAAATCTGAGCTGGTCCAGTCTTAGATTAAGACTGTTATCCTTAAATGCCTTTGCTAAATGTAGTTTGCCTGAAGAGTAGTTCCCTTTACCAAGCTGCTCCGAGCAATGTTCTCATCAGCATGTAAATTCTTACCACAGTTTTCCTTACTCTAACTTAATTAGTAAGTCATCTTTAAAGATTTTTGGTATTAGCTACTCTAGGAATTGTTTGTCATCCTTAAAGACCTTCACTAAGAGTATATAGTTTGCCTTAAAAGCAGTTCACATTGCCAAACTACTAACTACCATTGGCAAAGTTGTCAGTTGGCAGTTTGTAATTTCTTTCCTAGTCTATCTTTTTCCCCTAAACACCCATGATAAGGCCATGTAATCTTATCAAATGTTTATGATTTCAATTGGTTCTTCAATGTTGCTTTTGCACTCGTGTAAGGCTCTGTCAGCTTTATCAATAGACGCGACTTGTGGGCCTTGGCCCATGTCGCATTGCGCAGATTAGCTGTACATGAGAAATAGAAGAATAAATAATAATAATACTAATAATAATACAATTATTATTATGCAATTAAAAGAAGGCCAAGGCGATGGCTTTTATTGATTTGTTGACGCGTTCGCTCTCGCCTGTCAGCTGCAGTCGACTTAAGGCGAAAGTGCAAATTGTTTTGCCAACTGATGTATCGATTTAGTTTGGGCACAAAACTATTTAGTTGTGCAGTGACTATAATGGGTATATGGCCCAAACAGCTGTTGGCCAGGTGTTGCCTGCGAAAGGTGCCAACTGTCAATGGCGAGGGGCTCCGAGCACGTGTGCCGCCTGCACAGCAGCGGCTGCTGGTGTTTGGGAAATGCCGAAATTAAAAAGCAATCAAGGAATTACCCAGGTACAAGCCAAAGTTACCTGTACTTATGCTTAGCTTGAAATGTGCGCTAGGGATTTACAATGCGAGGGTGTGGGTGGGGCGGGCGGTGCGTAAAGGCTAACCGTGCCTACCTGGGCGGTTGGACTGACCCAAGCCACAGCTCAGCCCACCTACCTGTGCGCTATATAAACCTGGCCAGGGTTGGCCAGTGTCAACAGTTGCACAGCAGCCGTCGAAGCAAACACATTGCCAAACGAAGTTCCACTCAAACATCATCAAAGTTGATCACTATGGCCACCTACACCTGCACGCAGTTCGTGAACTTTATGGAGCCCATCAGCAGCTGCGGCTCGATGAGCACCACATATACGTTGGATGCGGCGCGCTTTGGTCAGCGTGATCTGAGCCTGTTCATTGAGAGTCTGGAGACGATTGCGCGCATCGAGCGGGAACGGCATGAGCGACGTCAGAGCCGGCGCAAGCAGAAGCTGCTGGAGGAGCGCATTGCCGAGCTCCAAGATGAACGCTGTGTCAGTCCGACGCCCAGCGCCGAGGAGGCTGTCGATGAGCCAATCATGTACATGGAGGCCAAGTGCATACCCTATGCAATCAGTGAAACACTGCCCGTTGCCAAGAAAAACCAATCCGACTACGATGTGTGCGATGATGAGGCGTATGGCAGCGCCGATCAGTCGCCGCGCAGCAGCGTCACCTATTGCAGCTGTGCGGGCGTCTCAAATGCTGGCATCGATTCCGATTCCGCTGAATCGGGCATATACGGCGGATCGACGACGCCACCGCCGCCGCTGCGACCACGCTCCCAGGTCATCAGCAAGCCAAAGCCACGCACCACACGCTCTCGCATCATTAGCATGGTGCTCAAGCGGGAGTATGCCAAGTCGCCATCGGTGGAAACGTTGCAGCATTCCGATCGCTGTGATCACCTGCTCAATAGTACGATCAAGCATCAGTATGATCAAATGGCGTCGAAATCGCGACGTGGCATCGCCTGCAGCCAGGGCTCGGCTGAGGAGCGTTTCCTGGACAAAGCCTTGCGCTATCTCACCTTGTGATGGACACAGCTCCAAGTTCCTTTAGCTTTAATCTGTAGTTCTTAAGATAAATGGAAATTATATAGTCTAGATTTTGTTTGTAAAACATATTGATATTAAAATTTAATTAAAAAAAAAAAAGAAGCATTTTCCAGTCTATTTGAGCATTTTTATTTATAAATAAATGCAAATTTATAAATAAATTTAAAATACTTCAAATAATTAATAAGCGAAATTCTTATAATTATAAATATATAATATCACCTATTTATTATAGAACTTCCACCCAGACACTTCATAAAGAGCAGTTCAACCAATAAGAGAAAAGAAATCTAGAAAAACTCTAATTTAATGAGCGAGTTGAGTGCTTTTTAATGCAAATCGAAAAGAGCGGACACTGTAACTAGTGTGAGCGTATTAATTCCCCTGCGCTCACATGCCATTGGCTCTGTTGCGGCTGATGCCGTTGTGTGAGTGTGCGTGGACTGCAGACAGTAGGTAGCATTGAATGCGTAGTGTGGATGGTATGATGAGTGGAAGAGAAAGACAATTGTAGTGGGCTTCCAGGCGAGAGTGCTTAGGCAAGGAGCGAGCATGCATCTTAGTATTAGTGCAAATTCCAGCTTAGTTTGGGCGCCTACTCAAGAAGACGAATTAGTCTGTGCGCGACTTCTGTGCTGATCGGTCGATGGTGATAGGTGCGCGTGTGAACAAAAGTATTCTTCAGCAGTGTATAATTAACTAGCCGGCATTAAATATGTATATTTTGTGTAGAGTCTATTTTATATTGTCAAATGGTATTCTGCAATAACTTTTACGCCTATACAGGTACTTAAATATTAAATTTGATATATTTTTCTGCATGAATATGATTTAACGTTAAAAGAAAGAGAAGAAGACAGAACGGATTAAATACACTTACTGTTAAAATAATGTGCACGCTGAAGAAGTTTACTTAAAGCTGGAAAAAATCAATATAAATTGAAAGCATGAGATTTACCGTTGAAAGAAAGAAGTGCGAGAATAGAACAGATTAAAAACACTTAAGGCCGAAATAATGAGTACGCTGAAGGAGTTTACGTCAAGCTGCTTTAATTAAATATTAATTGAAAGTGGGGAGAGAATAGAACAAAGTAAAATCCCTTAAAGTCAAAGTAATGAGTATGGAAAAGTAATTTACTTTATGCTGCGTTAATTTAACATTAATTGAAAGATGTGAGAAAATAGAACAAAGTAAAAACACTCAAGGTCAAAATAATGAGTACACTGAAGGTGTTTGCTGAAATCTGCTTTAATTAAATATTAATTGAAAGCATGACATAAACCGTTGAAAGAAGATGAAGGGAAGAGAATATAACAGCATAAAACACTTAAGGCTAAAATAATAAGTACGCTGTAGAATTAAAAATTAACTGAAAGCACTAATGTCAATTGTTAATTAACTTTTAATCGAAATGCAAATGATGACTCATTTAAGCTTAAGTCCTCACCTCAAAGAAACTTTACACATGTATACTAATAATAGACACCACTGTATCGCGTGTTCTGGTGGTTTCTTCTTCTAATTACCGTATGCTGCGCGCATTGCTTTAAGTCCGCACATGCTAAGCCATTGATTACTGTTGTTTCCCTTTGCTTTGATTTTCTGATTGTCTCTTGCTTCGCTTTGTTAATGCACTCACACGATTCACGCCACCTATTGGACGACCTACTGACATCATTGTCAAACTGGCAACATCTGACTGCAGCATCTCGATAATCTACTTCAGTTTAACGGCCTGTCAACGGGCTGTCGACTGAGTTGCTGCTTGCGTGAGCTGCTTAAGTGTAGCACGTGTGCAGCCTGGCACAGCCTGTTCTAAATATAGCCGAACGAGTGACACTCTGCCCGCTGTCGCAGCTAAACAGTGTAAAGCCGAGCAACAACCGCAACGATGCCGAAGTATGTGTGTGTGTGTGAGTGTGTGTGCGTGTGCTCTTCAAGCTGCCGCCTGTTGCTGCTGTTCGGTTTTGTTTATCAACTCGCACAGGGTGATTCGCGCACAACAGGGGCATTTCAATGTGCCTGCATCCTGTTTGCTATACAAAACCATAAAAGCTCAGCGCTGTTGCGTCTGGCGTTTTGTTTTGGTCATGCGCCAAAGCTGCCATAATAACGGTTACAACTGGCAGTGGCTTTCATTTTGGCTTTGGCTTTGGCTTTGGCCTCTGCCTGGCCTCCACTCAGTATCTATCACAAATTCAAAAGCGTAGCATACATTTCTGCGCCGGAAATGGCGAACGGCGCGTAGTGTGCGTGTGTGCGTGTGTGCCTGTGCGTGTGCGTGTGCGTGTTCGTGTTCGTGTATGCGCATATACCTATATATGTGTGTGTTACTGTTTGGTGTTGCATGTCGCGCGCGCCATGTTTGCTCAAGTAAAAGCCAAATTTGATTAATTCATTTAGCCTAAGCGACTTACACACATACACTCTCACACACACACACACACATACACAGCGAAGTCCCAAAAGTGCCAAAAAATTAAAACGCATTTGCAAACAGCCCTAGTGCAAGCGCTCCCCTGCTCTCGCGTACACTTAGTACTCTGCGTGTTCCCTTGACAATAAAATATGAATTGATGCGCGCGCTGCGCCATAGTATCCCTATATATATATATAATGTATATTATATATATATATATGTATGTGTGTGTGTGCGTGTGTGGGTGTATTGGCGTATCGTGCGTTCGACAGTTTTATTTTCTAGTTCGTTTTTGCCTTTTTTTTATTTTATTTCATTTTTTTCGCTTGTCAACTTTTTAAGGTCAACTCGTGGCTGCGTTTGGACGGCGCGCGTTCAGCCAAAAATATTTCAACAACAAAGCGCAAAAGTTATAAAAAGAAATTTTTGTAAGCCATTTGCTTAGCATAGAGAGTTGCGGGCTAAATTTTTACTTCCTTTTTTTTTTGGGGTGTGCCTATTTTATGGCTTGCACTTTTGCCAAAGTGCGTGTGTGTGTGTGTGTGCGTGTGTGTGCGTGTTGGAGCTTGCGTGTGTATGTGAATGTTTTATTGACTTGCTGCCCCTTTTTTGCTTGTGTGTAAGGCTGCGTGCTAATTGAGTTTCAGCATATATATATATATGAGTGTATGTGTGTGTGCGTGTGTTTGTCAGTTTTATAAAATTTCTAAAAAAATGCTTTGTATTTTCCATCAAAATTCCAAAAATACAAAAAAAATAATACTCAAAACATACAGCTAAAAAACTATATACAAATTCGATATACCATACTATAACAACAATATGCTGCAGTACGATCAGGTAATTGAGTGCGTTAACTTTATATATACACAAAAAAAAAAACAATTTATATATATATATATTTATATATAATATATATATTTAAATATCGTAGACATGTTGACGTCAAATCAGCTGCCGGCATTTGGAATATGACCCACATAAGCAAGTGCAACGGCTGCTGCTGCTGCACCACTTTCAATAGTCGCTTCAATTGTGCCGCTGCAATTGTCAAATGTTGTCGCCCGTTGCACACGCCAGCAACAACAACTGGCAGCAGCAGCAGCAGTAGACGACGGCGACTTGGCAGCAACTGCTCCTTGCACATTTCCTCTTTGTTGCTGCTGAAGTACCTTTTGCATACGTGTATGATGACTGTGATTAAGTTTTGTTTGTCTTTTGCTTTTACAACAACACCACAGCCAGGCCTGGGCCCTCTGCGGCTGTGCGCTTTTACACTTGGGCACAGCCAAGGCAAAATGTTAGTAGTAGCTTAGCATTGTTTACACTCGGCATGCCTCAGCTCAAGTTTTTCTTTTGCTCTGCACTTGAAATCTTGAGAGATAGCTGTGCGTGTCTGTGTGTGTGCGTGTGTGTGTGTGTGTGTGTGTATATATATGTGTATATATGTGTGTTTAAGGAGCTCAATTCAAATATCAAAAGCAGAGCTTGTTCATAATTTGTTAAGGCTTATTAGAAGCTCAAAGCAAGGCCACAATTGTGTGTGCTTGTTATTGGCACAGTAATTTCGGAATTATGCAAAACTGATAAATAAGAAAATAAGAGAATAAATAAGAATTTAAATAATGGAATAAATAATGAGCAAATTCATATTTCTGGCAAACTTATAACTGGGTCAAGGCTCAAGCGGCGAACAAAATGTTTTTAAATCGATTAAAATGCAAATTTCATTAGTGATATTATTTATATATTTAAGTAAATATATAATTAAATATATAAATAATATAAATAATATATAAATAATATAAATCGAATAAATCTTGCTATTGCACTCTTGGCTCTTGGCTTATAGGCTTATTCCATGTTTTTTTGTTTTTTTTTTTTTTTTTTTTTTTTTTTTGGCTCTTGCAACTTTGACCCTTCACATCAAAAGCAACAACTTTGGAAATTTGAAAATCTGTACAAACTTTACAAAACAAAGTTCTTTACTGTATAATCTGTTGTTTCATAACTTTTTCACTTGACACGTTAAGGCCTGCTCCAGAGCTGCTGACCTGACCCAATGCGCCATTTACCTAAGCTCTTGGGCAATCATCATCAGATTTGTCAACTCCCACACCTGCACAGATAGCCTAGAAATGTCGCAGCAAAAAGTTTTGTTGTTGCAGCTGCCTTGACTGCTCTACATCATGCATAGGCCAGGACAACAGCAACAACAACAACAACAACAAAAATGAAAAGAAAAGAAAAGAAAAACAAACAAACAAAGGAAAAAGTTAAAGCCAAGTTATCGAAAACTTTGCGCTCTGCTGCCCACACATTGAGCAGGCAAAATTATATCATTCAAGTGCCGCTTTTTATGCACTCGCAATAAATCATGCCGACGAGGCCAGAATCTCAATCTCACATCAGCCAGAAGCGCCTATGCGAGACCTGTTGCTACGAGTTTGTTTTGATGAACTCAGTTTGTGTGTGGCGTAGTTCAAGTTTGAGTGAAATTATTCTGCAATAATTGTTAATTAAATGATGAATGAGTTTAGTAAATCATAACTAGATTAAATAGTTGTTGGCTTCGATAAAGTTGATTGCCCAAAGCTGTTTAACTAGTTGAGGGAAGTTTTTAGATGGACTGAATTGTGGTCGAAATTTGTGCTTGAATCATTTGTTATTAAATATATAAAATATAAAATATTGAAAATAATATTTTCATAAACTCTGTGTTTTGTGCATAAAGTTAAAAAGTATTTCATAATGCTGCAAGCAAAGGAATTATTTTATAAAATTCAAATAAACTGAAAACAAGTTTTTCTACGAGTCGCAAAAACAAGTTTCATTTTTTTTTTTAATTTTATTCATATTTATTTTATTTCAATTTCTATAGCCAAGAACTAGTTTCAATAGTTCATAAATTTCCATTCAAAGCTAATCTAATCTTTCTCTCTCTCTCTCTCTATCTCTATCTCTCTTCTCTTAAACAGCCACCTGAGAATGAGCTACAGAAATCACATGAACATAATCCGGCCGCTTTGAGCGAGCATCAGTTGCGTGTGCAGGCCTCGCTACAGCGGCTGAACATACCCGACTGGTTCCGACAATACAATCAAAATGCAGCTAGGTCGCCAGATGGCGCTGCTGGTGCCGGTGGTGCTGTGTCCTCTGGCGGCTATAAGCCGGGCAACTTTACGCGTAAGCGCACACAGGACTCGGGTCGCTGGCAGGGCCTTAACTCGAAGACGACTTCGCTCAGTTCGCTGGGCTCGCAGCGCTCTGATCGTAGTCCCCTGCTGTTGAGTCCCTCGGCGCACAGTCATCATGGCGGCCAGACGAGCAGTGTCAGCGCCTCGACGTCCACACATCAGGGCCATGGCCAAGGCGTTGGTGCCACACGTTGGTCCACCTCGCATCTGAACTCCACACAGACATCGCCGAGCGTTTCGCAGCGCGGCAGCTTTGCTCGCGGCGCGCCCATCAATAGCAGCTTCATGTCGGTGGCCAGCGGCAGCAGCGCTGGCGGTGTCCTTAGGAACTCCTATCGTCAGCCCTATTTGGGCTGGCGCAGCACAGAGAAGCTCTCACAGCGCACGCCCCACGAACGGCAAGTTCATTTCACTAATAAAACCAAACATGTCTAATCAATTTGTTATTTTAGCTTGGCCAACTCGCTGTTAGCGCAACGCACATCGCCAACAACGGCTACGGCTGCGGCTACGGCCACGAATGGCATGCGAACGCTGCAGCCAGTGACGCCGGAGATACAGAGCTCCATCAAGGAGGTCACATCGGCCATTGTGCATTATGTGAACGATCAGACGCAGGCGCAACAGTTGCAGCAGCAGCGCAGCCGTTCGGCGAGTCCCAATTCGAGGTAGGCAGCGGATCGGCAAACAAACAAACAAACAAAAAAAAAAAACGATCAAACCGTTGCAGCTAATCTATATGAAAACACATTTATATATAATATATATATATAAAGTGTTCAAGTTGTCGTAGTAGTCGCCTACAACACCTACTTTCCACACACAAACCAAACCAAATCCCAACACAGTCTGTGTGTAGCTGTTATTACCAAACTATTTATTTATTTTCCATCACATACACAAATCCTCATTGAATCTATTATTTCCTACCACTTCATTTCGTACTGAAAATTTTCATTTCTATTCGACAAAAACTACACAACACGCGTAGCTACCTGTAAAACAAACAGTCCACAACCAGCACCAACTGCAGCACACTCGAGTCAGTAGAGTTTAGAGTTTTAGCTGGCTGCCACGAGCTCAGAGATGTCCAGAGGTAAGCAGGACCCATGCCAACCTATTGGGATATGTGTCATCCTCATCGTCTCAGCGTCCTCCTTCATGTGGCTAACCTGTGACTAATCCTACTGCCTATCTACATGTGTTACTTACAACAAAGAACTATATATATATATATATATATATTTATATATATATATATATATATTTATCTGTGCTGGTTTCTACTAAAAACACTAAACAAACAACTAAACCACTTTCACCTCGAAAAGCAAAACTTTGACAGACAAAAAGTGCTTGGATTTTCGCCAAAATTTGGTCAATGATCAATGGGAAGATGCCGACTCTGTGGCCAGAAGTAGTTGATTATGCAAAGGACTTTTATCTGTGCTAGAAAAAGCAATATTATATTGATAGCATTGTGATTTTATAGTATGTCTCGTACAAAGAGCAAAGTGATAAATATTATATCATTTATAATATCTAAAAGGTTTTTAATATAATTTAGAGCATAGTGAAATAGTTGAACTTTTAAATTATTCGATTAGGATTTTCTAGGCGCGTGTAATGCGCGTTTGTGCCCATAGATGGCGTTACAAGAATTTACAATCAAATTTAGTTTTTGAAAATTATAGAAAATGCTTCAATTAAATTCATTAGAAATATTTGAATGCATATATTTTAAATCAATTTAACAGAACAGCAACTATTTATTAGAAATTTCTATAAAATAAATTATTTTATTTAATATTTCCACTGCTGAAATATTGGCAAATATTATAAAAGAATATTTTCAATTTATGCACTCATAATTTTATAAATATTATAAATGCTTCAACAAAATTCTATTCTAAATTTCTATTCCTAAATAAATTTGCGTGAATATTATAAAAGAATATTTATGCAATTTATGCCAAAATAATATTATAAAGTTGATTTCAAAGCTTACATTAAGTGTTTATTAGGTAAAGTTAGATTAGTTTTCGTTATGGTTGAGGTAGCTAAATATTCTGTATGCGCCGTCAGTCAGGCCGTTGTGTCGGACTAAGAACCTTCGCTTTCGTGGGCTGCCTCCCACCTTGGAACTAGGTGCTATTCCGCACAACCCTTAAAGGTGGAGCAGCCTTTGGAAGTGCTCTGGCGGAGCAGTGTCAACCGTGTTTCCTGCTAGATTAGCTTAAATAAAATAATTTATTAATGAGATTTTTGGTCAGCAATTTGCTGAAATTTGTGCTTCAAAATAATTCATAAAGCGATGCTCAACTGTCGTCTGCTTTGATATAATGTAAAATATTTAGAGACAATGATGAAATCACTAAAACAAAAGACAGCAAATTTAATGAAAAATATGGAAGAGAAATTACATTTTGCTAAACAATGATATCTTACTACGATAATTAAAGTCAGCTGATGACTAAATGCAATTAAATTGAGCTGAAAGTATGAGTATCTAAAATGAACTTAAATGATCTTAGTGAAAACATGCTTAAAATTTAAATTTTCTAACATCTTTAGCTGAAAAAGTAATTTATATAGTCAAGATTTATCATGTTTTGCTAATTGTAAATCAATTTTCAAAAGTTTCCTCTACAAATTCAGATTTATTTACGCTCAATTTTCTCTTTTTTACAATCAAAATTCTCTTTATCAATGTGAACTTTATCATTTGAAACCTAATCAAATTATTTCTCAGTTGTAAAACCTTTGCAAAGTATTTAGAGCCTTGTCACTTTGATATCATTTGATATGATTCAGCTTGGCTTTGGCCTTCACTTGAGTATTACGTAATGTTGCTAATGCGATGTGATATCATGGCGAATCTTGATTATTATTATGATTATTATTGTCGTTGTTGTTGCCACACGTTGTTGTGTGGCCACACACAAAGACGCATTCAATCTGCTGCTGAGCATTGTGGCAATCAGAATTGGAATCATTTACTGTTATCAATAAAAATCGTGCGAGATTTTCTCCCAGTTCCCCTCATCATCAATATTTGCACAATGGCGTCGAGCCATACAAATCGAAATTGATTCCATTTCGCTTTCATGTTGAATCTGACAGTCGTCGATGCGCGATGTCAGTGCAAACTGTCCCGGGGCTATTAATAAGGTTCAATCAAGCAGCGAGAGAAAGGCCTCGCCCCGAACGCCGCATGCAATTTAAATGTCAACAATGCAAATGTCGGGCCCTGTCTGCCGTAGGACTAGCTGCCTATTATAATACATATATGCACATATGCACACATATATATATATATATATATATCCTGCCCATTTCCGGGCCCAGAGGCCAGTTCCAATACCTGTGCCACTTGTCCACGTTTCAAGTGAAGCCCACTTGGCCCTACTGCGGCCAGCTGCCAATCATTATGAAAATCAATAATATTAAAGTAGAGCAACTCTAGCACAGACAGAGGTGCTACGTTTCTGGAGTGTTTTAATGGGACCAGTGGGTTAGTGAGGTTATCCAATATTCTTTTGCAAATATTCTAGGAAATTGAAAAGATTTTTGAATTTTAAATTAAATTTTTGGTATTTTACATAGCGAATAAAATATTCAATATTTTTTCTCATTTCATTTTATTTTCCTTTTTAATATTGTACAAAAAGTTTTTTTTAACAAAAATCAAAGTCCCTTTAATATTTCTAGGGCATTTGCTTAGTTAAATTAAAGTTAGTAAGTTAGTATCTATAAGTATTTCTTGAATTTAGTTTTTAACTACAAAGACGAAGATTTTTAATTGCTTTTTATCATAAGGAGCATTTTATAAAATATTTTATTTTAAATTTATTAAGCTTAAATTTGTATTATTTAATCATTCCTAGAACTGAACAATATAAAAACTTAAAAAAATACCAAAGAAGTATTCTTAATTAACATTTTTGTTTTGGAAATTCTAGGAATATTTAAATAATATGAATTTAATTTAATATAATTTAAAAATAATAATAAATAAATACGTTTAAAATGTCATTAATAAATATCATTCCATTTGATAAAATTTAAGAAATCTCAAAATCTTAAAAAAGTATTTCCAATTAAATTTTTTTTTTAAGTATTTAAATAATATAAATTTAAGTCAAATAAATTTATATTGCTATAATATTCTAAGTTTTTTTATAATCTCTATTAAGTTATAGAATTTTATAAAATATTCTTAGTTCTCAGTTTCAGTCAGAGAGTAGCTCAGAAATTTATTTTATAAGTATGGCGAGGTAGATAGATATATATTCTATACATTCTTATATATTCTATATATTTTTTTATTCTATGTATATATTCTTATATATTCTATATGTATATATCCTTATATATTCTATATATTCATTCAGTTGCAACTATATCTGAGCCAATCATTTCAATTCCGGAAAGAGCATCTGAGTATTCTAGTTAAATGTTGTTTTTGGTTAGTTTTTTGTTGTTGTTGTCTGTAATCAGGCCGCCAGTTCGGCGCCCGTCTCCTGCCCATTGCACCCAAATGCCGCAGCAACCCTCCACAGCAGCCAACATGGATTCGTTCCATCTCTGTTGCGCGCACAGTGACACAGTCGCACACATACACACACACACACACACACACACACATACACAGAGTCAGATGACAGCAACCCCAACCCCCAATTGTGGCATAGCCACCTCTTTTATGCTCTCGATCCCACAATTTGGCTTTGGTATTTCTGTATGTTCACATCCAACGGCATTTCATTCGTGTGCGAGGTTTACTGCCAGTCGCTACTCGACAGAGCGCACAACAAATACATCTGCATAAAGATAGAAAAATCAAAATTGAAAGAAAAAAGTTATATATGTGAGTGAGCACAAGTTGGAACTATAATGTAATTATGTATATATGTATATGGTAAACTAAAGCTAGCTGAAAGTGCAGCCCGCATTTGGTAATGGGCCACAATAGGCAAAGCATTGTCTGAGGTTAGGGCTCGACGTTTGTGCAGCAGCAGCAGCAGCAGTAGCAGCTGCCAAAGTGCCACTTTGCCACTGCCACAAGTTGAGTCACAGCTGCTGTGACGTCACTTATTGATTTTACTAGCCTGGTGTTTGTTATTGCTGTTATTGTTCTTTTGTAACTCGCTGAAGCATATATTTGAAGTTTATAACTAATTCTCGGTTAACATTTCGCAGAAAGTGCTGGCTGGAGAGCAGCTTTGTTGGCACACGTCCATTGGATTCACCGCAAACGCCCGTCATTGACAGCAGCAGCAGCCCGCCCGCAACCCAACAGCAACAGCAGCTACAGCAGCAGCAGCAGCAGCAGCATCATCATCTCCATCAGCTCCATTTGGATGCCACAGCGGTGGTTGCCATTGGACAGCCGCCACTACGCATGAACGGACTTAGCCGAGTCGGCGGCGGTGGCGGTGAGTCCACCATTTATATTTGACCAGCGAGCAGACTTAGCTGCTGTAGTGAGTGCCACAGCTGGCGTGCTTAGAGCTTAGAGCTCAGTCTATCTACATATATATATATATATATTTAGAGCTACCTACAACATAAATCATTTGTTTATTTTTGAACAAACCAACAACAAAAGCAATAAGTTATCACAAAATCGTTTTGTAATGTGCACAAACAACACCAATGAGAAATGCGTAAAAACATACATAGCCAAATATGTATACGCATCTATACATAATATCTATATATATACTCATACATCTGTGTACATTTGTATGGTAGCTAAGCGTACATTTGTTTAGTATATTATAGCTAAAACTCTTATGATTTCACACACGCACACACACACACACACACAAACACATTTGTAGCTAGAATTGCAAATTTTCTACATTTGTTTATAATTTTGTTTTTATCAAGAAAATCAATTTTATTCACTCAACCTAGGTGTGCGCAGGTGCAAATGCATTTTAAGTTTCATTTCAACGATTGTAAATTACGAAAAGAAAAAAACAAACACACACACACACACACACACACACCCACACACACACACACATACACACACATATACACACATATTTTATAAATAATTGAAACGCATTCATTTGAAATTGACAACTTTTTGAGTAATAATTTTTTTAGTGTTTACAACAATTTATATTTTAATAAATTTACTATTTAATTTTTATGATTAATTCGTAATAAACACAGCTATATGGCATACAATTGATTTATAATTGTATTATTAATATTATTATTATCATTATGATTATGATGTGCATTATATAATTATGATTATAATTATTTTTATTATTATTAATATGCTTATTATTCTTATTCGTATTCTTATTCTTATTCTTATTCTTATGATTATTATTGTACTCGTCGTCCCTCCTTGTCACATAGTTCTTATGCAGCTCATGTCTTCATAGCCTACTTATCTGCGCATAAGTTTGCTATGATTCCCATTGGCAATAATTCAATGCAACTCATTTCAAAACTGCTCAGAATCAATTTTAAACTTCATTTGGATTTTCAATTTTAGGCTTGGTTTTTAAAATTAGAAAAATTCACGTAGCTAAACCCAACCCAAAAAAAAAAAAAAAAGAAAAAGAAAAAACAACACAATAACAATTTAGCGTGCTATAAATTTGAATATCTTTTATATCTATGTATTTTTACATAATTGTATTGTCATTTAAATGCAACGAACGATTCGAAGAGATTTTTATTTCGATCACATTTATTTGTATGCTATATAATTTTTGTAAAAATTATTATTATTATCTAAAGAAAATATCGATATCGAAAAGTGCTTTATATACATACGATACGACGACAAAGCGGGCTTAGCCCTCGCTCACGGTGGCTACAATAAAAACTGAACAATATTTTACTCAAACAAAAAAAAAAAAAAAACAAAAAAAAAATTATAATTTTGTAGTTTGTGAATTGTTTTTTATCTTTGTTTTCCTTTTAGCTGTAATTTTAGCCTCTTCTTAGCCAACCTTTGCTCTGTGAATAATACTCACTACGGCTTGTACATAAAACATTTTCTCAGTGTAATTTTTTCGTTTGTTTCATTTCATGTTATGCTCATAACGTAAAAGCCCTCATTTAGTTATAAGAACATTTAATGCGCTATATATTTTTTCAAGCCTAACAACAATTTGTTTTTGTATTCTTATATTTTATGCCGTGCATTAATTACCAAAAAAAAAAAAAACGAAAAAAATACATATATATATACAAAATTTGGCCCCATTGCAAAAAAAAACAATTGAAAAAAATGAAAAAAAAAAATTGCATCTGTAGCGCCTGAACGCTCGTTGAGCAGCGCATCGCTAGAAGATGTCTTAGCCTCACTTTTAGGACTGCCAACTACCTCCTCCTCCAACAGCCAGAACACCAACAGCAACCACAACCACAACAACAACAACAGCAACAACAGAAACCAAGCGACAGCGGCGACCATTGCGGGGTCCTCGACGACAGGTATGAACCTGTAAGTTTTGTTCCAATATAACCGCTACCCAAAAAAAAAGAAAAGAAAACTAAAAAAAAATGCAAAAAAAAACTAAAAAGATAACAACAAAAATATGTGTGGAAAAAAGATTTAAAAAAGTTTTTAAATGAGAAGATCAAATGGGTATAGGCAAAAAAAACGAAACTTCCGTTCTTGTTTGTTGTTCGCATATATATAAAGCTCCATATATACTCCTATATAACTGCATATTAAATCTATATATATACATATATGACTAAAGATCTATAACTCAGTGCTATATGTTTTCTTCTGTTTTGTTTTGTTATCTTTTTCTTTGATAACCTTTTCAATTCCCAATTGTTTTTCGTAGTTTTGTTGAAATACTCTTCATACGTTTATTAAACTCAACCATCAAGCGCATATCTAGTTCTAGCCTTAGAGACATTTTTACTTTTCATTCAAAATTACACTGAGAAAAATACATGACATACATACATATAATATATAGAATAAGAAACGAGTTTCGCTGCGCTTGCGTCGTTTTGCAACACTGAAACACTTCTCTCCTCATAATTGCCCAGCATGCGAGTGCCCCCATTTAAGACTAGCAGCGAACCTGCTCCATTGAATGCTCATTGTTGTTGTTGTTGTTATACTGTTATATACTGTTTTAATGTGATACGCTTGCCTACTAATCAGTTCTACATCCATATATGTATATATATATATATGTATATGTATGTATATGTATATATTCCACAGCTACAGATACAGCTAGTCGTGGTCATCAGCTGGAGGTGTTAACGGCAGCGGAGCAGCAGCTACTGCGCCGACGCAGCGAGGGTGACGCGCCCACCCAGAAACAGAAGTCACAAAACCAAAGCCAGACACAAACACACCAATCACACAGCCAGACCCAATCTCAATCCCAATCCCATTCACAATCTCAGTCACAGTCGCTGTCACAGTCACAGTCACAGAACCAAGGCCAGGGCAATGCCAGCAATCGGCGCGTATCGCTGGGCGACTCCAACACCCACGCCCACGGCCACGCGACGGACAAAGGCAATAGCAGCGGTATCGTCAACAATGGCGGCATCTTTGGCGCCGCCAGCGAGCAGCTGCAGATCAGATGCCGCAACACCAAGTGCGATGCCAGCGCCACGCCCGCCGATGCCAAAAAGCTGTACAAGTCATGCCACAATTGTACCCATTTATATTGTTCACGTGAGTGTCGGCGCGCCCACTGGGAGAAGCATCGGAAGGCGTGCCTGCACTCGCGCGCCTCCAATTTGTGCCGGCAGGTGTTAGCCACGTGCAAGGACGACGTCGACTCACAGCGTCATCTCAGTCTGCTCGCCCGCAAGGGCAGCATCTCGCAGGGGCGTGGCGTCGTACGTGTGCTCTTCCGCAGCGCCGAGGCGGCCGAGGGCTTCATCAAGCATGGATTTCAGTGCATGGGCGAGGCATCCTATGTACGTTGGCCAGACCTAATGCCAGCTGAAATGGGTCTGGAACTCTACTCGGAACTGCTAAAGCTCAGCACCGAATACAAGCCCGAATCTAAGATGCTGATCTACGTGGCCATTTGCGTGGTGTCCGAGGCGCCTGGCATGGGTCAGGCACCGGTGCGCTGGGAGCGCCAGCTAGTCTCCCGTTGCGCCAAGCTGAAGCTGTGCAAGAACGTGTTGGCCGAACTGGAGCTGCAGCAGCAGGCGCTGCAGCAGCCGCTCGCTGTTATGGCCGTGCCCGAGCGCACCGAGATACTCATACTCACCTTCAATCCGGGCCTGCGCACTGTCCCCGGCAATCGGGAGCTAATACTGTCCAACATACTGGACATCTTGTCGCGACGTGGAGTGCTGCTGCGCAAGCACTATCCGGAGATCTATCAGCGCCTGCAGACCTACACGGAGGGCCAGACGGACAAGTTCAATCCGGTGACACTGCATCCGCGCGACTCGCAGACGGGCCAGAGTTTCGTCTGCATCATTATGCCCGTGCACACGGACAGCGAGTTCATCAAGCTGCCATCGGCGGCGGATGGTGGCGGCAATCGTGTCACGACCATCGATGTCGGCTCACCGGCCGCTCTCGCCCAACTGGACGATGATGAGCTGCTGACGCGCACCACTCCAGCGAGTTGATTGAAGGCGAGCAGCAACCGCAGCAGCAGCAGCAGACAGAAGCGCAGCGGCAGCGGTGGCAGCAGCGGCAGTGCCACGCCACCCCATACCATGCACGCCTACGGCGATGCGCTTGGCTGTGGCCTGGAAAGCACGCGCATGTGAGCAGCCACAGCTGTCGATCGATCGTCTCCAGAACTTGCTCTTTGATTAGCTCTTAAGTCTCTAACAAGTCGCTTCTATCTTCTATCGTTCTCTATCTACTCTAAATACTCATGTTAGCTAGTCGACTGTTCTGTTATTTCAATTAGCTAGTGGGCGTGGCAGTCGTATACAAGTAGTGCCCTTAACTCCCAAAGAAAACAAAAAACGAAAGAAAATCACACACACATACATACACTCGTTGTCTGGTACACCAAGAACTCTATCAAATTATCACTTATCTAGGCAAAATTTGCTGAAAAAAAGGAAAACTCTCAAAACTATTTAAAAACTATCATTTTGTGTCGAATAGCCACAACAAAATACTACAACTAAAACAAATTGCTCTAACCTTTAAACACTAACGGTAATAAGTCAAGCTTTACTATCATATATCTCTGAGCTTAGAGGTGGCAGCATTTGCCAGTGTCGCATGCAAAAGCTAAACGCTATATAACTGCAAGCTAAGGTAAACCCAGTGCGGGGATGACTGCACTGCAAATACCGTAGGTCCTTAAATTGTATCCTGCAGCTTCCAAATATTGAGACCGAAACTAAACACTCTGATGATTGATTATAAATATTATACAATAATAATAATTATAATAATATATAAAAATTACTCAAGCGGCAAGCAGTCTAGCATAAGAGCCCACAAATAAGTTTAACATTTTTTTTGGGGTGCAAAATAGAACAAACACACACAGAACAATTTCCTATATAAGCTGCGGCGCAACTCGATGCATAACCTCACTTTTTATAATGCAAATCATCAAAGAAAACATATTACAAATACTACGACTAGTATTTACGTACATATACTAACATACTCTTATATCTTCTTCTATATGTGTTAAACGTAACAAATGGCAAATGATTTGCTTATGGCCTTATTTAAAGTTTGTTGAATTTGTTCTGCCCATCCGAAACGTAACATTTTGTAGCCTTTGAAATTAGGTTTTTAATTTATGTGTAAGTCAAAAGCGAGTCTAGGTTAGCTTAAATATACCTATTAGTTAAATTTGTGTACTAAATAAAACTAGAGTTGAGAATCAAAAGATAATAATATTTAAAAGAAAAGCAGCCCAATAATCAATTTTGAAATTCGCTTTTAGCTAAACTAAATATTTAGATCGATAATTCTCTCCCACATATATTCCTTTTGCTAGTTCAAATTGCTTAACAAACACATACAATTTATACATTTTTGTGTAAATAATACAAAACACACATATATATACATACATACATGCATTCAAAACAGGAAACGAGTAAACGCGCTTCACATTTCTCCCAATTTCGTACAACAAACATCATTAGCTCCGACAAAATATATAATGAAAACTGTAAGTTGTTTAGTACTTGTAAGAAGGACTTGAAAAACAATAAATAAAAAGCATTCAACATTATTTAAATCCAATAACTTTTATTACATACATACATATTTATATTGATATTAAGCCTTAAAAGTATTCTTCTGTGCAATTAATTCGTTATTGCAGCTCTTCAATTTCTAACAACTACTATTGATGTTTTTAAAGTCCAAGGTTCGAGCCCGGGTGAATGATGCCATTTAAAAATAATTTATAGGCACACAGTAAAACTTTGCAAATAGGAAATATTTCACTCTGTTTTATTATTAATATATATTTGGCAGCCGTTGCCAATATCTAATGGTAGCGCAGTGGCTAAGTTGGACCGGCGATGAAGTTGTGTTACTTCACCTAGGTTCGAACCCACCGAGCGTTTTTAGTTTTAGAAAATATGCAAATAATTGATTCATATTGAAAGTTAATATAGAGCACATCAAAGGTGTGTGATGGTCCAATGGATAAGTGCGCGCATGCGTGTAACATCTGAATTCACATGGAATTATTAGAGTAAGAGAACAAGTCGAGGATCGAATCCCAGCGGCGCGGAAGAATGGATATTATGGTTTTTTAATTTATAAGCTTTTATGATGTACTGTTGTTTAGACTATTAAGGTGTGTATGTAATATATATATAGTAGTGTGTGTAAGTAGTTAGCAATATTGTATGGATGGGTATTGACTGCTGTTTAAAATGCAATGAGATCTCTTCAATTGATGACGACAACCTTCAGTTTCTCCCCCCGGTGTAAAATACAGTTTACTTTCATCCCAACAACAACACCCATTATTATAATATATCACGCCGAGTCGCCACCCTTTCTTTCCCATTCTATAAATTTTTTATCCGTCCGTTGGTCATCACTTTATTAAGACTATATCCGCTGATTTTAATTTTATTATGGCCTCGCCCACTATTGGGCAGCAACAAGGAGAGCTTTACATTGTTAGAGTAGCTGAGGTTTTTGGTGTAAAATTTTGCATGGTGTAGCTCAGAAAAATAGGACAAAAACCTAAGATCAACTCTATCTCCGCCATTTGAAGGACGATCTTGATGTCCTTTTGTATTCTGATTAAGCTCGACCCAAGGATTAAGAATATATACTCCTTTTGGCGAAAGTCCTTGAAATGGCGGAGTTTTAAGGATTTTCATATTATAAAATTGCTTAATATCTTCCAAGTCCTTTGAAGGATTAGCATAATGATGACTTCAAACAATAGCTTACGTTCAGGACTATCGTTGGGCCAAAGGACATCTAAATCGTCCTGCAACTTTCAGAGTTATGAAGGATTCCTGTTTTCGACACATTTTTTCAAGGCATTTCTAAGCAAAATTTGAGCAATTATGCCTCATATATTGAGTCACATCATTTGAACTGACTATCGCCTGCGAGCGTAAGTTTGCATAAGGAAACACATCTTCAATTATTCAAATATGATTTATTTATTAAAGTTATAATTGTTTTGTTGTGTAATACTTATTTAGATTTACATAAATTGTATTTAAAATGTATGTTTTATGTTCTTATCAGCTAGTATTGTTTTTAAACGAATTAATGTACTATCCAAATGTCTATACATTTACTGATGTATACGGATGTGTATATTATGTATATAGTACATGCCTGCGTAGATTCTTACGTATTTGCTTTTGATGTGGCTATCGTGCCCCCCTTCGCTTATATAAATCCGTGTAAATTACAGCTACAATTTGTATACGGAAATAGACTATAACACTTAAATGTACCACACATTGCGCCGTATCTATGTTACATTCTATGAATAAATTAGGTTCGATTCGTTTCGTTTGTTTAACGTAAAAAAGCGTTTTGGCGGCACTTCTTTCGAATGCCCCCAAGCCCAATTTTTAGAGCCCTACGTGAAAAAACTACGGTATAAAAAAAATAATAATAATATGTATAACATTAATGGTGCCTAGCTGGTAATGGTGATGATGACGATGCTCCCCTGCCTCGTTTATGTACAGGCGCCAGCAGCTCAGTAGTTTGATGCAGCACTGAAGGCGGCGCCGTGCTGTGGCGACTGATCTGCACGCCGTTGTTGTTGTTCATGTGCCGCAGGCATCTGATAGTAGAAGCCTGGATAGGGCTGCGTTGGAAATGTTCCCGATCCGGATCCGGATCCCGAGCCCGATTGATAGGCTGCCGCCGTTGCCGTAGTCGTTGCTGTACTGTTCGCCTTGGCATTGGCACTGGTTGCTCTTATCTATAAGCCACCGATTATAACCTCCTGTTGTGCATCGTCATCCATGTCTGGCAGTTCTTGTTTGTGCACAACCATGCCATCGCCGGCTGGCTGCCTGGGCGCCGTTTGTCCATACTTCTGATGTATGCCACGATGGCGTTTCAGAGCAAAACGATCAGCAAACGCTGCTGAGCATATTTCACACTTATACGGTTTTTCACCTGAGTGCACCTTGGCGTGATTCTTCAGATGTGCCGCCTGTGAGAAAGCCGAACCGCATATTTCACACTTGTACGGCTTTTCACCTGTATGAATGCGGCGATGATTCCACAGCGTGGCATGGCGCGCAAAGCCCTTATCGCACACCCCACACACATACGGGCGTTCGCCGCTGTGCGTGCGCTCGTGATTTTTGAGATGCGGCGATTGGGAGAATTGCATGCCACACGTTTGACATCTGTGAAAGCAAGTTAATGTGATGGTTAGGAAAGGTGAAACTCTGAAATACTAGACTAGCCACCTACTTGTACGGCTTTTCGCCAGTGTGTATACGCGCATGGTTCTTTAGGTAGACAGCCTTGGCAAAAGCCAATCCACAGATGGTGCACTTGTAGTTCTTTTCGCCGCTGTGCAGTTTCTTATGGGACCACAGGCTGGAGTAGCGTGAAAAGAGTCCGCCACAAATGTTGCAGCTGAACGGTTTACTGGGATTTCTGCATTAGCATTAATAAGAAGTTAGGTATTAAGTTTTTTTAGAATACTCACTCGGTCTTCACGGTGACTGTATTTTGCTTAACAGAACCACCGGCGCCGGTATGGTGGTGTGTGTGCTGTTGGCCCATTAGCACTACGCCGGAACCATTGCACTTTTGACACTTGGTCATCTGTTGGCTGTTGCGTTTCTTCACCGGATGATGACCCGACGAACTGGGTTCACGTTTGGGCGTTGTGCCACCCGTTTGCTGGGCAACAATTTGCTGAAGCTGAGCCTGAGCCTGCGGTGTAGTTGATATGATTTGCACAGGATGCGTCATTTGTCCTATCGAAATCAAAGGATATGATTAATAACAGTCCATGAAAAGTGCTATAGCAATTACTAACCATCAGGGGCTACAAATATTTGTTGCTGTTGCGCAGCTTGTTCCGCCTGCATGCAGGACTCACAGCGCACCTGTTTGGGACCTTTGCGCTTCGACTGATGCAGTATGGGATTGCCACAGTTGATGCATTTGCTCGACTTGGAGTTATCGTGTTGCTGCTGCTGTTGTTGCTGTTGCGACGCTTGTTGTTGTTGTTGCTGCTGCTGCATAACAGATTGCTGCACTGGTTCCAGTGTATCGGAAGCTACGATTTGTATCTGACCCATCTGCCCGTTGCCGGTGAGAATGTTCTGCGTTTGCACCAGGCCCTGTGCATTAACTACCGTTATGGCATCTGACGACTGCTGGTTGTTGTGCTGTTGCGGATCTGAGCCGTCAGTATGCATTCGCTTGTGCGCATTGAGCAGCGCCAAATGTTGAAACATCTCGGAGCAAACATCACACTTGAAGCTGATGTTCGATATTGTGTTTTGGAGCGGTGAAATCGTCTGTAGGGCGAAACGAAAGCATATTAAAAGTTGGGCCAACGAATCACATAGAGATGTTTTGCTAGAGAATTGCTAAATCTTTTGGTCATTCAAAATATTCCCGGTCTTTGCGGCTTTTATAAATTTACAAAATCAACTGCCTAAAATATGCAATCAAGCGTAAGCGTTTTAGGATTAGAACTACATAGTTGAATGTCTTAAAGTAGGCGGCGTCTTTATAGTTTATATATATTTGCTTCTTGAATTGTGAGTAAACTCGGCAAATATTATTTTGATATTGAAGCTGAGACACGTATTTACTTAAGAAATATGCAAAAGCAATAAAAAAACATTTCATTCCATACTTTTCTTAATTTGTACAAATTAAAAGTATGTTAATGAAGAACTTACTTAAAAGTTGTTCAATTTTTTAAAATCGAGCATTGCTCGCATGTATTATATTTTAAATTTGTGTCCGTTTTATCATTAGGAAATGTGCTTCAGAATGAATCATGACTTGGGCATGTGCTTGGAGTAATTTAAATAATTGAGCTTGCTAGCGCAGGCCAAAATACATTTATAGACTTTTGCCTTGCTATCAAATTCCTTCATAATTTGGTTGCCCTAAAAACCGCTTTGAGCGAGAGAGCTTACCGCCGCCATGGGCTTATTTTGATTGACAATCTGTATGCGTCCCTGTGCATCCACAGTGGCTATTCCCAGTGCTGTTCCCTGATTCAGTGGCATCCCATTCACCAAGGCGTAATTGTAGCCGCCCACTGGCTGTGCAATGTAGCACGTCTTATTGTCGTCTGTGGTTGCCAACTGCGCTAGATTTACAGTGCCGCCATTGCCCTGTAAATACAAACAAAATGTATTTAATTTAAACATTTATTTATCAGTGAACGCGCACACTCACGTTTGTTGTGTAGTAGAAGGTGGGCTGTTGGTCGGCCTTTTGGCCCTCGATTTTGGGTTGTTTGAGAATGGTGCCGTCTGCTGTTTGGTATTGTATGGTTGCCGGTTGGCCGTTGATGGCGTTTGTGAATATTATGTTTTTGGTGAGGTCTTCCATTATGTGCGCAACTCACTATTAATATAGAATATATCAAATATTTAATATTTTACTCACAGAACACCAAAAATGCTGCGAAATTTGTTTAAATAAAATGCACAATGGATTGCGGTTTTCCAACACTGTCGACGCCAATAATGCAGAGGTGCGAGCGAGACCGCTCTAGAGCACACACGTCAGCGAAAAACGACTGATTAAAAATGGCGACGATGAGACAAAAAATATGTATGCGCTGCACACACATCACAAACGAATACAAATTTATAACTTCAATTGAAATGTGCCGCTGTCTGCTAGGCATTCGTATCAAGTTTTAGCGCGTTTAGACATATTCACCAATTATAAATTAGACACAATTTCATATACATTCACTTTTACGCTTGATTTGGCAATTTTACCTTTTACGCAACCAACCACAAAAAATTTGTTTCTGCTGCGCCTCGCACACCCAGCGCAGCACACAATATCTTTATTCGTTCAATTTAGGTTAGCAAAGTTATTTTCAACACCATGCGTATGACCGGTTATCTAGGTTTTATCCACTTTATTTTGTTTGGAATGAAAGCAAAACTCTATTATTGTTTTTTCTTTCTCTAACAAATTAAATTCCAGCACAAAAACCTTCTGCTCGTTTGTTCTTTCGTACGTTCGAATGTGGACTGCTGAAGAGAGACGGAGAGTGAAGAAAGCCAGGGAGAGAGCAGTAGCGCATTAACCGCGTTGCGGAGTTGCCAGACTGCGAACAATAAGAAAAAGGGTTGGCCATATCGCGAGTTTTGTAAAATTTTTATATATATAATACTACAAATATCATATTAATATTATTACGCTAATATAATATTGAAATTAAATTATTTCTAATATATGTAACATTTTTTATTGCTAAATACAGATTAAATGCTGTCTTGCATGTATCTTCAAATTGTTGAACGTTTTATGAATTTACAAGCTTGTGTACTTTCTTTAAAAAAAGCCTTTATATTTTATCGGCCACATATTGTGTCCCAAATAAATAGGCATACAAAATTTAAAAATTTAAATATTGAATAAAAGTTGTCGGTAAATGCTGTTCAAGTGTGGCCATACCATATTCTGCTTAAAATCTACATATGCGCGTTGGGGATGAACTGTACCAAGTATCATAAGAAACGATGCGGCTTCAAATATATCAACGTTGCACGCGAATGGTAAAACTCAAATGAATTTTTGGCGCCAAATCAAATATTCAAAACACAAAATCTACAATACGACATTTAAATGTTGATTTCAGTTTGAATTGTTAGTATGAACTGTGGTAAATTTGCATCAACCGGGTGTTCAAACAAAAGACTGCCGGCTTTATGCCAATACCAATGCCTAAGCCGCCTACGCTTAGCCGTGTATTGAAAGTTGTAAACTGGCTGCCGTTGTCTACGCTTGGTCCAGGTCCAAGTCCAGCGTCGTGTCGCCGTCATAAATTACACTTTCAAATTATTTGCAACATTGCATTTTGGAAAAGCTGACGGCAAATTTGGGTCAGCAGCAACTGTTGCCGTTGTCGTTGTTGTTGCCGCTGTTGTTGCTGCTGTTGCAGACATTTTGGTGGCGGCTGTGGCGGTGGCGGTGGCGTTGGCAGCGACCACAGCAGCCTTCAAACTAATGCTCATTTCCATTATATTTTATTCATTTGCCTCAAATTAATTGCTTTGTACAATGGACGTTGCAGCTTTTTGGAGCGCAGCAGACAGCAGCGCTGTTGCTTCTTGCAAAACGTTCAAATAAAAGAAGAAGACGGATGCTCAGCCGCAACAGCAGCAGCAGCAGCAGCAACAACAACGGAGATAATTAAGTATACAGCAACAACAACAATTACAGCCGTGTACTTAGATTGCAAATTCATTTTTTGGTTCAACGTTCTGCTTGGCCCAAACAATTTTCATGCTGCACGCTTCGTTGCACATCATTGCATTAATTTGTACGCTAAAAGTTAAAAATTGAAGAAAGAAATATTTCAACATGTGTACATTTGTGGCATTTGCTAATGTATTTTCATATGTATGCATATATGTATGTCTGCAAAACACGAATTGCCGCCTTTGTTGTTATTATAATTAAGTTCATGGCGTGCTGCCTTATGCCTTATGCCGTTTTATGTACGAATTGCTGTAAGCACTTTCAAAAAGCCCATAAAAATAGCAACGCAATTGTCTGACAAACTAAATCAGCGCAAGTGCGTGGAGAAATTTTCACTTCACATTAGCTCCGGCTGTTGTAATAGAGCCACAGCTGAAGCAGGAAAAAAAACCAAAAAAAAAAAAAAATCAACATAATCTCAAACATTGACGGCTTTGCTGGCGTCAAACGCATTCAAATGAGCAAATTTTAGAATTGTTAAGCCCGGTAAGCAGCAGCGGCAGCAGCAGCAACGGCGGCAATTGCCAGACGAGTTTTCACTTTTGTTCATGCAAAAGAGACCTATTCGCTATCGCTTTTCATATATATAAATATATATATATATGTATAACTTTTTTTTACAGTTTTACAGTTAATTTATGCCGGCAACGAATTTTCACTCTCGCTATTTTTCCGCATTTTAGACTCTGTCTGGGAAAGTGGGCAAGCACAACGATGGCGCATCCGCCAAAAAACTAAAAGAAATAAGAAACGACACAGAAATGAAAAGTGCGCTTTTAAAAATAGCTAAAGCCAGTCAAGAGTCTTCCAAGAGTCTGAGCCCAAAAATTGTGGACCCCGTCAGTCGCGACGGTGACGGTGACGGCAACGGCAACGGCGATTGCAGCTTGTGGGTTAGATTAGAAAGTGGTTGGCATCGCTTCATCGCTTCATAGCGCCAATGCTCCATTGCTGCATCGACGGCTGCAGATTCTTTTGCAAAAGAGAAGAAGAAAAAAACTAAAGCTATGCCGGCACACACACACACACACACACACACACACACACATTAATTGGCATTTTTGCATGCGTTAGCCAGCTAGCTAGCTAGCTAGCTGGAACCGGCTACAGGTAGTCGCCATGGCTGCTCACCGCTGGCCACCAATGAAAGAGAAAATTGGCCCCAAATCAAGTTCACTATCATTGGCCGTCGGCGTCGCAGCAGTTTTTGTGCAAACTAATATTTTAAAATTGTTGATTATGATGACTTTTCATTTCGTTCGCCGAGATCTGGATTGTGCATCAGCATCAGCAGCAACAGCAGCAGCATCAGCGTTAGCATCAGTCAAATTGCAAGTGTTTTGTTGTTGTTGTTGTTATCTCTTTCTTTGTTTCATTTAATTTGACGCTTGAATGCCGACGCCGACGCCGTAGGCTGAATGTCCATTAGCCATGGTTGGAGTGCAGCTGCTTGGACTGCACATTAAGCATACGCAGCTTTGGCACAGCCCCCAACTTTGGCTCACATGCGTCTATTACTTAACATCTCTCTCTCTCTCTCTCTCTCTGTTTCTCTCGCTCTCTTTCTCGCTCTGTGGCAATGGCTTGGTAATATTTCACGGCACATTACATTTTTGGCCAGGCTTTTTGCAACACTCGTCGAAACCTATTTATCATATTGCACATGGCTCGTCCGCCCAGAAGAGCTTCCATTCAGGAAGCAACTGCTCTTGGCCACCTGGCTTGACCTGGCTCGCCTCAATGTCAGCCGACGTCGCTCAGCCGCCAATGACTTTGGAATGCGCAAATGTTTGTTTTCGCCTTTTGGTTTTTGGTTTTATGGGCATGCATCCAAGTTCTTCTAGGGTAAGTTTTAAGTGCCAACTTACTGAAGCGTTCGAGTTGTGCATGGCAAATTTGTCGACGCGTATCTGGGCTTAAGGTTAACCGATTATGTGGCCCAATTGTGCACTGAGCCAAGCAAATTACCCGATAAGAATCCAAAGCCAAACCGTTAGTAAGTGGGTGTCAGCCCAGTGTGAGATATGTTCAAACTGTATATTTAACTAGAAAACAGACAGAGTTAAATTCTAAATGTTGTGAATACTAATTTGTGTGCTCTGCATAGCAGTAGTAACCGTAGTCTGCTCTACAAACTTAGTCCACTGTTAATGTCACGCTGTTAGCTTCACATTAACATATTCATGAGCAACATTTGCGCACTGCCAGTAGAGAGATAGCAACATCTTGATTTATGAATTACAGTTTGTGATTTTTTAAAATATGTTCTAATTTAAGATTAATTTTTGTCAGTGAGATCTACACATCAAATATCATAAGTAAACGATGTTGATGTCATAGTGACACTAACATTTCTAGGCAATATTTGTGAACTAATATTTGAAACATTTGAATGTATTAAAGTTTAATTTAGGAATTAGAAAGGAATGAAGAGAGCGGAATTATTGCAGATATTATCTAAATTAATACTCATAGTTGAGTGAGTACTAAATATCACAAACCAATAACAAATTTATGCAATTTGATAACTGAAAATCGGATTTTACTTTTTCGAAGTAGTTTCAAGTGCTGATACCGAATTTGAAACTTAAATTTGATGATTTATTTGCTTAGTAATTATTTTAACGTTTATTCATTTAATTATTTATTTTTTTGTTTATTTATTTATAAAAGTTTCCTTTCTAACCTTTAAAATCTCTTTTCAATTTTATGATAAAAAAATTTTTTTGTTTTCAAGATATTAATTTTTGATAGAGACCGAAAAAGATCTAAGTGGAATTAACCTGAGCTGTAAATTTGGCAGACGAAATCTTCGAGACAACAAAAATAGTTTAAAGATATTAAACAGCTGATGTAGACCTACAGTTAAGTACTTTTAGCTACTACTAAAAATAACTAAAAAAAATCATTGTTTTGACTTTGCAGGAGCTGAAATTTATATCCCTATCTTACCAACTATATTCCAGTTTCATATGCGCAGTTATCACATCACCTTGAATAATTATATTATAATTCTTAGCAACTAAGTCGTTTTGGCTTTTGTAAAAGCAAAACTTGTAAACTAAGCAACAGCAGCACTTACGGCCAGCTGGTTAAGACCTTGGCTTACGAATTACAGCTGAGGATTTTCTAAGAAATGTTAGCTTTAATTTAAGTAACATTGAAAGCTTCCTCAATTACCATGTTTTTAATACAGTTCACATGGTAAATTGAAACATAAATCCGCTCTAATTCACGCGGCCCCCAATTTCGAACGATTCTTATATCTATTCATGATTTAACCCTATCGAAAGCTCGACTATTTAGTCATGCTCTGAGCCTAGTTCACATAACAGCGAACATGATCCGGTAACCTTCGCAGCACAAATCGGACCCTTTTCTTCGTTTCTCCATGCAGATCAACGGACATATGATTATAGCACGTATTTGGGGCCGGCTATAAATTTCCGTTGGAAAGCAAAATAGAAACTATATAATTAGTAATGGCTCTAGGTACGCCCGGAGGCGTTCCGTTTTCTAAGGCCACAGTCGTACATGACAGCAGCAACAAAACAACAACAACAACAAAAAAGCTTCAATGTATGCATCCCAAAAAGCAAAGTCAGCGCAAATGAAACTGAAAACTCTCACACGCTGAACGCGGACTGAAGATGACAGATGACAATGATATATGGGATTCTTGAAATTGAAACCGAGTTGAGAAGAAACCAATATGTTTGTTTGGTTTGTATAGTGTATGCAAACGTTGAGTGCGATGTGCGATGTCGAGAGGAGCCAGCTGATGGCAGTTGGCTGATTGCTGATGGCTGATGGCCGCCGTTAAGAAAACAACTGCAATTGACTTTCGCGTCGTATGACACTTGAAGAGCGCTGGTAATGCCGATGGAACAACAGGCCCAAGGAACCGGGAAGCAAAGACCCGATGGAACAGAAACTGGCTAGAACCACTTTCTACCATGAACGCAGCAATTCGTCTTTCGTTGGGGCAAAGTAAAAGTCAATTTCTTCACCGGCTGTCGCATTATATATAAATAAACTCTTTTTTTTTTTTGGGCCGAGACGACGACGTTTTAATTTGGTTTTCGGTTTGGTCTTTTTTTCTTTTTTATTTCTGCTTTTTTGCTTAATTACGGCATGAAAATCGTAAAGCGTTTTATGTTTTTTAAGGGCAGCGGAACAAGAAAAAATGTTTGTGCGCTTTTGGCAGCCGTTGGGCAAATTTGTTTCTGTCGCTACTGTGTTCATTTCTTTGTTTGTTTGTTTGTTTGAATATTTTGGTTGGTGATGATGAAAAGGAAATGGGAAATTATTACGAAAATTATGTTGCGCTGCTTGGGAAATTGGGCCATACTAACCGAGAAGTAAACAAAAAACATAAACAAAAGACTTAAGACACAAACTTGAAGGCGACGGCAGCTGCGCCCGCATCCCATTCAAACAGCAAATTAATTATAACATGCAGCCGCAGCCGCTGCCGCATCCACAGCCCCGCTTGTCTTCTGGCCAAGCGCATTAATTATGCCAAAGACAAACAAAGTTGTCGGCGCGGGAGTCAGAGCTCTAAGCACAGTGGAACTAGGTTACACACGAAACCATCTCCAGCTCCATCTCCAGCTGTTGCTGCGAAAGTCGAACATGAATTATGCCTGCTCCATAAAATTCAATTATATTTCAAATATGAAAGAATGTGTATGAGGCGCATGTTCAAACTATGCTAATCGCTGAATTTATGTATTCATAAGATTCTATGTAGGCATCTATGTAATTTTGTAGTTGAGCTATGTGAGAAGATGGTACTTTCATGGTATCGTTTCTATGAGAGTAACAGGCAAAAATTTGTTAGCTGCCTAGATTCAAATAGGTGCTAAACAACACACGTTTTAGGACAAGAACTAAATTTTAATGTGTGTTAAAATTTTAATAGTGATCTCATTTGACTAATTCCATGTACTTAAAGTTCTGAAACAGTTTAACAGAAAAATTGACGTATCTACAATTTTATGAGTAGAGTTAGTATAGATTGCAAAGGGTTTTGATTTCCTTTTAAATATATATAATATTAATATTTATAATTTTTTTAAGGTTATACTTCTCAAAATTAAATAGCCAACAATGAGCTAAAAAAATTTAGCCAAACAAAAATCTATTTAAATTAAAAAAAAAGTATAACTTTTATATTTTTATTTTATTTTATCTTGATTGCCAAGAACAGCTTCTTAGTTGTACCTTGAGGTATTTTTATAACATTATATGTTATAAGTTTCTTTAGATAATAAAATAAATTAAATAAATTTAACGAAAGTTTTCGTAAACTTTTTTTTTAGAATTGATCTTAACAAAGCAGATTTTAAATTTCATTTCAAGAAGAATGGAAACAATTTTACTTTATTTGATATTATTAATTTTTATAATAATTATTGTTTAGTTTTAAAATAATAAAATCTGCATGTGGTTCTAATTTTTTTTTTAATTTAAACGAGTTTTTGTATTTAGCTAGAGAAATTGTATATTAAATATCGTAGATTTATGATATATATTTAAAATATTTTTTGGGCGTATTTTAGTTTCATTTTAAGAAGAATTGATCAATGTGCAATAGAAAAAGTTGTGGGACTATATATTACATAATTCAGATAATCAGAACATTATCGAGAAAAGACATAGGTGCGCTATCCCGATGAATATATATATTAATATATAACATAATATAATATATGTATTCAAATTGTTGCTACTGTAGAAAGTGCAATAAGCAAGTTCTACTGTGAACTTTTATAGTAAATATAGAAGTATTTAAGACTACACACAAGTCCATATTATATATTATTGTGTGTAAATGAAAAATTGTCAATGATGAAAAATGAGAAATCTAAGAAGAATTAATAAATTTAAATAAATAATTATACATATTAAAATTCCTTAAAATAAATAATTGAATACTAATGAAAATCAAATATGATTCCGAAAATAAATATCAATATGAATGTAAAATGCAATAATATAAGATATATAAGATATATAAAATAGGTTATATATGAATATATTTCATTATATCATCATGAATTCTATGCAGTTGGTACCACTGTTTGGCCTGGCAATAATTTAGTGACGCAGTGGCAGCCGAAATCGCATTGTTAATGATTTGCATAAAATGGCGATGCGATAAAGTAATCAACCCAAATTCAGTGCAAAGATTCGCACGGTTAGCTGTCGCAGCATCCGCTTGACGCGACGCCAGCGACGCAGCCAACGCAGACACCAGCGGCGCAGCGACAGCGCCAGATTCAAGCGTCGACAGAAGAGCTCCAGCAAGAGCATTAGAGCTGAACGGAATGGCATAATCATGAGCTACTCATATTGATATCAAATCACATTAATTGTTGACCCACTGACCTGCGGTGACAAAGCCCACGCCGAGGGCAATGAATGCGCCTTGGAGCATACGTAGGTTCAGCGCGCTAATCATCTCATTATCCTGTGTATGCTGTGGTTGGTCCTTGGCCTCGTTGCTCTTGATATTGGCATTCGCATTGGCATTAGCATTCTCGACAGCAGCCAACTCCTTAGACTGCTGCGCCTGATCCTTGGTCATTTGCCGAGCCTGTGCCTCGTATTCCCCCGTCGTCATCTTTTCCAATATGCCGCCCTCAAACAAATGCATCAGACTTGGAGAGGGGAAATGTCAGTTAACGAACATATGGACATATCAATGTAGTCGCTGCTACCTACACATCATTTAGGCTGTCCAGGAAGGGGCAGCCGATCTGCACAGCCACCGCGGAATAGCGTGTGTATAGCTTCTGGCTGAGCTGAAATTTCTTGGCTCCGTATTGCTGTATATTGAAGTAGAGCGTTTCACGTCCGCCAAGCACCGCCTTGTTCTCCCGGCCGTCGGCAATCAGCTTGATGCCCGCCTCCACGGAGTCGATGAGAAAGCCCTGATGATCGTTCGGCTGCTGTTGGCGCATCTCTGCATACAATTGCCTAAACAGCTCGGTGCCATTCTCCAGCATCTCCAGCGAACTGCTCTCCTTTTCCACATACAGACGATAGCCATCCCGCAACATGGCCGCCTGCAGGCGCTGCAACGTATTGATGGGCGCCTCGTGAGCCGGACGTGCAAACTGTGAGGTCAGCTGTGCCGAGTAGACATCAGCCAAGACATACGTGGCGGCCACCCAATAGACAATGGTCAAGAATTTGGTGCGATAGTCGTGGTAGAGTTCATGACAAGCTGCAGGACATAGGAAACAAAATTGGAAGGAAAAGCTAAGGACATCGCAAACTGCTCTACATAAAATTCTGCACTCACATTGCTTGAGGAATAGCCGCAGCGTAAACCAAATGCAGCGTTGAAACAGCTGGGCCGGCATCTCTGGCGTTGTCTGCGGGCGAACGGCTCGAATGTGCCTGACCTTTAGCACACAGGGCGTTATCTCCTTGATGTAGGCCATGTAGACGCAAAGATCGCCCAGACGCTCCACGTCCATGGCACTCGGATGCTTGCGCCACTTGAAGGGCATGATTATAATACCATAGAATATTGGGCCCGAGAACACAATGGTCAGTATGAGATATGGCCATATGTCGAGCTTAAAGGGACGCATTATGGCCAAGGCCTCGTTGAGGCGACGCGGTGCGTGTGTGGCGAAGGCGCCCGAATCGGCGAGCGTAAAGAATGAGAACTCAATCGCCTTGCGACGCTCCCAGCTGAGACCCACGTCACCCAGAAAGAAGTCCGCCAGCTGTAACGAAAGACCAAATGTCAATTTGTCAGTGGCGAAAAACAAGACTCAACAAGACTCCGCAGCATTTTTATTGCTTATATTCAGTTCGTACACCACTCTGAAGCATGCCGATGCCACCGGTGAAGCTGTCATTCGCCTCGCCATTGTCATCCGTGCCACGTAGCGAACCCTGCGTCCTGCCCGGCGCCTCAATGTATTCGAATGTAAAGTTCATATGCTGGCGCAACAGCACCAGCAATTGATGATCTCGACCGCCCGTCACATTCGCCTTCTTGTAACCCGCATTCTCGAACTCCTCCTCGGTGCCGTTGCCAATGTTGTTGCTGTCATTGTTGTAGCTCACCCAAAACCAAGGCGGCGACTGTAAGAGCAAAGTTTCTACTTAGTGCAAGATGTGCTACAGATATTATATCTATCATCGCGGTAGTTTCTTAAAAAAGTAGAAAAAAAAGTGAAACGTCTTTAGTGTGGGAAAAAAAGCAAATCGTTTCTATTAGAAGGCATAAAAAGTCTAAGCTAAATAACTAAATTTCTTTTTCCATTTCCTCACTGCAAGAAGCCATAAAAAATAAAAAATGTAATAAAAATAAAAATTAAAATAGATAAAAAATTAGAAAAGCATTTCATATTGGAGTTAGAGAAGACTTAGGGTACTATTCATAGTTTCTGGCTATTACTTCTAAAATCTTTTTTTGATTTACTAAAACTTATAATCACGCCACTACATACTTTTAGTTTAGATTAGGAAATTGATTTGTAGTGACTCACATGAAAGACGGGCACATGAAAGAGGCGACCTTGGAAATTGGCATAGACTGTGGCGGCGCTGGGCAGGAGTGGGGTCTTCTGTAAGCCCAGATTTTCGCCATCATACCAGTTGACCAGGCGCAGTTGGCTCTTGGCCGTGGGCATGGCCTGATTGTAATAGATGCGAAATGCTTTCGGACGCGGCCTTGTGATGACCACAGCTCGCATCGGCTGCTCGAAGCTGACGCGCGTCGCATTCGGCGGCTTACTGGCGCCCCAATAGAAGATGTACAGACTAAGCCGATGGGCCAGGCGACGTTCCTGTATGCGCGCCGACAGCTCATCCGGTTCGTGGAATATCAAATTGACGCACTCGATGGCGCCCAACAGATTCGCCTCGATATAGTCGAAGAACAGCTCGGTGTCATAGAAGATGACGGACTTGTAGTAGAGCTTATGCAATCGCTGTATAAAGTCATCCACTTGAATGGTGTCGTTGTTCGCACAATCCACACTTAGCCAACGTGAGCTGGGCATGGCCAATATGGCCAGCTGTCGCGGCTGCAGGCCGTGGATGATCTGTGAGAGCGCTGAATTGCAATTGAATTCAATTGAATTGAATTGAATTGATAAATTAATTGGCCTGGCAAGTGGCGCCGCCTCATTACCTACCTATGGCCACAACGGACTCGTTGCACGGCCTATAGCTGAGCATTGGCCAGGCCAGCGGGCAATGGATCAGGCACAGGCCGAACAACACACTGAACTGCATGCCGAGACTTCAATTGGCCAAAACTTCTGCGCCACGCCCTTATATAGTGCAATTTATGATAGCTTTTTGATGCGCAATTATTGCCTCAATGCTTAAATATCACATGTCAATATAGTCGAGGCAGACAGCCGAGACAGACAGGCAGTTGAAGAGCGCTGACTATCGATTTTCATAATCAACATTGCTGCCTTCACCTGAACATCATTTTAACAGTGGCCCACAGCGTCGAGTTTGCCAGTTATTTTTCTTTTTCATTTTTTAATTGTCAGAAGTTTTCATTCTCTTCTGCTCACTCGCTCTCGCTCTCACTCTCTCTGTGTGTGTAACGATAGATCTGTCAATCTCATGGTCCGATCGTTGCCAGTTGCCGTTGTTGTTGTCGTCAATCTTCTAATGCTATTGACATTAATTCCGTGTTGTGCGCATTTTTCTTTTTACCCATTTGCTGATGCGGCTGCGGCTGCTGCTGCTCCCGCTTTCAGCTCACATGTCAACGCTCCACTTTAATGCGCCAGTCAATGATTTATCGCAATCAGCAGTAGCAGCAGCAGCCGCAACAGCAGAAGCAGCAGCAGCAGCAGAGATTACAAATGTGGTTGTATACTTAACTAGTTTGTGGGCTGCTGCGTACTGCATCATGATGCTCTAACAAACTAAGGACACAGGCGCTCAACATGCAGACGTACATATATATATATGTATATATACAGCTGTGTTCATAAAAATAGTAGTGCAACTGAAATGTTGGACAATACAAATTTGTGAAAAATATATTTTATACATAATATATATATATATATATATATATATATATATATATATATATATATATAAGGTATCTTGGACACTTTAGCTGAAACAACAAGAACAACATTTAACATAATTAGCTTGGACTTATGGCAGTTAGTCAGACAGAAGATTCCAAATATGACAAATTCTATAAAAATCTTCTATGGCAGGTTTATGGATTAGATATAAAATAATAATTATGAAAGCTTGATTAAGGCTACAGCTGTCTCTCACCCAATTCCCGGACTTGTTTTGTAAATCCAGCCAAATCGTGTATTTATATACATATTTCTAATATATATTTCATATCTCACTCGAATGGCAATCAATGAAAGTCGCTTTAAGCCGTTTTGTTTGACCAAATTGGTTTCTGTTGCCAATTTTGGCGATAGGCTCCCACAGCGCCAACTCAGCTCAAAGCAGCGAAAGAGAAAAGCCAAAAAAAAAGATGATGACCCGATTATGATATGAGAGCGTATATAATTGCCATGAATATACATATACATATATACATGTCTATATATACACAATATATTTGTAATTTATGCCCGGAGGGCAGAGCGAATAGAATGCGAAGAGGGCGGTGTAAAGAAGTGGACTGAAACGGAAACTAAGGCCTTGCCTGACCTTTGATCAGAGCTAGCAAATACACACAGACACAGACACAGACATTGGCAGATAGACAGATATAGGTATTATAGAAATCTGCAATGTTCAAGTCTGTAGCTATTTATAAAGCCGGGTAACAAAAACAAAAAAAAACAGCGAAAAAAGGACGTAAGACAAATAAACCCCGCGCTCTGCGTTCGACAACTTGTTAAACTTCAAACTGTCTGCAAACGCGACATTGTCTGATAAACGACAACAGCAACAGCAACAACAACAGCAAAAAGAAGAAGAAGAGCAACGTCCATGCTGAGTGGGCAACTGTCTGGGCGATTGCATCTGCTCGAAGCGGCCTCTGTGACTGTGACTCTCAGTCTCAGTCTCAGTCGCAGTTGCGGTCTGAGTCTCAGTCTGAGTCCAAGTCTGAGTCTGACTCTGACTCTGGGCAAAAGCTGAGCCAGGATGCAGCCGCACGCCAACACTTTTTGTTTCAACGCGCACGATAGTGAAATGTGGCCCGGTTCGGTCGATGGACCGGCCCTACGATCGATGTCGATGTTGCCGCTGCCCATTGCCCGTTGCCCGTTGCCCGTTGCCCGTTGCCCGTTGCCCGTTGCAACAGCGACAGGCTAAGTGGATTGGTAGATGCTGCCATGGTAGATGGGGGCCGGCACGTTTAAATGCACTTTATTTGTTTTGCCAGCGAGCAGCAGCTACGTGAGCCCTGAGCCCTCAGCCCTGAGCCGTGAGCCGTCAGCCGCCCTCTCATCACCATAACGAGCTGTCAATTGCCGCAGCTCGCATGTAAATCACTTACTAAAGCCGCCAAGTCGAGTCAGGACCAAAACAAAAACAAAACTCAAACTCATTTTATGGGAAATCTATGAAAACCGTTAGAGTAAGAAAAGTAAAAGGTGTACCAAAAGCCCTTTGATAATTATTACATTCGCGGGCAAGCATAAATGGCCAGAATTCTTCTTCAGACTAGAATATGGAGAAAGAATATCTTCTTCTTCTATATTAAATGCTAAATGCTATACATTATTTTTAAAATTTTCTCATATTACTATCTATCTTCTATCAAGTAGAAATTTAAGAATTTACTCTAAAATTCCGTAAAGAATAGAATGCAATTCAAGCAAATTATACTGCTCTTGTCGGGAGTGGTCGGCTAGGATATATCCTGAACCTTGCAAAAAGCAGCTATTCCACTCATTCCACACTTATTTTATATACAATAACAACATTTTAACAAAATATAGACTCATATATATATATATATATATATATATATATATATATAACATATATATATATATATATATATATATATATATATATATATATATATATATATATATATATATATATATATATATATATATATATATATATATATATATACATTTAATGCTCAGTTTCTATTGTCACTACTATTTTAATGAACTCAGCTGCATCTGCCAAACCAATTACATTAGGCTACTACATCCATCTATGCCATCTGCTAATTATAGGAACTGCCAACTTTATGCACTTTGATAAGCCTTTAATGCCATAAAATAAGTTGATATTAAAATATAAAAACTATAGCTCAATAGAAATACATCGAATAACAAATTTTCTTCGTCCTTTTCATTTTAATACAAGCCAAATATGAAGTCCCACAGGCAGCAATTCGAATCGCTGTCATCGTCCAGGCTGTCAAGCTTTTTCTTTAACTTCTTGAGTTGGTTCTCATCGCTAAAAATGGCTTTGAAGACGCGCTGCGTGAATGCATCGGAGACGCCCAGTCTCTTTAATAGTTTAAACACTCGTTTCTCAAAGGCGTTATACACTGCGGCGCGTTGGTTATCCTTATCGCTGATATCGGCTATGATATCTTCCTGATCGTAGCTGGAGCTGTCAGAGTTGTCTGGCTGCTGTTGCTGCTGACGTATCTCGTCATAGGCGAGATACTCATTGTAGATCCTAATCTTTTCGTCCAGCTGCGAAATGGGCAAAGCCACGGCCATTTCCAGACGTTCGTATTGCTGCACAAATTCTTTATTTTCGGTTTGATTTCTCAACTCTGCATATTTCTTCAACACAGTGTTGATCCTGGTCGTAAGTATGTTTTCCAATTGCAATAGCTGTTGCGTGTGATTTCCCGTTTCTACATTGATGCACTGCATCAGCATCGGCATCAGCAGCAACACTAGCGATAGCTCCAACGCTTTGATCACTGTTGACATGACGGCGAACTTCGAATTTCCAACTGTTGGCAGACGCTGTGCCACAGCTGCCTTATAAAGCGTTCACAGTTCCCTGATAAGCCTGAGTTATGAACCGACATTTATTGAGTTTTCAAGGCGTCAACTAATAACCTCGCATGAGTTTTTTGTCGTTTTTGAACTTTTTTTATGGCGTTCTAGTATTTTTTTCTCTCAATTTAGTATTTTCTAGAGGAGCAGCTATGAGACGTTTTGTCAAAAGAGCATGGAAAATATTTATATTAAAGAAATCTTCTCTTTTGCTTTAAAGAAATGTTGACCAAACGTAACGTAAACGTATTCCCTATTCCCTACTCTTTTATGTGACTCTCATAGGTTCTTACATATAGATTTACAGGTAAAAGTTTAGTTATATGCAAAGTATGCAATGTATTTTAAAGTTTCTTTGTTAAACAATATTAAAATGTTTAATTGGCATCAGCAGCCATCTACAGCCATGTCTAGTGATTAAAGGCATGTTCTCTATCTAAATAGACAATTGTTGTTAAAATACAAAATGAATTTATGGAAAATTGTGCGTTGTCTACCTGAATGTGATTACCACTACCATTCGATTGTGTAATCCTGGAACATTTTTGTGTATCCCTTCTCGAAATCGAAATCGTAAATTGAATCATTTTGATAGGCAGGAGTTGTGTGGCCATGAGTTTCTTGAGTTATTTCTAAATAACCCAGGGCCGCGGGCGTTGTCCTCTAAATGAATATAAATCAATATCAAATTGTTAAAATTTTAATAATTATTGAAATTTAAATCCATCAACTACTTACGATTGGAATAGTCTTATCCTGGAAGTGCACAATTATTTTGTATCTCAACTTATTAAGCAAATTTCCCATTTTTTTCATTGATAACTTTATGATTATCTCAGCAATTTTGAAGGCTTTCTCCTTTGCCATCTGTACGGCTGCGGTCTTTTGCACAGCTTCGGTTATCAAATTGAGAGCATGATTCATTCGTAATATTACCGTCGGCACCTTTAGATAGCCATCAACAACATATTCCTTAATTATCGGACTCCATTCAACCGCATCAACTCTGCCATAAAAATGTTCCCGTAACTTTTCAAAGGTTGGCCCCTTTTCAATTTTAGCCAGGGCCTTGAAAAAAGTACCTACAAAAAAAGAAATGGAATTTCTAGAAGGTTTAGAGAGTTTACGATTAACACTAACCCAGGCCACATATGATTAAGACACTGGTTAAAAGTTTCATTATTCCAGAGCTAAGGCAAAATGCAACTACTTTGAAAATCGAAGTACTTTTACGTATTATCTATAACCATAGCTAAATGTTTTTGTTTTCTTAATCAACCATGCTGTGAGACTTGGCTATATCCAATTGGTTCTACTGTTGCTTTTTGAGATATTTCTATATTTAATTAGTTTTACTGTCGGCCGATTTTATGTTGTAACAAATATTTTAATTTACAATGATTTTACCTTGACTAAATATGGTAATGAAAGCCCTAAATAAATTTTAATTTTGACAGTCTGCCAATTATTTCATCACAATATTTAAATATACTTTAGAAATATTCTTTTCTTTAAAATAAAATTAGGCAGATTTTTCGCCCGCATAGGAGTAGTCTCCCTCATTTTCCTCATAGTCCAGATTCAACGTCTATGTGTGAGAAAAATTGAAATTGAAATATTTGTTATTAACCTAATTATGCTGTTTCTTACGGTCATCTTTCTTTTCTTGTTCATCATCATTTTGCGATAGGCGCCCATGACATGTGTATTCACAAAGATAACAAACGTTCGCAATTTGCCTCTTGTATATATCCTAAATTTTTCGCCGAGTTTTTGCCATAGAGCATGTCTCCACTCATTATAATCAGTATATTCGTCCAACTCGTTGGCGACATCCATTAGCTTTGTCAACGGCTTATCAGCCACTACAAGTCCCACGTCAACCCAAGACTTAACGTGAGCATGCCAGGGTACAGAATCAACCAGATGGTATAAACGTTGCCGAAAATTATTGGCCAACTTATAATCGCTTTCTGATGCCGTTGTATTGAATATTATATAATTCTCAGTGTCCTTGGACTTGGCTGCATATGCGTTGAGAATGGCAAAATATCATTAAATATACACAGATTCTGACCAGAACGTACCATATCCAATAACGATTAGCAGGATGCATGTTGAAAGACTTATAAGATTCATTGTTGACCAGCGATGAATTGAAACTATTCAGAATATCTTAAAATAGAGTCGATATATTTAAATTATCGCATCCATATCGTAAGCTGCTAATGAACCATAGCAATATTGATTAACCGCACTTATATCGTAGATTACCCTAAACCAAATGGAGTATGTTATATATAGAACGAATATGAAGTGAACACCCATTCTGCTATATCTAATATTTGTATATCTAGCTGTGTTCATAAAAATAGTAGTGGGACTGAAGCAATATTTGCTGATTAATATAATATTTTGAAAGCAATTAGTTTTAAAAGAATTATTATGAATCAATGATAATGTTCTTAAGTTATGAAAAGGGTTAATTAGCAATAATAATAATAATAATTATAATCAATAAAATAATAATATTAATAGCAATAATGGAATCAATCATTCATTATGTCATAAAGAATGCATAACCATTTTAATTTATTTGTCTTTTGTTTTTAATATTATACAGAAACTATGATATTGCAATGTTAGTTTTTTTTAATGAACGGAAACCAATTCGACCAATCCAGCCAATCGAAATAGTCGCTTTCATGATCCCAGCTATCGTTATTCTCAGAACGAGGACACTCATTGCTATACAAATTCAGTTTGTACGACTTTAACGAGTTCTGCTCATTCAGGGCCGACTTCAATTCTTTTCTTTGCTTGCGATAGAAATTTTTGCATTTCTTAGTTAATTTCTTATGGATCAAATAGCTTTCGACGACAGCGATGCGACTGAGCAAATTATTCTCCAATTCGAGCCTCAAGTAATTATAACTCAGAAATATACCATAGGCACGTCGTTTCAACTCCAGAGATTCGGGGCCCAGGCTGGCTATATGCTGCAGATGAGCCGTTTGCTGATCGTATTCAATATTGCCAACAATATTGCCTATACGAGATATCTCTAAAATATGTTCAATCAGCAGATTCATCTTTTCGTTTTCGTTCTTCACATCATTCTGGAAAACCCACAAAAAGTTCTTGTCACTTTAGATTTCAGGAAGCAAAGCAGAGCAAAACTACCTTAATTGTGGTCGTTTGTGTGGGCAATGTTGTTGCTAGCGTTGTTGTTACTGGTGTTGTGGCTGGAGATGGTGCTGTTGGAGATGGTGGCTTTGACACGTCAGGTGACGACGTCGCAACTATTCCAGGAGACGAAATCGACTCCGCTGTAGATGATCTCCATCCAATGGCCACTGTAAAAGACAAGCTGTCTTCTCATTTACTGTCTTTCTCTAAAGGCTAGAAAACATTCGCAGGATAATAGTGTTTCGATGTTTCATAACTTACGAACTGTGCTGAACAGCACAAACAGCACTACAAACGAGAATAGTACACTTTGCATGTCTTAGCTGCGCTTTCAGTATTGCAATTGATTTGTTGACATTAGTTGGATATTCCTCTTATATACTTGGTGAGGCGGAAAAGACAATTTTGTTTAAGATAATACTTAATGAAAGTTGTCAAAGCAAAGCTGTTAAAAGCGCTAACATAAATTCCAATTTTATTTTTTCTATTGCATTTGCTCAGGTTTGTTTTTTTATTTTTTTTATTTTTTTGTTAAGTTAATTTTAAAAGTTTTAAGAGCCATATTTTTCTTTCTGTTGACTTTCTGTTGACGATTATGCTTTATTTGTATATATATAGTATATATACTTGATCTGTAAATTAAATTAGTAAACTTTTTTAAATTTAACTAAATGTTTTTCTAATATTGGTAAATATTCAAAATACTTTTTCTGTTAGCTTTGTTTTTTTGAATCTTTCTTCTTAATCTAAATTATAAATCATCTCATTGATTAATATAATATGAGAGCTTGCTGTAGAGCAAGCGGCTTTTATGTTCTGTTATCTTAAACCTTTAACTAATATTTAACAATATAACAACCTTAGTTTTCTTAGCCACTTAATTCTTCTTAAGACCCCAGAAGACTTCATTTCTTAATTTTAGTATTATTTTTTTATTTACTTTATTTGTTGCAGCTTTTTGTCTAAGACTCTATTTATGTTTATTCTTAATTTTATTTCCTTTTTAAATTTGATTTTTAACGGGTTAATGAATGGCATCCAAAAGTTGTGGAACGCAACAAGCACAGAAACAGCTGCGCTCAGGTGAGCACAGGTGAGAGATACTCGACTCTTTGAGGGAGAGAGCGCACGATCCACAACAATGACGATTACAATGACGAAGACGACGTCGACGACGACAACGACGACGACGACGACGACGACGATTTGGTTGTTGTTGTTGTTATTGTCGGTCGTTCGTCTTGCTGGGCTCAGCGTCTGGTCTTGCAGTTGGTTTTCCAAGTGGTCGAGTGCTTAGCTCAGTTCTTGAACGACTGCTGGCCGTGTTGGTAGCCAAACGCGGAACGCTGCTTGAATAACGTGAACACCGGAATCGTGTCTCGAGTCTCGAGTGTCGCGAGTCGCAATCGGGAGTCGCATTCGGTGGCGGCAGACGACGCGTTTTGCTTTCAATAGACATTACTTGGTTCGGCTTTATGGACATTTTGTGAAATGCAAAAACAACAAAAAATAACCAAACAAAAATCAACAAAGTGAAATTTTGAATGCGTTTTGAAAATTAATTGGCAAAAAAAACGAAGGCATAAATGTTAGCAAATTAAGCGGGTCTCCACATAAAGAAATCGCTTGAAAAAAGAAAAGAAAAACAAGTTTAAAGCCGCAACAACAACAACCAATCAACGAAACTAATAATGCAATTGAAATCCATACAAAGTGCATAACAAATTGTGTATGAAAAATTCAATAAACAAATTGAAACAAATTGCAACAAATTCAAATCAAATCAAACGAGGCATTCAACGAGGCGCAAAAGTCTTCGAGAGGTGCGTAAGAAAATCAAATTTTAGCTAATAGAAATAAAAGCAAGCAACAGCTGAGAAAATAGTAAGAAATTGACAAATGTATATAGGAAATAGAAATTTATCAGCTGACAAAATATAAACAAAAGAATTATTAACTAGTTCGAAAAGCTGAAATTAAGTGAACTTTTGATTGTCTATTTGTTATTATTGTCGTCGAATTGGTGTAATGCAAAGTTCTTGTTTTTTTTTTTTTGGGTTTTTTGGTGGCTAAAGAGCGCAAAAACTAAATACGACGATATCGCTCTCGACCAGCTTATATACCCAGGCACATGAAAACTGTTAAAACCTGTTTTCAGCGGCGCATGCGCCAAGCAGAACTCGGGAACAGCCACAGCAATAGCAACAACAAAACTGGCAAGAGAAGAAAAGTTGGTAGGGCCCTGGCCGAATCGAATCTTTGAGCAAACTGTGAAGCAGCCGGCCCAAAAGACGTACAACACCTGAAAAGGAGGCGCAACAGAAGCCGCCTGTACGCGCAGCTCGATTGTGCCGATACAAATTTATCAAGTTCAATTCAAAACGAAATAAAACCGAAAAGTTCGAGTTGCGACTTCCTAGTCTAACTCTGGCCGAAGGGCAAGGAACCAAACTGCACTTGTGCAAACAAACGCATCAGTCAAAATTGTTATTTGTACATTTCTGTATGTGTTTCAAGGCGACCGCTAAGTATCTATCTAGGCACTATTTGCACAGCAGCCGCCACTGAAACACTTCAATTTCACAAAAATTTTGTGTTTTTTTTTTTTGTTATAACTCTTTGTTGTTGATGTTATCTGAACTGGCGCAGCTTAAGATACAAGCGTGCGAGCAACAGCGCCAGATAAGCGCGAGATATGCGCAAAGAAACGCAAAACAAAACAAAAATCACAAAAAAAAACTTATAAGATGCAAGAGTTGTTAGCTTTGACACACCGAAGCTCAGATGCCTTTAGGTCAAGAAAGCTGTTCTACATGAAATTTGTGTACAAGATATTTGACAAACGAAAGCTTAACGTATTATAGATACTAGCTCAATAGATTATACTATATTATGTCTCTTTAAGTATGGTAGACAATATCATGTACTCTTAACAATATTTGGAGCAAATAACCCATCTGTTGCTTATAATCAATTGCTGTAGCTGTAGACTATCAGATAAAGTAGTCTGAGTATATAACTGAATATACTATATATATATATATATATATATATATATATATATATATATATATATATATATATATATATATATATATATATATATATATATATATATATATATATATATATATATATATATATATATATATATATATATATATATATATATATATATATATATATATATATATATATATATATATATATATATATATATATATATATATATATATATATATATATATATATATATATATATATATATATATATATATATACAATCGAATACTGAATATGCACTTTTGACAATCTAAATTCGGTTTTTTCTATTAATCATGAATATAAATATTCTTAATGACATCTTCCTGGATGTGTCACGCTTTTGCTTAGAAAATTTAAATGCCTTTTGGCAAAAAAAGGGTACAAATCACACACACACAAAAAGAATCAGTCGAACAGCTCAAAACAGCCGGCCAACACCTGCCGCTGCCAATGAAGGTACACCCCAAGGGAACACAGCCGAAACTCGCTCTCCCTCTCTCTCTCTGTCTGTCTCTGGACAGTCTCTGGCCGGGGACTCTTACTGAAGGCGGCCTCTTTTGGGATTTATTCATTCATGCAATTCGTGTCCGTTTCATTTGCTGTGCTCCTCTTTGTCTTGCATGCAAATTTTTGCGTTTCAGTTTCTGTGCATAAGTCTAAACATACATATATACATATATATATTTCTGCATAGGTATATAAGTGTAGGTAGAATTACGTCGAGTGTGCATGAGAGATATACATAAACCAAAGTATATATATATATCTTTACTATATATATATTTAAAACCATAAAAAAAACCGCACAAAGCTCTTCGAACAATTCCTGAAAATGTCTGTTGTTTGCCGTGTTGCCCAGGGTCATGCCAAGTCACAAGCCAAGCCGAGCAACTTTCATTAAAGCCAAACCCACAATAGCACGCCGGGGCATTATTATATACATACACATACACATACACTGGCATATCTATGTATGTTTGTAGGTTTATGTACTTAACCGCTTGTATATATACCAGTGTCGATCTCTATGGAGCCACAGCGTTCAATCAAATCCAATGCAAGAGCATGTCAAAGATCACAGCAACGGCCACAAACAATTTATGATTATAATTAAGTCCAGTTTTGTTTTAGTTTTTTTTTTTGCAGCCACAACCATTGGCCATTATGCAATTCACGAAGTTTTGTTTTCGTGCTCTCTAAAACGGTTATGAAATTGTTCTAACTTGGCCGCTCCCCCTTAGCTAACAATTCGCTAGATTCTTACAGCATAGCCGGAGAGTTCAAGCCAACAAAACTAGGCACATACGTAGAGTTCTTAAATGGACATGTTTCTGCATGTGTGTTTCAGTTAGTTCCTTTCAAATTGTTGGCAAATTCTACAGCATTCGCATGCCAAATGCAATATATTTAACATTGTAAACTGAATTTAACATATAAATCTTATATTTTACTAAACAAAGTTCTTTTCAAGATAAATCGTACATATCTTAGTAAGGTTAAGGCAAATATTGTATTTATGACTAGATTCTAACTTGAGTTCAATTTTAGTATATTCAAATATTATTTGAACATGTTAGAGTACTTTAAACTGCATTGCAATGTGGGATAATATATGAGCTATAATTTCTGAGGAGTTTTAAGCAAAATATTCTTAAGTTGTGGTAGTTGCCAAGGAATATCAAATAAATAAATTAACTTCTTTTATTTGATATGACCGGCCTTAAGTCTATATCTTTGCATTCTTTTCCTCGCAAATTTAATTCAATTTTTGCTTTAATACATTTAATTATTTACTGAACAACTTGTTTGTGTTTGTTGAAAGTGAAATGATTCATACAAGAACTAATATGCTCTTCAATAAAACTTTGATCATTATACTATTGAATTATGCCTATTCAAGTGCTCTGTAAATATTTTGGCTTCAATTCACATTTTCAAATTGCTTCAAAAGTTCTGTAAAATTCTTTAAAATTTATGCATAAATTTGTTTTCTGTTTTTTGTTTTTTTTTTTTTTTTTCGTTTTGTTACCTTAACAACGAGTTGTTAAGTAAGCGGCATAATTTTATGGCTGTCATAGAAACAAAAACAAATTGCCTTCCTATATTTTTCCTTTCTTTTGCCATTGTTCTATCCAAAGAGAACGTTTTGATGGATAGGATTTGATGGAATTGAATTGATATACATTTATATATACATTTTTTGTTTATTTTTTGTCACTTTTGTTTGTTTATTGTCCTTGACAGCGCCCGCATGATCAGTAACACGTAATTAACTGTCATTGGTTTGCCGTTTGGCTTTTGGCTTTGAGCTCTTGGCTCATCGCCTAATTAATCATTTGTTAGAAATGCCAATTTGTTATTTTTATGAATTTATTTTTCAATTTGTTCAATTTTTTTTGCTGTTGTTGGTTGGTTTGTTGGTTTGTTGGTTCGTTTGTGTGCTGCGTTTCTTTTCCGACAATTAAGCAACTTTTGTGCAATTGCGCCCGTGCGATATCAAAAACTTTAGCTGGCGCTTTATGCTTTGCTTACCCACGGCGAGGCTAAACTTTGACCTAGTTATTCAATTTGATTTTGAGTTGCGACGCCGTCTGCCGGCAATTCATCATGTTGCAAATGTTATTCAAAAAAATTGTTTATTAAAATTGTGCAAATATTTGCATAGCCGCCAGTCGAATGGCCAACAATTAAATTGAGTCTACTTCGCGGCGCCTTCGCAACGCCCACTGACTTGACGCGCCTCCTCTCGAGATGCCAGCACAAAAACTAAAAGTTTCTGATAATTATTTTCATTTCATTATGTTTTGTGCTCTTCATTTTATTTCGTTTTTTCTTCTTTTTGGCAAGAACTTGACCAGACTTTTGTCTATAAATAAACAACACTTGCGCGGCAAAAGACAAACAATGCCAGTTATTAATATATTAGATATTTAAGCAATGTGCTATGCAAAAAAAAAAAACAACCATAACGAAATTAATTATAGCACTGAAGAGTCATCGAGAGACACTTAAAGCTGTCAACCACATAGCTGATGTGTGATGTAGGCGTATGTGGAACTAGAGATGGGACACTCAAAAACGATAGCTATCGAAGCGGCTTGAATGATTTACATTGGAACAACATAAATCAGATATAGTATTTTCAAATTGGCCTAAAATTGGAACTGCATGCGATAACTGTCGTATGGAATTATAAATAGTGAAATGATTAACAGAGATAGAATGAATGATTAACAGCATAGATGTGCATAGGACTTCATATGATTAATATTTTATCTAATCCAGGGAATAATATAACTAAGAGCCGAGCTCGAGCTCTCTAAACAATATTCTAAGTAATACAAAATAATGATAAATATAATTCATAAAAATACTAAAGTATTAATAATAATTCTATCTAATTGAGCATCTACCATAAAAAATGTCGAACCTTCTCTATATTTAACCTTTATGTGCAAAACTTCAATTTATGCGCACATTAAACTTATGTGGAAACAATTTCAACAGTTTTTTCACCTCAGTTTCCCATTAATAGTTCGATATCATTAATCATAGCATAGAGAACTCACCCATCACTAAAATGCCAGAAATTGGAGCTCTATAGAATGGGTCTCAGTCAAGCTGGCTCAAGCTCGATCAGCGGGCGGGCGGCCCGGCATGCACTTGATAGTTCATTATACCAAATTGGGCTAACCTCATATGGGTGTTATGATTATTGTATATATACATCTATATACATATATTTATATATATATATAAATGTACTCGTATATCGGAGCACGTATTACTGTCGTCCATTTGCGGAAACAGCTATCGACAATAAATGTATAACGTAATACAATTTCACGCTCGAGACCAGGGCCAAGTGGAGTTGGCTTTGGCTACTGGTTATAGACCGGACAATTAGCCATCAACAGAAAAATAAGTAAATGTTTTGATTTGTTTTGTTTGCAAACGCCACTTAATAGATCAAAAATGGAAATGTCTGAAAGAGAAACAGATGTTTGACGTGGAACTTGGTGCCATATAAATGAGATACATGTGTTAGAGGTCGTCTAGCATAAGAATACAAAGCCACAGTCAAGGCGAATAAACTGTAACAGCTTCTGAGCAAATGAAGTGTATCTAATTGGATTTACCAGGTAACTGATCATAGTCGGATATATTATATATATATATATACATATAGATGTATATATATGTATATATATATATATATATATATATATATATATACATAAATGTTCATGTGTTGCGGCAAACTGTAATTGGGTCACTTCGTGTGGCAGCAGCTGTGCCGTTATTCCATGTGAATGTCATGTAGGAAATTATGTCACACCAAAAGTTTTGACAGGCTGAGGAAATGGTGCTCCAATAAAATACCAAAAAAATAAAAAAAAAATAAAAAACTTCAACTCTTCAACTCATTTGCGGTCATGTTGCAAACGGAAAACGTCGCTCGGCTATAATCACAAAATAATAACCAAAAGCTGCACAATCCACTCTAGAGTTATATAGCCCCGCTCTTCCGAAAATTGGCCCTACGCTGCGGAAATAGCGGGTTTTTGGATTTCCAGACAAATGAACAGATAGAGAGAGAGAGAGAGAGAGAGAGAACGAGCGACAGAGAGAGAGGGGGAGGAAGAGGTAGCGAGGGAGATAAAGTGCCATCATAAACGCCATTTAATTGTGCGGAGTAGCAGCTGAGCCAAGGGAATGCCAGCGATAAGCCAAACAGACATTGGACAATTGCCTGACCTGGTTTCCACTACGAGCTTGGGTGCGGGGCAGGCGGGGGCGCGACGGAGCGTTATGTAAATGACTGCACTCGTGAGTGCACTTACCAAAATTAGTTCACAACTTTTAGTTTTGGTTTCAATTTGAATTTAGTTTACACTTGCACAAGAGAGGGTATTTGGATTTGGTGAAGAGCTATGCTGGCAGGCCATAGGAGAAGCAGATGGGACAGAGACTGAGAGAGAGAAAGAAAAACTGAAAGATAATCAGAAGGAGAGTGAGGGGAAAAATGATAGAGGAAAAGAGAGAGAGAGAGAGAGGAAAATATAGAGTTAGATTAAGAGAGAGAGAGAAAGAGAGAAAATAAAGATTGAATGAGAGACAGAGAGAAAGCGGTAAGTCAGAGAGGAAGCACAAGAGATAGAGGAAGAAACATAAAAGTCTTTATATAAATATTAATATATGATATAAATATTATCATATTCCCAACTTATATATTATAGATTGAAGTCTATATGTATAAAGATATATATCTTTATATACACTGCATACTCATATGCTTTATACTTAACCAATTGAAAGAGCATTTGGAACTCGTTCAGTTGAATGCGATAGTTTTGCTGTCTGTTATGCGATTGATTTTGTTGATCTTTAATTTGATTGTTGTTATTGTTTGTCGTCAAAAAGTTTGACTGTTTTACATGCCAAACACACACACTCAAGCAAACACACACACGTACGTTGTCTTAGCTTCAAATGGGCCAGCTTGGCACGATTTTTGGTGTAGTTCTTAAGCGCAATGTCGTGCCATGAAATGCAAACACATAAAACATATAAAATACAACAAAGAAAAAAAAACCGATTTAAAATCGTGCTGCAATGCTACAAATAATTTGGTAAATAAACCAATGCCAAAGCGGACCTGCTCAAAGACCATAGCCAGATATAGAGCTATCGAAAGAGACACACACAGATAGAAAGAGAGAGAGAGAGATAAAGTGTAGCCGGTGGCAACAGCCTCAACCTGTGCCACTTCCCAGAGAGACGAACGACAAAAGACAATGCGCCAATGATGACGACAATGAGAAGCGGGCAATAAAATACAAATTGACAGCCAAGAATGAAAGTGGTGAAATTTATTTAGCCCGGCTTCGGCTTCGGCTATGGCTCCGTCTCTGTCTCCCTCTGCCATCACCATCTCCGTATCTTTCTTTCTTTCTGTCTGTCTCCTGTTCCCTGCTCGCTGGCAGCTTCTAGCTGAAAGTGAGCGACAAAACAGTGACAGGCCACTGTGAACAGTTTGTAGACGACCGGACCAGATCGCAACGGGCCAATTCAAAAGCCATAATTCTTAAAAAGCAAAACCGAAAACCGAAACGTGAGAGCGACTTTCGTTGAGCGCGTTTAAAGACGCGCACAAAACGCGCACGCCGCTTGCAGCTGACAGAAAGCGCGTCTAATTACAACAGCAATAGCAACAGCAACAGCAACAGCAACCGACTTCGACCCGGCTATGCGGCACGCGGCACTTTTTCTAATGAGCTCTCGGCGTTTAGAAACAAAATTCTAAATGACAGTTGACAGTCAACAAATTGAGGCCAAATCGCTGGCCAACCGCATCGCATGGATCGCGCACTCCCGTTCCGTTTCGGGTCGAGCTTTGAACTGCCCCAAAGCTGTAATTAAATATAATTTTTTCTTTCTGTCTTGTGATTTGTCATTTATCATATTTGTCACACTTTTGGCGTTCTTGCTGTTGTTGTTGTTGCTGTTGTTGTTATCATTTACTATTTAACAGTTGCTCGTGGTTTTCTTCAAGTGTAATTTAAATCGTGATTTCGCAAAATGCGTTCTGTTCATGCAGCTGCAACGCAGCTTTAAAACAATTACAATTCAGTTCGTAATAATTTCAGTTAAGTGACTTATTGATATAGTTATTATACAGTGAAACAAGTAATAGCTATTATATATAGTTAAATGCGAGTTTCTAGCTGATTCATCTTAGTTCGAGCAGCTGTTTAGCAAAATAAAAAATAATAGCTTGACATATATTTTTGAAATTTTATTTCAATACATATAAATTTATCTAAGTTATAAATGCGAAAGATATTTTATTTTAATTAAATTTTTTATTCTTTATACATATTTATTTATTCTTTATATAACATGTACATGTTGTCTCGTTCATTTTGTCACATTTTTGTTTATCTGCTCATTGGTTTAAGTCTTTCCTTTCGACTTGCCCATTTCCCACTCCCCAGTCCATTCCACAATTTCCATTCCATATTTTCCCTGCTTCATCTTTCTCTACTATGCGTGTTGTAGTGTATTACTTTTTCAACGTTTTATTTACTCTGGCAATTTCGTGTCGCTAATTAGCAGCTAAGTTGTTTGGACCAACCTTTATTTTATGGCTCAACCGTGCTACCCCCAAAAAGCTGAGCGGAATAGCCCAGAACATGGGCCATGCACACACACACACACACACGTACACGTACACGCACATATAGTCATACAAGTCACAAGTCACAAAGTTGAGGCAACAACTATGCTAAGTTATGCAGAAACGTGCAGTTTTTATTTGGTCATAAACCTTTCGGCCAAGGCTCAAACTCAGCTCGAACCGAGCTGAAGCTGACACATAGCGGTGATCAGTTGATGAGGTTTTTGTATTGTTTTTTTTTTTGTTATACCAATATATATATATATATATATATATATATATATATATATATATATATATATATATATATATATCGTACCAGCTCCCGGTTGGGCTTTTTATTTTTTGCGTTGTGTTTTCAATTGTTTCCCTTTTTTATACCCAGCACCAATTGGTACGTTGGGTATAATAGTCAATGCAATTGCAAAAACAGCTGTTATATTAATTATATATATTTGTAACGTTACGAATTTCACTTGATTGATTTATAATTGTAGTATTCTCTAGGAAAATATGTATTATGAATTTGACTTAATTGATTTATAATTGTGGTATTCCCTAGTAAAATATGTAATAGCTAAGGCTAAATATATTATTGTAAAAACAGAATATTTTAAACTTTAAATATTTTGCTAAAAATTCCTAAATAAATGAAAAATTAAAATTAATTTAAAAAAAAAATAGTAAATAATTAAAATAAAAGACAAATAAGAAAAAAAATAATTGTACAAATATATTTTAAAAATTACTGTTAAGATATAAAAAATTCAAAGCTAATTGAAATAAATAAAAAAATATTAATAATATAATAAAATAATATATCGATAAAAGCCAAAAACGCGTATTAAAATATAAATCAAAAAATAAATTAATATTGAGACATCTAAAAAACGTCATATGAGACAACTAAATATTTATAAAAAATGAAAAAATGAAATAAAAAATAATACTAAAATAAAATAAAAATAAGAGAAAAACAAAAGTTTTGTTCGTATATTCCATATAAACCCAGTGATTTTTAGCGATTACACATTATGAACAGGATATCTTACTAGTGCATCATCTCAGTGTTTAGAGCATATTTACTTATCTTTCTTTTTCGTGCCGTGGCAACTTTAATGGCTTCTGTGTGACGACGACGTCGAACAGTTGGAAGTTGGCTTCGAAAGCGTGGGTAATTTTCATTTCGCCTGACAATAAAAATATAATTATGACTGCGTTGTTTATGTTGCACAAACTCCTCGACTTATATGCAAATATTGTACACCTATATATAGAGAGAGTCATGCATGTAAGTATATGGTCTTTGGCAATTCGCCAGCTTGTGAGAATGATGTCGAGTCACTGCATATTGGCCAGGAAGTTGTGCAATTTGTCTGGCCATATAAACATAGGTTAGTGGCATACACACATATGTATATCCTCGCTCAAGAAAAGATCTACGCATGACTTGGCGTTCATTGAATGAACAAAAGACTTTCAGTTTCCAATTGCTTTTATTTCACATTTCTTTTGATCTTCGCATTTCTGTTTTGCTCTTCATTTCGAGCATCCTGTTGCTTCCTTTTCTTTTGAGTTTTGAGTTTTGGGTTTTTGGGATTGGGATTGGGATTGAGATTGGAGTTGGGATTTTTTCTGTCGGTTGCCGTTCGGGTTCCTCCCTCCTTCACTTTTGTGTATTTGTGGGCTCGCAAAAACTCGTTTAATGTCAGGCAGTCGCGCTGCTAATTAGGTGATTTTTCGAGTTCGAGCAAGTCTTATTTATTATATTTTTTTTTTTTTTTTGGTTTTTTTTCAATTTTTTTTTTTCCTTTTTTATGTATTTTGTTCGGGTGGGCGCTCACATCTCGTCGCCGTCTCGCAGCAATTACAATAAAAGCAGCTTCAGTTCGTGCTCTTGCATTTTCAGTTTCCTGTTACCAAAAATAAAATAAATTGCGACGACTGATGTTGGCACTTAATGAATTGCGCCAGCACCACGTCGAAGCTCTTTAAAACCAACGGCACGTCTTGGGCTCTTTGCTGATTAATTGTGATAAAAAATGAAAAAAAAAACACACAGAGAGTGAGCGAGACAGACTGAGAAGTACTTTCAGATGTTATAAATATTATATTACTAAATGAAGTTGCATTCCTTGTAAGGCACTAAATGCTCATGACCAAAAGCGTTTCACAGCGTTGCAGTTCGTAAAATTGAATGCGTTTTTCGCTTTCGCAAATGTCAAAATAGCATCTGGGATAATGCAAATTATATAGCATCATATAAGACATACAATTTGTAGAGTATTAAGAGAGTTTAAAGAGTTTAATATTTTTATTTTACTTGAAGTAATTTCAAATAAAACTGTTTCTACATGATATACTACACTTTAAACCAGATTGTTAGTTAGAGTTTTCACCATTTCCTATTCATTTCCTTCCATTCTTAAAAATTCGATTGGAATCTTCTCACTTAACGACTACAACTGTAAAATGTGTAAAGCGCATTCCTTAAATGTTTATTCATACAACTCTAGAATACTATAGCATCATTATCCAAATACCTATCTCGCTCGCTAGATCATTTGTAACCTATATCGCTATAGCCATTATAAACACTACACGACTTCCGCCTTCAGCTATTTCCAACTGCTCTGGGGTCTATCTGTACAAAGCTCAAATCTTTCTAGTTGACGACAATCATTAGCTAGTTATGGCATTTGCCACGCCCATTTGACACAGTGTGTGTGTGTGTGTGTGTGTTTGTGTGTTTGTTTGCCCTAAAGAAAGCCCGTTAACTCCCCATTTATAAACCTTTTTCCGGTTCTAATGACACGACTCAACGTTCCGTAGGCCAAGCCCAAAAAGCTGCCCAACAATATACAAAGTACTACTAGACTTACATATATACATATATGTATGTCTATATGTATATGTAAGTACACACATTACACTGCACAAACTCCATTAATTTCTAAAAGCTATAGACAACATTCAGCCATATATGGTTGAAAGAACAACAAAGGAACCAAAGAACCCAAGCACAAATAATTCTTATTGCTGTTTGTCTTGGCTTTAGAGGAGAACCAGAACGAGCAGGAGGAGGAGGAGGAGGAGGCGAGGGTAGGTGGGGGCCACCCCAGACTTGAGCTCGAGCTAGAGCTAGAGCTCGAGCTCGAGCCGCAACTCTGACTCATATGCACTTTGGAATTGTTCAATGGGGCACAAAGCTTGACTGGGCTTATAAGTGGGCCGACAGAGACACGTGTGTGCCCCTCTCGCTCTCTATGGACATATATAATATATATGTATATATACATATATTGCTGTCTGGCTAGGCCTCGCTTTGGCTGCAACAGCAGCCCACATTAGAAGGCATACAAAATGGACTTGCAGTTCATTAATTTTCATTGTCAGCCGTTTTCGGGGCGGCTATGCAAATGTCAAAACTTTTAACGCTCAAGAAAAAATGTCACAAGCCGATGACTCACAGACCAGATGCGATACCAGACTAGCCAGATCTCAACAATGCACATACATATATATATATATATATTTATATATGCCCACCTCTGTTGCAGAGTGAACTGCATTTTTGACAAGTTTTTATGGGTCGATTACATAAGTCGCTCAAGTTTCAAGTTCCAGCGCTGGCTGTGCCGCTGGATCCCAAAGTCTGGGCATAAGTTTTAAATAAATTATGTAAATTTCATTGTGGGCTGCCTTTGAATATCTTTATTTTGGTGACATCGGCGGCATAGTTCTAAGTTCAATTGTTAGAACTGTGTTGCGACCACGTGACGTCTGATATTTGATAATGTTCCCCGCCGTCAAAGTTTTGTGTTTTCCTTATTTTTTTTTTCGTTTGATTCCCGCTGACTTTTTCACTTAAATTGTTTGCTTTTGTTTTCGTGCTTGCTCAATGAAAAATTCCTTAGTTGTCGCTGCTGTTGGTGTTGTTGTTGTTGTTGTTGTTTCTTAATTAGAGAGCGGTCCACACACCAAACTTCAGCTATCGACATCATTTAGCCAACAGCACGACGCACGCTGTCAGCGCATTTCATCCAGACACTTTCTAAGCAAACATTTTGATCAGATAACAAGTCAATTAGGTCTGGACACGATTTGAGCATAATGTGTTAAACTTGAGAGCGAGCATATGATAATCATAATGATACTGTTATGTTGTGTTAGGTTACATTGAAGCCACGATAATGTTTATTAGCATATCATAAAAATTGCATCTACCATTGCAACTGACTCGACTAGTTCGATCAGCTCTTCAATTTGCCTAAAGCAAAAACCATATAGCCCTAGCTCTGGCCTATTTATTAAAGCTTTATCTTCGTCGAGCTTTCCAAAGGCTTTTTAGCACTAATTTCATTGCCTAAATTCTCTAGGCAAAACTCAATTAGCTTGATACAATTTCTACATATATCTATCTATAGGTGGGGGCAGAGATATTTAGTGAAAAATTGCCTTCATTTAAGGCACAGACAAAAAGCACGCACAGCAAATGTTTCCAGCAGAAACAAAAGTGAAAACTTTCACTTTTGATATTTGTGTAGATCGCAACATTTATGTTTAGTCGGGTTTTTTTTTATTTTTCTTTTTTCTTTATACCACACGATTTAAAATCTGACTGCCCTGCGACTGTTATTTCTTTGATATTACCATAAATTTGAATTTCGTTTACATCATCAACGAGCCAAGCGACGATGGCGTTGTCGATGACGGCCTCTCTCGGCGCTTCTCATGTGTAAAGAATTGTTGAAAACTAAGGCTGGGCCTTTCTTTGAGCCAGGCCACAATACAGAGAAGACAACACGTCGGGCATTGCATGTGTGTGTGTGCGTGTATTTTTTTTGTGTATTTTAATGCGATAATTTAAAACTTTTTCGCTTTCATTTCGTTTAAGCTTTGGCTATTAATCAGTTATGAGTCTTCAGTCTTGATACAACAAGTTAACCTTTTTCCAAATGCCGCCGACGCTTGAAGAATCTCCTCCAGACAATTGATTGCGCAAGCTGCGAGCCCCCCACAACAAGGCGGGGGGCCACACCAGGCCCATTTATCTTACAGTTTTTCAATTAAACTTTGTTTATTTCTTCGTTACATGGTTTTGTTGTTTTTTTTTCTGTTTTCTGTTTTCTGTATTTTTTTTCTTTTCTTACTCTGCATAGATAACGTTTTAATTTTTGCTATTTGCCCCGTTTCCAATTGCTGCCCGAACCTTGTGCACGAGCTAACATGCATGCTAAATTGCTCAGATAAAAAGTCAAGTATTTTTGCGGAAATACCAAATGCAAAACATGCGGGCCACGTGAACTCCAAAGTTAGAGATAGCTAAAATGTAGAACTACTGAACTAAATTACATAAGAATTGCTTGAAATTCGCTAGAAATCAGCGCTTTAAAATCTTATATAAGATGTGCGAACTACTTACGACAAACGTCGACTCTGTGAAGAGCTGAAAACAAATTACACCGAACAGTTGTGTGAGAATGGAAGTACGCATTCCAGCAATGGGGCAGCAAATGTAAATTTAAATACATATTCTAGATGCTTGAAATTTCACTGAACTGGAGAGGATGCTAAAGAGAACATGTATGTGTACAGGTTCATACATGTTCAGGTATTTGGTACATGCATATGCAGCTGCGTTCATAAAAATAGTAGTGCGACACAGCTGTATGCATGCGTGTATGCAAGGTATAAAACCTTTTATATACATACCTTATAGATACACCCTTTTGTCTAGATATTACGCGTAGTATTTGCAATTAACTTTCGTTGACTTTTGCAACCCAGTTATCTATAGGCAGCTGAAATTCTTTTGTGCATGTGAATGAACCGTGAGCCAGCCGAGACAAGCAAAAAGAATAAAAATAAACTCCTTTTATTCTCAGCGGCACTCATAACCCACTTACAACAAAAGGCTAAATAGACTATATTTTTAGAGACGAGTTGGCCATTTTTTCTTTCTTTCAACTTGTTGATTTTACCAAGCACTTTGAAAATATTTCAATGGAATTTCTTTCGGAACGACACCTTCACACAGCTTAGCCAGTCAACAATAATAGCCCTGAACTTTCGTTGGGTTGTTAACTTGTTGCTCTTGTTGTTGGTTGTTGTTGCTGTTGCTGTTGCATTCGCTCCACATGTGTACAGCTGTTTTAAATTTAAAACTTCATTTCAAACTGAAACGAAACTTGTTTTCCAACATTTTTGTTTCTCATTTTTGCAGTGGGTGCAGTTGTTGCTCTGTCCACTGCCTAAATTATATTTTATCATATTTTTTTGTGCTCCCTTGAATATTTATTTTTTGTTTTTGAACTTGACGAAAAATTAAAAAAAAAAAATGAAAGTATGGCTGACTTAAACAGAAGCCCAAATACTCTTGCAGTTTGCTCATGATTGTTTTTATAGCATTTATTCTAAAGATATTTATTTATTTATATAAAAAAATGAGTAAAATCTTAGGAAAAATTGCAAAAAAATTGTATACAAAATTTTAATTTTATAGAATTTATTCCAGCGTAGTTATATGTAGATGAGATTGTTACAATATGCACAAAGATAATCTAAATCGCTATTCTGATGACAAATTCTTAACAAACTTTTCTTGTAAGCTTATTTTCAAAAAAATTAAAAAAAACTTATAATATATGCGGTAATGATACAGATATTAAAAAGAATAAAACAGTATCTGATAGATATAAAACTGTAGGACAATAGCTCTAATAATAAAGAGAATATTCAGCATTAACGGAGAAGACGAATGATGATGAAAGAAGATACGCTAGTGTATATGCGGTAAATACTCAACAATAATAGAAAGAACAAGTCAGAAAGAGAAGTGTTTCTATCTGTTACAAAATGTATGACAATATGCGAATACTCTTTGTTAGGGTATACAAAATAAGAGCAATACAAATAAATAAGCAAAAGTGACATTGTGTTGGCATTAATTTACAGTGGTCGATGGAACATGTTTAATGCATTTCATATGCATTTTTCTTTGTCAATAATTGAATTTTCGGAATTTCGAGTTCCCAACAGCTCAGATTCGCTATCTCACTCTAAATATAAATAAATAAATAAATAAATGTATATATTATATGTTTGTATATATATATATATACCTCTCGCTGCCTCCTTTCCTTGTTGTCATTTTTTTTTTTGGGGTTTTATTTATGTGATTTGCATTTGCTTTTGTTATATTGCCTTTTCCCTTTTGCTTTCGATATTCGCCTTTATTTTTGTTTAATTATTTTAATGTATTTACTTATTAACGCTTTTATTTTGCTGCTGCTGTCTTTTGCCATTTGTGCTTAAATATTGAAAGATTGAAATTGCTTATTGCAGCTTTATTTTAGCGTTGAGCAGCCTAAAGAATTTCAAAGTTGTGTAATCGCAATTTCATTGAAGTTTTCGGACTTTAAAGGTGGCTGAGAAAATTCACTGGAATGCCAAATGACCAAAAAGTGAAATGAGCATGAACGAAGAGCTAGCAGAAATAAAATTGTATTGACGCTTCGAGTTGGCTTAAGAGTTTAAGATTAAATTGCATTGGGTTGACTTGAGTTAAGATCAAATTCGAATCCGAATTGGAATTATTGACAAACGTCAATTTATAGCATGAAGAAGACTCGGCTTACAGTGCATAAAGATTCTCTACCTCAATCTTAACTCTAGGAACTTGGTTTTCCATATTCCGGCTTACTTCACAATTAACTTAACTTATAATTCATACCTGTGTAATCTGTTTAACATATAGAAACTTTAGACAGGCTTCGAGCATATATTTGCTTAAAAAACTCTCATTGGTTCAACTATCAATTATGTGGTAAATAGCCTGGAGAAAACTCTAGTTTATGCCACTAAACAGGCTCCCACGCTACGCTGAGTTTGAACATCTTATTAGAACATCTATGAGCAGTACTATGACTACTTGTTTGCCTAGTTAGCCAAGTCATTAAAATTCCACATCGATTGCCAATGCTTATGAAATTCTGGTTTCAAATGCAAAACATCTCTCTTTCTCTGTCTCCAGGGCACAGTTCAAGCAAAACGAATGTCTGGGCCAACAAACTGCAGGAAGTTCTATTTGTATTTGCTTAAACACTTGTCAATACCCAAGCCGCCAAGACCCCCAACACCAGCCGAAGAACCCTGTTTAGCACTCCCATCCATCCCAGGTATGATGTGAGCTGTCATTTGTGCGTGTGTGTTGCGTGTGTGTTGCGTGGTGCCATATCCCAATGCTTTGGGCATTGGGTTACCTGTTCTGTGTATTTTGTTGCATTTTTTGCTGCTTCGGCTTCGACAATATTTAAATAGGAAATTAGGGTCGACCTGGCTGGCTGGTTGCCGGCTTGGTTGCTTGGCTGTCTGCTGTCCCCGCTTGGCTTCCGCCTTAGGCAACGCCCTGAGGCCCGTTTTTCCAACTGTAAGCCGAGCCCAAGGCGCTTTCACAAGGTTTCCCGCAGTTTGCTTAGAATGCATTGCAGTTGTCTCTATGTGACTATGTCATGGTTTTTTCTTCTCTTACTTTTTTTTTTTTTAGCCATGCTAATTAAAGTCGGGCTGGACCGGATTTAATTAACTGCATTTACTGTTAGCGCTAAACTGGTGCAGGTTTTTTTTCCGCAACTAGAGGATAATATCGGTGTGTCATGATATATGTAGATGCACAGATGCAGATGCTCAGATAAGGCAGATATATTATTAATCAATCAGTTGTAGATATATACATGTATATATTTGTAAAGAACATGGATATGGCTTTCTGTTAGAAATAGTATATGTATTTGAATAACTATAACATTTGGCTGTCATTAAATTTATAACTCAAATACAATGTTTTTGGATAAGAATTTCATAGGCAACATATTTACTTTACTTTTAAACATAAAAATAATTTAAATACAAATTTTAGTACAGAAAATATAGATATCTATTCTCCTAGTACAACTGTAAAAATCAAATCAAATTCTGCAACTATATAAGTTTCTATAGATCAAATATGAAGTCACATCAAATTGTTCAACTACATCAAACATTTCCAAAAGGAACATTCAGTTAAAAAGTTTTTATAGAAAATAAACTTATAAAGGGTATCTACTATTCGATGCTAAGCTAAACATTCTTATATTCTTGTATTTTATTTTCATATCATTGCACCACATTAAAGGATGCACGTCTTCTGGCTTATATCTGACTCTTGGCTAATGTTTATTATTTTTCACTTTTAATTGCAGCTCAACGGCAAATTCTCTATATCTCCGTCTGTCTGTGTGTGTGTGTCTGTGTGGACAAGGAAGCTCGTGTTTGAAGGTAAGCGACTTGGAATAGCCAACGGTATCTTGGACGATACTTGTCCAACTGTCTGTGCCTGTGTGTGCTTTAAACAAGTTCTTGACTTAATTGCCCAACGCAATGGCCGGCTGTTCATTTCAACAGTTTGTGCAATCATCATGTGAAAATAGCTATATTTCACAATAAATATGAAATGTGTAAGAAATCATAAAGAAAAAACCCAACATTGTCAGCATGACTAAGAATTGCCAACGCATTTGTTAACCAGCGAGACTTATAGGCAATATTTGGTATTTAACCAAATTGCGCAAATTGCATAGCTCGGCTAAATGACAGTTTGTTGCTGTTGTTGTTGTTGTTGTTGTTGTTGTTGTTTAGCTGCTTGCGGTGGAGAAAGGGGGCGGAGCTGCGAACGAGCTGAATTGTTGAAATTGACTCAATTTGTGTGCTGAACTTTGAGGCCCGATTTGAATACCGGTTAATGGAAAGTTACATCAACCGGTCGGTTCGCTAATCGTTCTGGCCAACAAACGTCTTTTGTCTTTCACTTCAAATTGGCTAATCTATTGGCTTACGCAAGGGTTGATTAGCGCGAGTTCAATGTACTCACACCTGATTATTCTGCCGAGCATTAAACCAAAATAAATCATGTACCAATGCCGTCGGGTGTTAGCAGCGGCGTAATACTTGCTCATCTCTTGATTTGAAATGAATATTCAATTGAACTAGCTTTCAGTTGATCATATAAGCTTTCCATTATATAAGTCTTAACTTCCTCACAGCCAATATACTCGCTTTCACATTTTGCACACAGAGTATAACAATAGATTTTCAATATTTAAAGATGATCTCAAGTCATTTCATCAGTCCGTCAGCTGCCTGTAAGCGTTGTTAGTCTTCATTCATATGTTGATAAGCCGTCTAACGTGATTCACGCTTATTCACAGATCAATTAATAATTTATGCATTCGTTAATTGCTTTTCAATGTTCTAAAAATATTTCAATAAACAACCTAATATGGAGTTGGCAATTAGAGCATAAGCCGACAAATAGCTTTTTGTGCATGTTTTGATAAACTAATTTACATGATTTTATATCTGACATCAGATTTTATCTGTTGTAGTTGCCAGAGAACATTGTTAGATACACTTATATATATATAGAGATCACATATCACGAGATTTCATGTTCAGAATAAATATTTAAATATATTTTATTTGTGATACATATTTTGTAGAGTATTTTATGTTATATCACCAATAAGATAAGATAAGATTTTGAGCACAATATTTGAGAGATTCAGCTCGAAAGCAAATAGGTTACTAAATTTTATCATATGACAACTTGGTGTAAGATTTGAATCTCAAGTTCTTAGCAGCTTGACTTGGCAAGTAAACAGTTAATATAGATAAATATAGAATATCTTAACTCATGTGTGACCTATAAACTCAAAAGCAAAAAGAAAAACTAATAATAAATAATCCTCTGTCATAATAACTAATTCTTTGACCATCTCATATCCATTACGCTTGCTGCCAGATAGCCCAAATTCTTAGCTCTCTGACATGGTAAATTTCTGGCCGCTCGGCTCTAATATAATTTGCAGTTACGTGATTTTGTTCATCTATTGTTATAATTGTTGTTGTTGTTGTTGCCTTCATCAAGTTTGGCATGTTTTGTAAGGTTCCCGCAATGCTTTTTAATTGGATTAGAAAAAGGGTAGAACCAAACAAAATGCGCATAATACCCGTTGCTATTTCTGCAACGTTCTTGCTGTGCTTTAATTTAATTAAAAGGTCAACGTACCTCAATGCCGCTTCTTACAAAAAAAAAAAAAAAACAACATTTTTCATCAGCAACTGAACTTAACAAAAATGTTTAAAAAAATATATACATAATGGCACGTTAAAGATTAAATACTCTTGCATGATATATGAGTTGGAGGAGTGTGTGTTTGAGAAATGGTTTCATTTTAGAGATATTATTGCTGTAGTGGCTGAAAGATATAATTTAAATTTTAATGGGAGTTTGTGTATATGTTTTATGAATGAAGAAAGAGAGCTGTAGAGATCGTGTGTGATATATTATAAAAAGATGTTAGACTGTATTGTATTAAGAAATCATGATTTCTATTACAACTCATGCTATGGCAGAGTGATCCAAGTGCGCCTTTGTGCCTACAGTTATATCTATAGCTGATCGAGAATATGATACATTAGAATATGCTATAAAGATGCTAGCTTACTCATGAAACTTAGAGTAGATGGGCCTACATATATATACATATATATCTGTAGATACATATGATTTTGCAGAGTATTCTGTCGATCGTATCGATATCAATCTATATATAATATAACCAAGTTCACACCGTTATTGAAGCTGTTGTCTGTCAGCTATCTATACATAATGTTGCCAAACGATAGTTCCGATTGTTTATATAATCAAAAACGTGATATTGAGAACCATTTTATTGAACCCTGCACACTCATATAAACATGCATGACAATAGCTTGAACAACCTAAATTCATATATCTATATATATTTATTTGAATATGAAATAATAGACCATTCTTTTTATGCCAACATACTCTTTGTATTATGCTGCATGACAATAGTTTTAAGAGACTAGATGAGCAGATCTATTTCAGATCAAGTATTATAATGTATACTGTATTAGACCATTTACTCAATCTGCGTATGCTGCTGTAAACCAGTATGACGACTCTCAATCTCATCTATGTCTACAATCTATATAGAATCGCATCATATTTGATCACAACATGGTAATGCCCTCCGAAAGTGTATAAGAGATTCTTTTCTGTTTCACATTCTTAGCCAAGAATTTTTGGCAATTAGTTGGTCAGGAGGCGCACAGAGAAACAGTCAACAGAAAGCAAAAAAAAAAAGAAATACAAATAAAAATAATGTTGTAGATCAAGTTTACGTATTTAATGCCCGGCGGGCATTTCTGTCTGTTTTCTGAATTGTTGTTTGCCTGTTTTCTTTCGAGTGTTTTTTTAATTCCTAAATTTAATTTAATTTGCATGTTTGAAAATCATTAATTTGCCAGCTATTAAAAATTGCTGCCAGCGAAATTTTACGCTGTTTCTTATTTGTTGTTGCTGTTATTTTTTTTTTGTTTTTTTTTTTTTTTTTTTTTTTTGTTAACAACAAATTAGCCGCCATGTGCGCAACTGATTTGCATTTTGATTTTGCTTTTCCAAGCGTTTTTTTTTTATCGCATGTTTTTTTTTCAAATCCCGGCCCGCTTTGGTTTTTGTTTGGTTTTTAGTGCAGCTAACAGCTCATAAAAATTACACTACACGAAATTGGTGAAATTTGAACGTAACGCCACAGTGCATTTAACTTTCGTTTCAATAGTTTTCCCTCGCTGAGCACAAGAAAGTTGTGCCAAGGGATAAAGCGAGCTCAAACAGCTGAGACAGAACCAGAAAGAAGTGCCAAAAGTATTAAGTGGATTAGTATAAGATTATTTGTTAGATAGCAAAAAGGTAAAAATAAGTGAAAATGTCCCAAACGAATTTATTGCTTTAGTATTATCTTAGGCAAAGACTGAGCCTATAGCTGTCGATGTAATTTTGAAAAGTTAGAGAACTGCCTATAATAATGGGAACAATAGACAAATCTAGGGTAGATTTGTTTTTAGTTTGCTACCTAGAGACATGTCGTGCCCATTTCTGGTTCATTATGATAAACTATGGGTCTATTTATTCAACTATGCTATATTTATTTTGCAACCTTTTGAGTTTTGAAACTAAGAACTTCTTAAAGCAATTTTAGGCATGACTCTATACCAAATATATAAAGGAATAGAGCTTGGGAGATTTCAAGATGATCAAGCATCAGCAATTTTCCTTTTCTTTAAGATGAGTACATTTCGAATCTTTATCATAATATATAAAAATTGTGTGAAGATTTTTGAAACAGCTGTTGCTGCTTGCCTATGGAAGTCCAGTGGCATTGAGCAGATTACAGCAATTCGTTATGAAGCTCTTCCTCCATGGCTACATAGATAACATGCTCAGTTGGCATTGACTATATTTCAAATATATATTAAATAATTGAGAGATCAACTTCTGCTGCTTGCTTATAGAAGCATTAGATATTCAACAGGTCACCTACAACTTTGCATAAGGTCTTTCTAGCAGTTTTTGCCTTTTATTGCCTCCTCAACAAAGATCCTTTCTAACACATTTCGAGCGTGAAACAATGGCAACATAATGTACATATCTCTTTCTTCATAAGATAAGCAAACTGCAGACATGCGGAAGTCGTGTTATAAGTACACATAACATACATATCTATATCTATATATACATATATGTGCGTCTGGCATCGTAACATTTATTGGTATCGCCGCGCGAACACGCGTCAAACTTAACTCTCTTGGCTAATCAATCATGCGGCAAACATTCACAAGTCTTGCGGCTTGAATGAAAGTAATTTGAATAGCGTTTGTCGGCGTGGGTTTTGCGCTGGTCGTTGTCGTACTGTGCTTACGGTCTTTGATATTTACCTGTGTCTCTGCCAGGTAGTAACAAACGCATTCACACTTTGCCAAACGTTCGTCAATCGCTCAATCGGTTTTGTCAATAGCTGCGTCCCGATCGATTCGAACCGCTCGCACTGCACGTGTCAAGTGTAAAAAATGATTTGAGTTTGCTGTTTAAGTGAAAGATCGACTTTTCTCTCTATTGTATTTTGATGTAGTCAGTACCTTTACCTTTAGCACACTTGAGTTTTATGGCTTTTCCCAGACAACGACGAGTGCATTTCGAGCAAACTCAGCAGTCAGTCTCTGGCTCTCTCTCTCTCTCTCGCTCTCTCGGGGCAATAAACCGTTATGCAAGATGATGGAAGGTCTAGAGAAAAGTTTTTTTTTTTTGCCTCTCTCTCGTTTCAGCTTTGTCACTCGACATGTTTTGTTTTTCTCTGTTTTCTTATAGTTTTCTTTTCATTGCGCCCCAGTAAATCAGGTCACAACTGTCAGACCCCACTGACAATTTGTTAGCGCATTTCCATGCAGTCCGCCCCCAAACCAGAGAATAAAGATCGATGAACGTCTTGAAAAGCTGACAATTTAATTGCCATCAATGCTTGACCCATTTTCTGTAGCATTTACCGTTCATTGCATCATTTCCAGAACATTTCAGTTCGTTTATTTTTCAGTATTTTTTTGTTGTTTAATTTGGATTTTTTTATATATATATATATTTTTTTTTTTTGGTTTTTTGGTCTTATGAGTCTCCCGCATGCGCGAGTTTTTTTGTTTGGATTTTCTTTTGTTCAGTTGTTTTTTTTTGGAATCATTAGGGTCTCAGATCGTTGACTTTGATTAGAGCTGTGCTTGCCTCATTTACATTTTGGTGGCGTGTCGCACTGTGACTAGGATTTCATTCAGTGAATATAAGCAATATCAATGGCCACTAATTAATGCCAACACATCAAAGTGTCAAACCTTGAAATTTGACTAGCTATAGCCAAGTACCTGCCCTCTAGTTCCAAGTAAACAGACAAATACACACACACACACACACAGAGCCACATCTCAGGTAGTTCAGGTCGCGCACTTTAGACTGTTATCATCTTGGTTGGTTTTTTTTGGGTCCTTTTGTTCCGATATTTATGCAATGCCCGCTTGCGGTGTCTTTGTTGTTAGCCCCTCGCTCCCAGCACTCAAATATTTTTGCGTTTTTTTCTCTCCCTCTCGCTCTTTCGCGTGATTTATTTCAAATGGACCGAAACAAAGACAGAGATTACGAACGACCTTTAACCAAATGAAAACTTCAATGTTGCAATGGAAATTTTTATGGGAGACGCCACCCAAGGCGAACGATATTGGCCAGAAAATTGTAGCAAGCAAGCCCAGCTACCATCCCGTGGAGCGGCTTAGACGAAGCTGTCAAGCATTGGCACGTCCCGCATAGTGCATGGTGCATGCTGCACGCTGCATGGTGACAATAAGCCGTGTCCTGGCCTTTCACTTTTCAATTTTTTATCAGCTCAGCTGGATACAAGCAGGCCGTGCCCCGGTTAGCAGCTTGTGTAGGTGGTCGAAGATTACAGTCAAAAAAAAAAAAAATGAGAAAATACCTGTATACATTTCGAAACCTGTGCGCACCCAAGAAGAGATTGCAACCTGCATACGTTTACCTGTGCTCTGGCTACATTTACCACCAATCCCAGGGCAAAGCTAATCTTGAACAAATGTTTGGACTTAGATCTCACTTCAGTTCAGTAAGCTGTTTGGGGCGTGGCTCAGTGCACTGTTTATTTTAGCAAATCCAGCAGATTTGTGGCATTAACGAGACTTTAATATTTCAAACAGGCAACACCAAAAACTCAAATCCCAAAAATTTGATTAGACCATGAAGCATTTTGTCGTCGCCGGCGGCGGCAGTGGTGGCGGCGCAGCAAGCAACATCAACATTGGCATCGCCAATGGGTAAGACGGATTCGAGCCTAAAAAGGCAGGCAACCCATTCGTCTTGGCCAATTAAGACAATTTGTTTAGACTCGGTCTTGGCTTGCATGGCTTCGCATGGCTTGGGTTGGCTTGGCTTGGCTTGGCTTGGCTTGGCTTGGCCTGGCTAGTTGGGTCGCCCGGCCTGTCAGTCAGCACAATTCGAACGTTTCGAATTTCTAATAAATCTAGCAGTCGCGCTATTGAATCTGTTGCCTAGATTATTGTGGCATAAATATTGTCTAAACACATATATGGTCAATACCAGTTAGACAAATGATTAGATGGCCCCCTCTCAACAAAATTGAACGTTCTATGGTCATATTGTGATTTAAAAATCCGATAATTGAGTGGCCCCGAAGTGTATAAATGTTTGAGCACAACACAGGCCAACAACATGTCCGAGTGTGTGTGTGTGTTTGTGTGTGTCTTTGGTTATAATAAATGATCTTTGCGCTGAGATAGGCCTGGAAAAAAGTTTTTGCATAATTTTCGCTTTAAAAATGTAACAAATGAAAATTTATTGTAAGTCGAAGACTGAAGTTGATTGTTCGATAGTTTTTGCATATTTAGGCATCAACAATATTAATTGCAGCTAGCCAATTAAGCAATTAATTAACTAAACTCTTTTTGACAACAATTCTGAGAAGAAAGTTTGGGACATATATTGATTAAAGGTTTCTCAGCAAGATATTTATGGGTGATGACCTGATCAATATTAAGAAATAAGCATATATGTATATATCTTCTTTAAATTCTTTTAGAACTGTTAAATTTTTTTATATATTTTTTTTATGAAAGTAAACTAATTTATATGATAAATTTGTTCTACTTGATATTATTATGTATTATAGTTAATTAATATTTTTGATATTAATTTGTTTTATTTTTATACTTATTTGTGATGCGAACTCATTATTAAATTTATTTATGATTAATAGTTATTATTATTACATTATTTTTTAATAATTAAAATCAATCTATCTTATAAAAAAAAAATTAATTTTTTAATTTTTAAAGAGCTGCAATAAATATTTTTTTTATTATTATTAACACAATTATTATTAATTACATTAATTAATTATTGTGTATTTTTATTTTATATTATTAATTTTATAAATTATTAATTAATTTTTTATTATTAAATAAAAGTTAGAAATTAAAAATAATATTTAGTAAGATTGATTATTTCTTTGACAGAGGTTAATTTATTAAAATCCATAACTCAGCATACAAAAATAAGAACTAACCTTTATCTCTTTAGTTGAATTAGCTTAAAACTTCTACTATGAAAGGTGTGCATTAAAACTTCTATATAATAAATTGATCAAGATTTCAAATGTGACTTTGATGACTTTTCGATTTGTTTTTTTTTTTTTTCAGATATATCATTTCTCAAACACTTTCGTTGTCCATCATTAGAATCATTATTATTCCACTTTTATCTAGCTTAATGATTTTTATATTTAAATCAAATTTCTGAAATCGAAACGCATTTTCTCTGCCTATCCGTTTCAGTTACAAATAAATTTCTAACTATTTAAATATGATTAACTGCATGATTTTTCAAAACCAAAAATTATTCAGCCAACTTTCTCACACACGGCATTTGAATAAAAAAAAAGAGTAGAAAAAAACCAAACTGAAAAAAAAGAAAACCTAATCAAATGTTTACTTATGATACTTTTAATTTGAAAATGTGCTTTTTGATTTACTTTTTTCGTTAAATTTCTTTTGCATTGCATTATCGTCATTATCGCGAGGTACAATGATCATTGCATTCAGTTTAATTGGCTTCAAACACGCACTGAAAAAGGAAAAGCAACTCCGCTGCGCTCTCCAATGACTGCGCATGCGCAACGTCGCAGTCACAATCGCAGTCGCTGTTGCAGTCGCTGTCGCTGTCGCTGTCGCTGTCGACGTCAGCGTCAGCGACGCGTCGTTAGCTTTGCCTTTGGTTGCGCATTTTCTTGGCGCTTTTTAATTGCCTCTCTTTACAGTTCATAAATTTATTGCCATAGCCGTAACGAATTGCCAAAAAGTACTCACAAAAAATAGCTAAAATATGGCCAAAAAAAAAAGTGTGCAACAAGAACAAAGTCAGTTACTTAACCTGTGCATAGGTAATACCTGGTGAACTTCATATATATATATATATAAATATATATAAAAATAAAATCCAAGCGCAGGGATTGCAACACTTTTTGAGCTCTTTACAAATCAAAATTTCATAAATTGCTGTCCATAAATGTTTACAACAAGAACCTTCGCTGTTAAGTCATATAATTAACCCGAAACACCAATTTCAAGGTTAGATTTACAATGGAGCCTAAGCTCCGATAGGCCCACTGCCGACTACTGTCGACCGACTACATCTATCAAATAAACGCACAATAAACAATAATTTTTTCTCTAGTTTTTTTTTTTTTTGGACAGATAGCCAAGAAATTCCCAGTGCAAACAAAGCGCAGACGATGAAACAATTTTCAGCTTGTTTGTTCAAAAATTAATAAATCAATGAGCTATTGTTATAAATTAATGACTGTGTGCGTGTGTGTGTATGGGTGTGTGTGTGTGGCGACAAACAGCCAAAGCCGAAAACCTTTAATTGATAAGAAAAAATTTGGACTTTTAATTGTAATAAATTCAATGAAAAATTCAGATTTCATGTTGACGCGTATGAAAATCAAAAAAAAATTATATTGAACTATTAAACAACAACAAGAACAACAACAGCAGTAACATTTGAGTAACATTAATAACAGGGTATCATAAATAGTTGTTTGTGATCAATGCCGCGCAGCAATTGACTGTAATCAAAAAATCAATTTTTTTCTTGTGTAAGGTTAGTTAGCACAATATGCTATATCTAATCTATAATCTATATCCGTACATATATATCAAAGCTATTTAGCCCTTATCAATTGTATTACTTTAGTTTCTGACTGACTTAGCTCACGTACGTTGCACAATTGCGCTAAAGCTGGAACAGTGCTAAAAGCAGTTTAAGTGGAAAGCGCATGTTTTATAGAGCTTCTTTTAGAAAGCTCACTTATACAAGTGCATTTGCCCTTAAGTGCGCGTGAGAACTTGGACTTGAGCTAGATAACAATGCGTATCGATTAGTAAATACAAATAGACAGATATCGTTTTAGACAGTAGCTGACCAATCTATAAATACCTTAAGCAATTTTTCTTTTCTGATTATTTTCCTTTAGATACAACTATTTTTGGTAATATCTATAATATAGTTATTGGCTTTTTATATATATTCAAATTTGAAAGTACTTCATTTGCAGACAATGGGAATTTTAATAAAACTCTAGAACTAACTTTATACTATGCCTTAACTTAACTTTCAGCTAAGATATGTGTCTGTTATGCACTAAGCCCATTAAAAATGGGAATTCAAGGCATAATTATTATGGGAAATTATATGTAATAGGCAGAAGAAGACGTGGCAGACCTCATATAGTAGGGTTCACTATATTTCCTAGTCAGGCATTTCCAAGTGCAGCACTCTTATTTGTTTCTAACCTTACTCTACTCATTTAGACAGTAAAGAATTTTGGCTGCTTACAATCCCTTAAACAATAAATATGCCTTTCCCTTATAAGTTTTTCTTTGATTTATATATAAATTATATATAAATTGTTAAAATGTTGAAAACTTAATTCACTTCAAAGTCCAAATGCTTCTCTATGCGCACATGATATTCTAGCTATTGACAAGCTCGTAAATATTTAACGATAGCCACAGTCAAGTAAACCTTTCAAATGAAGACATTGCCTATAAATTATAAAACCCGTGAAATGTCTTTAAGTTTAGTTTCACGTAAAAGTCAGGCGATGTCTTATGACAATTTAATGATTGCAACACGTTGAACGATTGACACATTATAGGCGGCTAATTGACTTAGTTATTACAGCAGACAGACAACATTTTGCGTGTGTGTAACAAACAATGGAATTTCAATTGCCAGATAGTTATACAAAACATGTTAATTGAATTAGTTTGGCATCTCGACAAGTTAGCTAATCATACGCTTTTTTTTCTCTCATTTGTCTTTGCAGCGCTTTTTATGGCACAGTCATGAAGTTGTCGTTGCCTTGCGCCTGATTATCAGCCAACAAGCCAGCAGCAGTCCCTTGAAGCCTTAAACCAACAACATGTTCAGTCTGTTAAGCAGCTCCCAAATCTATGGCCTGCCCCAAACAACAACAACAACAACAACAGCAACTACAACGACGACGACAACGGATCAAACAACATCCCCGGATGACAGCAGCGGCCAAAAGAAGAGCAACAGTCTGCCCCATAAGAATCACAAGCCTCAACAAACAGCAGCCGCTCATCGGCGATCGACCAGCAGCCTCAGCGATACGGGCGGCAAATTCTTTGCCAATCTAAGCTCCAAGTCTCCCAGCCAATTCATAGAGAAGTTTATCAGAAGTGAATTGCTCAACGGTTACGACACGCTCAAGTGTCAGGCCGGCGGTGGCAAGAGTCCAGCTGATAAGGACAAATCATCGGCAGAGAACAGTCCGCTCTATAGCAATCTGCAAACGGATTGGGGCAGCTTCAATTGCCTGCAGGGCAGCTATCGCAGTCACGGCGACGGCGAGTTCTATGAGGCTGTACAGATCAAGACACCCAGTCCCACCAACAATAGCAACAACAGCAGCGAAGTGAATATGCGTTCGAAGGCGCCAACGGGCGCGGCCACGCTGCAGCATTATCAGAAGCTGCCAGAGCCCAGTTTAGAGTCGCATTACAATACCCAGGCAGCTGGACATACGCCTGCCTATAAGAAACTCGGATTCGGTTCAAGACTGCAGAAGCAGAGTGCAGAGCATGTAAGTATTTGAGTAGATATAATGTGTAATGAATATGGTATAAAAAGTAGAGAACATTATGGTATGGCAAGATAGATTGAACAAAATTTATACAAATAATAAAAAAGAAAAGTAAAGTATTTCGTGAAAATTACAAAAAAAAAGACGATAAAATTCAGCGTAGTATTTGAAATAATATGGAAAATTTATAGAATAAAACATTTCGTGAAAATAAAGAAAAAGTTGGTACATAATTCCAAAGAGAAAACTAAATTTGACCTCTAATAAAATAAATAAATGGCAAATATATCAAATAATTTTGATACAAATAATATATTAACTATATACAATATTTAAAATAAACTCTTATAGTAGACTGCAAGAGTTTGGGTATTCTCTAAAAATCAAATACCAGTTTTTATCCAACAACTGAAGATTCTGCAGGAAACCTTGTTAATGTACCTAAAAAGTCTTATAAGATGATATTATGTATCTCTGTTAGAATAATTATAATTATATATGACTCTTCAGGCAGATTAGAAGCTAACATAATCAAAATAATATATCCTTAAACAATATAGAATGATTTTAAGTATTATATGAAGCGCATAAAGCATGGGTCTGAATGAGTTTAGTATATCCAAAAAGTCATATAATAATATTACATTATATTATAACAGAGATAACAAGCTGACAGAGAACAAAGAAGATTTCTAAACGAATTTTGTGATTATATGGATGGAGAAGAAAACTCATTAAATAAAAGAGTTTTTTACCAAAACAAAATTGCATAAAGATTTATACTTTTATATCTTTCCACAAAAAAAATCTAAAAATAATAATAAAATACCAAAAAAAAATAAAATTCATTAAAAAAAAAAAGTAAAGCAAGAAAATGTGCATTAGGCAACTAAAATGCTTAAAAAGCAATTATATATTCAAATTACATTTCTCTTTTAGCTAGTTTGTCTCACAATATACCAGACAGTTTTATCAAGTAGACAGATAAAGATCTAAACTTTTAGCGCGTGATAATTGTAATCTTTCACTTTCTTTTCACTTTGATTACGGCACATAGAATGCACTGCATTATATACATATGTAGTTTAAATAAGTTTTTATCTAAGGCAAAGATCGACTTAGTCAGACTTAGTCTGCAGCTGATGGAGACAATCTGCACTTGAGATCCGAGGGCGGGGCTGTTTATGGGGCGCGTGCGTGCATTACTGCCAAAATGGCTGGTTATGTGAAGAGCACGCGGTTAGGGCTTTACTTATCATTCAAAGAGCTTAACTTCGGTTAGATAGATGACTGTGCTCGATTGCTTTCTTGGCTTTCTAATTGCCGCGATAAGCCATTGGCTAATGAGCTGGCCACCGCCAATTCACCTTGGCATTAATTGTTTTTGCTTTTGATTTGTGTATTTTTTTTTTTTTGTTTTGTGTTGAAATCATGCGAGCTGCATTGCTTGTCGCATTATTCGCATAGCACATGCCTCAATATGTATCTGTATCTGGGCGAACGTGTCATCTTCAGAGTTCTGCAGCAGCTGCAATTATGCCCATAGTTGGTCAATATAGCACGCAGATGCCAACTGACTCGACCAATGGCCTTCGATGAGGGCGGCTGACACTCGAATTTGGATCGAGTGGCGAATATTACATGACAGAGAACATAAGCACGAAACAACAACAAAGTCATAAATCTAACAAGGTTTTTACTGCATATCAAAATACACTTTTTTCCATTTTGATTTTTTGGCCAAAAATAACATTTGATAAGATAGATCAGTGACTAAAGTTTTTTTATTTGGTGTGTTAACCATTAAATACCCTTTAAAAGCCATGCATTAAATGATTGAATGGGAACACTTGTCGCTGTTGCAATATAAAATTTGATAGATTATTAAATTGGAACAAGTTTTATTATTGTATGAAATTCATGAATGAAGAATGAATTTTTCATTCACTTTTTCATATAGAGCTTTGTTCGCGAAAATAGTAGTGCCTCTGAACACTAAACAATAAAATTTAGTGATAGCTACAACAATATTTTGAAAACAATTTTAAGCGAATATGAAGATTAGCATAATTGTTATTAATTTAAGTATATATTTTTGTACAAACTTAAGACCATGAAATATTTATAAAATTTAGTTGTTCATAAAAATAGTAGTGGAGACTGAAAAAGATATAAATACTATTCAGTATATCATATATATACATATATATATATGCAACTTTATGAAGCATATTTCTTTAAAAATCTCACATTCACTTGTATAGCATACTTTTCAGCACGCAGGGTAAAAGCTGTTTGCATATTCCAAAATTCACTTTCACAAACAAATCGACATAAATTTTTAGAGCATGCTTCTTGGCGCATTATATTAACAAACATGTCAAATTAAGTAAAATAATAGGAAAATGTATTATTTTGTATATAGAATTCAACTTCAAAGTGCCTAAATAAAGACTCGAATTGCTCTAGCCATATCATCCATGTCGGATTGAATGTGAGAACGCATACTCCCTTGGATCGAAGCACTTTCAGTAGATAACTTCAGTTAGCGACCACCAGAGCAGCTGGTGTGCGTCATTAGAATAAGACCCAGGTGAGATAAGGTGTCGCGCAACTTTACTATCAATCAGCGGTAGCTAGCCGGCACGCTGACATCGTGCCCATAGTCAGTTGTCAGTTGTCATTTGGGCGCTGTTCAAACCGAGTGTCGACTGAACCACAACGATGGTGGGCAAATGGGGTTTCGGAGGTCATTTCAATGTGCTGGGAAACCATAAGGTTTGCTTTCGGCTAGCAACAAAAATGGACAGAAGCTTTAACTAATTTGATTCTATGTTTTTTTTTATATCTTTGCAGAACTCAGACAACTCGCAATCCTCGAGAAACACACACGGCGGCGGCAGCAGCAGTAGCAGCAGCGATGTGCAACGCAGCTCCTCTGGCTCCAGTTCGTCGGGTGCGCCAACGGCAGCAACGGCAGCCAATTCACCTGAGCGTCTACAGCGTCGCCGACTATTGCAAATGATCTCCAACTATGATCAGCAGAACAAGCAGCTGCATCGTGAACTGGCCAAGGAGAAGCGGCGTCGCACTGAGGAACTGGCCTGCGTCGTCAAGTCCCTGATCTGCTTCGAGTCGAAGCTAAAGAACGACATGAAGACAGTCAATATGCGTCTATTGGATCGAGATGCCGAGATCTGTCGCCTATTGCGACAGAATCGTGCGCTGCGCAAGCGTCTGGTCGATCATCAGCGCGATGAGGGCATGGTCGCAGACCAGGAGACAAATGCTGATGAGGAGGCGCATGTGGAGGAATGCCTGGTGCTCGAAGCTTTGCAATGCAACAATTGCCGCAAGCAATTCTATGACATTGAGCTGAGAGCCAGCGGCACACAGACCTGTGGCAAGGAACTGGGCGTCAGCGCCAAAGGTAAGTGAATGAAACTAAACCTTTATATGAGATGGCAAAGTGCACAAAAAGGAGAGACTATCAAATATAATAAAAAAGGAAATGTAGAGTATAAAGAAAAAGTATTCTGAAACTTAAGCTATTAAAAACAATGAACAAAGAATTATTTTCAGATAGTTCTTGTGGCTTTGTCTGGCTGACTTTAAATATATAAAATAATACTTTTTTTGGTATTCTATTATTTTATGCCTAGTAAAATATTTATCAAAATATTACTACAGTTGTCGCTTCACAAAAGTGTAATCGGTCAATTACATTTCACAATTTTATTAGCTTACTTTTTTGCGCAATATAAATTGTTCCTATCTGCACATATAATACCTAAAGTAGCCATAAATGTCAATCAAAATTAATATGATAAAGCAAAAAAAAACCTATATAGTCTGCAAATTGGTAAATAATATTTATATTTTTACCAGGAAAAAAAACAAAGATAAAACATTATTTTATGTTATTTAAAAATAAACGCAATTAATTTCTTTGTATGCTCCAACTATTTTAAAATAGTTTAAAATAATATTTTAGCAAGCTTTTATTCAGTTCTCATCTCTATCTTTTTTGTGATACAAATCTGCACCCATCTAATATGTTAACCAAAAGTTTTGATTATTAATTTTCTGAAAGTCTATTGTATTACAATGTACCTTATAATCTAATAATCCCGCTTTTGAGTTTCTAACTAATCTATCTACAAGAACAACAAACACAAGCTGTAAGCACTGACTCATATGACTTGCTATAAAAGTTAGATATCAGCTTAATCTTTAACATATATGTACTGCAACATATATATATATGATATTTATTTAATGATTATCTCTGCATTATTAAGATGCAACCCAAAAATATCCAACATTCATTAAGGGCATTTGACTCTGAAAATGGCTAATATAATTATTATTTATAAAATATTGTCAAAATGTGAACAAAGCTTAATTATAGAAGCACTACATAAAATGCTAAAAAAATCCATAAGCAGTTGATAATATTTATATAAATATGAATCATAGCTCAAATTGAATATTCTGCTATCGCTTATAACAATTGAAAGACTTGCAGCTGTGTTCATGAAAATAGTAGTGCGACTGTTGCACAACACAATTTAGTGAAAAACCTTTTATTTTGAAAATAATATAAAACAAATATAGAGAATAACATTTTTTTTTTTTTGTTAATTTAGATGTTTTTATGTTACAAGCTTAGGAACATATGCACTTCAGGGTTTTGAAAAAGAAAAAAGAAAAAAAAAATAGTTGTTCATGAAAATAGTAGTGGCTACTACAAATAGAAAAAATAATTTTTTAACATTATGCTTTACATATCTTTTGTGATCCAATACTTTGGCCAATCCATTCATTTTTATTACGGTTTGACATGTGAGGTTTCCTGGCTCAGTTTCACAGGAATTCGATGCTAGGTCAGTCAGTAGCTCAATCACGGTGAGCTACTTGCCACAGCTCTGCTTTCTTTCTTCTCCTCTCTCCTCTCTCTTTCACGCTGTTATATTTAAGCAAACCCTAATATATTAATATATATTATATATATTAATACTAATGTATTAATTCATTTCTCTTTTTATCTCCAGCTGAGCACGGCTCTTCCAGCGATGACACGGTCTCATCGTCGTTTTATGGCGCCAGGCGCAGTGTGCGCTATACAAGCAAGCGTACAGCAGGCACGTTTAGGGATTATATGCGCTCCCGGGCAATGCACATTGATGATGCGGCACTGGAGCAACAGTCGGAGGAGAATACTAGCAGCATTAGTCGCGAGGATTCGCAGACCAGTTACGAGCAGCTGCACAACTATGCCAGAGCCATGGAGCGTATGCATGGTGTGAAGTCAACGCTACAGGATGGCGATTACTCCGAGCACAGCAGCTTGGAACTGGAGCAACAGCAGCAGCAGCAGCAGCGTCGACGCAACAGCTCTGCCTCCAGTCGCAGCAGCAAGACTGCCTCATCGGTGGCCGCACAGTTGGAGGAGGATGATGGCATCTTTTCGCCGACACAGGACGATGAAGATTTCGATGAACTGGATCCGGAACAGGAACAGCAGCTAATGTCACGTGGCGCCATTAAAATCGTGCAGCGACGCTGTGCCGAATTCTCAGAGGCGTCGCCCAAACAAATCTATGAGACGACCACAGATGATTGGTACGCCAGCGCCTCGGATCAGGAGGAGCTAAGCACAGCGCCAGTGGTGGCTAAGTCATATGGCCATGGCGCTGTCAATCCCGTGCTCGAGTGCGTCAATCAAATATTGCTGCAACAATCAATGGAGGAGACACTACGCGAACCGACCACACCGAAATCAGCGCTAGCACCCAAGACAGCATCCAATTTGCCGCGTCGCAGCTCGCTGAGTGGCCGCAGCGGCACAAATGGACGCAAGCGCGTGCACTTCTCCACGAAGAACAGCATGGTGCATGTGCCACGACACGACGACGAAGAGGAGCAACATAATGGCAACGAATTGATCTCACACTATCATCCGATGGCAGAAGCGGCTGCCGCCGTGCCCGGCGACACACTCAACTACGAGAGCATCTATAGCAATGAGTACGAGCCAATTGGCTCGGAGCGTGCCTCCAATCTCTATGTGGACATGGCAGCTGCGGCGGCTGATGCCAATGTTGCCAGCGCTAAGACGCCGCAGAAATTGCCACCGGCATTGCCGCCGAAGCCGGCGAATTTGCTGAAGTTCAAGAAGTCACTGCAGCAGCTCGAGGAGCATCTGGATGAGGATGAGGGCGATTGTGCGGTATCCACGACAACGACAAGCGAACCGGACTACTGTTCCATAGCCGAGGTGGGCGTCACAAGCGTACAAATTGTGGCCGATGTGCACAATGTACCAGATTCGAGCACGCCCACAGAACCAGAGGCGGAACGGGAACGGGAACGTGAGCGGGAACAGGAACTGAATCACAATAGTTCCGATGATGATGCCTGCTCAGCGGCCGCCTCGCACAAGACTGAGGAAATCGAAGAGATTTTCGCCGACATACCAAAGCTACCCAATGTGGCGGCCATTATAGCGCCCAAGCAGTCCGCTGACTATATGCTAATGGCTCCCAAGACGCTGCGCCTACAGCTGCCGCCCACCAACACACAGACCATGCCCGCCCAGTACAAGCGCAAGCATGTGCCCAACATTCTGGCCGAGATCAACAAGCGCATGAGTTTGCCCAGCTCGCCGACCACGCCCACAACGCCCAAAAGTTTGCCCACAACGCCGATATCGAAATCGCTGCTACAGCTGGCCGATGCCAGCAGCGGCCTGCCACTGCAGGCCGAATTCGATTGGTACAATCTGGATGCAGAGTACGATAGAAGCAACGAGGCGCCAAAGGGTTCGCAGAGCGACGGCATGCTGGAGGAGATTAGTGAGGATAATGAATGCCTGATCACAACAGCCGATGAATACAATCTCGACGAGGAGTTTCAGCTGCAAACCGAACAGGAGGATCACGAACACCAGCAAATGATGCAGCAGAATGAGGACGACGAGGAGAAGCAGGACCAGCCAATAATAAAACCGGAGCCCGCCAAGGTCAAGCAAATGAAAAAGAATTTGGCCAGCTTCGAGAAATTCATTGAGGGTTCAGGACTGAGCACCAAGCCCTTGCCGAGCAAACGAAAGATATACTTTAATGCGCCGTTCGTCTAGATCGCCAGTTCCCTAGATATGCCAATACACATATGCATATATATATTTTATGTGTATGTATGTGTGTGTGTATAGGTATATCAACCAATACTATACTACTATTATGTTTACAACGAATTTAAGTATAATATATTGTGTGCTTAGTTTTTTTTTATGTGTTCCGTCTTTTTGTTTAGTTCTTAAGTTGGCAAAGTATTAAAATGTTTAGTGAATTTTCATATGAATAAAAGCAAAAAATATTAAAATAAAATAAAAATTACTAAAATATGTTCTTAATGAAGTAAAGTTAAGCTGTTATATAGAGAATTCAAATGATTTTTATAAATATTTAATTAGCATTAAAACCAGTCAACGATCTAGTGGAAAGCTACAAGAAGGCCTTTCCATTTTAAATCTAAAAAAGTCTCAGTTCTACAAAAAGCCACAAAAAAACTGATTTATATAAATAAAATATATATTTTATTACAAAAATCATCTCTAATGGTCACCTTCCTCTGCGATTTTCAAAAGACAAAGTAAGACTTACAGGCATTACATTATTTCTAGTAAGCCAGAGCATAGTAAGACTTAGGCAAATAGTTATTCTAAATAGTACTAAACCAAAGTTCTACTTTAAAAACTGAGTTTTTTATTAAAAATTTAGTTAGAATTGCGCTACCATCGCTTTTTTTAAGGTGCCCTAATTAACCAACCACATCAACACATATCTCCATCACACCAATCACTCATCCTACAAGTCGTGTGAATTCGTGTTTCATTAATAGCTTCCTTCCAAAAATACAGTCACCAGAAACACAACGCTCAGAGCTCATAACTAGAAAAACCCAATAACGAATACACCTACAGAGCTTCAAAATTCTCTTGCAGCAATATTACATTGAAGTTAACTGTCTAAATTCTAAACTCACCATATATACCTCACTCTTACTACTACTCAAATCAACTATTTCAAGCTACTTTGATTTTTACTCTCCGTCATAGTTACCCTAAAGAGTGTTTTAAGTTTGTAATCCAAAAACAATGTCACCTAAACCGTGCTTAAAGTTCAATTTGAATGAACACTTTAAGTCTGAACAGGAAAAGATCGTTAAGAATGCCATAAATTTTCTATAAAATTATAAATTTTTCTATAGTTCTTTTAGAAATATAAGAAAAACATATACCTTATCTGTAACTGACTCTTTCGTTCTGTCATTCCTGCCTTCGCTTAAATCTTTCCATTTCCCATTCTTATTTTAAATTTCTCCTTAAAGTATACTTTCTTGTCCGCTCACTCTATGTTCCTCTTGATATCTACAGAGAATTTAGCTTATCAAAACTAGAAACAGATAGCGTGTCTGTAGCTTGTATAAGCTAAAGTCTCTGTGTAGCATATACCCCAGTCAAGCATATTCCCAACCTTCCCTATCATTACTCAGTCAAAGAAAGTCTATGAAAAAAACCAAAGCACACTAGTTTTTTTTTTTTGACAACGTTAACTAGCTGATGTTTTTTATTCATCATTGAGATTATACTGTGCAAAAATACAGGCGGTGCATTTGCTTATGTTGTACATCCAGAGAAAAGGAACACGCACACGACACAAGACACGAGACTTACATAAAAAGCAGTCCACATACAATAATTGTCTTTGCCATCGGAGCAAATAAAGCATAAACTGTGCAATCAAATTAGCTACACAAAAGCTTAAAACAAACTTAAAAATTAATACTTTCACTCTAGCACATGGTGGAATTCAATTTGAATCCAAATGTGAAGTGTGTTTAATACAAGCTGGTCTTCTTCATGATGCGCAGAAACTCCTCCTGATTGACTTCGCCATCGTTGTCCAGATCAGCCTCATCGATCATCTCGCGCAGCTCCTCGTCCGACAGCGTCTCGCCCAGTTCGCGTGCAACGCGTTTTAGATTCTTAAACGAAATCTTGCCCGTCTCATCGTCGTCGAACAAACGAAACGCTTTCAATATCTCCTCCTTGATGTCCTTTTCGGCCATTTTCATGGTCATCAGATGCAAGAAGTCATTGAACGCAATCCGGCCGCTGCCGTCCTTATCGATTTCTGCTATCATTCGTTTGATCTCCTCCTTTTTGGGCTCAAAGCCCAATGCACGTATGGCTACCTTAAGCTCCTTAACCTCTATATAGCCGATGCAGTCTTTGTCGAACACATCGAATGCCTCTTTAATGTCCGATTTTTGTGCTTCGGTTAATTCAAATTTGGGTCCAGACTTCTTGCGCCCTTGCTGCGTATTGCGCTTTGTATTGGGAGCATTTGATCCTGTTGTTGCTGCTGCTGCTGCAGCGGCTGCAGCGGCCGCTGTTGCTGCTGTTCCAGTGGCAACATTCACTCCAGTTACGGTTGCTTCCATGTTTGTTTCTAAAATCTGATAACTTGTATCAATTTGAGAATCAAGTTCTTGTGGCTGCGATGGGCCGTCAAAAAATGTAATTTCATAACACACGCAAATGTCAAATGGAGACGTCACGCGGTAACCGCTCAGCTCACCTTGACTTTGACGGGACGATGTGCAACTGTGAAACGTGTATCCTTGCACTTGTATTTGAGGCCAATTACGACGCCCACTCACTCACTCACTCTCAAAACTATTCGGTGGTTGGTTGCTTGCTTGGGTGGGTGGCAGCTTGGGTTGGTTGCTCTTAGGGTCGCGTTGCTGTTGTTCTTGTTGTTGCTGCTGCTGCTGCTGCTGTTGCTATTATGTTGCTATAAATAACAGCTGCACTTAGCGTTGCGGCTGCTTGTGTTACTCTGTGCTACGCAAATCGTTTGTTTTCACCTGCTTGGCATCTGCCGTCGCTTGTTTTTTGTTTTGTAATGGGACGCCAGTTTTTCCTGCTAAGTTTCCTTCCAACAATTATTTGTTTACCAGCCAAGGGGCACACAACCGCACACAGGTTGCTTAGCAGCTATCGATATGCTGCGGTGCGATAACAATGTGGTGGCTAAACAATAGTCACTACTGCAAAAGGCAGTTGAGCTTTTTTAGTGCGTTTTTGTGAAAGCTGAGCTGTGTGTAACGGCTTTTTGAATTTAACAACAATGAAGCGGGTAGATATTTCAGAGAATTTTTCGTTTTTTTTTTTAATAATGTAAAAATTTCTATTAAATGACTTTTGATGATTATTTTGTTCTTCTGCAATCTATATGATCTGAACGCTTTGTTCTAATTAATTGTCTGACTGCCAGTTGACAAAAAAAAATCACCTTTCTGTCAAATTAGCTATTTGACATTCCTAATCAATTTCTACTGTCTAGAATGCATAAGCATGGATGGAGGACTAAAACAGTCTGACAAATGGACTCAACTCTTCGTCTTGAGCTAGAATCTATTTGCTTCTTCCTCTACGCGCTGCATAAATTTTCATAAAATTATTAGAGCCTAAATAAGTTTAAAATATAAAATGAAAATAAATATAAGAAATATATACAAAAACTGAAAAATTGTTAGATGTACATTGATTTTTTGCCCCTTTATCAAGTACAGTCTACTACTTATTTTATTAAAAGTATTTTCTTTGAAATAGATGTTTCGCCTTCATATTATGATGATTTTATTTATATATATTTATATATTTATATCTGTGTCTATACAAAAAAGTCTTTATGTATAAATATGAATTTTCAGAGAATTTTTCAGAGTTTTAACACATGTTCTTTGCATATAAAAATATGTTAATATATTATATTTATATATAAATATAATAATATACAATAAAAATTTATTAATTAATCAAAATTGGCATCAATTAGTCATCGGCTACCAATTTCAATGGGTTATTAACTGAGTTATTGACGTGAAATTCTTTGCAAGAGCAAATTTAAATATTATTTGAGAAAGCCAAGACGATTTATCATTTTGCTGCCACTTAAAACTTATCAAAGATGCTCGCAGAAGTATGCAAAGCAAAGCAAAGCAAAAGAAAAAAAAGAAGAGGAGAAGAGGAAACAGCAAGCATAATACAAAGAAAAAGTTAATTAATTACACCCATTGATTTTGCATGACAAGTCAGCGGCAAATCTGGACCAGTTTCTGCTGGACATTGACATCTCGTTCCATAGCTTCTTCTCCGGTAGCTGAGCACGACTTTTGCCGTTTGCCGGCGTTTTGTTTTTATTTCCATGTTCGCGCCGCATTACAACAGACACAAAAAGAAAACACGAGGGGAGAGGTGACGCTTTTGTTTTGATTTTTTGTACGCATATTCTTCGTGTTGTTTTTTGGTATATACATATGTATATATATTTATGTATATATATGTATATATATATATATATATATATATTTAAAAATGTCTCAAAGTATTACGATTATGTCAAAGAGTTTGACATGCGGATTATAAATGTCGCTTGGTAAGGGACTAACACAAAAATAGAAGTTCTTAAGCTTGCATAAAAAATATGTAACTAAGGTATAATACTTTTCAAAGATGATTTGCATTGAACTGGCTTTAGATCTATGAGCACATAAATTATACTATTAATAAAAGCTTGTTGTTTTACAAAGATTAGAGCAGATTGTTGTCAGCAATACTTAAAAGATAATAATCAAAAATGTTGTGAGTTTTACAAATAAAAATATTTAAATCATTTTACTATAAGTTTTATTTAGGTTTTTTGAAAATTGACTTACCAAAAGACTTTACATTTCCGTTTAGACGCTCCCTGTACGATGCAAAGTTCTAAAGCAAAAATAAAAAAGAATCGAATATAACACAATTAGTATATCACAATTTTTGATATATAAAAATATTTAAAAGATAAATGAATAAAATATTAATATATACAAATGAAAATATAGTATATTGAAGAAATCTTTATATTCTTATTTCGTAGAAATTAGTTATAAAATTAGTTAAGTTTTGATGCATGAAAAACTATAAAAAAATTATATTTATAAATAAAAATTAATTTTTGTATTGCGTAATTTAAATATAATTGATAAACTTATTTGTATATTTGTAAATTTAATTATATAAATATAAAACATATATGTATATAATCAAACTTAAATTCCTAAAAAATACATTTGCTTATTATTATTTAATGTTATTGGATTATTATTTTATTATTATTATTTATTATTATTTTATTATTATTATTATTATTTTAGCCAACTTCAATCTTTTGTATACTCTAAAGTGTTACATTTCCTGCAAATTTTAGGGTATATAAAGTGCAGCACTCTGTGCTCAACTTTCCTTTCTTGTTACTTTAACATTTTAGAACGTTGCTGCCGTCGTTGTCATTCTTTTTTTTTATGTATTTTGTATCTCTTGCAGCACGCTCCGTTTGCGTATAAATAGGAGCCTCTTCAGTGGGATCGGCAACAGTTTCGTTTCGGGCGCGCATGCGCAAAGTTAACCGCGACAAGTGAAAACGCATACTAGAATAAACATATCTATATATATATATATATAGATATACATAAATTTATATATACAGCACACTTTGGATAAGTCCAGTTAAGTAAGTGAATGAGTCAAGTGTAGTGAGAACTTTCTATATATAAACAGTTGTCGTGTGTGTTTGCAACAGTAAATGGACATCAAATTGAATATTAAGTGGAATTTTTCTCTCTCTGTGTGTGTGTGTGTGTGTGTGCGTGTGTGTACGTGAAGTGCATAAGAAATTTCTTACTGTGTGTTTGTGTGTGATACGCGTAGAAGCCCGAATTGTGGACCAAGTTTATGGATTTTTAATAGTGGCACATAAAAGCAACAAGTGTTAAATATATATATATATAACATATATAAACGAAACAAAAGACTTTTGTGCCGCTAAAGACTTAAAACAAAATGTGAAACATGTATATAAACTGATGTATGCATATGGCATATATAGATTATGAAGAGTTAAGTACAAGCTGAAAGTTCCACGCAGGCAACTTTTATTCACAGCTGCCGCCTTTCTCTTGTTGCACAATCTCTTCTACTTTTTTTTTTTAGATTTTTTAGTTTTTTATTTGCCACATCTTAAATATGCGGACAGGATCAGTGATCAGTGGGCCGAGCTTCTTGACGTTCAATGAACTCTCTCGTTCTCTCGCTCTTTTCTCCAGTAAAAAACCTGCCCAGTTCTAAATCGCAAAAGTTGCCCAACATCTTTTACTCACACTGGCGTGGGTTACATTTCTTTTGATTACCATACATAATAACATTCTACCCGTATTACGTCTGTTTTTTTTTAATTTTTTTAATTGATTATCAAAACAAGAACAAGAATGACAAATAACGAAACAAATATCAAAGAAACCGGTCAACATCGTAAAGCTCTTAACCTAATTCTCAAATCGGATTTGCATATTAGGCAAAATGGAAAAAAAAAAAACAAAGTTTGGCACGCATATTTTAATAAGCCATAGGCTAGTAGAAAGAGAAAGAAAGCTTGTTAATAATTCAATAGCTATTTGTAAATATTGAAACGTAAAGCTGCGAAAGGCAAGCACATATGTACATGTATAAGCTTTTACATGCCCGATTCTTGACTCATAGAGCTAAAGTCTCCAAGACATTAAATGCCTTTGTCTGCGACAGTTCAAGGATTTCAATATCGTATACACTGGCTAACAAATTTCTGTTACTGCTTATATACTGTATATAAAATAAAATAGGCACTAAATTGTTGTTAAAAAAACTCCTAGAAAACACCCTATAAAATATTTACAAATTCTCAACTTTTTCATATATTGCTTCTATATATACACCACGCGTCATCAGAAGAGCGTCACCCTTACGTTAATCGTAAATATTGATTATTTTCTATATCATTCGTGTTATAGCGCTACAACTTTTTTTTACTATTATACTCAGTTTTATTCTGCTTCAAATAAAACAAAATTGAGATTTGTATCATTTCAGCAAATATTTTTTTTTAATTTTGAAAAAAAAAAGTTTGCTAAAAATTGATTATCAGCATAGCGCAACTAAGTTCAGTTGTCGATATCTTACTCAATTTGTCACCCACAGTAACCAAAATATTTAATGTAGTCCGTAAAATTGATCTTTTTTAAGAAAAAAAAATGACTATAGGTAAATCTGTAGTTTTACATTTGTAGGAAAAGTCAAAGGTAGTAGCTTAATTTGATCCTAGACTATTTGGTCCTAAAAAACGCAAAAAAAACTGACAGCCAAATATTATATATTTAATTATATATTTAAATTTATATTTAATTATATATTTAATTATATATTTAATATATAATTAATATTTAAATCTATATTTAATTATATATTTAATTATATATTTAAGTATATATTTAAATCTATATTTAATTATATATTTAATTCTATATATTTAATTATATATTTAATTATGCATTTAATCATATATTTAATTATATATTTAATTATATATTTAATTATATATTTAATTATATATTTAATTATAATTTTTTTTAAAAATTACGCATTCTGCTAAAAAAAAAACTTTATTGCCAGTAATAATAGATAGAACAAATAAGGAATCCCCACTAAGTAAAACTAACTTCTGATTCGCAATACTTGTCTTCAATTATCCAATAAAGAACTGGTGTTAAACCGAGTTTATTTAAAGGTTACAAGATTTCTTTTGGAAGCTGAATACGTGTATATGGAGTGTACATGTGTATGTATGTCCGTAAGCTTTATAAAAAACAAATACGTTAAAAATGAGCAAAATTGCATTAAAATAATCATTTAGATCGTATCAAAGGCACAATTCAATTTATAAGTCAGCGGCACATTCAAACACTCGAAATGAATGCAAAAGCAAACAAAATCAATTTATGAAATCAATTTTAAATTTCGATTTGGCAATTAAATGTCGCAGCGTAAACAAGTTCCCTAACTTTAAGTTAATTTATAACAATTTTTTGAAAAATTGTGGGAAAGTAAGCAAGTTTTTGTTTTGTTTTTTTGGCAGCCAAAACAGGAACACTTATACATACATATAATTGATATGTAGTGGGCGTGGGCCTAGGTCATGTTGCGTCTGGCATATAAAACAAATACATATAATATATATTTAATGCCTTTAGACATTTATCACTTACAATCAATAGGCATATATAAATAAGTTCCGGGCACAAACAAAATAAAAGTATACAAAAAAGAAGAATCAAACAATTACTTCCCAATTTGTCATCCAGCCTCAAGCTAACCTAATTAGAATGTACGACGCATTGCCGCACGTAATATGAGAGGACAATGCGCTGACGTGAGAATGCGTGCGGCTGCCTTAATAAATCATGTATATAGCCCAATACATAAGTAATGATATTTTGGCTACAAAAAACCAAGTAACCCTTATGAATCACGCTTCAAAACAGGAGAAATTAGCATAAAGCGTGGTCGCAGTTCTTATTAACATTAGCGGAGTTAATAACACACAAACTTAATTGAAAATTTCTATTAGTTTCTTTGCAGTTGAAGTGAGATCCAAGCGCAGGCAGCATCAGAGCGACATTTCAACATGCGTAGAAGAGCTACGCCAAACAGGCTGCTGGTAAGTTGAAAAAGAATATGAGAACACAGTATGTGTCCAGATAGTAGTAGTCCAGTAGTTGTAGAAGTAGAAGTTAAAGTAATCTAAATAGCGGATTATAAGTAGTCGTAATAGTAGTAGAGTAGTTTAAATAGCAGAGGTATATATTAGTAGAAGAACAGTAGTAGTAGAATAGTAGTAGTAAAAAAGTCGTAATAGAATAGTAGTAGTAGAAGTAGTAGGAGTAGTAGTAGGTAGTAGTTGTAGTAGAAGTAGAAGTTGTAGTAATCTAAATAGCAGAGTAGAAGTAGTCGTAATAGTAGTAGAGTTAGAGTTATAGTCTTCGAAGTAGTAGAGTAGCTTAAATAGCAGAGGTATGGTAGTAATAATAGTAGTGGTCGAAGTAAAGTAGGCTGAGTAGTAGTAGTAGAAGTAGCAAGAGTAGTAGTAGTAGTAGTTATAGTAGTAGTAGTAGTTATAGTAGTAGTAGTAGTTATAGTAGTAGTAGTAGTCATAGTAGACTTGTAGTAGTAGAATATTAGTAGTAGAATAGTGTTAGTAGAATAGTAGTAGTAAAATAGTCGTAATAGAATAGTAGTAGTAGAAGTAGTAGTAGTAGTAGTAGTAGTTATAGTAGTAGTAGTAGTAGTCATACTAGACTTGTAGTAGTAGAATATTAGTAGTAGAATAGTAGTAGTAAGTACTAGCAGTAGTAGTAGTAGTAGTTGTAGTAGAAGTAGAAGTTGTAGTAATCTAAATAGCAGAGTATAAGTAGTCGTAATAGTAGTAGAGTAGTTTAAATAGCAGATGGTATGGTAGTAATAATAGTAGTGGTCGAAGTAAAGTAGGCTGAGTAGTACTAGTAGAAGTAGTAAGAGTAGTAGTAGTAGTAGTTATAGTAGTAGTAGTAGTAGTAGTAATAGTAGAAATGTAGTAGAATAGTAGTAGTAGAATAGTAGTAGTAAAATAGTAGTAGTAGAATAGTAGTAGTAGAATAGTAGTAGTAGTAATATAGTGAATAGTAGTAGTTGAATAGTAGTTAGATCAGTAGTTGTAGAATAGTAGTAGCAGAGTGAAAGTAGCAGGAAAGTAGCTGAAATAGTTGTCGAGGTTAAAAGAGTAGCAAATTAGTGTGTACGTTCAGTGGACACATAAAATGAACTACGAAACTTATTCACTTACTCATTCAGTGATTTATGAACGATACAGATCTGAGTTTTATAAACAAAACTTTATTAGTTATTCAATCTATCTCATATAATTCGTTCCATTGAATTGTTCTTCAGCTCTGTATGAACTAAACCCAGAAATCGTTGATTTGTGGTTCTCTTCAGCTATTCAGCATGCAAAGACTAAATAGTAACCAATATGATCTATTAGAAATGTTTATTTAAAACTAAAGTTTTAATGCAAAAAATTTGTAAAGTATTTAGGAATATTTGCTAGAAAACTCTGTTACTCAATTTGTTTCAGCTTTGACCGACCCGGAAAAACTTTTGAATTACGTAAATACTAATCAAATGAAACCTTTAAGACCTTTAAGACATATTATATTATGAAAAGAATACTGCTTTATTATTAATATTGGCTGATACGCATATTTAGCTATTATATTGGTTACTCCCAGATATATTTAAAATATTCTCCAATAGTTCCTATTTAATACAATTTCTATACAGTTGCTTTGCCTATGGGCAACAGCGGCCACAGGGCACATTCGCATCGAAGCGCCCGAGGTGCACGTGGCGCCCAGCCACAAGCCGGCCTTTGTCCGTGCAGCTGTGGAGAGTATGCCCTTGGAGGATGAGCCTGCTGCACTCAGTCGCTTCAGCATACGACCCACATTTGGTGAAACATTTCTGCCACTCCGCAGCGCTGTGGAGAGTGTGCCCAGCATCAATGAACGGAACGTGGCACAACTACGTGAATCCTCGCCATTGCGTTCCTTCGTACGCGACTCTGTTGAGGCGCAGCCCAGCGATGATGATGATGAAGATGAGGAATCGTTAGAGTATGCGTCGCCCGCCAGCTTTGTGCGCGATGTGCCCGAGCAGTTGCAGGAGGAAAAGCTGACGCATCTGGTGGAACCGGATCCCTGGTCGGTGTCTGATAAATATGCCGCCTTTATAGCACCTAGCTCAAGTGATAATTATCAGCCGCAACCCTATCGCTCCGGCTCACCACATCAGCAGCTGCTCAAGGCTGTCGATCTGGAGCAACTGGAGCATATCGATGAACTGGACAGCTTTACAGAGCAACAGTTCTATGGTGCCCTGGCCCAGGCAGAACTCGCACACGATGGCGCCTACGGCGCCTTACTACAAGCCAAGACCACAACGGAAAAGAAGAACTACAACATGGCGCCCAAAGTCCTCTGTTATATGTCCAACTGGGCCTTCTATCGCAAGGCCGATGGTCACTTTGTGCCCGAGCAGCTGGATCCCAAACTTTGCTCAGCGATTGTCTACTCATTCGCCTCACTCGATCCGGATCATCTGACCATACGTGAATTTGATCCCTGGGTGGATATAGAGAATCAGTACTACAAGCGCGTTGTCGCTCTCGGTGTGCCCGTGCTGATTGCTATGGGCGGTTGGACAGATTCCAGCGGCGACAAATATTCCCGCTTGGCTAGTGATGAGATTAAGCGCAAAGTATTTGCCTCCAGTGCGGCGGGTTTCTTGCAACGTCACGGCTTCAGTGGCATTCACTTGGACTGGAACTATCCCAAGTGCTGGCAGAGCGATTGCTCAAAGGGACCGGCCAGCGATAGACCCAATCTGACTAAGCTACTCCGAGAGCTACGCTCCGAGCTCAAGCGTGTGAATCCCAAGATGCAATTGGGCGTGGCCATCTCCGGCTACAAGGAGATCATCAGCGAGGCATACGAGTTAGCTGCACTCTCCGAAATCGTGGACTATATGACTGTGATGAGCTATGATTACCATGGCGCCTGGGAGGGACAAACGGGACATGTAAGTCCACTCTATGGACGTCCGCAGGACAAATATCCGCAATACAATACGGACTACACCATGCAGCTGTTGGTTAAGATGGGCGCACGCCGTGAGAAACTGATTATGAGCATACCGTTCTATGGGCAGAGCTTTACGCTCGACCAGAGCAGCCAGCGTTTGGTTGGTGAGGGCATCCCGGCCAGTGGCCCTGGTGACGCTGGTGAGCTGACCAAGCAGCCGGGCATGTTGGCTTTCTACGAGATCTGTCAGCGCATACGCAAACAGAAGTGGCAGACCGGACGCGATGCAGATCGTAAATCTGGACCCTATGCCATGCTGCGGGATCAATGGGTGGGCTACGAGGATGCGGCCAGCGTGGAAGCCAAGGCTCGCTATGCGGCCAATAATGATTTTGGTGGCGTTGCCGCTTGGACCATCGATCTGGATGATTTCCAGAATCGCTGCTGCAGTGAAGCCTTCCCACTGCTCAAAGCTGTCAATCGAGCCTTGGGTCGACTGAACACGGAGCCACCGACGCGCAGCAATTGCGAACGTCCACCACAGCCGATTACGCCGGTACCACCACAAATGACGACCATCAGCAGCGATGGTTCGCTTAGTGGCAGTCACAATGATCACACCACCTCCTGGCCCACTTGGGATCAGACAAGCTCAACCACACGCAGACCCACTAGCAGTGTCACAACCACACGCAGACCCAGCACTAGCAGCACCACTACTCGAAGACCCACCACCACCACCACAACTCCCGCCTGGTGGACCAGCACAGCAGCACCTACAACAACGAAACGTCCTGCCAAGCCGAAGCCAAAGCCAACTAAGACAACAGCACGACCTGCCCACACCACAATACCAGTGCCAGCTCTGGTCTATCCAATGATACAGGCCGCCAACTGTGAGGCTGGTGAATTCTATCCCGATAAAAAGAATTGCAATTCGTATTATCATTGCATTATACCGGGTGAACTGCGTCAACAGTTCTGTCCCGGTGGTTTGCACTGGAACAACGAGGTGAAAGGCTGCGATTGGCCCGCCTCTGCGCAGTGCTCGGTGAAGAAACAACAGACGAGCACCACAAGTGGTACACCCGTCACCAGAAGCACCACTCAAAGGCCCAGCAGCAGCACCACCAAGAAGCCAAGAAGAACTACGACATCAGCTAAGCCCAGTCGCAAGCCGACAAAACCAGCTCATAAGCCGTTGCCCGGTAGCAGCACCACACGTAAACCAAATCGCACCACACGACGCCCACGTCCGCCCACCTCGTCCCGTTGCAACGAGGGCGAGTACTACACCCACAGAAATTGTGGCAAATACTACATCTGTGTGAATGGAGCACTTGTGCCAAGTGATTGTGGCAGCGATTTGCACTGGGATGCCCTTCGCAAGATCTGCGATTGGCCAGAGAATGTGCAGTGCGTGACCAGCAAGAAGTATCTGCGCATTGTACAGTCCAAGGCGAGCGAAGAGGATCCCTGCAATGGGGAGGAGCGTGTTCCCTATCCCGGCGATTGTACCAAGTATTTGTTCTGCCTGTGGAATCGTCTGCAAGCTGCTGACTGTCCACCCGGTTTGCATTACAACGAGGCGCTGGGCAACTGCGATTGGCCAGCGGCGGCGCAGTGCAAAGAGGAGGGAGGAGCTGGCTCAGTTGGCTCTAAGCCTAAGCCACCGGCTGCAGCTAAGCCCGTGCCGACAACGCAACGACCTAGCACTACAGCCCGACCCACTTATCCCACGGACAAGCCACAACTCCAGCCCCTGGACGGTCACTACAAGGTCGTTTGCTACTTCACCAATTGGGCCTGGTATCGCAAGGGTCTGGGTCGCTATACGCCCGATGACATCAACACAGATCTCTGCACCCATGTGATTTATGGCTTTGCCGTATTGGACTACTCAGAGCTAACGCTACGCACACACGACTCTTGGGCGGACATCGATAACAATTTCTATACACGCGTCAGTGGCCTGAAGAGCAAGGGCGTCAAAGTCAGTCTGGCGCTGGGCGGCTGGAACGATTCACAGGGCGATAAGTATAGTCGCCTTGTGCGCAATGCAGCGGCTCGTGCGAAATTCATTCGACATGCCCTGGACTTCATTGAGAAATATGGCTTTGAGGGTCTCGATCTGGACTGGGAGTATCCGGTGTGTTGGCAAACGGAGTGCAATAAGGGTTTCGCCGATGAAAAGGAAAGTTTCACGGCCTGGGTCAGGGAACTATCGGAGGCATTTAGGCCACGTGGTCTGCTGCTTTCCACGGCTGTGTCGCCCAGCAAGAAGATCATCGATGCCGGCTATGATGTGGCTGAACTGGCGCGCTACTTTGACTGGATTGCTGTGATGACCTACGATTTCCATGGACAGTGGGACAAAAAGACAGGTCACGTTGCGCCCTTGTATCATCATCCTGATGACGACTACGATTACTTTAATGCGGTAAGTCAAGGCTTTACTGATTATCAAATTCATAAACTGTAGTGAATTGTTTTTCCTTAGAACTTCTCGCTGAATTACTGGATAGAGCAGGGCGCTCCTTCCCGCAAGATTGTCATGGGCATGCCGCTGTATGGTCAATCCTTTACGCTGGAGAATGCCAACAACAATGGACTCAATGCCAAGGCACCAGGACCTGGTCAGGCGGGTGAATTTACCAAAGCAGCCGGTTTCTTGGCGTATTACGAGGTGGGTCTACATAGCTAATAGACTAAAGCAAATTTCTTCAGCAGTTCTAACTAAAATATTCTTACAGATCTGCGAACGCGTCAAGCATCAGGGTTGGGAAGTCGTGCAGGATGAACGTGGTCGCATGGGTCCATACGCTCGCAAGGGCACTCAGTGGGTCTCCTACGATGATCCCGCCATGATACGCAAGAAATCACAGCTGGTGCGTGCTCTCAATCTGGGCGGTGGCATGGTTTGGGCATTGGATCTTGATGATTTTCGTAATCGCTGCGGTGATGGTGTGCATCCATTGCTCAGGGAAATACACGATGTACTAAAGGATCCACCAAATGGCTATGAACCAACGCGTAAGTCCTTAAAGATAATTCACAATAATTCTTTTAATTTGAAGTATTATTCCCATAGCTGGTCTAAGTCCTGCAGAAGCGGAATCTGTGGAAGAGCAGCCCATTTCAGGTGAGGTGGGCACAGCATCTGTGGAAAGTGAAGGCGGACAAACATCACACGAAAAGCCTGCTGAGGAAAGCAGCGAAGCTGAAGCAGTTGAGAGCGAAGGCGGCGAGGACCAGGAAGAAGTGGCAGTCATGCAGCCACCCGATCCTGAATCTGGCTCCAGTTCCGAAGACTCTAGCAACGAGACAGGCAACAATGAATCATCGATCAGTACTGAAGTAGGCAACAACAACGAGCCTGAATCTTCGCAGGAAAACGAAATTGATCCCAATGAGGATATTGAGGAGGGAGATTTTGAAATGGAGACCGGTTATCCAATCGCCGACTCCGACACAGACTATAAGGTGGTCTGTTACTTCACCAACTGGGCGTGGTATCGTCAAGGCGGTGGCAAGTATTTGCCCGAAGATATCGATGCCGATCTCTGCACGCACATTGTCTACGGCTTTGCCGTATTGAATCGCGATAAGTTGACAATACAACCACACGATTCGTGGGCTGATCTGGACAACAAGTTCTATGAGCGCGTGGTGGCGTATCGCAAGAAGGGCGTAAAGGTAACCGTAGCCATTGGCGGCTGGAACGATTCGGCGGGTGATAAATACGCTCGCTTGGTTAGAAGCGCAACGGCACGCGCTAGATTCATACGCCATGTCATGGACTTTATCGAGCAGTACGGCTTTGACGGTCTCGACTTGGACTGGGAGTATCCGGTCTGCTGGCAGGTGGACTGCAAGAAGGGCACCGCCGACGAGAAGGAAGGCTTCACCGATTTGGTGCGTGAATTGGCGCAGGCATTCAAGCCAAAGGGTTTGCTACTCTCCGCCGCTGTCTCGCCGAATAAAAAGGTCGTGGATGCGGGCTACAATGTGCCGGAACTTTCACGTTACTTTGACTGGATTGCGGTGATGGCGTACGATTATCATGGACAGTGGGACAAGCATACGGGTCATGTGGCGCCCATGTACGATCATCCAGAGGGCACAACGACCTTCAATGCCAACTACTCGATCAACTATTGGCTGGAGAGCGGTGCTGAGCGCAAGAAAATTATTATGGGCATGCCCATGTACGGTCAATCCTTCTCGCTAGCCCAGGCCAATGACAATGAGCTAAACGCACCCAGCTACGGAGGCGGTGAGGCGGGCGAGGCAACGCGTGCCCGCGGTTTTCTGGCCTACTACGAAATCTGTTCGTATATACAGCGACGCGGCTGGAATGTGGTGCGCGATGCACGCGGACGCATGGGTCCCTATGCCTACTCGCGCGATCAATGGGTGTCGTTCGATGATGCGCCCATGATACGGCACAAGAGCGAATATGTACGCGCCATGGGCTTGGGTGGTGCCATGATCTGGGCCCTGGACTTGGATGATTTCAAGAATGATTGCGGCTGCGAATCGTATCCGCTGCTAAAGACAATTAATCGCGTGCTGCGCGGCTATCCGGGACCGCAACCCAAGTGTGCGCTGGAGCAGAGCGAAAAGACAATGGGTAAAAGTTTTGTATGAATTTTCGAGATTGATAAACATTTTAGCAAAATATCCAATTTACAGTTGCTGGCGACAAGGGCAGCGCACAGTCGGCCAAGCCCACCATCAACACCGTAACGCCGTCAAACTTAATGGCAACTTCAGCTAGACCAGAGCCAGGTCAGCCCATCGATTGTGCTGGTCGCAATTATGCGGCACACGAGCGCGACTGCAACAAGTATTACATCTGTCAATATGGCGAGTTTATTGAGCAACGGTTAGTGGAAAGTCTCTTATAATATCCATAGAGCTGTAGCCTAACTCCCATTCTCTTTCTCTCTCTCCCTCTCTCTCTCTCTCTCTCTCTTCTAGCTGTCCCGCCGGCCTGCACTGGAACGAGAATTACTGCGACTGGCCAAACAATGCTCAATGTGCAGTTCGTTCGGATCAAACCACTCAGCCGCCAGTGGTGCATCGACCTAAGCCAACCAGCACCACACCGAGCAGCAAGCCCGCCAACACGAAACCCACAAAGAAACCCTTCACGCCGCCCAACAAAAAGCCAATAGCTCGACCCAAGCCCACACCGGCGCCACCACTGGGCAGCAATGAGGAGTACAAGGTCGTCTGCTACTTCACCAATTGGGCGTGGTATCGGCCCGGTCAAGGCAAATATGTTCCCGAAGATATTGATGAGAATCTCTGTACGCACATCGTCTACGGCTTTGCTGTGCTGAACAGCAATAGTCTGACCATAAAAATCCATGATTCCTGGGCAGATATTGATAATCGATTCTATGAGCGCGTTGTGGCCTACAAGCAGAAGGGACTGAGGGTAACTGTTGCCATTGGTGGCTGGAATGATTCGCTGGGCAGCAAGTATGCTCGACTGGTGCTCGATCCTCAGGCGCGTGCTCGTTTCATTGAGAGCATTTTGGTGTTCATTGAGAAATATGGCTTCGAGGGCTTGGATCTGGATTGGGAATATCCGGTGTGCTGGCAGGTAGACTGTGCCAAGGGCTCGCCAGCGGAGAAGCAAGGATTTGCTGCGCTAGTGCGTGAACTATCCGATGCTTTCCGACCGCGTGGACTCCTGCTCTCCGCCGCCGTCTCACCCAGCAAAATGGTCATCGATGCGGGCTACGATGTGCCCAAGTTGGCGCGTTATTTCGATTGGATCGCTGTGATGACCTACGATTTCCATGGCCATTGGGACAAGCAGACGGGTCATGTAGCGCCGCTGTATTATGTGGAGGGCGATACGAATCCCTACTTCAATGCTAACTATAGCATACACTATTGGCTAGATCAGGGCACGCCGCCCAGTAAACTGATTATGGGCATGCCGCTATATGGCCAATCCTTTTCGCTGGCTGATCAAAACTCACGCTCCCTGAATGACAAATCCATTGGACCGGGACAGGCGGGCACCTATACGCGTGCCGGTGGCTTTTTGGCCTACTATGAAATATGTGAGAAGGTCAGCACTGGCGGCTGGACTGTGGTGCGTGACGATGCTGGGCGCATTGGACCCTATGCGTATAGCGGCAATCAATGGGTCTCCTACGATGATGTGGAGGATATACGACGCAAGGCGCAATTTGTGCGCAGTCTGCGCTTGGGCGGCGGCATGGTCTGGGCCTTGGACTTGGATGATTTCCGTGGTCGTTGCGGCTGTGGTAAGCATCCGCTCCTACGTACACTCAATCAAGAGCTGCGCGGCATACCCGGCCAGCGTGCCAACGATTGCACATAGTAATATTGATTATTATTAAGTGTGAATTATATTGATTATGCCAATTACTTAGCTGCTGACTAGGCTCGCAATCTGTTCTTAAGATTTTTGCCAATTAGTTATAAGCACACGATTACACACATCCACACTCAACCATATAAATAAATAAATAATTAACAAACAAAAAAAATTTAGAAATCAAATATTTGCGCCAAACTCACAAAATACTAAAAAGTATTTTTCAACTTGAAGCAGTTGCTCGACGAAATACCAAATTTAAGGTGACCTTTATTTTCAAATTAAACTAACCAGAGTGCTCTTTTATTTAGCTTAAAAAATAAGAGTGACCATTAATTTGCATGCCATAATAATACCAAACTAGGGCATTGCACGTAACGACGGCGCGCTAAAAAGAATTTGATATATAATTAAATTTTAAAAAATAAAAATTAAATAAAATATATTAATAAAAAAATAAAGGTAACAAAATAAATATTTTTTATGCAAAAATATTTATGTAAGTAAATTAAAATTATATTTTCAAGTTTTATTAAAACTTAATTAAAATTGACTTTTTTCTCCTATTCTCCAACTAAACATCTGTCAGACATTCGACCCAACCTAAATTTCCTTATTTAGTTTGATTTTCAGTAAACACATTAAATTTTTTTCACACCCAATATTTTTCGACTTAACATGTAATTATACATTTTTAAAATGCCTAAATTGCAACGTGTATGTGCCCCTAGCGACCATCAAAATCTAGACACACAACGCGAAACATCGTGCGTGGGCGTTTCGAACAGCTGTTTTCGTCTAGAATTTCAAGCGCAAAAAAAGTGTCCACAAAAACTTAGCGGCGAGAGGAGCACGAGCAGCACAGCCTGAGAGCCTGAAGAGAGAGAGAGAGAGAGAGAGAGAGAGAGAGAGAGAGAGCGCGAGAGAGAAAGCTTTTTGATGTGTGCGTATTTTGGCTGAACTTCGACGCCGTCCAAGTTACGGGCTGACGCTCAGTCGAACGGGCAACGAAGTTGCAGACGCAACAAATTTTGTGGTCAGCGGGTCGTGGCTCCGTTTCTGTTTCAGTTTCTGTTTCTGGTGGTGCGTGGCAACGGCAGAGCCCAAAGCGCAGCTTCTGTTATTGTTTATGCACACAGACAGCACGCACACACACACACATACACACACAGGCGCGCGCGCACACACACACATACAAGTTTTTACACGCAAAATCGAACGCAGCAATACAGCGCAGCTATTTTAGTGTGCTCAGTGACGTCACAAATTTGATCGCGACAGCCAAATTGTTTAAGAGTAACAAAAAGAGAGAGACAAAATCAACAACAACAAAGATGAAGCAACTTTACCGCATCAACTTAAGGCATTTAGTGCGTCACATTCAGCATCAACAACAATTGCCCGCCAATAACAATTACCGCAAATTTACCTGCCTGGCGACAAGCAACATTAGCAACAACTGCAGCAACAATAGCAGCAGCAGCAGCGGCAGCAGCAGCAGCAGCAGCAACAGTCTGCAGCAACATTTGCCCATTTCTAAGCGCAACTACTCCAAGTTCAGCACGCACCTGAACAGCGAACGTGCCATGGAGCTGCTCTGCAATCTGGATGCAGATGAACGGCACAATTTACGGGATGCAATGTTTAAGCTGGAGGCGGACAAGGAGAAGAAACAGTACGAAAGTAAGTAACGCTTGTCTATCATCTAAAGAGATCAAAGGCTTAACTCGCCATATAAGTTATAATATATCACTTAAAGTTATTCGGTTTGCTTAGGAAATGAATCAAAGCTCGACTAGGAGTTATCCAATATTAAAAAAGGAAATTTCTAAAAAACTCTAAGCAATTCTAAATTTGCATATTTCACACATTCATTCATTAGGTTTTTCTAATCTGCAACTTAATTTGAAGCTGAAAGATAGAAATTCTAATTTTTATTAAGCTTGTTCTTAACTTTGAACAACTGATAAAATGAGCTAAGCTGCTTCAAGGCGGTTGCTTAACAAATGATTGGAAACTCGACTACGAGTTGCCCTATAGATAAAAAGATATTTGCTATGCCCAATAAATAATCATATATCATATATACAATCATATATATATCATATATACAATATATAATAAAATATAAAAGTATATTATAGTACTCAAACAATTATTTTTTTTAATAAACGAACTTCTTACAATACAATATTGCATTATATCTAATATATATGTATATAGAATATATATTATATTGTTAATAGACGAACTTCCTACAATTCAATGTTGCCTAATATCTAATATATATTATATTGTATATAATAGAAAGTATTTCATTAGAAGTCGGAAAAACAGAGAACTAAAACTTGTTTTCAAACAACTTGAGCTTGTGCTAAAAACAAGTTCACAAATCGAACTGAAAACAATTACTTAAAATTATTTTTATAATCAATTATTAATTGTTTAGTTTTTATAATATTTATAATGCCTGCCACAGGATCTTCATTTGATGATTGAATCCAATTTAAACTCAAAAAGTGGCCTAAATATGCCTTCAAATATATTTGGATATTTTTTACAGGTGTGTTCATAAAAATAGTAGTGCGACTGATTAACAAAATTGTGCTCAAAATACAATTTATATATAAATATATATATAGGTTTATCTTAATACACGTTGCAATTTCAAAATATTAACACAAAATTTTGTTGTTTAAACATTTCGCTCGCACTACTATTTTTATGAACACAGCTGTAAATCATTTTTTTTAATATTCTCAAAACTTTTCAAACTTTTTTTTTTTTGCCTTTTGCCGGTGACAAACATTTGCTCCACTTTATTATAAACCTTTTCACCCCACTTAGATTGGGTAGAAGGCATAAAAACATGCTTAAATTTAACTAAATTTAGATAAGCTCAAAGTCCTGCTGAATGCTTTTGGGTCATATTCGATCGCTGCCTTTAGTAGTTATATTCAATTTAGACCAGTCCACGCTTATCGGCCTCCGACTTAAAGCACATGCTGTACTTCTCGGCTGCCTCGCAGTGATCATCCGGCACAGTGATCGCCGCACAGATATCGCCGATCTCCAGGGCCAACTTGAGCTTGGAAGGATCATTGCCAGTGTACTGCTTGGCCTTCTCGCGACCAGCCTCTGTGTCCAGTTTGCCATTTGCGTCCAGCACATTGAATTTCTTCATGACACAGGCGCGCAGACACTTGCCCTCATAGGTGCTGGCTGCTTCGTGTTTCATAGCACTCTGGACATCCGCATCGCTGGCGCCCACCTCGCCTTTGCAGTGCTCGGCCATCTCCACGAACTTGGCAATGGCTTCCTTTTCGTCAATGGCTCGAATCAAGGCGGCGCCCAGTAGGGCGACAAGGACCACAGAGTAAACGAAACGCTGCATGTTGTTAACTTGGCTTATTTGCAAACTGAACTGTTGTCATTGCTGTCTAAGTGTTAGCCTTTTATAGCCAGCCATTCGCCGTAGGCTGTCAGCTGTGAAATTATATGTTTCAATACGTTTATCAACTTGACAATATATATATATACATATACATATATATATATATAAACTTAATTATCCAAATTTTAATATGCATAATTAAATAGTAAAGGCTTAATTATAACTAGTGAGTGAGCAGCATAGCCGCGGCATGCCCCGCAGCAGCAGCACTCCCACTCCCACGACCACGCCCACTCTCACAGCAAAGCTTCTCTAAGTAACTGATGCCCAATTTGTTCTGTGGCTGCCGCACAGCTTGCCTTTTTGGCGTACGTGACTCCTGGCGCCGACAACACAGCAAATCAACGCACAGATTTGCCAGTTTCCAATGCGCACACCCACTGCTGCCTGCCACGCGTGGCATGGCGTGGCGTGGCGTAGCGTGCGAAATGTGCGGCATCATTTATTCAACTGATCTAAATATATGTAATTTACTTGAATCCAGCCTAATCGATGGCAGCATTAGCATGATTTAAGAGTTTGCTTGTGGTTCCTCTGCTTGGATAAATGGCAATGGCAACTGTTGTGAACTCCTTGTGATTCATGTTGCATGCAGGAATATGCCAACAGTAATAATTTCAAATAAACTTCAGTTTATTAGCTTATCAAGTCCTTTGCAACATTTGATTTCATTCATGTTGATAGCAAAATGAATTGGCAACATTTGAAGCTGTGTTGATATACATTTTCGGCAACATTGGCTTCGCCTTAGCCAAAAAATAATGTTGGCAGCATAAGTTCCTAAGAGCATTTTAGAGCCAACAACACTGAAATGTTTCCCATATATAAACTGAATTTCACAAATGTTGCTGATACAAGCCACAGATCATAGCACGACAACAAAAGTTCGAAACAGACGCTAAGCAACATGTCCAGCTGCAATTGAAGGAGTTTTGTGTGTTGCTAGGAATGTTGCTAGAACAGAGTGAAGGCTTGTGGAACGTTGTCATCGATCATTTGGCTAGCAACAAAAACTTTAGGCAACTTGTCGATGGCAACATATTTAAAGCGCTTTGTTTGTTGCTAGGAATGCTGCGAGCGCAGTGAAGGCGGCTTGTAGAATGTTGTAGTCGATCAGCAACACAAGCTCTAGGCAACATTTCATTGCAGCATATTGTTGCTAAACATACTTCAAGGCTTTGTGAAGATTCTGACTAGCAACAAAGGCCTTCAAGCAGATGTCAAGTGGTATGCATGAGTTTGTTGCTAAGCAAGAGTGACGTTTACATTAAGCTTTAAAGAACAAGAAATTGAAAATGTTACTAGTAAACGTATGCAACATACATATGCTGCTAGGCAACTTTGTTGATATTTATATATATATGTTGATATTGCATAACTGGTGCCAGCAACTAGAGTCTTAATAGAGATGTCAACTTGCATGCACTAATTTGTTGCTAAGCATGTTGCTAACATATTTTAGGCTTTGCTCAAGAACATTTAGCTAGCAACAAAACACGCTAAACATGAGTCCTTGAAACAGACATCTAAGCAAATTGTTTGCTCGCATAGAAAGCACTCACTATAAATCAGTGTGTAAGCTTTTTGCGCTTTACAAGAGCGCATGTATGAGAAGCCAACAAGGTATTTAAATATGCGCATTTAATCATGCATTTGTTTTCATATAGACATACATATATATATATATATATGTTTGTATTTACATTTTGTTGGCATGGAATATATGTATGTATGTATGTGTGTGTCTAGAGGTAACGCATTGCTCTGCTCATTAAAATTTCAATAGCAGCAGCAACAAAAACCACAAAACTTTTTGCGCCGCCTGCAGCTGGTTGAAACTTGCCGAAACTGCTTTACGCACTGCGACGCTACGCCAGCGTCGCTGTCGCCGTCGCCGTCGCCGTTGCTGTCAACGTCGCAGTTGACGCACAGCACAGCAGCAGCAGCTTTTATTTTGACGTATTTTTTACCCTCTCTTGCTCTCTTTCTTGCTAACAGATATTTTTTTTTTTGTTTTTGGGCTCTTTAAAACTTTTTGATTGGCTTTTTTTTGCTGCTCTTGAATGGCAACAAATTGGGTTAGGAAAGCAAAGTAGCAAAAGAAGAAGAGAAGCAAAACTGCATTTACCAACACTTGACCAAAATCTTCTGCCCCATCTCAACTCATCAGCAACGAAATTTCATGAGTTTCCACACGTAACTTTTGCCTCTTCTTTTCTTTGCTTTCTGTTTGATAAGAACGTGTTGAGTGATTTGATAAATATTTGAGCAAAGCAAATGTTACGTGAAACAAGCTCTTAATCATGTTGCTGATACATTGGCCACTTGAGCGCATACAGAAACGGGGTTTACAGTAGTTTGATAAGGGAAATAGAAAAGATTGAAAATAATTTAAAACCCAATTGGATTGACTGCCAAACTTATTTCAAAGAGTTAAAGCTTAATGCAATTTAAACTTTAATAAATTTAAAAATAAATCTCAATTTTTTATTTCTTTCTCTTTTTGTAACTTTTATCATTTTACTTTTCAAATAAACAGATAAAGTCTCAAGTTTTTTGTTATCTCTACACGCTTAGTCTTTTCTTTCTACACAGTTAGCTTTATCAAAAACTTTTGAGTTAGCCAATTGAACTACAAAGTCTTTTGGCCAATTGCAAATTGCTTAAGCCAAACACAATAACATTGCCATAATCTTTAGCCAGCATATTGAAAATCAAATGCAAACGGAAGTTACATTTTGCTTCCGATTGGCTTCAAATACTCCTTTTGTTGCACACAAAACTGCTCAAGAGTGCGCGCAGCAGAGCATTAGCATAATCTACACACATGCATGAAGAGTGCACATTGTGCACACTGTGAGCAGAGCAGTTTATGCATGCATGTATTTGTGAACAATTGACTCACGCCATTCGCTGTGCTGCACTTGCTGAAATATACAGTCAGACTTCAGTGAGCGCGAGAGTAATATAAGCTGCATGCTCTGGAGTAAGTGTGTATTAGTGTGAGTTCAGGCGATTTAGTTGATGAGCGTCGGATCTAAATTTCATGTAAAGCGAAAATGTAAGCAAAGAAGAGGGATTACGCCCATGCATGTATGTATGTATGTGTGTGCACACTCAGCCTGAAAGAACATGAGAAAGCAGACTAGGCGATCGAGTTAGTCAGTGAGCGAAATATGTGTAAAAGGAAAGCAAAAGAGAATGCGTGCATGTATGTATGTGTGCACTCAGCTGCATGTATGTATGTATGTGTGCACTCTCGCCGTCAGATGTAACGCCTTATGTATTGATACTTGAAAGAGCGCAAGAGTGCAAGCAATACGAACGATTTAGTCAGTGAGCGCCTGATCTGAAATATGTGTAAAAGGAAAGCAAAAGAGAATGCTTGCCTTATGCAAGCAGTGAGGTTTGGAAGAACGCGAGAGTGTAAAACTTCTAATCTAAGAAATGTGAAAAACGAAAGCAAAAGAGCATGGGTGCATGTCTGTGTGCACACTCAACTGCATGTATGTATGTATGCGTGCACTCGCGGTTAGCTGTAGCGCCTATTGCAAGCAGTGAGAGAAAATACACGCATGCATGTATGTGTGTATGTGCACACTCAGCCTGGAAGAGCACGAGAGTGCAAGCTAGACGAACGATTTAGTCTGTGAGCGCCTGATCTGAAGTATGTGTAAAACGAAAGCATGAGAGCATACATGTGTGTGCATGTATGCGTCTCCATTGCTGTAATACGTACAATGCGAGCTGCTCAGATTTGATTTTTTTAATGTATTAGTGTGAGCGCTTGCTTCGCCTGCGCGCAAGCCTAGTTGAACGATTTAGTTAGTGGTCGACTCTTGTGCTGATCGGACGCAATTTGCTGCGCGGAGGCGCTGAAAATGAATAAAACGCAAATTTTTAAGAAATACGAACTGCTGCTAGTCAATGTGCAGCAGTTGAGGTAACTAAATAATTATAAGCTTATGTTGTATATTAAATAACAATTATATAAGTACAAAAAACTCACTTATAAATCAGTGAATTTTATAGCAAAACCAAACAAATTTGAACTTTATTCAAATTAATGTCTCCATATATAAGGCAAAATTTCATTCAACTTGACGATTTAGTTGAAGAGCCTCAACAACTGTTGCTTGCTGTTTGCAGGCAATTTTCGACAGCTTCACTTTTATGTTGTTGTTGCCCTGAAAAGCTTTGATACTTCAATAAAGAGGCAAGTTAATCAAATTAGCGGTTGACTGCAGCAGCACTCAAAATACCAGCAGGCATTTTGTTCTGCCTCTTCTTCTTCTTTCTTTTTTGTTAGCTACATCCGCAAAAGTGAATGTGTCCCACAATATTTGTGCTCAACAAAACTTCCAGACCCACAACACACAAACACAGCCAACTCTAAGGCAAGAGGCAATTCGTTTGCTATTAGGGTTGGTCGAAGCAGATTTTCGTACACACACACCTACACCTACACCTACACCTACATGGACGCCCCCAAAAACACGCCCACTTGTCTGCCCCGGGCACATTAAATGATGTTCATTGTGCTGTGCGTGGCAAAGCCGCTGAGCCTTGAGGCGAACAGCTGCTCAAGGAACTACACCGACTCAAACTCTCTCTCTCTCTCTCTCCAATACTCCCTCTCTCGCTCTCGCTCTCCCTCGCACTCTTTCTCTTTCGGTTTTTGCTGCGTACAGAGAGATTCTATTAAGCGTTATTTGACCTCAATTCCGACTTAACTAAGCATTGTATCCGCTTCCTTATGTTGGCGCAGTCAACAAGAACCAGAATTTCAAATTTACATTTGCTTTGGGCCTTCATTTATCACAATTACCCAAGGCCCAGTCGAGGGAATTTCAAAGGGGGGCGTAGGGGCGAGGCATATGTATGCAACCTATTTGATAGCTGCAACATTTATAAGCCCAGGCAACGACTGGAAGTTATATATCGTATATGCAGCTAGCTTGATAGGCGGACAAATGCGCACAGCATATAATAAATTGTACACTATTCAGACAGCAACAACAACAACAACAACAGCTAGTAAAAAATTGTAAAACGAAAAATCAATGGCAACATTTTGCATGAAAAAAAAAACGGATAACTCCTGAATCAACGGGAATTAAAGTTGCTAACTGATTGAATAATAAATGCAGCAACAAAAAAAAATCCATTCAAATTGTCGTTGAAGGCTAACGCAGAATAAGTAAATTAATAAAATTATATATATAATATATATATTTTGTAATATATTTATAATTAATTTAGCTGCATTAAATATTTAAGATTTGCAACTTTAATCCTGAGAATATTTATTAAAATATATATATTTTATATTATTTATATTTATATTTATTTTATGTATTCATATTTATATTTATTTAATTAAAATTATTCAAAATATTTTGGATTTTCAACTAGAATCCTTAGAAATTTGTAATAAAACAAAAAGTTAAAGAAGGCAAAACTGGGTAACAACTTCTTCTGCATAGAATGATATTAGAGAATAAAGTAAATCAATAAAAATAATATTAAATATATATATTTTCATAAGAACAGCTAACAGCTCGACCCGGCTTCGCACGAATATTTAGCGCACTTATTTGGGCATTTCTAAAATTATTAACTTTATCTTTTGCATCGGCGTTAATAAACTAAAATAAAAATAAAAATGTAAAGAAAGTTTTAATAATATTATTTTTTGATACTTTTTTTCTTATTAATATTATATATTTTTTTTGTACTTTTTTTTGTTATTTATTTTTTTTTTTAATTTTGTTTTTATTTTCATTTCTTTTTCATTATATCTTAATATGTGATTTTTTATTATATATAATTATATTATAAATCTAACCTCAACTGTTTGTAAAAATATATTATATATACTTATTTGGGCATTTCTAAAATTATGAACTTTATCTTTTGCATCGGCGTTAATAATCTAAATACATTATGAAAAAAGTATTAATATTATTTTTATGGATTTTTTTGTTACTAATATTTTATAAATTATTCGTGCTGTAAAATTTTTTGCTATTAATTTTTATTTTATTTATTTTTTTTCTATTTCTATTTTTGCTTTTATTTCCATTTCTTTTTCGTTATGACTTAATATGTGATTATTTTATTTTTAATCTAATCTCTCTCTTTTGTAAAAATATCAACGCAAGTCATTAAATTTATTTTGTTGAATTTGATTTTTTTTTTTTTATTTTGTGGCCGCAACAGTAAATTGACTTTCAAAATTAGTAAAATATATGAAAGTTAAAAATTAATAAAACAAAATAATAAAAAGAAAAATAATAAAGAAAATATGTAAAAACTATGGTTACTTATTAGTTAAAATCAATTTTTTTTTTTTTTGAATTTTTTGCACGTTGAGTTTAACATAATCAAAGTTATTATACAGATCCCGAACGTCCCTTTAAATATACTCTTACACATACTCATCAGAGATAATGTAGGACTCAAACGGTAAAATATTTCCTCAAATCGGTCCAGTAGTTTTGGAGCCGAAACAAAAAATCAAAACTTTTTTCTTTATTTAATAGTATAGATATAGCTAATATTATATATTTATTTTTATTTTATTTGTTTATTTTTTTTTTTAATATTATTATTTTTAGTTTATTATTTTTTATATTTATTTAAATTATAATTGTATTCGTTATTATTCTACAAAATGTTTTCTTTTCTCAACTTCAATTCCTAAAAATCTATCCCAGTAATAAACTCTTTCAAGAATAAAAAATATAAAACTTTTTTTTTTATGGACAAAAAAAAATAAATTATTTAATTTTGAAGAGTGTGCATATTCTAAATTATTATAGCTGCAACTTACTTTGCTTCTTTGTTTTTTGAATATTTAAAGACATGAAAAAGCTCGCTAAATGAACCGGAAACGGAAAAGGTATGAAAAAAATATGAAAAATGAGAAAGCAGCTCAAATATGATGGCCTTTTCAAAAGGAAACGTAGCCCGAGTGGATGTCGACTTTTATGACAGCATTTTGAAATATAGTATTCCTCTCCCTCCCTCTCCCTCTCTCTCTCTCTCTCGCACTGGCCCTTTCGCTGGTGGATATTATTCAGCACTAAATGAGTCATTCATGGCAGCGCGCTGCATAAGTATGCAACATAAAACTCTGCCACTGCCGCAATTTGAATCAATTTAGCGAAATTTTCTTTTTTACTTTAGAAAAGCACGTGCCGATGTGTTTGACAGCATCTTGAGTTGCCACCTGAGCATGCCAGCCAGGAGATGAGAGAGAAATGTGAGCAAGTTTGAAGAGCCCAGGCAACAGGCTGCTGCTGCTGCTGCTGCTGCTGCTGTGTGTGTATGTCGTCCTTTAAAAGTCATAAAACAAAGCAACTCGAGGCAAAGCACAACAGACAGACAGACAGACAGACACATACAGAGAGCGTGAGCGTTGTTGAATAAAACAAGGGCAACAATATAAAAAGAGAGCAACAGCAGCAGCAGCAGCAGCACAAAAAGCAAAGCGATAAATTGAATACGCTGCACGTTAAGCTTTTGGGGAAGCTGAAGCAGCAGCAGCAGCAGCTGAAACTCTGGCCCTCAGCCCGGGCAGGTGTACATGACTAAATACGTGTACATCAACACACACATACGCATATACATATATGTAATACACACACACACACACACACACAGCTGGCTTACAAAGTTTTTATGCTCTGTGTTCATGACCTCTTTGATTGTAGCGCATTGAGCAACGCCGCAGCCTTAGTTGAGTTTGTATAAAAAGCAATAATAACAAAGTTTCACTTTGCATAAAAAGAAACAACAGCAAAGCATGTTTTAATTTGGCCAACATTAACAGAGCTTTTCACGGCAACACAAATGTAAATATTTTGTTTAAATTTGTGTGAGGGCTTTAAACGACTCCATAAAAGTATTTTCTGTGCAGAGCATTTGAAATCATTTTAATTAACTATTAAATATATAGACTCTTAAACCAACTTTAATTAAAAATATTTTTATGTTATATTATTTATTAAAATTTGTTGTGGAATTTATACATTTTGTAAAATAATTCTAATGCACTAAGCAAAGTCTGCTTTCTTATATATATATATATTTATTTATTTTTTTTTTATATTTATATTTTTTATTTTATTTTTATGTTTTATATTTATTATTTAAGATTTAATATTTAATATTTCATATTTCATTTTTAATATTTAATATTAAATATTTAACATTTAATACTTAATATTTAATACTTAATATTTTATTTTTTATATTTAATATTTCATATTTTATATTTTATATTAAATATTTAACATTTAGTGCTTAATATTTCATATTTTATATTTTACATTTTACATTTAATATTAAATATTTAACATTAAATACTTAATATTTTATTTTTTATATTTATATTTATTTATATTTTCCCATTTATAACGTATTTCCCTTAAAATGCCAACAAATTGGCAAAGCAAATTTTTGTATTTTATATTTAATTTATTTTTTTAACATTTATAATATAATTCCCTAGAAATCCCTTTTTCCTCAATAAATACGTAACAGCGAGTGCATTAAAAATTCGTTTGCTGGCAAAAACCGCTAATGACAAAACCCATTTGCTGTTGTGCTACTGTAGCACACGTAGCTTGCCTGAGTAGCTGTTGTTAAGTCATTTAAATTCAGCTGCCGTGACTAGCGCAAGACACACACACACATTCACACACACTCACACACACACACACACACACATTCACATGCACACACTCATACACACACACTCACATGTGCATAACAATACAGCCAAACAGTTGCTCGTCCTTGAATACACTTTGGCTAATTTGTGTTGCGTGCCATCGGGCGAACCTCTTGACTTGTTCATTTGTTACGCAACTTGAACTTGGTGAACTTCTTGACAATGCTTTCATTTTTTACTTTTGAAATAGAGCACATGCATATATGTATGTATGTGCGTCTGCATAGTTTTAGCCAATTTAGATGCTAAACAGTCAAAGTAGCAGCAGCAACAGCAGCAGCAACAGCAGCAGCAGCAGCAACAGCAGCAACAACAGCAGCAACAACAGCAGCAGCAGCAGTCAGTGAAGCAGCCAATGAGCGCAAGTAAATGTTATGCAAATTGTCGACACACACACACACACACACACACACACACACACACACACACACACACACACACACACACACAGCTCTATTCAAACACATTCAAATTGAGTCTGAAGTACTATTTGTTCTTCAGTTTGCTTGCCACCAAACAACACACACACACACACACACACACACACACACACACACACACACACACACACACACATTCACACCAAGCCAGCCACATATCACGTTTTCCTGTTGCTTCTCTTGAGTGAAATTGCTTTGGCCATGATAGCAATACGGTTTGCGTTTTATGGCCGTAAAAGCGAGAAAAGGAATATATATATATACAGAAATATATATAAGTAGGAGCAAAGGGGGCGAAGCATAGCAAAAAGTCAGCCAGATTTCACTTCGAGTACAAATCGAGTGTTGCCTACTTTCCAGCGCCCATTACAATTTTCGCTTGCCAGCCACCTCTGTGTGCGTGTGCGTCTGTGTGTGCGTCTGTGTGTGTGTGTGTGTGTTTGCTCAGCAAATCAAAGTTACTCGCGCGTGTGTGTGTGTGTGTGCCTGTGTGTATGCGCACATGTGACACACTGAGCAGCACGCGAAAAAAGGGATGTATCGAGGTCAGTTGATTGCCCTTGTGGCCTCTTCAGGATAATACCCGCACCGCACTTTCCATGTTTGCCTAGGGTATATACAGCTGGATATATCCGAACTAAGTCAATAGTTGGAATTCAATGAATTTAGATTTGAATTTATTTTTGATGTTTTGTGGTTTTATAAACGTAAGAAATATCTTAAGAGAATACTTTTATTGAATACATATCTTTAACATTTATTACATTTTATAATACATTGATTTATTTATATAGATTTTTTTCTTCTTATGACTGTGAACTTCGCCAAATTAGCCAGCTAGCTCGAGTATTTACTAGTCGTAACAACAATTGTCTTTCGCCTGCTTTATGGCCTGCTATGTTTTCGTTGTGATTTTGGCAAGTCAAGTGTGAATTTTATGCTTTAACACTTAAACGACAGCTAAACGACATAATTGCCCTGAAAATTGCTTCAGTGTTCATGCATTAAACAAACGCCTTGCCTTGCCCAGAACTCTTGACTAGGGATTTTATTTTTATGAGTTAAACAGTATTCACGTACGTGTGTACAACACATGCAAGCGCACACACATGCACATATGTATGTGTATGCTTATATTTAACTGATGTGCGGTGCCTAATGGCAAAGTAAGCCCTTGTGGCATATGTTTTATACCTCGCAGTAAATGTGTACAGGGTTAATTGATAACTACAGCCTAATTACGGATGGAATATTAGCTTAATTTAGATTATTTTGTTTATTTTTATTCTTTTTTATTCTTTCTACGAATCCAATTTCATATACATACATTATATAAAAAATAAAATTTATTTATTCTTTATGAATTTTAATTTATTTTTGAATGAATATTTTATAATTTTCAATTTAATATTATTAGCTTTTCAAATGTCTTTTATATGAAATACTTGTTGATCTGGCAATGCTTTGTCACATATTTTAGTGGCAGCTCTGTCATGAACTTAACTGTTAAGTACATAAAAATCTATGTTAATAAACCTAGTCTCACTGAAAGAATCAAACGTTGCAGCTCTTCTCTCTCCACTCGCCAACAAAACCTAAATACATATACATATGTAACTGTAAATATCTCATAATATTCTGTTAACATTAACATTTAATATTTTCCTTAACATTTTTAATATATTCTGCACTTACCCAACACTAAATTTTTCATACGGTATTCACTGCTCGTAGGCCTGTCTGCAAGACGACGACACACACACACGCACACGCACACGCACACACTCTCACTTTTAACGGCTGCCCCTTACGATTGCTCTGAGTGTAGCTGTAAAATAATTGCACACTTTGTGGTGGCGCCAACAACACTGACAATAATGATAATTACGCTGACATTAACGAGCTCTGTTTGACCTGTGCAAGTGTTAGGCATTTACATATGTAGATGCGTGTGTACTTGCAGCTGTTGACTTTCACTTTTAAGCGTAATTATAACGCACATTACAAAGACCGAAGTGTTGAGCAAGCTAACGGCACCCAAAGTGCCGCTATAATGCGTCGCTTATGCACTTCAACACACGCACACGGACACTAACTTTGCATAACGAACAAAAAAAAAACATACGAGCGCACATATTTACGAACACGGCGACAGCATTTGCGACGCGTGAAACTATGCAATGGTAAATTAACGACAGCTGAGACCATTGAAAAACTTATTTCCGTTTCACATCAGCATAGAAACACAGAAAAACACACGCACACACACACACACACACACACAAATACTGTTTTGCGTCCATATTTGGCAAAAAGAGCAATTCCAAAATGCTGAACTAACTGTAAATTACTCACTTTTGCGTTAATTGAATGAACTTATGGCCAGTGTGTCAAATTAGCTATTTTCCCGTCAGTTCCGGCGTTTTACAAACACGGCTGGCGGAAATTGTAGGTTTATTGAATTACTGAACTTATAGTTTACGTAATCTTTTACGGTTTTATTAATTTCAAGACAAGCAAACACACCGACATTTTCTAGATTTTTCAATTTGTGTTTAGCCATTTCTTTTTTGACTAGTTAATCTGACTTGCCGAAGCCCCGTAGAGTTGGCAACACTGGCAGCACTCGCACCAAAAGTGCAGCCGAAATTCGCCCATTACGCACTTTAGCGCTTACGTTCACACGTAAATTGCACAAACAACAACAGCCACGACTGCGTAAACGCGACTGCATTTTTGGCGTGCTTAAATATGCATTAAGTTAAGGACAACTGACGCGCGTGCAAAACTCAATTAACTGTTGGCAGCAGCTTAAAATTCACTAAAACACTCGCGTATCTACAAATTGCACCGATGCTCTCAACTAGCTCAAAAATGCTGTTGAACTAACTGTTTATGGATCAGTTTTGCGTTCATAGTGCTGCATGATAAAGCAATTTTAAGTTATTCTTCCTCTTTAAAATTTCGCAATTTGACATTCCGGCGTCGCCATATCATCATAACTGACAAAATTGCTTAAAAGGGTGGCAGCATTACTATTTTTAATTGAAAAAAGTTTTTTTTATACATGCAGCAAAATCTTAAATTTATGTTGCAAAGGAGGTTTACGTATAAACATCATACATACACACACACACACACACACACACACACACATACTGGCGCGCACCATCCATGCGTAAAACCATTTTATGCCCTTGTTGCTTTTTAAATGCAATTTTAATGCAATTCGCTTGGCGTCATTTGCAAAGAGGTTGGCTCTGCATGGCGCTGCGATTGCTGTGTGGGTTATTTTAAAAGCTGACACCTTTCAGCTTTTCACCTTTTTTAATTAGCGCTGTGAGTGGAAAGACAAATTATAAAATGAATATTATGAATATTTTTGTTTTAATAGCTTGTGCTTGAGAATATTTATGAGCATTTATTATGCTAGGATTTTGATTAATATTAAGTCCTCAGTGAAAACTGCCTTAAACTCAATAAATATTTATTAAAATTTGGTTTCTTTTGAGCTAAAACTTATATATTTAAGTAAAACCATATCGCATTGTTTTTCAAATTGATTAATATTTAGAAAAATATATTTTAAAAAATATATAAAATTAAAAAAATTGATAAAATGTCAACAATAAATTTTAAAATATATACTACAAATATATTAGATTTTACATAAAATATATTTAATATTAAAAAATATATATGCATATGAATTATATGTATACAATTGCAAAAATATAAAAATAAAATTTTAATAATATTTACAAAAAACTAATATTGAAGAAATATAAATTTTCAAAAATAATAATTAACAAATTTATGATAAGAAAATGCTAGAAACGCAATATATAATTTTTTTTAAATTATTTAAATATAAATTACACACATAAACCTTAAACAAACATTTAATTATTATCTATTTTTAACCTTCGACTAAGTCTACTTACCCCATCATTTATTTTTTTAATGAGTCACATTTTTCTCAACTTAAATTTAGTTCATGTGCTAAACGATGCATTGAATTAGTTATCTATTTTTTTGTTTAGTATTAGCATGCGAGTAGTAAGTACTTATTAGGCTAATATTATGTTTTATACACTCATACTTAATGACTCTAAACTCTATTCTTCTTTTTTTTTGTTTATTTATTTGCATATATCTAAACACCTTTGCCCACATGTGTTTTTGATTTTCAACAATGAATCATCAATCGCAATACACAAAAACAACAAAACAATACTGGAACTAAATAATACACCAAACACGACAACAACAACAACAACAACAACAACACAATCATCATGTTAAAGGTCAACTGGCTGTTGGCAGTTGGCGAACACGCTTCGGACGTCTATCCAATAAGGTGGGCCAGGTGGATCCAACGGGCACATTTTGTGCGGTGCCCGATGAGTGGCTCAAAAAGAAACTTGGTAAAAAAAAAACCTAAACCTAAATAAATAAAGAGTTACAATTAAGATTAACATGAAAGGAAAAAAACTAAATGAAAAGCAACCGCAACAAAATTGTACTTCAAGTGGAAAACTTAACTTTTTGTATTTTTCTTTCTCTCTCTCTCTCTCTCTCTCTCTCTATCCATTCACAGTCGAGGCGGCGGAACCACCAACGGCTCGACAATTGTATAGCAGTAAGTAGAGCTTACATATATATACTATATAATATATTTTATACATATATATATATATATATATATATATATATATATATATATATATATATATATATATATATATATATATATATATATATATATATATATATATATATATATATATATTATTTCCCTCATTTTACTCCGTCTTTTTACAGTTTTCTTTGTGAATGCAGTGCCATTTGTAGCATTTGGCTTTCTGGACAATTTCATTATGATTATGGCCGTAAGTATTTCAAAGATATTGTTTTCCCTCAATTATGAATGAGAATTTAGAAATAAAAATTATTAAAAATGTTGTATTATTCTTTTTAATATTAAATTTTTATATTTAAACTGAATTAACGAACATTCTGAATTCTAGAATTCTGAATTCTCTGAGACAGGAAATTTAACGATCTTTCTAAAGCTGAAAATCCATTCATATATTATCATTGAAGCCAGAAAGATTGCATACAAATTTTTAGTATTTGTTCTATCGAATATAATTATTATCTTATTTTTTAAATTTTATTGAAAATATTTAATAAAAATGTATACTAAATTCAAGTTTCTATTATAAATATATTTAATATATATGATTAAATATATAATATATATTATTATATATATTTACGGGTTTCTTTATTTAGAAATGGGATATACATAGATAGACTTCACAATTTTAGACTTTAAAAAAAAAACAGCCAATAGGTTCAATTTCTATTGAAAAACTCTGTATAGAATACAAAACTTTTCAATATTTAACTTTGGGATAGCTTTATTTTAATTCTACATTAAAATTTGTGCCACTTACAACATTTAAAAACATTTTTTTTATTGAATATACTCCATTCTCTTTATAATATTTCTAATTTTTGATTAACATATTTTTTAAAAATGCACCAAAAGGTTGTAGCATCAGCTAATTTGAGCATTTTATAACTAGAGTAAAAATCTCTGCAATATCTAATTGTATTCTACTCTTATTGTTCTTAGGGAAAATATAACTCTTTCGCTTGCTTCGAATAAACAATTCTATTTTATTTACGTATTTTATAAAGTAGAGTAAATTTCTATGTTGCCTAATTGAAATCATATTAAATTTAGTAAAAAAATTAAATTTCAGATTATTCTTATAAAGTTTTAAATGAATTAGCTTTTTGATTATTCGTATTACATTTTTAAATACGAATAATAAAAAGCTTAATTTATTAACTAAATTGAAATTTGATACAGTTTCAAATAAGAAAATTAATCTAATGTAATAATAATCGAATGTAAGAATAATCAAATTAAGTTGATAATTAATTTTGAACAATTTTTATTGTAATTTTCAGGGCGAATATATTGAAAGCTCTTTGGGTCATTTTATAACCGTATCGACAATGGCCGCTGCTGGTTTGGGCAATACCATAAGTGATATTATGGGCATTACGATGGCCACCTATGTGGAGGAGGGATGTCAGATGTTGGGCCTCAAACAGCCGCGCATGACGCCCGCACAATTCGAATTGAAGTCAAGCAAACGAACTGCCAGCTGGGTGAGCAATAAATAATTAAGAATATTTGAGATGAACATGTAAGAATAGGCTCTGAGGTGAGAGAGGCAATCAAAAATTTGTGATTTCTGTCTCTTAAGTCCTATTTAATTGATAGCGAGTTCTATACTATAAAGAATATATTAGCGACACTGTATTCATCTATTCATATCCGTCTGTCTGAAAAAGTAATAGACGTGAAGTACTTCGAATACCCACAGTGCCGGGTAACTTCGAGTCTGTCACGACCGATTAGATTCCTCTAACCTGTTGAAACTAACATAAAATTTCACGAATTTCTTTTAGGGTCGCATCATTGGCATCACAGCTGGCTGCCTGATCGGTATGTGCCCCTTGTGGGTGATGAAGGACGAATCAAAAACTGTCGCAGAGGACTAACTTGGCTATTAAGTAGTGCAAATGTCTTAACTAGTGTAAATGGTCAATTTGAATAGAATGGGTTAGATCTCTGCCCTCAACAACACAAACAAAATATTCAAATTTAAAAACGAATTTTTATTTGTTTTTTTTTTTTTATTTTATTTTTTTGTTTTATTCTCTTCTGGATTGCCACAACTTGAATATTGAGTTTTAAGAGTTTTAGAGATGACACGATGCTTTGCATAGGTCCTTACTTAGTCAAAACGAACTAAAGTGACACTCAATGTACCTACTAGCTAAATACTATTTAAGATGAAATGTGTTTGTAGTTAACTAGGCTTTAAAATTATGTACTTTCTGACTGCACTTTATAAAAAAGAAAAAGAAAAACCAGAAAAACTCATCTTGACCTAAGCAATTTTGTTTTCATTTTCATTCTCTCTCGGATTGATATTTAAAAACAAAAATTAAAAAAAAAAATCAAATATGAAACTGACAATGTATTGTAGCTGCAAAAGGTCCAAGAAAAAAAAAAAACCAACAAAAACTAACAAATCAAAAATAGCAAATTTTTTGTAGTGAACTTAGCTGAAAGTGACAATTGAATGCCTAAATCATTGGTCATCCATTAAAAAATTAGCTAATCACACCTTAAATGAATATAATATTAATAGAAAGCCTGCCGAGTAGTACATATTTATAATATTAATATTATTTACATCTTTTTATACCTTTCACTCGCCACACTGTAAAGTGCCTACGAATTGCTTTAACTCTGCACCTCACTTCTTGAAGCTATTCCAAAACCATGTTGAAACCATTTGATCAAAAAAAAAACTAAAGAAATCGGCTTTAAATAGATTGAAATTGCATATTATATAAATCAGTAGCAAGAAATTAAAAAAAAAAAAAAAACAAAACATTATGTACAATATCAAAGTCCAAATTGTAGAGAGCTTAACAAATAAATATATATCAAATTGAAGAACAATTTCATATCTTGTTTAATTTAAGCAAATTTAAATGAAGATCGCCGTTCTGTGAATTTCATATTAAGGATTTCTCGTAAACTTTATCTAGTTTTTCATTTTCTAACATATTTCGCTTTTTAAAATTTTATATATTATAGAATGTTGTTTGCTTTTAATTTCAAGGCAGATCGCCGTTCTATGCGATTTTCATTGTAAGAATTTTTGTAATTCTTACCTAAATATTATCTAATTTTATCATATATCCTTATTTAAAACTTTATTTAGATTGCTTTTCATTTGAATAAACATCACCGTGCTATGCGATTCTCAAGATCCTAAGTAATACTTACCTATAAAATTTGCTTTTATCTTGAAGCCCTTGACAACTTTTTTCAATTTAAATATTATAAACAGTTTCTTTCAGTTACTTTTCATTTTATTTATCAATTTTATAATACTCGCTCACAATGTGAAAAGGGTATATTGGATCTTTAGCTATTTGCATTTAGCGAAATTCGAACGAGTGTTATACAGTCGGTTACAACGATTTGAAAATTATTACTATAAATATTAGTATTGTTGAAAAAATATAATTTATTTGCAGTCAATATTGCTGTTTGACACTATTGAAAGAATTGTTTTCAGGTTTATGAATCAATGTAAAACTGAACAAATTATGTTCTAGATAGAAAAAAAAATGAAGAAGAAGAAAAGTGGAAAGTAAAATTGTAGCTCGTACTTTAGATGAGCTTCGGCCACAGCTCCGGCCAGCGCACCAAGAACGACTGATGAGAGATCGCTTCGCTTAGGACTTGCCAAAATATGGACGTGTTCTTAGCGTCGTTCCAATTCCAATTCTTTGCCGGATAACGCTGTTCGCTGTACTGCGATTTAATGTTCAGCCAGTGCTCTGTGTTGTCCTGCTGCTTGGTCGCGTATTCCATACGGTAATTGGGGGGTAACATGGGATTTGGGGGTCGCTCCTCGCGTTGCCTGCGTTGCAGTGCAATCAGTCTTTCCTCGTCGCAATATTGTTGCTCCAGTTTCATCAGTTCAGCTTCCACATTTAAAGCATTGCAACTGTCATTGGACGCTGATAGGTCAACGGGCGCAGCATCTGTGACATTGGGCGTAACAATGGGTGTGAGTGGATTGAGCGTTGTATTAACCGTTGCCGTTGCATTAGTTGCGTCGGTGCGTTGTCGATGCCAGAGTGTGCCCGGCAGCTGGCTAGCAATGAAAAATGCGCCCGCAATTGTAAACACACTTGCCGCATAGCTCAAGGCCAGCACGGCCAAATTATTTAGTAAAAATTTCATCAGAGTAAAGCTGGGCAATAGCTGCATCAGTTCACTGTAGGTTAGCCAGCCGCGCCGCAAGCCCTCGCGCTGTGCCAGCGTTCGTTCTACGCTGCTCAGCTTCTCGAAGAATTGCTCGTTCGATATGTATATCTTCCAGTCCTACCAAAAAATTTCATTTAATCAACACAATTCTATATAGAAATATGCCAATAGCACATACAATGGCTGTGAGAAACTCGAGTTCCAGTTGTTTGAGTTTGTCTTCGGTCATGTTGCCCTCTTTTGCCCAATCCTCCAAATAGAAACGCTCATCGTGGCCGGTATAGAATTTCGTTGAAATCATCTGTAAGCCAAAAACAAAACAAAACAAGTTTATGAGTAACAATGTGACGTCACTGCCCTGTGTGCATGGCCAAAAGCCAAAAACAGCAACTGCTATAAATAACAAAGACTTACATAAATAATCTATATATAATATAATAAATAATGCAATGCAGCTATTCTCATTTCAAAATTCAAAGCCAATTGAAATACCAAACCATCGTAAACTAATAACAATCATATTATTAACTCATTATGGTCAAACATATAGAAAGCGCATTACTCATATTGTTGTGACGTCACAGCTTTGGGCTTTGTGCATGGCCACTAGCCAAAAAGAAGGTGCTATTATACATATGTATGTATATAACAAACAGTTATACAAATATGCATGCTATGTAGTCAATGCGACTTATCAGTTTAGCTGCCAGCCGTCCTCATTTAGTTTTAAATAAATGGCTAGCTACAAAAACAATGATCAAACCAACACACACAAACGCTCATGTTATTTACTCAGTATGGGCAACGCTGTTTTAGAACCAGTGTTGTCAATTTAGCAGTTTCCCGCAGTTCTGCCGTTTATACCAAAACAGTATGCCAGAAAAATTGTGATCTAGCTGGCTGGCGGGAATTATAGCTATATATAATGGCTTCCATTCAGCGTGAAGAAATTGGGGGAAAATGTCAAAAATGGATACAAAAAAGGTTATCATTATCAGAATGGAATTGATTGAATAAAATTCACTTCATACAGAATTGCTTTTTATTCTGGATTTTTCGACTTATGTTTAGCTGTTTCTGGCCATTTTTGACTAGTTGATCTGACTTGTCGAAGAACTGGCAACACTGTTTCAGAACGCTTTTTACTGTCTATATATGCATGTGTAAATGTGTGTGTGATTGTGTTTTCTGTGATTGTGCGCATATACACACAAGTGTGTATACGTTGGGTGTTGGGTTATCAATCAACAGGTTTTCGCCACGAGTGAGAACAATATGCACTTACCAATGACACAACGAATAGTTCCTGTGGCGTGATTCTGTAGCCATAGCCCGGATCCATGCTATTCAGGCGATCCAAGTAGATGAGCGCCATTATTAGAGAACATGGCGTTGCATGGGTTTTGCCAGCCGCAATGGAACTCAAACGATGCAGTGAGTGGCCGCGATGTGGCTCCGAGAATAGATCGGCGGCATATTCGGCAAATGGCATGGAAACTTCCATATCCGCCTCCGTTGTGTCCACGCCTCCATAGTAAAGCGTTTTTCGTATACGATTTATAAACTCACCGTGCTGCATCACCTGCATATTGTAAATGCAATTAGTAATGCATATTGTGCGTGACCAATATCGGAAATTGCGCTGGTTACCTTTTTTGGCGCAGATGCGACGAATTTACTTCGCCCCATTGGAATAAAAATTGTTCTGCGTCTTTAGCGTGGAAACAATGAAATGCTTTCGAGAAGAGCCGTCATCAACGTTGCCACATCGACTAAAACCAACTGTTTGTTCATGTAGCTCAGCACAGCTGGGTTGTCAAGCGCACAGTACAAGCCACAAATCAAAATGGAATTTTATCTGCGCGTTTTATTGTATTTGTCGAAAATAAATTTTGAATTGTGACTTTCTTACATAGTTACGGCAACTGCAGAATCTGTCAAGAAATCAATATAAATACTTTTTTGCCATTTGTTATTGTTCGGCACGCGATTTGCCATTCTCATGTTATCGTTCAAACATATGATTTGGCAACACTCGTTGCGTTTTTTTTTTTTTTTTGAAGAAAAATCATAAATAAGATTTAAATCATGTCGCGATTCAGCGGAGCGCTGCAACTTACCGATTTGGACGACTTTATAACGCCATCACAGGTGAGCTAGAAAGGAATGAAAAGTTGTTAAGAATTCAACAAATGAGATTCATTTTAGGAATGCATCAAGCCAGTGACAATAGATAAGACAAAGTCAAAAACTGGAGCTAAAATAACTGTGCAAGCAGATGGCTACTACGAGGAATCAGAGGTAAACAACAAAGTTTATAAATGGTTTTATACCTACAAATGTTTCATAATTCATAGAGCGGCAAGCATAAGCTTCAGAAGGTTGAGATAACGCTGCAAGACTGCCTCGCCTGCTCCGGCTGTATAACCTCCGCGGAAGGTGTGCTCATCACACAGCAAAGCCAAGAAGAGCTGCTCAAAGTGTTGCGCGAAAATGAAAGACTTAAAGCTTCCGGCGACAATGATCAGGTCCGCACAATTGTCTTTACAATCGCCATGCAACCGATCTTAAGTCTGGCCCATCGCTTTGAGCTCAGCGTCGAGGAGGCGGCTCGTCACCTGTCCGGCTATCTGCGACAGCTAGGCGCCGATTATGTGCTGTGCACAAAGATTGCTGACGATCTGGCGCTGCTGGAGTGCCGGCAGGAGTTTGTTGAACGATATCGCGAGAATGCCGACCTGAGCATGTTGAGTTCCTCGTGTCCCGGTTGGGTGTGCTATGCCGAGAAAACTCATGGTAATTTCATACTGCCCCACATTGCCACAACGCGTTCGCCGCAACAGATTATGGGCGTGCTGGTGAAGCAGAGGCTAGCCGAGAAACTGGGTGTGCCCGGCTCGCGGATATATCATGTTACAATCATGCCCTGCTACGATAAGAAATTGGAGGCTTCACGCGAGGATTTCTACAGTGAGGTGAACAGCTCCAGGGATGTGGACTGTGTGATTACCTCAAGTAAGTGAAAAACATATTCTACTCAACTGTTTATAGTAATTTCGCTTTTTGCTTTCCAGTTGAAGTGGAGCAAATGCTGCAGACTGAGGAGCAAACTCTACAGCAATTCGAGCCCTCAGACATGGATTGGCCGTGGACAGATCAGCCGCCCGAGTCTATGGTATGGGCACACGAGTCCACAATGTCCGGCGGCTATGCGGAACACATTTACAAGTATGCCGCCCGGGAGCTGTTCAACGAAGAGACACCCAATGAACTCCAGTTCAAGGCGTTGCGCAATCGAGACTTCACTGAAATCTGTTTGGAGAAGGATGGAAAAATCGTACTTAAATTTGCCATTGCGAATGGCTTTCGGAATATACAAAATCTGATGCAAAAACTTAAGCGTGGCAAGGGACCGGGCTATCATTTTGTTGAGGTGATGGCTTGTCCGTCCGGTTGCATCAATGGTGGCGCACAGGTGCGTCCCACGACTGGGCAACATGTGCGCGAGCTGACCCAACAGCTGGAAGAGCTCTACAAGCAATTGCCGCGCTCCAATCCCGATAATGCCTATACCAAACATATATATAGCGATTTCCTGGATGGCACACAAACCGACAAGTCCCTAAGCCTACTGCATACCAGCTATCATGCTGTGGAGAAGCTCAGCACAGCTTTAAACATTAAATGGTAATCAATTAAATAATTTCTAGATCACTGTAGATATATTTCGTGTATTTAAGTTACAATTGTTATTAAAGTTTTATGCAAGACAAATGTGCGGGGTGTGCTAATAAATATTTAAATAAAATGTGTAAGTATACCTTAAAAAATATATGAAATTAATTAAAATCAAATGAAATACAAATTCTTTTGAATATAATAAACTATCGGTTTTATATCGCCAAAACTATTGTTATCGATACCACACATTGCTGCCAGGTATCGATATGTAGATACCTCGTCAACATCCCTAAATGAAATACACGTAAACCTTTAGCCAAATCGCCGAAACAACATAATATGCTATTAAAAATATGTTTTCTGCTGCCACTCATAACCATTGCAATTGCACTTGATGAACCACAAAAGCTGAAAGATAAATCCACCAAATTGCCACCTTGCAAAGCGTGTACAGTGCTCGTGGAATCATTTAATTTGGGCTTGGAGCGTACTAAACGAGGCAAACATGCCGGCGGAGACGCAGCCTGGGAGCAGGAGAAAATGCGTGCGTATAGGAATAGTGAAGTGCGTTTCGTTGAGATCCAAGAGCAATTGTGCAGTGAGGTCAAGCGTGGACAGGATCACTGTCATATGTTGAGCAACGACCACGAGTCCCTGATCGAAGACTGGTTCACGAGCAAACAGGACGAGGAGCCCGATTTGCATGCTTGGCTGTGCATCAATCAGCTGAATGTGTGCTGTCCAAGCAATACATTTGGACCCACATGCCAGCCGTGCACGGATTGCAATAATAATGGTGGGTAACAGTGGGCCAAAAGACGAAAACACTTCTTAAATATTAAATTTTGTAGGCAAATGCAAGGGCAACGGCACACGCAAAGGCAACGGCCAGTGCCTGTGCGACAGTGGCTATGCGGGCATCAATTGCAACGACTGCGACGAGCACTTTTATGAATCCTTTCGTGATGCCACTAAGCTGCTGTGCACGTCATGTCATGCCGCTTGCGGTGATGGCGGCTGCAATGGAGCTGGTCCGAAGAGTTGTCGCAAGTGCAAGGATGGCTGGCGCATGGACACCGAAACGGGCTGTGTGGACATCAACGAGTGTGTGGATCAGCAACGCGCCTGTCGACCCCAGCAGTTCTGCGTTAACAACGAAGGCTCGTTTTCCTGCCTCGAATGCGATCGTTCCTGCGATGGCTGTGATGGTGATGGACCGGATATGTGCAAAAAGTGCGCCGATGGCTATCAGCTTAAGGATGGCAAATGTCAAGGTGAGTGTGTGCGTGCGTCTGTGCAACTATCGATAAATATAGTTTGACAACTATCAACATTTCTCTTGCCCCAATCAATCAATCAATCCACTGGAACTGTGCGCACACAGATCTGTCGTCGCAGCAGCGTGATTCGTATGTGAACATAACACGATTTCTCACCTACTTCGGCATGTGCGTGGCCACCTGTGTCATCTTCCAGAGCTCAACACATATTGCGTATATCGTTGGTGGCGCGGTGGCCATCTATATAGCTGCCTCCGAGTATTGGCTAAATTGGACAGCGCAGGGCGGCGCTCATAAGCCAGAAATTGACACAAAGCAGCTAGAGGATCTGATCATGAAGTCGTTATAAAGCCAACAAAACAAAACAAAAAAAAAAAAAAAACAGAAAAGAAAAGAAAAGACATTTTGGAATGTTTGCTGATCTATACGTTAATTTTATTCTATGAATAATTCGTGAATGAGCATTTTTCTGCAGTATTTAAATTATGTTATGTTTTTTTTTTATGTTTTGTTTGCAGTAGCATTGCAAGCGGAAGTCGATTCAGAACCGGAAGTGGTAGCTTCAATGCGAGAGGAACTGTAACGCGCACAGGTCACAGCAACAACTTAGTCAAATTTAGTTTAATTACCAAATTAGATTTCAATTAAGAAATACCAAAATTGCCAAATTTGAAGAAAGAAATTTTCCTTTGTATACAATTTTCTGTGCGTTTCATTTCGAAAAATAAAATTGTAGCGTTAAAATATAGTTGGCCACATGAGCTGAATTCTATAAAAAGACTTACAAGTATTAGCAATGTATTTGAGCACAAATGTAATTATTCATTATTCCCAAGCATTTTTGAAACCAGTAAAATAAAACATTTGTCGATATATGCTGATCTTTTTATACCATTTCTAACAGCAGCAAAGCAAAAGGCGCCAATTTGAATTTTGTAGCTGTTTTAGCATCAGCAAGTAAAAGTATCGATACATGAAAACATTCACAACAGCTGTGAAAAATAGCTCTAATTTGAATTTTCTACTTTTATAAATGACAAGGCCTAAACTTTAAAACTGCTGCACTTATTTCAAAAATAAACATTAGTTTTGTTTGAAATTTAAGCATCAACAATAGCAATTAAAGTAACTTTACAAATTTTTACTTGTTCTGGTTTATGCCATTTCTAACAGCTGTGCCAATTTTAAAACTTTAAGTGGCCACAAAAGAATCGATATATCATAGTTTGCTTGGCATGTTTTATACCATTCCCAACAGCTGTGATCAAATCTAAGCGCCAAATTTGAATTTTCTACTATCTTCTAAAAGCAAATAAGTTACGACTTTATATTTAGGAAGAATCTTTTCAAGTGCAATTTTTGCTTACTTTTTATGTGGATTGTTTTTAAAATCAGCTGCATAAATTTGCTTTGGCGTTGGTCAGACCTAACGTAATATCCTGTGAGAGCTTTGCGCATGTCCAACACGCATCCATTGCCATAGTCAACAGCAGCGGCTGGAATTTTTGGAATGCGGCATGTTACTGCAACAGCAGCAGCAGCAGCAGCAGGAGGCGGCAGCACGCGTAGCAGCATATTTGATATTTGTTTGTGCGTACCGAGCTGCTTGGCCAGAAGGTCAAGTTTTGCTGCTTATTCTCGGCGGCCGAAAAATCAATTCAGTTCTGGTCACAAAAAAAGGAAGAAAAAAAATATGCCACAAACTTTGGCTTTTTCGTAAATTAAGCAAAACGTTAACATTTTCGCCACACAAAATCAATACAATTTTTATTGGCAACAGACCGAGCCCAAACACTTGGCCATAACATATATATATGTATATATAAAGCTAAGTAAGTAGGTTTTTGCGTAACCAAGCAAAACACGTAAATAGCTTCGTTTTTTTTTTTTTTTTTTTTTTTTTTTTTAGATTGAAGATATAAACAAAAATTTGGAATATTTAAATGCTAAAATGTCGTCGCCGTCATCGTCGTCAATAACAACAACACAACAACAAACATATGGCCTAACAGCGAATGATATTGCAACCGAATATCGGCCCTATAGCGGATCCACTGGCATTATGCCCACAGCCAGCGAGCGACAACAGCAGCAACAGCAGCAGCAGCAGCAGCAGCATCGTGAGATGCTCGAAGGCGAAGATACTTTGGAATATTTTATCAAGTTTCCAAAGCCAACGGCCGACAATGATTTCGTGCTGGTCAGCGGCAACGATGAGCAGAACAATGTGCCCATTGTGATGCTGTTGGGCTGGGCTGGCTGCCAGGATCGTTATCTGATGAAGTACTCAAAGATCTATGAGGAGCGCGGGTGAGTGATTTTGCTGCGCAACTAACACAACTATAAATAATCTGGCAAATGACAGTCTGATTACGGTGCGTTATACGGCACCGGTGGACACGTTGTTCTGGAAGCGCAGCGAGATGATACCGATTGGCGAGAAGATACTGAAGCTCATCCAGGACATGAATTTCGATGCGCATCCATTGATATTTCATATATTCTCGAATGGCGGCGCCTATCTCTATCAGCACATCAATCTGGCCGTGCGCAAGCACAAATCACCATTGCAGGTGCGCGGCGTCATTTTTGATTCGGCGCCAGGTGAACGGCGTATGCTTGGCCTGTATCGTGCCATTACAGCCATTTATGGTAAAGAGAAGCGCTGCAATTGCATCACAGCTCTGGCCATCACATTGACCCTAAGCATTATGTGGTTTGTTGAGGTGAGTTGGCCACCCTGGCCCACCTCCCCATTCCCCACCCCCCTCGCTCAACCCCTACTCATTGCAATTGCAGGAGACTTTTGTGGCTTTTAAGAGTTTGTTCGTGAAGTCGACGCCGGTGCATGCGAGTCCATTTAGCGAGCTGAAGAACGAAACCAACAAATATCCGCAGCTGTTTCTCTATTCGAAAAGTGATGTTGTCATACCATATCGAGATGTTGAGAAATTTATAAGAATGCGACGCGATCAGGGCATCGATGTATCCTCCGTTTGCTTCGAGGATGCGGAACATGTCAAAATCTTTACCAAATATCCAACACAATATGTGCAAAGTGTTTGCGGCTTTATCAGGAATTGTATGGCCAATACTCTGACGTCCTATCAGTTAACTGGCGATATCATCGATGCACAAACCATCGAACAGCAACAGCAACAGCAACATCAACAACAGCAACAGTCAAATTTGAAATACGATTAGAGTAAAGAAAAGATTTGAAAATGCTAGAAGCGCGAGCGCAGAGGATAAACAACGCATCAAACACGTATGTGATAGGCAGCACAACTATTATAAAACTTACTTACTATTTGCAAAACACTACTTGATTGGCAAAAAAAAAAAAAAACAAAAAAAAAACAATTGCAAAAATTTTAAACGTAACTATTGAAACGATAAACAAAAAACAAATTTAATGCAGTTGACCGCTTGGCGCCCGCTGCCGCTTTAATGTAGAAACGATTAAGAGTTACTCGAATCTAAAAACAAAAGACGTGTGCATTCTTATATTTTTTTCTCCCCCTCCCTCCTTGGCAAAGTGCACAAATCGAGCGCAAATAAAATAATTTATCATAAATTTTAGTAGCGCACGAGTTTAAATTTCAAATTTCAAATTGCAATTGTTTTTTTTTAACGGTATGACGGAACGACAGCTAACTGCTATATAACGTGCCCCAGGGTGTTGTGCAGTTATCGAAATGTTGTGGCGCAATCGTTTATATTCGATAAATTTTGGCGAGTCGCCATCTTGGAATGTGCGAAGAAGAAGAAGCGAACAAAAAGCAAGCGAAAAATCTTTAAGCGTATTTATTTAAATGTATAAATTGCATAAATCTGTATATTTAAGACCAAGCACACATATTTATTGCTCCACTCATCAATATAAAAGAAACCCCAGCACAGCTGCCACGTTGCGTTTGCCCAAAAAGGCTTAGCCAAAAACAAAAAAAATCGAAATCTCCGACGGCCCGAAGGTATCACACACATACACTCATATTACACACATACACACACACGTACTTCACACACATTAGTGCAAGCAAAAAGAGGCAGAAGAAGCAAAGCCAGGCAGAGAGTGTTTTTCCATACATTTTGGGTGAAGCTACTTGGATCTAAGGTAAATAAAACAACAATGCCAACAATAGTCGCACACTTAGGTGTGTGCCCAAATAATGGAAATGATTCTGCCGCCGCCACCGCCACAAATGCCGTTGGAAACAACGGTGCACGCGCTAGTGTTCGTCTGTGTGTGCGTGTGTGTGTGCGCAATTAATGCATATTTAACATTGATCCATTTATGTTGCAGACGCCGTTGCCGACTTCTGGTCAGGCACAAACAGCACACAGCGGCAGCAGCAGTGATTGTGTTGCGGGCAGGTGATATAACTAAACAATCTGCGACAGCTTGCAGCGGACTATGTCTGACTATTTGCGCCAGCAGAAACCACTAGAGCACACATAGCCATGGCTGCGACGAGAAAATTGCAAGGTAAGCACAATTCTCCATATATACAGATGTATGTATGTGCTTATTTTATATGATGTGTACGTTTAAATACTGATAACTGTGAACTTTATCGATATCTATCCCGATAGGCGAAATTGATCGATGTTTAAAAAAGGTAGGCGAAGGCGTGGAAACGTTTGAGGATATATGGAAAAAGGTACACAATGCTACAAATACCAACCAGAAGGTGAGCATATAACACCCTCTAAATGTACCTACTGATATCTGCTTTCGATATATACTCAAATATATATATATATGTATGTTTGTATGTTTATCATGTTTGCAGCAAAAGCATCTGCAGGAAAAGTATGAGGCAGACCTTAAAAAGGAAATTAAGAAGCTGCAGCGATTACGAGATCAAATCAAATCATGGATTGCATCCGCCGAGATTAAAGATAAAAGCGCGCTGCTCGAGAATCGAAGGCTCATTGAGACGGCAAGTGGCTTCAAATTGAAATATAAAAAATGTCGCCTCTATGATCGCTTTTAGACCAAATTTATCTGTGTTTCCAAAGATTTCAAAATATTGCTAAACTAATTGCAATCTCTTGCGGCGACTTTAAACACCAAATTTGCCTAGATTAATCGTATTCATTTTCATCTGTCTACAGCAAATGGAACGCTTCAAGGTTGTGGAGCGGGAGACAAAAACAAAAGCGTATTCCAAGGAGGGTTTGGGTGCCGCACAAAAAATGGATCCAGCGCAAAGGATCAAGGATCATGCGCGCAATTGGTTAACCGGTTCAATTAGTACATTGCAAATTCAAATCGATCAGTATGAGAGCGAAATTGAATCGCTGTTAGCGGGTAAAAAGAAACGTCTGGATCGCGATAAACAGGAGCGCATGGATGATCTGCGGAGTAAACTGGATCGTCATAAATTCCATATAACCAAATTGGAAACGTTGCTGCGACTGCTAGACAATGATGGTGTCGAAGCGGATCAAGTGAACAAAATCAAAGATGATGTCGAATACTATATCGATTCATCGCAAGAGCCCGATTTTGAAGAGAATGAGTTTATCTATGATGACATTATCGGTCTGGATGAAGTCGAACTGAGCGGCACGGCGACAACGGATAGCAACAATAGCAACGAAACTAGCGGCTCGCCCAGCAGCGTTACATCCGGCGGCAGTCCATCGCAATCGCCAGTTACGGTGCAGCAGGTGTTGCCATCATCCTCCAGCAGTACACAGCAGACAGCGACGACGGCGGGCAGCGGCGGCGGCAGCAGCAGCGCTGGCAGTGGCACTAGCGCCGCCAGTGCAGCACAATTCCAGCATTTGCAAGCGGCAGCAGCGGCGGCCGTAGCGGCCGCACAGCAATCGAATGGTAATAATGTGGGTTATGCGAGCGATACCAGCGCAGCTTCATCCTCAGCGACAACGTCCACCGAGGCGACAACAGGTGGCGAAAAGCGCAACAAAAGTAGCGAAAGCAATGCGAATAGCAGCAAAGCCAAGGTAAGTGGTGACGCTAAATAGACATAGTATATATATACATATATATGATCTGTGGAGTATATCTATTATACTCTATGCAATCAGCCAGGCAATATATGAACAATTGTGTTGTAGTAGTTCGCTTTGATATGGTTTTGGAAGGCATAAGAAAGTTTGTAGCACAAGAAGTCATAAAAGTAGAATAAATAATGACTGATTCTTGTTAATATATAGCAACTCGATTTCTTAATAGAAATAAGCGTCTAAATTCGATTTATCTGGATTTATTTTCTTATATACACTAATAGATTTAAGCAGTTTTATACATTAAGCTAACTCGGACTTTACTTCTCGCTTTTGCAGCAGCAACCTCAACAGCCGATCAAGCCGACGCCAGTGCGTGCCACAGCTAAAGCGCCCGCGGGTAGTGATAGTAAGTAAAATCAACTATAAATGTCAATGGCACTCAACTGATGCACACTTTCAATTCAATTAGCAGCTCAAGTCAACAAGATTATTAGCTCAACGCCCAGCAAAAACCAGCAGCAGCAGCTACCCACGGTCGCTTCTATTTTGGCGTCTAGCGGGACACAGAACAACAACAGCAACAGTAACAACAACAGCAACAACAACAATAATAACAACAGCAGCAGTAGCAGCAGCAGCATTGTCGCTGCTAGTGGTCACAATCCTGCCGTGCAGCCACATGCTCCAACGCCTGGTCTGAGTGCAACCAACATAGCTGTCCCAACATCAGCAGCAGCAGCAGCAACAGCAGCAGCAGCAGCAGCAGCGGCGGCGGCGGCGGCGGCAGCAGCAGCATCAGCGAGCAGCATCAGCAGCAATAACATTCAAGGCCAATCTGTGATTCAAGCGACACCAACAATTGCATTTGCAGCGGTGGCTAAACACAACACATGTACGTCCCAACCCAACCCAACCCAAGCCACTAACAGACTATTGAGATCTATGCTAATTATTGTAATTTGTGTTAATAGCACTACTGGAAAACGGACCTGTCTCCCAACAGCAGGCAACGGCGCCGACGGTGGCGGCCATTGTAAGTGCCAATGCACAGGCCCAACAACAGCAGCAACAACAACAACAGCAGCAGCAGCAACAACAGGCAGCGCAATTATCCAATCTTCAAACGAATTCCTCACACATGCAAAACGGTAATATAGTTTGGTCAAAATTAGCCAAGAGCTAAGCTTAGCGGTGTTTTATTTATAGTTTCGTCAATTAGTTAATGTAAATGAATGAATCTAGATGAAGATCAGTCTGCCGATACCTTACCATTAAGTACGCCAAATCTAGTGTTTATCGCTATAAGATAAACTTGAAAACCCATTTACCAGAGGCAGTTGCAGCATTGTCTAAGGAGTAACTCCTGGAGTGAGTAGGGGAAAGGCAATGCTAGTGATAGTCCTCAGATGAGCAGCATCAAGAACGCTTATTGATGTTATTCGTTTGGCGACTTCCCATCTCGCCGCAGGGGGAAGGCGGCAGAGCCAATCACTGTAACAAATGTTGCAGATTACTTAAGATAGTCTAATGTCAATTGTTAAACAGAAATCAATTGAGTTTAATTGCCCATCTCTATATTGTTCTTAAGGGTATTCAAACTTTAAAGTTCAACAATTCTCTTCTGTTTATGGAATTATGGCATAATTATTATTTATATATAATGCTAATTGCTATTTGTTTCGCCTACTTTTGCAGGTCTGCCCGTCTCACTCAGTAGTAGCAGCAGCGGCAGCAGCAACAGCAGCAGCAATAACAACAGTAATGCTGTCGATGCGATTTCATTGAAAACCATGGCACAGGAAGCCATCAATCGATCTGTGATCGAGCCAAATTCCCTAAATCAGCAGCAGGCAAGTAATATAGATACGAGACAGCAGCAGCAGCAGCAACAACAGCAGCAGCAGCAGGCGCAGCAATCACTGCTGCAACAGCATTTCAGCACCGAAACAACTGCCAACCAACAACAGCAGCAGCTCCAGCAACAACAGCAAGCTGCGACAGCGGCTGCAGCGGCAGCAGCGGCGGCGGCAGCAGCAGCAGCAGCAGCAGCGCAACAACAGCAACAACAAAATGCAGCAGCGGCAGCAGCAGCAGTTGCAGCTATTGGTACAATCGTAGCTGCTGCCAGCAATGGTCCCACAGCTGGCAGTGGACTCATGAATCTGGCGAATGCTGCTGGTCAGCCAACAGCCGTCAGCGGTGGTGTTGTAGTGACATCCAATGCCAAGACGCATACATCGCAGCAACAGCAGCAACAACAACAGCAGCAGCAGCAACAACAACAGCAGCAGCAACAACAACAACAACAACAAATGGCCACAACGGAGGCGCACATACCACCGCTGTTAGGTGTAACGCCGCTGGGTCCAACGCCACTGCAAAAGGAGCATCAGCTGCAATTCCAAATGATGGAAGCCGCATATTATCACCTGCCACAGCCCATTGATACGGAGAAGCTGCAAACATATTTTCATCGCTCACCGGTGCAAACACCAGCGCACTATCCACAGGTGAGTCAGGTACATTGATTCAATTGTCATCCTACATGGCTACAATTTTCGTTTTATAAATGTCAGGCACAGCTGCCCATATACGATACCGTTGAATTCTATCAACGGCTCTCGACGGAGACGCTCTTCTTTGTGTTCTACTATATGGAGGGCTCCAAGGCGCAATATCTCGCAGCGAAGGCGCTCAAAAAGCAAAGCTGGCGCTTCCACACCAAATACATGATGTGGTTTCAACGGCACGAGGAGCCCAAGATTATCAACGATGATTACGAACAGGTGAGCTCAACAATCATCAGCAAATAATTCCATTTTATCTTGAGCTTGAGCTCAGCTTAAGTTGTATTACATTGTTTACAAAAGCCCTATCAAAACGGAACTGATGCCTGAAATATATGAGACTGAGACTTAAATTTGATGCGAAGCAGATGAGATTACCATTTGCGTAAAGCAAGTATAGAAATGATTGAGGTTTAAGTTGTATAAATATTTGTTTACCTGCGGCAAGGCGGAATACTAAGAATTGTGTGTAAATAGCATATCGGAGCTGTTAGTAATATTTATCAAATTATGTATATGTCTCACTTTCTGTATGCCAAAGTCTGTTGCTTATAATATTCATAAGGTTTTGCATTCAATATATATATATATATATATGTATATAATAATTATAATGTCGCCTAATTTACAATGAGCAAAGGCACTCTGTTGTGTTGATTTCAGTGAATAGTCTGTGCCGCTGTCTCTCTAGTCGACTGTGTAGTCGCCATTGAAATACACGCCAAAAAGATTGCTGTAAACAAAGTTTTCGATCAAATCTCATAAATAAATATACATCATTTCTGTACAGTTATGCCTCTGCGTCGGCCTACCTAAAACTATTTTCGTTAAATAAACAGATTCTCGCCTTGATATTGTGTGTTTCATCATGAGTTGTGAATGCTGAGCGAATCTCCTGCAACTTCAGAATAACTACCCAAACTTTTGTAGAGTAAACAATCGACTTTCAGCGATTTCAAATGATGAATTCACCTGACAGTTCCCTTAAATCCATATTTATAATTTGTACAGTTATGATAGATATTTACGCTGTTAGCAAATCGCAGTTTAATTGTTTCCAGGTAAATGGAAATCACACAAAGCTGGGAAAGGAACGAGACCGGGCAGTTCTATTGTGTAGAGTCCATCACATGGGGTGCTGGTGGCTGAATAGCCAATGGCTGAATGTCTCAGCTCGTTTTCGATTTGGGTCGCGAAGCCATCTTTTGGGCGCATTGGATTCTTAGCTTCCAAAGACTCCTCCAAGCTAGCAACTTCTTCATCAATGTTGTCATAGATTATAATTATGCAATTGTTAAATAAAATAAAATAATTTTAAGTTCTACTATAATCTTAACTCTGAGAATTTGAAGTATGGAGTAAAACTAGTTTTGTCAAGCATTTTTGTCTTTTATATCAAGTTAAAGATTTAAAATGAAATATGATGAATTGAATCGACTTAGGAATTGTATAAAAATGGCACATTGATTGCTTTATCTGAGTAGATTAATTGCAATATAATATGCATTGCAATTAAAATGGCTAATCTGATCACATAACTTTGTATAGTTGCCAAAGATTCTTGACTATTGATATAAGATTTTCTATAATTAATTTGATATTAGATTGAAGAGGCTCTACCTAACAAACATTAAACAAAATTTTTGCCTGGGCCTTTGCAAGGAATGTGAATCGATTTCAAGATAAAACTTTTAATTTTCTTTAAATAATACATGCCTATACCTAATATTATGTTAACAATTTGGTTTGCTTTGCAGGGTACGTACATCTACTTCGATTATGAGAAATGGAGTCAGCGCAAAAAGGAAGGCTTCACCTTTGAATACAAGTACTTAGAAGACAAGGAGCTGAATTGAATTGAATGCTGCGTTGTTGTGATGCTGATGCGTCGGCTGTCTACGGGGAAATCAATCCATTACTACAATAATGAATCAATAGCATTACAATAATCATCATCAGAATACACACTCTCAACCATCGAACAGAATCAGAACACACACACACACACATAGACTCGCAGCTAAATCCATAAACTAATGAAGAGATCATGTGTAAGAGAAGCGATAAAGCAAACAAAGCCGTAGGCATAAGTGAAAAGGATGAAAGAGAAAACAAACGGAAAACAAAACAAAACAAAAGAAAAAAAACAATGAAGTATAATACTGATACTTGTTCAAAAAAAAAACGCATGTAAAAACATATGCTTTTTTATATAAATGTTTTATTGTTTATTATTTTTTTTTAAGAATTACTTTCCTACACAAAACAAAAAACAAAAAAAGTAAAACATTAAAAAAAAAAAGAAAAAAGAAAAGAAACTAAAACTATAAAAAAGTTATGCAAAATACGTGCAACAATTTGAATTTTCTGGCAGTTGTTCCTCGCTCCCGCCCACGCCCACGCAGCCGTTACCGCCCGCGCCCACGCCCCTCCACGAAAATGAACTCCTATTTAGTATATCGCTTAGCGTTCTCATGCATTCATTAAACACTTCCAGCTCGAGCTCCCTCCTTCCGGCCCCGCCTCTGCCTTTCCCCGCCCTCCCTCCTCGTCCATCGCACTTGCATCATGTATAAAGAGCGCAGCAGTGTGCAGTAAATACTTTTAATTATAAACAAATTAGCGCACCGAATTTTTTCAATGCGTTTGCGTAGAAACGTAAAAGAATATAAAAAAAAACTCGTGAGAATAAAAGTAAACACTAATAAAACTTCAGCTGATCTTATTTAAATTTAATAATGTAATTACGATTACTAAGATCATTGATTAAGTTGAGCATGATAATGAATGCCGCAAGGCAAACATACAAAACAAACAAACAACAAATTAATGCGTAAAAATAACTTTTTTTTAAATGTAAGCAAAATAAAAACAAAACGTGAGTAAATAGTTGAAACATGTTTAGTGTTTTTCTTTCGTTTTATTTTCGTTCGTTTCACTTTTAATTTTACTTTTTTTTCCCCATTTTTAGCCTATTTGAATCCTCTGATCGGTTGAGCCTCAATTTTGATCGTAAAACAAAAATGAAAGAAAATGTTAATAAGTCATATATAGTCAAATGGTATAAACAAATGCATTTTAGAATGTTTTTGCGTAAATAAAGCATTTTTGCTAAACAAAAAACAAATAAAAAAAAAGAACGAAATACATATTTAACAATTTTACAAGAATAGTTTTAACAAAAAGAAAACAAAACACAAATGCATGCAAAAAAAAGAAAAACATTTTAAAAATTATTAAAAAAAAAAAACAAAAAAAATGCATTAAAATATACATACAATTATACGCCGCCCATTGCGTACTGGATTTTATTAAAAATACAATTATATGGATATTTCTGGTTAAACTTTAAATATTTTTAATGGAAAAGGTCTATTTATACATGTGACTTAGGTTCTCTTATACCAAACGCCGAAAAGTATGTATGTATGCTATCGCTTATACAGATAACTAATAAGACATGCTCTAACTTCACTTCCGTATACTGAGTGTCAACGCCTGAGGTGTTGATCAAAAGTTCTCTTATACCGAAATCAGCATAGTATGCGCCTGTGTTCCTCATACCAAACTTATAATTCCCAACTTATACTAAGCATACTTCACTGCGTTACGTATGTATATATGTGTGGGTTCTTATACGCTCTTCCCACTAAGCAAGCTGTTGTCCTTGGTATGTGTGTGTGTGTAAGTACGCGTGAGTATAATTACAAATGTGTTCAGCTGCATAAGTATGCATGTGTGTATGTGTATATGTGTATGGCGCTTTGCACTGAGCAGACGTGCGTCTTGTGTTGTCTTCGATATTTGCTTAAATAGCTTGTATTTAAAGCTAAAATATTATTTATTATCCATTTTTCAATCGGTGTTTTAGTTCGTATTCAAATTGTGTTTATTAATATGTGCATATAATTGTGTTCAATGCTTCTCGGTCTATTGCATTGAGAAGTTGGTAGGTAAGTTGTGCAAAAAATAACATTTGTAACAGTAATCTGTCTTCGTCTTACGCCCATACTTCCGTTTATTCATTGTGTGAGGTTTGTTGTTGCTTTTTTCTCCTCTTATACGTATGATATGTGCGTATGAACGTTTTAATACCATTTGTGCGCTTTGTGCAAGCAGATAAATTATGGTTCCTTCGAAAAAAAAGGGTGTGCACTCGGTCCATCCAGCGAATTGAACGTCTAGCCATCTATTGCATTGAGAAGTTGTTGGTAAGTTGTGCAGTAATACTCATTTGTAACAGTAATCATTGCATTCTTTTTTGCTTTTTTCTCCTTCACTTTTACGTATGGTGTGTGTGTATGAGCGTTTTAATACCCTTTGTGCGTTTTGTGGAAGCAAAATACAATATGGCTTCTCTAAAAAAAGGGTATGCAGGTAGTCAGCCTAGTGAATGGAACGTCTAGGCATTGTCATTGTTTTGTTCATTGTGTAGGATGCTTGGAAAGATATTGAGGGTGATGATCGTGATATTAACGATAATTATAATAGTGATAATTATGATAATACGAGTGAACTTTTTAGAACTTCATCATTGTTTGTTCATATTGGGTTGTTTTCCTAATATTTTCTCTTGATTTTACTAGAGCACAAATAATAATTTAATCTAATAAGCTCTTCTTATCTCAAAATCAGTTTTAAAAATAATTTCCAATTGTTTATACTTATCAATTGCAACTGATGAATGACACTTCTATAGACTCAATATTATTAGGAATTGGTTGATAACGTTTGCTGCTCCAGGGAACAATTGAAATGTCTCGCACTGCCAGAAAGATAACGCGTCAACACGTTTCGTATATGTATGTGTCTGTCAAATCTATTTTAGCCGAATCAAAAATGGGGTGTGTGCGCCATGACTAATTATGATATCTATGGCAAGAATACCCCCAGAATACCCCAAGGGTTTTGCTAGACTTTTGACGAGTGATCCGCGATTAGATATATCAAGCAGTAATCAGATGCATTTAACATTGAAATATACATAGTTCTTATAAGTTCACATATTGTTAATGTTCTAAAGGGGGCTTGAACGTCACAACAATAAAAATTTGAATAAATATATGTTAGTCTTAATACTCGTTTCAAATTGTTTTAAAAATATTATGTTTATCACAAAACGGCATCGGAAGAATTGAATTACTATATTATGAAAAAATTAAAGGTTTTTGTTTGAAAATCTGATCATTTTTCCCGAAGCACAACAACCTTTAATTAAATAAGATTATTCCTAAATATTATTAACTAAAAACGTTGTTCTTTAATTAGAACATTTATGAGTTTAAATTTTAAACCATGAACCCATTGAAAATGAATAAAAATAATGTATAATATTGATCAGAATGCTGATCTGTGTCTTTCTCGATTATGTGTTCCACTCCGCCTGTCTCTCTGGTCGTGCCATTTCTCTATACACTAGATAATATATGTATTTTACTCCTCTCATATCGTTAGCGAGCGTAAAAACTAACTCATGAGCATTATTTGAGTGCTCAACTTTGAGCGGTATTGCATCTTCTCTCATCTATATAAAGGGCTGTCTGCTGCCTTGCGTCTTCAGTCGTATCGTTCATCTGGTGCAGGGCAGACGTCGGCGCTCTGCTAGAAATATTTATTTAAAGTGCATTAGCAAAGTATACTAACATTTCTTAAATAAATAAATAATAATATTTATAAATTATTAATTAGTATTATTATCAATTATAAAATATTATTATTACTTATTAGTATAATATTTTATATTATAATAATTTAAAAAAAGTAATAATAATAAATAATAATAAATAAAATAATAAATAATAATAAATAAAATAATAAATAATAATAATAATAATAAATAATAATAATAATAAATAAAATAATAAATAATAATAATAATAAATAAAATAATAAAAAAAAATAAATAATAATAATAATAATAATAATAATAAGTAATAATATAAAAATATTTGATAATAGTAATACTTTTCTAATATTTCTATTTTTTGTGAGTGAACTAGTTAGCCTTATACAGCGTCAGCTGGTGCTGATGACCGACTTACAAATATCCTGTCTCTTCGGCTGCATCCCACCTTGGACCCAGGCGTTATCCTGGCCATAACCTTCAAGGTCTTTCTACCACTATGTTCTCTAACTGCGGTCTGTCCTTAGTGTTCCAGCATTCAGACTAAGTGTAATGCTAGTAATCATAATGATAATAATAATTGTATTAATGGTGGTCGTCATGTTGAAAATATTAATAAGAATATGTGTCGAATTGTGGTCGAATTGTGGATTTAGCGTAGGAGTAAATTGATATCTTAGTCAAATCTCTAAACTTTTTAAACAGTTTTAATAGTTTTTCACTATGCCTCTACTTCTCTTAATGCTGATAATAGTAAAAAAAAATAAATTTAAATATAAAGATTCTTTTACCTTGACTGCATCATATCATTAAATTATGCTGATTTCTATGTCTCTATAGACTTTGCCAAACGCAGATCTTAAACATTCCTTTTATTATTGACCACATAGTTAATATGGCTTAATCTAATTACTTCTTATCTAGGAATCGCCTATTTGCAATTGCTTCCAATCAATTTTTCAACTTAAACTTATCAATGACGCTATTATATGCTTTAAATTATAGTAAAACGAGTCGGACTGTTTTCATGATAAGAATTCTTACCCAAACAATTTGAAGTGCTTAACACTTTCTAAGATTACACCTGAGCACATATATATATATATAAATAGATTGCTTTGATACTTATACAGTAGAAAAAAGTGGGTGTGGCTCTGACTAATTAATCAAGAATACCCCCGAAAAAAAACGCTGGACTTTCGACACATATAGGAGTACGTCTACCTCAGAGAGAAAGCGATTAATAATTAAAAAAAAAACTTAAACTAGGGAAAAAAACAACAAATTTTTAATGTTCTAACGGGGCTTTAAAGTCTCAATTTATTGTTACAATTGTTTCTAAGTTTTTTTTTTTGCAAATTCAACTTCAGTTCTTTGGACGCACCAGCATCTTCATTACTTTGTAGGAATAGTTATCGCCACGCCACCTCTTCCAGTACATGCCCTTGCGGCTGAAGGCTTCGCTGTGTGCGCCATTCAGGTACAAGCCAAACAGATTGCTAAAGTCACCAAAATGATAAAAGGTAATGGAATAAACAGTATATTATAGTATTGATTTGTGATCCTACCCAAAGGCACAGTCCGTGTACCACCAGCCACCCATCTGATGCATGGCGCAATTGTCCCTGGAGTAGTCATTGTCCGCGTCGTAGGTAGTGAACTTCATGCCGACATTGTAGTAGAGGGAATCTCCTGCAGTGCCCGAATATGCACCAATGCTCTTTAATGGATACTTCTCCTCCTCGCTGCCAATCAGGAATTTATCGTAAACAGCATGGCGGATGGCTCCCTCGAAGTCCTCGAGCTCAATTTTCAGCTCATGATCTTCAGCGGCGGTTATCTCGTGTAGCTTCTCCAATCCAATAAAGAATTCACCATTCGAATCCTCGAAACCTTGCCTGTATTCCGCCCAGTTGCGAAAGAAGTTCAAGTTGCCCGCGAATCTGTGGGCCACCAGTCTCCAGCCGTCTTCGTCGGATCTCACCAAGCCGCTAATGCAGCAGCCGATGAGGCAGACAAAAGAAAGGGCTATAAGGACTTTCATTCTTCCAGAATTCACACTCCAAATAGAACTGCCTGAGCCGTACGCAATTCTCACCTTTTATTGTGTTTGAGGCGGGCTTCTATCAATTAAAGATAGTTTGGAGCTATTAAGCTTTGATAATGCATTGAAATTTATTGTATCACTGGCGCATCAGTCATATTTCATTCTCTATGTGGCAGGCTTATCACAGTTCCATTTAGCCTTATCAACACCCAGATAATATGATTTTGAGAATGACTAACACCTGAAGTTTCTCAAGCATAATGCATCTAGCTAGATCATATAGATATGATATATGTAGTTCCTTAAAACCCAATAGTTACGCTAAGTAAGCCCACAAAAATTGATTTTAAGTGTTAACGGAAGTATTGCTTACTTGATTAGAAAGTATTTTAATTATAAGACTATTCTATTCTAGAATTTACAATGAATAAAGCCACTGTAAAGGCTTCATCAGACACGTTACACTCCTTCTTACCTTAGTCTAGTTTGAATAATTCCAATTGGAATAATATCAAATCTAATAAGTTTTAATATACAAAAATGTTTTTTTTTTTGTTTTCGAGAATATATTTGATTTTTTTTATAAATTGCAATGAGTTTAACGTTACCCCCATACACTAGTCCAGTTTGAATAATTCCAATTGGAATAATATCAAATCTAATAAGGTTTAATAGAAAAAAGACGCTTTTTGTGATCAAGAATATATTTAATAGTTTTCTATAATGAATTACAACTTGAATACTAGAAGCCAACCGGAAATGAGTTACAAAAATAATTTTTATAAAATAATTCGAATAGAAATGCAGAAAATATATGTTTATATACATATTTTGATACGCTCTGCGCCGGCGTATTGGAATTGATTGCATAAAATATATAACTATCAAAAGAACAGAAAAGAAAAAAAGAAACTAACAATTTGTAACCATGACAATGACAATTAAACTAAAGTGGAACAAGAACAGCGGCGTCAGATCAGATATGGTCTTAAAATCGATAGATTATTGACAGCTTAAGACTTAACTATTAGACATTGGTGGTCTCTGTATTGTTGTTGCCCCAGACAACATCATCCTCATCGTCATCATGGCCCCAGCCCTGATCTGCATCGGCATCGGTTTCATGGCCATTGGCGAGCGTCGCTGCGGCCGCAAAGCGACTGACATCGATTTGCACAATTTCTGATTCGCTGCTGGCGACTTTTGTCTCAATCACCGGCTCCATGTCCTTGAAGAAGTCAAACTCGGCTGGCTCCGAGGCATTGGCTGGTGTTGTCAATTGCACTTGTATGTCCAGCGCGCTGAGATCATCGATAAGCATGCGATTGGTCGGTGGAACGGAGGCCTTCGTAGCGGCTGTGGATAGGCTGGAGCAGGCGGTGCGGTATGAGTCGGTCAGCGAGGGTTGTGTGGCCTGTGTTGAGGTGCTGCTATTTGTTTCCAAATTGTTTAGATTTAGCTCATCCAATGTCTCCTGCTTAACATGCAGACGCTGCAGCTCATCTGTATTCTCCCAGTCGGACCACGCCTCCTCGTCATCATTAACCAAGGTCTGTTCGTGGGCTGCACTGCTGTTGGAGCTGTTTGCATTGTCCATGTTGCTGTCGCTACTGCTGCTATGACTGAGCTCCAATGGTTTTTCACTCATATTGCTGATGCTCTTCTCATCCTCGCCGCCATCGGGACTCAAGCGCAAAGGCATCGGCGCCGCCGCCGCCACATTGGTCTCCACGGGCAACGGACTGCCCGAGACCATATAATCAACGGCATCCACAGCGCTGCCATTCATGAGCGGCGTTATCGAACGCGGCTCTGTCCACGGTGTGGTGCTGTCCGTGGAGACGGCGGCATGTGGCCGACCATCCGAAAAGCAACGTCTACGATCACCACCCAGCACAGTGGCTGCACCCAAAATGGGCACCAGATCGGCCAGGCAGCGCAATGTCTTCGCCACCAGCACATCGTTCGTATCGTTCATGCCCAGCTGCAAATGCGGCAATATTTCACTCTTTAGCTGCTCATCGCTCAACAGACGCACATACTCCATGAAATAGTCCAGCAGAATGAGTCGTATCTGGGCATCTCTCAGTCGAAACATTTTCAATATATGCGGCAGCAGATAATGCAAATAGGTTTGCGGCGAAAACAGAGCTGCGGCGCCATTTTCTGTCTTGGTGCGCAGCACGTAGGGCGTGACGCAGTGCTGTGCGGTGGGATCCAGCAGTACCATGCGCGAGAGCAAATCACTGGCCAGCTGTGAGGCAACCACTTGCTCATCGAAGCAGCGCAGACGTTCGATCAGATTGCTAAAGAACTGCTGACGCTCCTTCACAGACTTCAAGGGCAGCTCAAACAGAAATGAATGGATTAAAACGAATTCATGATTGAAATATGGATGCAGGAGCACTGCCGATAGCTTCGGACGCAGCTCAATGTTCAGATGCTTCAGGTGTGTGCTGCAATAGTCGCGAAATTCCTGTACATATGGTGTGCTCGCTTTGCCCTCGCTGACCCCGCTGGCGCCACACTTGTCCAGCACCTGCTCGCAGAGGGTGGCAAAGGCAAACTGCTCGAGGCCCAGTTCACTGTTGGCCGAGTCTCTGGCCAGTGGCTGGCGAAAGGTGTGCGCCAAGTCGATTAGCTGTTTATTCAACTCCTTCGCCTTCCACACAAACTCAAACCCGGCCAAGCGCCAGCTGCCCTTATCCGTCACATAAATGGATTGTGTGCATATATTGAGATGTCGTGCCATCGCCTTTTCAATAAGGAATATCAGACTACAGAGTATGGTGCGCAGGCCGAGGCACACCTGTATATCACTCTGCTGGGCCAGCACATCACTCAGCGGCCTCACACGCTCGGTGGCCAAATGCTTCTGTCCGGACTCATCCCATGTTGACATATATTTTAATATATACGGATGGCGATAGATCATCAGATTCTGTAGTGCACACATTTAATACAATTGATACAGATAATTGTTTTTTTATTTAGTATTTCCGTACTTGTGGCATTTACCTTTATGGCACGTTCCATTGGCCCTTGGGCGGCCCACAGCTGGCCCTTGACAAGAACTTCACCTTTGAATATGGACAGCTCCTGGCCGCCGCCGCCTTCCTCGTTGCACGTTGTTGGCGATTCGGCATTGTAGAGTGCCCAAAAGTCATTAGCTTCAATTGCGTTTTTATCAATAATCAACCCTTTTAGTTTGCTGCCTTCATTGCCCATTTTTTATAAACATTAAGCAGTAACATTTATGTTAGCTCAACGTCTTGCACAACGTAAGTGTAACATTTCGTAATGCAAACACTGTTAGCTGAACTGTTAACACTGCAATTAGCAGATGTTAAGCTGACAGTGTTGCAAAAAGATATTGCACATATGCGTATCTTTGCAGCACTGTATAGTATGCACCAAGTCGGAGATGAAAAATTGTTGTTTCTGTTGTTTATAAATAAATAAAAAACGAAGAAATACAAAATGGATTTGTACGACGACATAGATGCAAAGCCGCGGGCCAGCCAAATGGATGGTTGGTCGTCGGGCATCAAAATGTTGCAAACACAGTTGGCAGTGAAGAAAGCCCAACTGCCAAAACCCAAGGCGAGAGATCCAATTAAGAAACCGGTAAGTCCGAGTTCTTTACGCTGCTCACGCTTGCAATATATTACAATTTCTGTGAACAGCTTATGACACCTGTGGTGAATTTGCGCACTAAGCGCAGTGCAGACGCTGACAGTTTTGGGCCCGTGACTGTGGCTGCCAAGCCAATTATTACCAGCACCACAGTGACGCCTGCTCCGACGCTGGAGAGCATTAAAACCGATGATTGGGATTTTGTGGACGAATACGATCCACAGTGGCCCAACGAATATGAGAAGCTGAAAGATAAATCCAAATCCAATGACAAATCACGCAACAGTGGTGGCAGCGCCAATCGTGGTGAAGACCGCGATCGGGACAGAGATCGGGATCGTGATCGTGATCGCAAACGCAATCGTGGCGGTGGTGGTGGTGGTGGACGCCGAGACGCACACAATCACGACAGCTCCCCGCCAAGCATGAAATTCAGTGGCTTTAGCCAACGGCAAAGTGACGAGGACCGCTACAGTCCGCCAGCGCCGGGTTCAGTGTCCAAACAAGGTGGTGGTGCGGCTATTGCGCCACCGCCCTCTCTTTCCATCGACAATGGAGATGGCTCCTCGAATGTAACTATACCATATAGCGCCAGCTCAGTCGCGGCTAAGATAATGGCCAAATACGGCTTTAAGGATGGCCAAGGCCTGGGCAAATCGGAACAGGGCATGTCTGTGGCTCTGCAAGTGGAGAAAACATCTAAGCGCGGCGGTCGTATCATACACGAAAAGGATGTATTTCTACCACCACCACCGTCAACATCACCACCTCTCTCTCAACTGCCTGCTGTAAACGCATCGCCATCAGTTTCGAGTCCAGGTCGCGCTGCTACTCCAGCTGGTTCGATGCCACCGCCACCATTGCCAGGCGTGGCTCCAACCGTAGCACCAGCAGCCGCAAGTGAGCCAGAGCCTAGCATAACCGAAATCATGAAGACGCCCAGTAAAGTGGTGCTTCTTCGGAACATGGTCGGACCCGGCGATGTGGATGAGGAGCTCGAACCCGAGGTCAAGGATGAATGCAACACAAAATATGGTGAAGTCAACAGTGTTATCATACACGAAGCCTTTGGCACGGTGCCGGAGGATGCCGTCAAAATATTTGTGGAGTTTAAACGTATTGAGAGCGCCATTAAAGGTGAGTTTTGAATTTATTTATTATAATTGAAATAATCTCGTAATATATATATGCTCATACCTAACAGCTGTTGTGGATTTGAATGGACGATTTTTTGGCGGACGTCAAGTGCGTGCTGGATTTTATAACTTTGATAAATTTAAAAGTTTTCAATTGAATTAAGTCAATAAAAATAATTTGATATGAATTGTATTTATAGTTCAAGCAAAGCGCCCTCTATTTGTTTTTGTTGTAATTTTGACCCGCTCGATGTCGGCATGACAGAGTTACTGGCGATTGTAATCGATAATTGCAGCTGACTATGACAACTCTACTAAATATAATCAGACATACACGCTACGACCAATCGGTTGTCTAATGGGCGTAATATAAATATGTTTCTTAATAAATTGTGTTTTCAAATTGATGGCTAAGCGATATTTAACATTTTGTTGGCCAAGCAACCCTCTTTCACAGCCAGCACAATCAAAGCAGGCGTGTGATAATATTGTGACAACTCACAATAGCTGGTTGTATCGTGTCTAGTACACATAGCTAGTGCAGAGGTTTGGTTTGAGAACTGAAAACAATTATCGCAAATATCATTCGCTTTCGCTGTGTTGCCAAATTGATTAACGAAAACAACTTAAAAACCAAGGTGAGTTAACGACGCTCCTTCGTGTATTCTAACCAGTTAATTGATTGTGTGTGCGTGTTAATTTATATATAGAGAAAACAACAAAAAAATATAAGTATTGTTTTGCTGTTTTTTTTTCTTCTCTTGCGCGAATACATAAGTCAAAGCAAACGAACAGATAGCAGTGCAGAACGGTAAATTCTCCAAATGTCAACGACACAGAGGCACTTGTAATTAAATTCAATTAAGCTGCAGCTCATACTTAATTTGTGTATCAATTTTCATAAGTGAAAAAATAAGAGAACAACAGAAAAAAAAACAATACGAGACGCTGGCAGGCCGCACTCGCTGCCCCTTCGCCTACAAGTCCACGTTGAACTCGTGCCCAGCCACTGCCTGCAGCTGTAGTAGTAGTGATTGTTGTTGTTGCTGGTGTAGCTGTAATAACTGCAACGTACACATACACACACAAACGACGGCTGATCACATTTGTTGTGCTCTGTACGCTTTATGCCAATCAACAACAAAAGTTTTGCATTGTTCGCAGCTTTCCCCACTCCCACCGACGCCCAGCAGCGGCCATAACAACAACACCAACAAGCAACTGTAGTTGCCATATCCATCCCATCCCGAGTAGTTGTTGTTGGTGCCATGGGCCCGCTATCGCCGCTTTGTATTTGTGCTGCAAGGTAAGGGGGCAACTCTACCCAAATTGAGGGGTTTTGGCTACTACCACTGTTGTTGTTCTAACTCACTCGCTCTCCTCTTTCTCCTCTCTCCATTTTCTCTTTCAACGCACACACAGTTTATTGCACTATTATTCAATATATTGCACGCACATAAATACAAAATTATTTATGTATGTATAAATATTTCTGCTTCTCCTTCTACTCGTTCCAAACTGGAGCAGACGCGCCCCGATCGCCCAACATACGCATACATACATACATACATATGTATGTAAATACAAACAAACCGTTGTTTTTTTCGGCGTACCTCCCTCTCTCTCTCCCTCCCACATACACACACGCACACATGTATATGCGAGTACTCGCATTTGTTGCCCGCTTCTTCAATTATATTTTTGAAAATATTCTATTTTTATACGAAACATTATTTTTCCGCCTGGTACTCTAAAGTATTTTCTTTTTCTTATTGTATTGTATATGCTAAAGCACATATTGAAATATTGAAGAACCAACAAAATGTGTGTGCATATTGCCAGCCCTTCAAATATCCTGTGTTAACAACATTTATTTATAGAGCTTTGAGCATTCTAATTCAAATTGAGTTTGAAAATGCTGCAATTTGACTCGAATAGAAAGAGCTTTGCGCAGCTGCATTTGCCTTATGTTTGCCTAGTCGTTCATGGAACTAGTTTTTTTTTTAATTAATTGATTTAAATAAAATATTTAAAATTAAGCACCATAACACAGACATGTTACAGTTACATGAATTTAACTTTTATGTAAGCCTTTGGCATTCTGATTATATTTATAATTAATAACTTTTTTATGCTTAGTTCAGCTAACTAGTTTAATTAGCATAACTTCAACGAAACACTGATTATTTTATAGATAAAGATTCTTATCTATATATAGTATATAGATAATTTAAATAGATTTCCGTTTGCAAATGATTTAATGCCACGAAAATAATTTGGAATTTCATGTTTGCTTTGAAATGCATTAAATATGTGCATTTCTTAAAAATAGCTTCCGCACACATTCGGTAATCTGAGATTCCAGAAGAAATTTTATTAAAACTTTATTTATTTAGTTATTTTTTCTTATTTGTTTATTATTTTTTAAATTTATTTATTATTTTTTTTTAATTTATTTATTTTTTAAATTTAATTATTCTTCTTTTTTATTCTTTTTTTTCAATTTATTTTTGTATCAATTTTATTTTTTATTTAATGGGTTTTTTTTTGGAGCTTTTCACTTATAAGATAAACTCACAAAATTGCTTTAACTTTAAATATTTTTTTCCAGAATAAATTTTATAAAATTTACTTTTATTTTATTTAATTTTATGTAATATTTGCTTATTTATTTATTTTTTTAAAATAATTTCAAATACCATTTTCTTTTTTTTTAATATTTGTAATTCTTTTTACTTACTAGCAAATGGTGTTGATCGGATGTGCCTTGATTTGAAATTCATGAACTGACAGTCAGTGAACATTCCGGTCGGTCTGTTTAGTGCACAGAAATTTTGTAACACTCAATCAAATTCAACCTCTCCAGCTAAATACATTTTATCCAGATATAGATTTTACTGTATGACTGTCTGTGCGCATTTCACACTTTTCAGTTATGGTCTTGGTCAGCAACGAAAGGCAGAGCAATAAGGATGACGAGCAAAAGCCCAGCGCGGCAGCAGCAGCAGCAGCAGCAGCAGCTTCATCAACAATCTCAACAGCAGCCGTTGCAGCAGCAGTAGCAGTATCAGCCGTAAATAACGGCATTGCCAACGTTATTACCGCAAGCTCAACAACAATTGACCAAGATATAACCGCTAGACCAGTCGCCGCTGTTGCCAGTGGTGTTGAATTGTCCAAGCGCCAGCAGCGCATCCATAAAAAGGCACACAGTATAATGGAACTGAACAAGAAGGCCCAACAGGAGCAGCAGCATCAGCAGCAACAGCAACAACAGCAACTGTTAATGCGCGAAAAGCACGAGACAGAGACGTGTGAGCTGTCCACAGAGAACAACAGCAACAGCAACAGCAACAACAGCATCGACAACAACATTATTGGCATCAATGATGCTAACGACAATATGGAAAATCAGGAGAACAATAATACGACTGCAACAGACACCTGTGATTCCAATACGAACACATTATTGCAGGTAAGCTATCAAATTCTATTCACATCTAAATGTTGTTTATTAAGCCCTTTTCGTGTTTGTAATTTCAGGGCCAGCTGGCACAGAAACAGGCACAGCTACATATGGCCATGAATTCGGTGCTAAATGCCAATAATACAACGACGGGCGGTAATCTATTCAGCTCGATTGGTGCCTTACAATTGCCTAATGAGACAGCTAATTCGCTGCTTAGCAACGCGCAGGACATGTCGCCCGGCGAGGCCAGAATTGTATTGCAATGCGAGTTGAAATCGCATAAGTTTGAGACGCGCAACATTTTGCTGGCGCCGGGGCAAGAGTGCAAGGTGGGACGTTTGATTGCCAAGAGCAAGGCGAGCGAAAGCAATGCCATATTTGATTGTAAAGTATTGTCGCGTAATCACGCCATGCTCTGGTATACAACCGAAGGTCGTTTCTGGGTGAAGGATACCAAATCGAGCAATGGCACCTTCATCAACGACAACAAGCTGGGCAACGAGCCGGCCGAGCTGCACAATGGTGATACCGTCAAGTTTGGCGTTGAGGTGATCGAGAATTCGCGTCAGGAGGTGCACGGTTGCATTATTGCGCGAGTTACACTGTTTTTGCCCGACGGGCGGGAGGCCATCTCAATAGAGTCGGAACAGTTGCAGTTGACAGGACCGAACCGGATTAGTTATGATGAAATACAGCGACTAAATGCATTTCTACAGGAGGCCGCGCAGCGCGAAAAGATGCTGAAAGCAAAGCTCAGCAATCTGCAAGGAGTGCTCGATTCGACGCGCAAAAACTCGGCCATGTGCTGGCAGAGCATGATCACCGAGGATCAGCTCTTGCACAAGATCAATCTGCTCGAGAAGAAGCTACAAATGATGGAAAAGAATGTGCCCGAGAATACATTACGCAACGAGGTGAGTGAAATGATTGAAGTTAATGTAGCATACCTTTAAGGGCCCTGTTAAGGAATTGATTAATAATTTGTGGTTGTTATTGGCAGGTTGTTAAATTGCTCGAGGATAAGACGTCGTATCAGCTAACTGCCAAAGAGGCGCTGCGCAAGGTCTATCAGGATCGATGCGATGCCATGCAAATGCTGTCCAAAATGGAGATGGCATACACAACATCCGATAATGAGTGCAGCATACTGCGCAGTCAGATATTAAATTCGAAGCAAACTTTGCAGGACTTCAATGAACGTTTGGAGCAGTTGCAGCTGGAGTATATGGAATATAAACAGGAAACGCTGCGTCAGCAGCAAGAGGCTAAGGAACTGGAGGAGCAACGACTTGTCCAGCATAAGGAGCAGCTAATCATACATGAGAGCGAAATGGAACAGATGCGCCAACAACTGATGAAACTGCAGCAAACAATTGCTGATCATGACAGCGAGCAGGCGCTGCAGCAGCAACAGACGCTGGAGCAACTGAATGCAGCCATTGCTGTCGGTGAGGATGATGACGACGACGAAGAGGACGAAGATAACGATGATGATGTTGACGAAGACAATGAGAATGCGAACGACGATGCGGTCGATAATGATGACAACGATGACATCAAGGAGGATAAGGAAACAGGCGATCATGATAATTGCGCAGTTACTAAAGACGAATTACAGGTAGACGAACAGATCGAGGAATTGCACAAGAAGGAACACCAAACTACAGTACCCAGCAAAACTAAATCTGTAAGTGAAACTTTTCGTTCTACGATTTTGTCTTAAATGCGATTTCGGTTTTGCAGAACAAGAAGACCAAACGGCAACAGAAGAAAGAATTCGATTTGAAGCACAAGGTGATACGCAAAGGTACCGTGATGAAGCTGCTCAAGAACTCGGATCTCAAGGGCGCAGATGGTGGCGATGTTTTGAAGGCCATATTTAATGCTGCCGACTCTGGTGACGATGACTATGAGGAGAATGAATCAAATATGGATTCATCTGAGGCATCGCCAATGGGCACAAATAATACTTTTGCTGAAGTTGCCTGCGATGAGTTTATACACAAATCACCCAAGCACACACGCCTGAATGGCATCGAAGAGGCGACCGAGGAGTCGCATTCAGCCCATAAGCTGGAAACACAGGAGACACTCGTACGCAGCATCGATGAACTGCACGATGGTGATCTGCCGCAAGAGCACGCAGTGGATATGTTGCACGAAGAGTGTTTATTCTATAAGAAGAAATCAGCTAAGCTAACCAACGATATAAGCAATCTAGAGGATGAGATGAATATTCTTAAGCAGCAGCTACAGAAGCTGCAGGAGCCACAAACCGAAGCGCAGGCGCGCCGTTGCAGTGGTGCTGAGCAAAAGGATATAAGCGCAGAGTTTGCCGCAGATGATGAGGAGAAACCGCTGCTGTCGGACAAGAATATCGATGCGGATCTATTGAGTTGGCGCGAAGATGTCAATATCATGAACGATGCGCAAGTGGAGGAGGAGCTGATCGTGTGTAAGGAACGCCTGGAGCAATCTGAAATGAGCATCATGAAGTTGCGCAATGAGATATCTGTGCTGCGGCTCAAACATGATCATAATCTGTTATATCGTCGTGCTCTGCCCTTGGGCTGTGTTGCATTGGCAGCGATCATCTACTTTTTGTCCATTCGCTTTTAACACTCGGAACTCAGCACAGCAAAAACGTCGTACCTACAGCAAAACGAGATTCAACCAACAAACATAAATATATACATATATATATACGGATATACATCTTGTGGGGTGGGGACATGCGAGGGCGCGTGTTGGATGCTGGATGTGCACTATAGGCAAAAACAAAACAAAAAAACACAAATAATGGAAGTGGATGTAAAGTATGCAAATCGGATGGACGCAGTTATACAGTTACAATATTTATATATCTACACACGTATATATATATATATTTATCTATATATATAGATATCTATATATATAGATATCTTATACTATATATATATGTATATGTATACAATCTATCTTTACAATCGAGCTTTACTCGCCATTTTCTATTCTGTTCTATCTTTCTCATATTTTGGACCACAAAATTTTTAGTTGTAAATTGAAATTGAAACGAACAAAAAAAACCAACAAAAAATAATTACAAATAACCCACACGCGCGCACATACATATATACACAACTCACACACATACATACATATACACACTCACAGAACACATGGTTAGTTAATTCGGAAGTAATTATATTTAAAGAAACTCCCCTGAATGATTTTTTTGATATGAAGCTTAGATTTTTTATTTGTTTAATGGTGCGATTTAATAATTATATGAGAAACCTTCGAATTGTGTACAAATCTAGAGGAGCAGAGGCGCCTGGAAACCGGATTGGCGGCGAATCGATCATTAAGTTTAGCATTAAGTTGCAATTATTTACCATTACCAGCTATGTTTTATGAAACACTATATTTACGTATGCTAAATGTTGATTTATGTACTATAATTTAGTTGATTTTTTATTGTCCGTCGTCTCATTGTAAGCGAACGTGCGTGTAAAACATTTATATATGTATTCCGAAGTGAAACGAAACAAAATTTGAAAAATGCTTGCGATATCACAAACAAAAAAAAAAAACACTTTTAATGTATGCAAAAAAAAAAAAGAAAAAAACGAATACAAATGAATAAACACACAACACTATAACGAAACGTTGGCATTTACAAATATTTTCCACTTTTAAAGTAAGAAGACTTATACAAATAAACAGTTTAAGGAAAATTATTAAGTTTGAATTTGGCGCCTAAGTGTTCATATATATGCACAAAATGCTCTGCGCAGCAATTTCGTAAGCTTGATTTAGTTCCTATCGAATATGCCTATCGACTATAAATACGGGCACACTGCGGCCTGTGGATTTTAGCGGTTGAGAGAGGCAGTCACACGCAGCAGTCTGGTCGGGTTCTCTGTGGTGCGCACGGTCGTTTAAGCGGTGCATTTTCCCCCCTTTATCTGTGGTATTTAATCAAGTATATAAATTAAATGTGAATGTAATGTGAAAAACATTTGTTTTTACCAATAACGGCTGCAACTATTGTTACATTTGCTTGTTGCGCGTTGAAATTTGTTTTAGACAGCATTGCAGATGAAAGAGCCAAGAGCTATTTGCAGTGGCCACTAGAGATGAGCGATTCTGTGACTTTCAAAAGTCACTGTGTCAACTGTTCCTGTGACTGGGACCTTAACAAGGCAGAGAGATATCATGTGACGCTGCCCAAATTGCCTTTTACTTTCAATTTGTAACGTACTTGCGAAAAGTCACAGGTACATATACCAAATCGCTCATCTTTGGTGCGCTTATGTGAGGTGGGCGTGACGCTAGGCGGTAGCGGCAGTGGCAGTGGCAGCGGCAGCGGCAGCGGCGACCGAAGCGCAGCCAAAGTGAAATGCAAAGAAAGACGGGATTAAATACAGTGAAATAAAAGCGTTGCAAAAGCTTCCTACAGTATTGATATTGCATGTTCTTTCTCTTTTGTGTTTCTACTAGCTAAAGGCCAACAAAATCACAAGTTGCGCTTGTGTGCGTGCGTGTGTTCATGTGTGTGTGTGTGTAAAAAGAGTGAAGCAGAAGCGGCGGCAATAACAACGAGAGAGCGCAACTCTGTTTCTGCCTGCAGATGTGGAAATAACTAGCCGAAAAAATATAATAAGAAAGCAATAAGACAACGAAAACTGCCTTGCTGGCTTAACGGATTTACCATCGTCGTTGACGTTGTTACAAAAGAAAAACACCAAAATACAGAAAAAAGAAAAAGGTAAGAATATGAAATATTGCGACTTTTGACATTACTCTGTGTGCAGCAAAACAACAAATGTTGCGTTGATTGTGTGAGTGTGCGAATGCGTGTGTGTGAGTGAGCGAGTGAGTGTATGGCAGATAAGCTGCATTCTCTGATAATAACAGCTGAAGAAGTTGCGTTGTCCAAGTCAGTGTGTCACAATTGAGGAGTCAGAATGTAGACGAAAGGAAATTAAGCTACAAATACAACAGTATTTTAAATGGCAAAATAATACCTTATGTTATATTTGTATGTAAAATAAAGTTAATTTCAAATACTAACAGTCAACCAATCGATATCACTAACTGCATATCTTGTTGCCCATCCGCAATTCGATATGCCTATCGATAATAGAGTTATTCTGAAATGTACAAAAAAAAACTCATAGTCATATATCACACTATTTATAGAAAAAGTATAGCAAACTCTTATATTATGTTATACTGCCGACAACATTGCCATTTAAATGCAATTGTCTATCGCCTGTCGTCTATCGATCTCTAATAGAGTTAAGCATCAGCAGATGGAATCCCATTATTATATTTAACAATGCCGCATGACCAAATATCAACAAAGACTCGTTTTTCTTTGGTAACTAACTTGTTTTTGCCATAACAACGAAAAAAAAAAAACAACAAAATAAAGAAAAAAATAACTAAACCCAAATTTATTAATTTATTTAAGCTATCTTATTTGCAAAGCGTATTACTTACAAATATATATATATATATATAAAAACATATTTTTTTGCGCCACTTATCACAGGTAAACATTGGACATTTATAATTCCATTGCTCTTTGTTGCCTATCTCCAAAAAAAAAGTCAGCTCGCTCTCTAGTATTCTGCTTGGTGCGCTCTTCGCATTTGTTGCTTCTCTTTTTTTTTTTTGCTTTCTGCTTTTTGCCTATCTTCTAATTACACATACAGCACAAGTTAATGAATTTTGTTTGCTGTACAGTTCGCCGCAAATATGTGTGACTGACTGCCTGATGATTCATAACGGTTAACATGCTTATTGCCGTTTGCTGTTTTGTTGTTGTTTTGTCGCCTTCATTCGTATTCTGGCGTCTGCTAGCAACATTATGTCTTGGCAACATTGTTGCCCAGCATCTTTTGACGCTGCCAATGAACTTTTCCACAAAAATAAACAAACAACAAAAACTTTCACTTAGCGAGCCCATTGAAAGAGATAAATGGCATAAGATAGCCGACGCCAATTGGCCAATATCCATGACGTGCCACGCACGCAGCCCCCCCCAAAATAATCCAAACAGTCAATTAAAAATGACAGCGGCCAACGATTGCGAAAAGTGAAAAGCAATCAAAAAAGAAAAAAAAACAATCAAAATCAAAATAAACAAAAACAAAAAAATACAATACAATGAAAATAAGACACACATAATTGCTTATAAAACACCCACACGTTGCTCACACGCCGGCTGTGACGTCATGCGGCCGCACAGCCAAAATTGGCAGCTTGCCAGCCACACGCACATGTATCTATACACATAACGATAATGGCGAAGCAAAACGATCGGCTGGCAACATGTAGACATTATATTTGATTGCAACTTGTGACTCTGCGGTCGTCTTCTGGCGTGTTAAATAACAGATGCCACACAAACTGTGCAAAATTAGCTAACTGTTTATAATTTTCCTACGCCAAGCTTAGGCCAGCTGACGACGAGACTTGCAGATCAGATTACCAGACAGTCTCGTGTAAAATGTGTCATGCCATGCAAATGTGTGTCTGTGTGGGTGATAAGAAATGAGCAATATCAAGTCGAGCCACAAATGCGCTTGCCAAGTGGGAGTTCATTATATATGAATATATATATGCTTATGCCTCTTTATGTACATAGATTTACATATACAATCGTTAGTGCAAATAAATTTGGCTTAATATTGTTTTATCTTTTTATAAAAATGGAGTTTGATTTGTTTAAATATTGATAATCTTCTTATTTGCATGTTACTTAACAGCTTCAGCTTAACACTGCACTGTTGCTTAACATTAATAATAGTAATTAAAAAATGTTGAGCTATAAAGCAAGCTGTGTTACTAAACATTTAAGGCACCTCTGCCCATTTGCTGTTAATGTTACTTAACAGTTTCAACTTAACAGCACTGTTGCTGAACATTGTAAATATTTAAATTTTGCCACCCGGTTAAGCAAGATGTGTTGCTAAACATTTGAGGCACCTCTGTCCATTTGCTGATAATGTTACTTAACAGTTTCAACTTAACAGCACTGTTGCTCAACACTAAATATTTGAATGTTGCCACACGGTTTAGCAAGTTGTGTTGCTAAACATTTAAGGCTCCTTTGCTCAGTTTTCTGCATATAAAATATGCAATGTTGCTGGCAAGAACAAAGCGTCTGCAACACTCAACAGACCGCATGACGTCACTGACCGCAGCAGGCAGTTCAATGGCTGTCGCCAAACCTCGACTGAACACGCCGCTCCTTTATCATATACATACATACATATATATATTTATATATACATATATATATTTATATGTGTGTAAGGCAAAAACTATGACAAAGCGCTTAGCTCGCAGCGCACTTGAGCTGTGCATTAAAATGCGAGTATCAAAAGCCAAAACAAGTGAAACACACAGTCATAAACAATGCAAAAGTGACGCGACTTTTAGCATTGATTGTTTTTCGGCTTTTAACGGCAAGTTTTGTTTTGTTATTCACACCCACGCACACACACAAACACACACACACACACACACACACTCGAAACTGCTCCTTTTTGCAGACTTGTTTACAGACCTAAACAGCTTCAAATTTCAATGAGTTGCAACGGTTTTAATTTTTGTTGCTGTATGCAACTACACTTTAAGAAAAGCTCAAGACACTGAGTTTATCTGTTTTAAATGAAAAGGATGTGGGTAATTTTAAAGTCAAAAGAAATGTGAATATTATAAACAAAAAAAATTTTTAAAAATATCTAAAAATATAGTTAATAAATAAAATACTTTAAAAATTAAAAAAAAAATTAAAAAATATATAAATAAAAACATATAAGAATTTATGGATCTAACAAATAATACAGAATTTATAGAATTTAGAGTTATAAGAATGTATAAGCAAAGTAATATAAATTTTTGAAATAAAAATAAGAATAAAAAGCAAATAATTCAGAAATATATATTTCAAAAAATCTTGAAATGTTCCCAATATATAAAAATTGAAAAGATATACATGAAAATATAAAAAGTATTTATAATAATATAATACAGAATTTATAAGAATATAAAATATATATGTATATAAAAAAGAAAGAAAGAAATAGAAAATATATATAAATTCATAAAATATATATAAAATATAAAATAAATATAAATTCATAAAATAATATTTAAAATATATAATATTATATAGAATATATATAAAAAATCAATTTGAGACTTAAATTTAATATCTTAGCCAAGGCAATAATTGGTGCTTACAACTCTGAAAAGGCTTTTTCTTAATTTTAATAGAAATCTATTTATGGCATACCAAACCCTTAAAGGTTTTTTTCTGGTTTAAAAACAAAATTGCAATTTTTAGAATCAAACTTTCTTTCGGTGTATGCATAGCAGCTGTTTCAGTTGCTTTTCTTTTGGTGTAGTACGCTCATGTTAGAGTGAACACTCGAATCTGTGACCCGTGTCAACTTTCACTGTATTTGGGCTTTCAGTTTATTTCATCTGTTTTAATTAGATTTTTATTAGTTTTGCGTTGTTGTTGTTGTTGTAGTTGTTGTTGTAATTGGGTAGCTAAGTTGCAAATTTTTGATAGCACCTCGAGGCGGCCAACGCAGAATTTAGTATATTTTTAGTTTCTCTGTTTTGCTTGGAAAGTTTCGCAAGACAAAGAAAGTCGAATGGGCATGCAAATGTGATTGAAAACCAGCTGAGCTGAGCTGAGCTGAGCTGAGCTGACTTGAGCTTGGCTTTAATTAGAAATTCCAAAAGAATTCGGCATAGGAATTGCCTTTTAAAGTTGGCTACTGTTTGTTGTTGTTTGTTTGTTATTTTTTTTTTATTTTAACAAAAATTCCACTCTTATCGCTTTTGCCATTTATTTCATTAAACATTGTCGAAGTGAGTTTCCTTTAGTTATTTATTTTTTTTTTTTTATTTTTATTTATTTAGCTGGCGTTGGTAAATATTGATAACAGGTAGCACTGGTTAACAAGTTCCGCTTAGTGACTTTGTTAATTAGACAAAGTTTCTTCGTTTGGATCAATAAACCTAAGTACTGGCATAACCAACTACTTTCTAGACGTAGTAAAGCTCACTTTGTTTATGTAAGGAAATTACTTTTTTTTTTTAAAATTTATTTTATACATATTTTATTTATGGTTTTTTTTTGCGCAATTTTAATGAATTTATTTAATATTATAAATTTGTTTCATATGAAAAAAGCGCTACATTTAATTTGATTTAATTTCTAGCCAAATATGATTTGGGTTAAAGGGTTAAAGACCAAGTTATTAATTTGATTTATAACTTGATCTTTCTCATACATAAGTAGTAGTTCTCAGCGGGAGTGCTCAATATGGAGTTATCTGGGGTCTCTCTCTCTCTCTCTCTCTCCTATATAACTATACTTAACATACCTTGAGTTAACATAATACATATATCCTATATAACTATACATAACATAACAAAGAAAGGCACAAAAGCTCACATAATCCATTAACATAATCCATTAACATAATCCATTAACATAATCCATTAACATAATACTTAACATAATACCTAACATTTACTCCAAAATTTGTCCCATTGCTTCATTTGTATATCTAAATTACATTGAGATTTAGAATTTTTGGATTATTTTCGGCTCAAAATCAATTTGACGCTTATGTATTTGCGAACAAATCTTTAGTATTTTGAAATGTATGAATATATTAGATATTATTTCTATATATCAATTTATAACTGAATACATATCTATACATATATTAGTAAGTATATAATCCACCTTATACTGTATAAGTAAAATAATAATTAACCTTTACTTTTTCTTGCTACATTCAAGTTTTACTGAGTCTGTAAAATGAAATTTTTTTTTCATTTTATCTCTTTGGTATTCAAGTTATTTTATTTTATTTTTATAATTATAAAAAAGATACTGAATTTGATTTCATGTTCAGCACTTGAATATTGCTAAGCGAATTTCTTTGTTTTTATCACTATTTATAATCATAGCATTCATTAACTGTTATCTGAAATTTATGGCGATTAAAACAATATTTATTTTGGGAGACTATAATTTATCTATGTGAACATATGCATATATGTATGTATGTATATATAGTTAACCAAATAACATGTGTGGGCGTTGCCCAAAGCTGATCATAATCTTCACTGCAGCAGGCTCGCTTGTTTATGTTTGATAAAAATATATAGTATAATGTATATAAAATACAATAATACAAAAAATACAAATTTATATATAAATATACATTTTAAGTACATATACATATTTGCTGATAACAGAATTCACTAGAATCAGAGAGAGAGAGAGAGAGAGAGGAATAGACTTTATAAGCTAGATGAACGTCTGTTTGTTCGCTCAGTAATTAAATGTCCAATAACGAGGCGACAGCTGTGATTTCACTTGTAGCAATAGAGAGTCTGTCCACTCTCTTTCTCTCTCTCTCTCTCTCTCTCGCTCTCTCTGTCACTCAGTTTCTCAGCGAGACGCGAGACTGCTTCCGTTTTGCTCAGCTTTTTTACCGGCATCTCAAATACGCTTTATTCGCTTATCTTAAAACACACACACACACACACACACCCACACACACACAGACACACACACACATGTGTATAACAATAAACATTATTATTTATATTAATCTGCCTTTATATTCGGCTCAACTGAACAACTTTATTTGCCAGTATTTGACGACCTTGCGCTCGAAGGCAAAAACATGGAACTGCGAATTGGGAATTGAGAATAGGGAATTGGGGAATTGGGAACTGGAAATGAATTCATTTGCTGTACGCATTTGGTTTGCTGCTAATGAATTAAACATGAAAAGCAGCCAAATCGATTTTCATTTGTTTAATAGGTCACGAAAGCAGCAGCAGCAACCATAACAGCAGCAGCAACACAGAACAACTTGAAGAAATGGCAATGAATATCAATGTGCAGATGAAGAGGCAGACGAAGAGGCACGCACTTTTTTTTTTTATTTTTGCAATTTGCCTTTTATGGCTATTTAGCATAGTTTCTTTTTACGTTTAACCCGCTTAGCATGCGCAGCATGTGTCAGCAACATTTGCACTTGCCAGCAACATGTTCATTTGCATCTTAATAGAAATGTTTATATGCATGTATGTAATGAAATGATCGCTGTTAATATTAACATTTCTCACTGTTAGTTGCATTTTGGCTGTTAGAGATCAATTTGAAGTTAACATATGCTATAACAGCACAATGTTATATATTAACATACATGAATTGCAGCACTGTTAACAATTTAAAGATTTGTGCATAACTCGGCAACATTTCTACCTAAACTTAACAGAAAACTCTATAAATATGAAAAGAAATTAATTTCCATAGATAAGTTTATAACAATTTAGTCTGGGAAAAAACACAAATCATCGACGCTGTGAAAAGTGGAAAAACAGCTTAAAATAAGAGCACACGAAAACGCAAAAAAAAGAAAAAAATGCAGAAAAAGAAGACCAAGAAACCGGCTTAACAACTTGATTCAAAGTTCAAGGACATTTTTGCAGTCTGCGCAGTGCAAGAAAACTTGCAAGTTGCGTGAATTGCGTTGGTTGTTGCAGTTTCAGTTGCAGTTGCTGTTGTTGTTGCTGTTGCTGTTGCAATATTGTAGGCGAGATGGCAAGTGGTTTTTGTGCGGAGCCAAGTGAAAACTGTCACATGGCGCACACCCAGAGGGGGAACCACAAGCCGACACCCACTTCGCCTTCTAAAGTGCAAACATTTGTTCGCCCATTGTTGCCATTTTGAGGGCGGTGGCCGCCAAAGTTGAACTTTTACTTTTTCTTAACATGATTTTACATGAGCATAAGCATGAGCAGCAGACAATATAAAATGTGCATTTCGAGAGCAGAATGAATAGTGAATGAACTTTAAGTTTAGCCACTTTCAATTATTTAGTTAAGCATTTCTTATGCATTTATTAATATTCAATTACACTTTGCCATGCAGCCAAAAACTTGACTATATGATTAGCCAAATCTGAATGTTTTATGTATAACTTTTGTCTTTATCTTTAAGTTAATACTCTGCAATACTCTCTACAGTTCTCATTAAATCAACTGTTGCAAACTGGTTTTCATATTTCTCAGTATCATCTATCATTAAATTGAAGCTATAAATTATATATACATATGTATATATATAAAAAATATTTTGTTTTTCTGATTTATGAAAATAACTCGACAATTAAATTCCATAAAAAATATTCATTTGATTGATTTATCAATAAATTCATTATTGAAATGCGAATCGAATGAAATTAAAAGTTAAAAGAATGCACAAAAAATTTTATATAATAAATAATAATATTAAAAAAAATAATAAATTAAGTATATAATAAATATAAAAAGATTTAATAAATATAAAAAGATTTAATAATATATAAAATAAAATAAAATAAATAAATAATTAAAATATCAAATATGTCATTACTAAATAATTAAAATAAAAATAATATATTTTAATAATAATATGATAAAATTATATTTAAAAAAAATACTATAACAAATGTTTTAAAAAAGTAAATATTAAAAAGAAAAAATTAAACCAAATTATGATCTAATAAATAAAGTATATAATATTTAAATATATATTTTAAATAATAATTGTAATAAATTGAAATATTTGATATTTAAATAATTTAAATAAAAAGAATGCATTAAAAGTATTATTTAAAAATTGTATTTTAAAATCAACTAACAAATATTCAAAAAATAAGAGGAATACTTAAAACAAAATTTGATATAATAAACAAATAAAAATTTATATATAATATATATAATATAATAATATATATAATATAAATATAATATCTATACATATATTTATTAATCAATAAAATGTTAAAAATAATAATTTTATTAAATATCCAATAGTTGATAATTCAATAATTAAAATAACAAAAATGTATTTTAAAAATATTATTTTAAAATCAATATTAAAAAGTGTATGCTAAAAACATATACTATAATAAATATTTAAAAAAGTAAATTTTTAAAAGAATATAAAAATAAATATATTAAATAAAATAATAATTTTAAGCAATATATTTAAAATAATTCAAATATTCAATTCACAAGCTTCCACTTGTTCCACAGTGTGGAAACTAATGAGCAGGTCATATTAATAGATACATTGTTTCAACCCTGTCTGTATGTGTGTGTGTGTATGTGTGTGTGTATGTGTATGTGTGTGTATGTGTATGCACTTTTGCGCTGTGTCAGGTGTTTCTATAAAGCGAGCGAGCATTAGCTTTGTCTGCCTTTCTTTATGCAGACGTAAGTCTATGTCTGTGTGTGTGTGTGTGTGTGTGCTGGTGTGTGTTGGTGTGCGTTGGTGTGCGCGTTGATGTTTGTGTTTTGTGTGCGGCTTTTAACCCTTGGCCCTTAAGTCAGCAAGCAGACAGCGAGGGTTGCTGCTGCTGTTGTTGTTTCTTCATTAGATTTGCCAGAGCAAAGCACATTCATAAATCTTGCCACATCTTGGCAGCTGGCTGCTGCATGCTGGATGCCCAAATCTGTCTGTGTGTGTGTGTGTGTGTGTGAGTGTGTGTGTTTGTTGTGCGTCTCCATGTGCCGGATTACTTCCTTTGTGCTCAGTTCCGCATTTAAATGCCGAAGTTGAAGTGTCGACGCCACTTGAACACATGCCGTATTTGGGGAGTTGGATTCCAGAGACGCATTCCCTAGATGCCGCCTGCTGGCTGCTGACTGCTGACTGCTGACTGCTGCTGCTGCTGCTGCTGCTGCTGCTGCTGACTGCTGCTTCTTCCGCCCTACCAGCCCCCTTTTGGCAGCCCGGCCAGCTGTCACAACTGTCGGATTGTCTGCGCGTATCTCTTACGCCCGCCAGTCCGCCATTGCCAAGGGCAACTGTCACGTTGTAAACGCCTTTGCCGCCGCCGGGCTGCCTGCTAATGGGCACAAGCTTTTCATTTTGCTGGCCTAATCAGCATACTGAGCACGTTTGCGGCTTTCTCAACAATCTACGGGTGCCCAATTTTTTATCACAACAATTACCTGAGCCCAAAACACTTCTCGACTATGTTGGCCGCTGCCGTGTCCTGTGTTTTCAATGGAACAGCGCACAGCATATATATATAGATATATATTTATGTATATAAATTTTGTTGTTTCATTTACGTGCTTTGCCTTCAACTAGCTTTTCCTATTGATTAATTCGTTGACGATGGTAGAAGGCAAAATAAATAATAAAAAATCAGGGAGAAAATAAAAGAGAATTATTTACATTTTATACAGTACTGTATTCTCTCTTTAAGTCTAGAAAAAATATTTGTTTTATTTGTCTAAGATATTTAATTTTAATTTATTTTAAGTTCCGTGAATCTGCTTAAATTTGCAGTTAACTTCTGTAATTAAATAGTAAATGAAATACAAATTTTTTTTCTTTTATTAGTATTATTATCAGTGAAATTAATAGCTAAAATCTTTGAAAATCTTGAAATTTACATACGCACTGAACCAACTGCCAAATTTCATTTCAGTTTTTCATTTGAACTCCTTAAAAAGTATTTAATAAAAAGAAAACTATTTATAAAATTATATAGTTATTGTCTCAGAGGATAGATATATAGACTTATGACTCAATTTACGCTGCGTAAAATGGATTCATTAACAGTCCGAATGGCATCTCATAATAATCATTTCTCTAGAAAAACCCATAATCAAAATAACTATTTTTGTGTTTTTTGTTTTGTTTTATTGTGGTTGTTGTTTTTTTTTCTTTTGTTCTTCATATATGTGATTCAATTGTCAACTGTTGACAGTTAATCAAAGCTGTCAATGGGCATTGATATATGAATTGATTTTTTTTAACGTTGCTTCTCAGTTGTTTCTATTCTGAAAAACTGTATTTCAATTAAAAGCAATAAAATAAACATTTATTTTAATTAAATTAATGAGTTAAAGGTATTTTGAAAAGAAGAAATAATTGAAATAAATAATTGAAACTAAATAATGAAGAAATATAACGAAATGTTACGTAATATATATAACTATTTGCATATGTTTATATAGCTGTGGTCATAAAAATAGTAGTGCGGCTGAAATGCTGGACAGCAATATACACACATATATACACACTACAACAGTGCAGCGCACTACTATTTTTATGACCACAGCTGTATATATGTATGTATATATGTGTATATGTATGCGTGTGTCGTTTGGCAGCGTGGCAAATTATAAAGAACTATATCTTCCGGTGCTCCCAAATTTGTCAGTTAGTCAATAACTTTACTGAAGACTGCCGCTTGAGATGCACTTAAAATGATTTTAGCCGTGAAGAAGTTTGCAATCTTCTGACTTGTACTCAAATTTTATCTGATATATATATATATATATATTCATATATATATTTTAAGAATTATTCTCAGCCTAATAGCGTTCGAGTTTCGCCTACAAAAATCGATTCTTTTCTCTTATAATAATAATAATATTACATTATAATTATGTGGTTCGTTTTGTTTGCGTGGCATTTTCATTACTCCGGTCGCGTTTTGTTTGTTTTTACTCTTCTACTTTTCTCCATTTTGCTCGTGGCCCATTAATTTGACGCTTGAGTGCGTGTAAACCTTAATTAAACAACTTTTATGAACTATGAATTTTGCAACAACAACAACAACAACAACAGCAGCAGCAGCAGCAGCAGCAACACATAATTCTTATGACTCTCTTAGCAATTGTCTCTATATGTGTTCTGTTGTGTTTTATTTCATTTTCATTTATTATTTTTTATTTTTTGCTTAGCTTTTTGATTTTCTTGTTTTTTTTTTTTGGGTGCAACAACCGAAGACAACGCGTTGTTTTGGGCGCACCTGTTCCACGGCCAAACTTGCCTCTGTCTAACCTCGCCCTCTACAGGTCTCTCTGTCTCGTTTGTGTTCTCCCCTTTTGTCTCTCTCTCTCTCTCTCTCTCTCTCACTATTTTTGGCACATGTGCCCACTATTATGATATTGCTCAACCATTTAAGGCAATTCAAATTATATTTTATGCCGTAATCAAGTGAAATTTAATTATAAATGCAATTTTTTCTTATTGGCTTCGTCTGGGTTCAATGGGCGCTGCTTCAATTGGTTAGATTCGCTCTGAAGTGTCTCGCTGTTCGCTTTGTGTTGGTGTTGTCTGCGTGGGCAACTGATATGACAAGACCACCAACAACAACAACAGCGACAATAACGAGAAGAGCAATCGTCGCCAACGCACATATTTCCTGTGGCCCGGCGGCTTATCGATTTTTAGTTTGACGTAGTAACGATTCTAGTTATTATTTCATTATATATATATATAGAGAGAGAGAGAGACACAGAGATGTTCATGCTATAGGTAACAATTGTCAATATAACTATTTTCATATTCCGTATGGCAGAGGGTATTATGGCTAAGTGTTTGCGTATGTAACAAGCTAAAGAAAGCTATTTGAGAAGCTTGAAATATTAAGGAACATATAGAAGATATATAGATAAAGATATACAAATAGAGATATAAATATAGATATAGATATAGAAATAGATATAGATATAGATATAGATATTGATATAGATATAGATATAGATATAGATATAGATATAGATATAGATATAGATATAGATATAGATATAGATATAGATATAGATATAGATATAGATATAGATATAGATATAGATATAGATATAGATATAGATATAGATATAGATATAGATATAGATATAGATATAGATATAGATATAGATATAGATATAGATATAGATATAGATATAGATATAGATATAGATATAGATATAGATATTGATATAGATATAGATATAGATATAGATATAGATATAGATATAGATATAGAAATAGATATAGATATAGATATAGAAATAGATATAGATATATATATATATATATATATATATATATATATATATATATAGATATAAATATACATATAAATATATATAGATATATAGATGTATAGCTATAGATATTGATATAAAGCTGTGTTCATAAAAATAGGAGTGCGACTGAAATGTTTGATAGCAATATTTTGTGGTAAACATAATATGCATATAAATATCAATCAAATGCTTCACATCTTACTGAACTGCAGATGCAGGGTATATCGTAGTCAAGCACTCCCACTGTATATCACCATATTCGTTCGACTTGTCATTGCCAAGCTAATATACTTTTTCTTAGAAATTTACCAAAACATTTATTTATTAGACAAATATCATTAAAAATAGACTAAGAGAACAGCTCGTGTCGCAGAGTGCAAATCGTTCGCACTTTAAGGTGAAAATCAATTAAAAACGTTTAGAAATAAGCAATGAAAAAGAAACCTAAACTTATGAGATTTTTGTGAATTATATTTGATATTTGAAGCATTTCAATTGGACTTGTAATGGCGAAATAAACTAAACGTTATTTAACATAGATCCTAGATCTATAAGAAGTCGTCAGCATCTTATCGAATTACATGTAAAGTTTTTCAAATTAAGAACAATTTCCGAAATTTGTATATACATTTAATGTAATTATTCCTTAAAAAGCTCAGTCTCTCTCTTTCTCTCTCTCTCTCCCCCACTCTTTGCTATCTGTCAGTTCTGCCAGCACTTAAAGCATACAAATGTTAAACGAATTGATAACAATTAAAGGTGTTTTTTTTGTCAATGAAAGTTTTCAATGAAAGCTGATAAAAGTTAATTGTCGGCATCTAATTAAGCGGCTTATAAGTATTTAGTTGAAGTTTTCGAAAACTTCACTTCAGTTGATTGCCAGAAGTGTTTAGTTCTCCATTTAACAGAAAGTGTGAAAAATTGTTTCTCTTTTTATTTTCTTGATTATCTTCACTCGAGATTGCGTTCCCACAATTGTTAACGATCGCTCGCTCTCCCTCTGCCTGCCAGTTGCCCAGCTTGAAGGTCTTTGCATAACTTAAGTTTACACAATGCATTAAGGTGTTAGCTTTTTTCTCTTTTCTTTTTTTATGGCTCATTGCGTGCATACCCCTAATGTAGGTGACATTGGGTCTGTCATAGTTTTTCCATTGCATTCGCAAATGTCATCGTTTGGCTTCCATTTCTGTTTGTATTTCCATTAGGGCTAAGAGAGAAAGAGAGCGAGCGAGAATGAGCGCGTATGTGTGTGTATGTGTGTATGAGAGAGAGAAAAAAAGGTCAAATGGTTTTTTGAGTTCCATCGTCGTCTGAGCAACAGCCAAACAAAATGCCAAATGTCATGCTCAATGGAACTTGGGAACCGTTGCACTTGCTTGGCCAGCAGTTCTGACCCACTTGGCAAGTGTATTGGCAAAATCTGCTCCATTAGGCCAAACAAATACAAACACAAATACAAATAGAAAGAGCAACAATAACAACATATGAAATTTTTTAAATTGAATTCGTACTAATAAAGATGACGACAACCTTTGGCATTAGTTGTGCTCCTTGGAGGATTGGCAGTTGGCTGGACATTAATTAAGTTAATTACCTGTCCGTTTGCCTTTTGGCGTCTAAGTGGGCGCTGCCTATGGCAGTCCTAGGCACGCCCCAATATGGTGGCACGATGGTGGCGTCATAATAGCGCGCTTGGTAATGAGGTAATGGAGCAGTCATAACTGCGGGCATAAATTTCCATTTGCCAGAGAGAAAGGCTATGCAGGCCGGCAAGCAGGCAGGCAGGCATGAATGTTGCCGCAACATGCCACAGCAACATGAGTACAACAACAACATGACAGCAACAACGACAGCAAATACTCTCCATAACAAACCATACAAAATATCGTAATTCAAATTTATGGCTCGACACGCGAATCCCCTCGAAAAGCACAAAAAAAAAACTGAGCGTCGATCAAGCTTAAAGTGCTTTGAAAGGGGTGTGGGAGATAACAGCGGGGGCAGGGGGGGAGGTTGGGGCAGCTTGGCAGAGAAACCAAACACACGTCTTGCGCATAAAACAAAAGCTAAGTGAAAACCACAAAGATTTCAGCTAACAACGAAGCTAAGATACGCTTAAAAAAAAAACAAATTTAATGCTTGAAAATAAATTTGTTTAATTTTTTATTATTATTTACATTTATTTATTATATATCTAAATATATAATTATAATTTCTTGTTGCATGTTAAAAATATTTAATATAATACGAAATTACACGGAATAAATAATGAGAATAAAATACATAAAGAGAAACAGCTGACAGCTGCATTTCAGACAGAGCTTCAGTTTCCCAGGTTTCTGTTCGATCACTGAAATCAAAGAATACCCGGATATGCATTACAGAATTCATGTTAAAGGTATTGTAACCATTGTGAAAGGGTATTCATACAAAACTTAAACTCAGACAGCTTGCAGCGATGGGCAGACAATGGCCAAGTGAAACGTGCCTGTGGAGAATAAAAATTATGATGAAAAAAATATATGTATATGTATATAAAAAGAAAATAAAAAATCATAAACGAGCTTCAATCAGCAGCAGCGCGGCCAGTGCTGTAAGTGCGACTGAGAGATTGCCAAATGCGCAGAGCTAACTAACCCGACAAATGTGAGAGTGAGCGAGAGGCAGCTATGCAGACTCATAGCAACGCTCTGACATAACCCACGTTCAGCTTTAGGCAAAGGAGCAGCGAACGTAAGGGAACAACTGACTCATTGAACGGTTATGCACGAGGATGGCGTATGTACTGTAAGGGAGGGAGAAAGGGAGAGGGCTATTGTAGCGGAGGATAGAGGCAAAGTAGGCATTCAATTGGCAATGATCGCTTAATGACAACAATTTCAATAATTTGCACAGACTGTGACGTGAAATATGGAATGTCGAATGTGAAATGTGGAATGTGGAATGTGGCATGTGTTGGAGCGCGCCAGAGTGCTTAAATGAACTTGACAGTAGAAGAGACAACTGATTGCTCTCGCAACTACATATATGTAGCGTGACAGTTAGTTTATGAAACTGTCCGCTACGCCAAGTGGCGCAGGAAAGTCTTTAGATTCCTAGCTAGCGACACCTGTTGCCCAGAGGGCTTAACTAAATGTTACAAAAGTCTTATACTTAATTATTTTATAATAAGTTTAAATCACACACAGTTCATTAAATATAAAAACAACTTTTTGTAAGTCAATAAAACTTAATTTCACTTAGATAATTGCATTAAAAACGTTAATTAAATATTTTTAGTTTTTATGACGAAGTAGAAAACACTTTTGATGGCATAAATTTTGAGATTTTTGTTTCGCTACTGCCGGAACTTTTTAATAAATATTCAGACAAATGTACTTTATTCTCATATTTTTTACAATTAAATTGAAATTTCAAGTTTAAAAATTAAAAAAAAAAACTAAACTATTTGTTTACTATAGATATTTATTTAATTTTCCTTAGTTAGGTCTGCGACTAGGCTTTTTAAGTCAACTTTTAATTCGACAATCTATTTATTTTTTTTTATTTTTGTTAATAAAAAACTTTAAAAGTTAACCTAACACTATTTATATATATTTTAAATATAAATATTTAAATTAGAAAATAATAAAAATATTTTAAGAAAATATTATTTATATAATATAAGCAAACTGAATCCAACATATGGTCTTAAAGTGCTTCAAGTTGCACCATTTAACTTATTTGATAAGTTAAGATACTCTTAAAAGGCCATATCAAGTTTCGACCACGTTTAAAGCTTTGTTTAATATTTCTAATTGGATTATGCTAAATATGGTCTGGTTGGAGTGTGTTAACAGCTTTCATTATGAAATTGACTACAGAAACCTAAACTAAAGAGGATCTGGATATGGATATGGATACGGACACGGACTCGGTCACGAGATACTTCCGTTAATGTCCTGGGTGTGTCTGCTAGTTGCGGCTCTGTCGAAATGAATCATCAGCAAGAATTTGGTGGCACGACCTGGTTTGGCGCTGTCAGCAAGTTGCTGTTGCTGTTACTGTTGCTGTTGCTGTTGCTGTTGCTGTTACTGCTGTTGTTATTGTTGTTAACGGTAAATCGGTCAACGTCGTGGGGTCATCATTGGAATCTAGTGCAGCAAGTCAGCGAGTCAGACAAAGCACCGAGCACCACTTGCTTGGAAAATATGTGGTTGCAAACAATTTACGTAAATTAGCGCAATTACAGCTGGCATTCTTTTTTTTCATTTTTTTTTTTTTTTTGCTGTATGTATCCGTCAGATACTTTCTAGTCTGAACAAACGGAGCCATTGAAACCGGTTTCAGACTTATATATATTTTTCTTTTTAAAGAGTTTCTGTTTACGCTGTGTTTCTACTATTTGGAGTGTTTACTGTTGTATGTTGAATGGTATTTATAGTTGTTTTGCTAGAAACGTCAGAGGCATTAAGTAGTAAATATACAGTAGTCAGGGTTGTTGTTGTTGTTGTTGTTGTTGTTGTTTTTTTTTTTTTTTTTTTTTTGGAAAAAGAGTGAAGTTTCAATAAAATATGCTGCAAAGTAAATATAATTTGACTATTTCAATATCAAGAGCGAAACATACAAAACAGCGACGCCGCAATCGAATGTACGCCAGTCTCTAAGCGTTTTTATCATCAATCGAAACAACTCGCTAATTCTCTCTCTCTCTCTCTCTCTCTCTCTCTCTCTTTGTCTCTGTCTCTGCCTTTCACTCTCTTTTAGCATGGAAGTTCAAACGGTAAACAATCTGCACAGCACCGCCGCCCTGTTGTCCTCGTTGCAAGGTGGCAACAGCGCCAGTCCAAATTCTACACCCAAGAAGAGCGCTGCCGCCAATGCCGGCGCTGCCTCGTCCAAGAAATCCTCAACAGAAGTCGCCATACTCGAGCAGCTAACCAAGAAGCAACAGCAACTTGACCAACAGGAACAGTTGCAGGCCGTCAATCACAGTCGCGACTGCGACAGTCCGGCCAGCTCGAATTCGGAGCTGGAAAAGGATTTCCATGAGCTGCGCGATATGAATGGCTCGCTCACAGGCAGCACAGGCAAATCGAATGGTTCGCTTAGCGGTGCCTCATCCACCAATTCAGCGCCACCGGGTGCTAATGGACGCGTTGGCAGTGGTGGTGATTGTGTTGGCAACATTGGCCCAAATGATTCAGCAACGAATGGTAATGCCTTGGCAGCGGGTGCTGCTGGCGCGGCACATTTCAAGAAACGCATCTCGAGCAGCCGCACGCCCACACGCAAGGCGCATCGCATTAAGTTCTATCGCAACGGTGATCGTTTCTATCCCGGCATCACCATACCCGTCTCCAATGAGCGCTATCGTTCCTTTGAAAGCCTCTACGAGGATCTGACGCGTCTGCTCGAGGAGAATGTCAAGATACCAGGTGCTGTGCGCGCCATCTACAATATGGGCGGCAAAAAGGTGAGTGAAATTGTTTTGTGAAAATATATTTTTTTATGAAATTCCATTGACTTTTTCCGCTTGTAGATCACTGCCCTGGATGAGCTGGAGGATGGCCAGAGCTACGTTTGTTCCTGCAATAATGAGAATTTCAAAAAGGTGGAATACAATACCAGCTCACAGCCACTGGCCAATTTGACGCTGGCGAACAACAGTCGCTCCACAAATCATCGTTTGGCCAAGCTGCAGCGTCCCGCCTCGCCGCTCAAGAATGGCGCCTTGATCAGCAGCACTGGCAGCAACAATGCGCCGACATCCAATGGCGGAGCCGGTGCCACAAATGGCAGTCCGCTGAACAGCTCGCGTTTCAGTGAACGCAATAGTGTTGTGCATCCGCGAATTGTGACATTGATTAGGAACGGTACAAAGCCGCGTCGAATAATGCGGCTGCTCTTGAATAAGCGTAACAGTCCCAGCTTCGATCATGTGCTGACCGCTATCACACAGGTGGTGCGACTGGATACTGGCTATGTGCGCAAGGTGTTCACCTTGTCGGGCGCATCGGTGGCACAGCTGGCGGATTTCTTTGGGCCAGAGGATGTGTTCTTCGCCTATGGTACGGAGCGTGTCAATACCGCCGAGGACTTTAAGCTGGAAGCAGATGAGCAGCGGGCCATCAATGCCATACGAAAGACACTGCGCACAGCTGGCACCGCATGCAAAGGGCCAAAGCCCAAGATGCCGGTCAAGAGCAAAAAAGTTTATTCCGCCGAGGCTGGCGAATCGGCCGCTACACAAGAGGACGAGCAGGCGATGCTACTTAAGAATACGGGCGTTGAAATTGGCGATCTGCCTGTCGCTATACGAGACAATTATACGCTGAGCAAGGTGATCGGCGATGGCAACTTTGCCATTGTGCTGAAGATCAATGATCGACAGACGGGCTTGCCCTATGCCCTCAAGATCATTGACAAAAGCAAGTGCAAGGGCAAAGAGCACTACATCGATGCCGAGGTGCGTGTCATGAAAAAGCTCGAGCATCCGCATATCATATCGCTCATCATGGATGTCGATCAAGTGACAAATATGTACCTGGTCCTCGAGTACGTCAGTGGTAAGTTCGACTCAACAACTGCACGAATAGCATGAGAAACAACTGGGAATGACCACAGGCATGACCTGAATGGAAATTGAATGCCGTTTCGAATTCCAATTGGAATATGCTGACGCTGACACCATTCCATTCCAGCACGAATAAAATTCGAAAATATTCTAATTGGAATTAATTTTGTTCTCTTTATTTTTGTTAGGTGGCGATCTATTCGATGCTATCACACAGGTCACACGCTTCTCGGAAAGCCAATCGCGCATTATGATCCGACACTTAGGCTCGGCCATGTCTTATTTACATTCCATGAGCATTGTGCACAGAGATATTAAGCCGGAAAATCTTCTGGTAATTTAGCTCGTTCAATTGGGCTTACAATCTTCACTATAATTCTATTTTATTTTTATTGTATTCCAGGTGGAACTAGACGAGTTTGGCAATGTTCTGCAACTTAAACTGGCCGACTTTGGCTTGGCCTGCGAGGTAACCGAACCGCTGTTCGCTGTATGCGGCACGCCCACCTATGTGTCGCCCGAAATATTGCTGGAAGTGGGTTACGGCTTAAAGGTAACGACTTCACTTGTTTTTCATAGAACATGTTTGTAATGCTTGGACATCCTTTGTTTAGATTGACGTTTGGGCTGCTGGCATCATATTGTATATATTGCTCTGCGGTTTTCCGCCTTTTGTTGCGCCTGATAACCAGCAGGAGCCACTGTTTGATGCCATCATTTCGGGCGTATATGAATTTCCCGATCCCTACTGGTCGGACATCGGTGATGGTGTGCGCGATCTAATCGCCAACATGCTGCAGTCCGATCCGGATGTTCGTTTCACCAGCGAAGACATTCTCGATCATTATTGGACAATGGGCAATGAGGATAACGGTTGCAGCGGTGGGGTTGACGGTGACGAGTTTAGTAGATGAATCATGGCCGTTTGGGGTGTGTAAGCAGTCTAGTTACACCTCAGAAGCCGTCATCTAGTAGTTTTTGTATTATGTAATTTAGCGCTATTCTATAGGCCTTAATTTATTATTTATACATATTAACACATAAACTACACACATTGCCGTTAAGAAAGAATAGCAAAAAAAAACAAAAGCAACAGCCGCAACAGAATTAGTGAACATAATAACGTAACAACGTGATCGGCGCTGAATGATGTTGCGGACAGTTTTCTGAAATTCCAATTTCCAAACCGTTAACGGTTCGGTTCGCTCCTTTATTTTCTTTTAACGCATTATATATTTTTTAAAGAAAAGTACATATGCATACATACATATATTTTATTGGTATTTTTAAAAGTGTTTTTAATTAGTATTTTAATTCATTATAAATTATGAATAAATGCATGTTGTGTATATTTTCATAAATTGTTAATTATGTTTTCGGATGCTTTTGCTTTGTTTTACGTATATGTATGATTTGCTAGCACTTGTAATGTAAACGATAAACGCGATAAAAAAAAAAACAAACAAAAAAACAAAATTCATACAATAAATAAGCGCATTTATACAGACACCAATAAAACTTTAGAAATATATATACTGATATATAAAAAGAATGTATTAACCATGAATTTCGAATGCAGTTGAATTTTAAAAGTTGGGCGGGTAGCAAATTTATTATCGATACTCAAAAGCTGTTCATGGGTGGGTGGAAACGTAAGAATCGATAAATAGTATACAGAGTTACTTTGGATGTCAGTGCTAAAGACCAATGGAATGGGTGACTGGCAGAAACAGCTGTTGAATGCAGAATGTGGTCACACTTTAGCTTAAAGATGTCTTGATAAGAAAACGAATCCCAGCAAAAAAGCTTAGAAAAATGGCCGATACATTGCCAATTAATAGTGTAAGTACCTCAAAAACATTTATTTATCTGTTTCATAAGAAGTGCCTACTCTTTAGGACTCGGGCACTGATGAGGAGGAGGAGATGGAACCAAAGTTCAAGTACCAGCGCATTGGGAACGATCTCAGGAATATACTCAACACGGACGTTGTTACCTGCAGTGCCGTCCATGCAAAGGTAACTTTGGCTTTTTCTGCTAAGTATTTAAACTAAACTTTCAATGGTATGGTAGTTTCTCATATTTGGCACATTCCGAGGGCGAGTGTACCTGCTAGACCACCAAGGCAACTCAGTGGACTCGAACCTGAGCAGCGGGGATCGCCACACACACTCTGTGGCTGTTAATCACATTGACGTGGATCCCAAGGGCGAATATGTCGCAACATGCTCTGATGACGGACGTGTGAGTTAACGATAAAAACAATTCAAAAAATGAGGGTGCTATGCAATGATGATTTACAATTTTAGGTCAATATTACGGGCTTGTTCAGCTGCGAGAACAATCAAAACCTCAGTTACGGCAAGTTTATAAAAGCGGTCGCCCTCGATCCCGAAGTCAAATCGGGTGTCCGACGATTTATAGTTGGTAAGATAAAGACCATTAAGAGCTTTTCTCTTTTCTGTTAATAATCATTATATTTATTGATATCTATTTCAGGTGATGACAAGCTGACTCTCTACGAGCGCAACTTGCTCAAGAAACTAAAGCCCAGCGAATTGTGTTCTGTCGAGGGCAATGTTTTGGCTATTTGCTGGCAGGGTAACTTTGTCGCGTGGGCCAGTCATTTAGGCGTGCGTGTGTATGATCTAAGCGAGAAATGCTCACTAGGCCTTATGAAATGGGAGGTGCCGGCACAGGCACGTCTCGAAAACTTTCGATGTCACCTGCGCTGGTCCAATGCCAACACGCTGCTCATCGGCTGGGTGGACACCATTCGAATTTGTGTGATACGCAAGCGTAACAGCATCGAAGCATCTTCTAGCAATCTGCCCGGTTTCGTTGTGGATCCAAGTGCGTGCAATAATTCTATAAAAATCTTCTATCTATCAATTTTACAATACTTTCAGTCTCCACATTTCAAACGACATTTTATATTTGCGGCCTGGCACCGCTTGCTGCCAGCCAGCTGGTTGTGCTGGGCTACCGAAAAGATCGGAGTCCCAACTATAAAGCGCAGCGGCCAGTCCTGTGCGTCATAGAGTACAAAATGAATACCTCCGAAGAGGTTTGCACAGACAGCCTCACCCTACGCGGCTTCGAGGAGTACACGGTCAATGATTATAATCTGGGCTGCATCATTGAGGAGAACCGCTACTTTATTGTAGCACCCAAAGATATTGTGGTGGCCAGCCTGATTGAAACAGACGACCGCGTGGAATGGCTGATCAAGCATAAGTGAGTAAACGAATTGCTATAGTTGCTTAAAGTGTTTTAGGCTAGTCTGGACGTTGGTTCGTCTTGTAGGTGTAATCTAGTTCGAATGCACAGCAATCCCCTACATTCCTTATATTAAGATAGCTGAATTCCCCATTCTGAAAGCGCTTTCAGCTCTAAGCTTAACATACCATTCACTTTATAATACTGCTGCCACAGGAGCAATTTATTCATTTCAATTTCTGTATAAATAACTTAAATCATAAAACTTAATTCCTAACTTTGGCAATAAGGGAAGTCAATTTATTAGTAATTCAAGCTACAATGCTGTCGCAGCACTTGTCCGCGGGCTTTGTCCAATCGTAATAGTAGGAAACGAATACCCTTTGGCCGGGAATCTCATGGGTGCACAGTTTGTTTGCATAGAGATCGTGCATTTGGCGCTGATTGCGCTTGTGCAGCACCAGATGATAGGGACGACACTTGCTGGGCGTATAGGCTGTATCGAAGCGTGGATCATGCCAGCGATAAACATGACGCAGTGGCGCCAACCAGGTGCCTAGTGAAGCATCCTCTGAGACATAAGTTGACAATAGATAGGAATTGTTAGCCACATGCTCGCATAGCTTACGGGAAAGTACATAACCGCCGCCTAGGGCATAGTTGATGTAATTCTTGCTTAAATAATAATTTAATTCACGCCAATGTCCTTTGGTCTTGATGGTGGCTCGTCCATTAAAATAACCCCAATAGAGCTCGGGCAGCGGCTCATGTCCATAGTCCTCTCGGTTTCTTAAGAGCTTACGGTCGTAGGAGACAAGCTCGTTGAGCAGATTGTCCAGCTTTACATAGGTGTCATCGTCCACCTTCAGCAAGTAGGAGAACTCATAATGACGTGTCAGCGCATCCAGCGACTGAATCAGCTTCTCTGTCAGATTTCTATAGTCATCATGCAGACGTGGTAGTAGCAGCAAATCCTTATGCTGCTGCTGCTCATGCTCCAATTCGCCACGCAGCGTGGCGCTCATCTGCAGTGTTCCGATGGCAAACATATGCTTCAACTTGATATTGCGATGCACACGTGGTTGGTCCAATTGTGGCAGTTGCTGTTGCCAGTTGATGTATTGCTGCAGTCGCTGCGCCTGCGTTGCAACTGTTTCCATTTGCAAGTGACCGCCGGCTCCACTATAGCTGGGTAGGTAGATATACTCCTCGGGAAAGTAGGTTTGCTTTAGTGGCTGTCCGAGACGCAGCCATGTCTCGCGCATGCCTTCTCGTAGCTCGGCATTGCCCGGTGCACTGAACACGAGTATAACTAAAAATAAATCCGGATGTGGCTCAAGTTTGGCAACGCCGCTGCGTTGTGCCGGACATTTGTCAACGACGGTTAGAATGCGTGTAATAAAACTGCCAAAGAAGAACGCTGTTATGGCCGTGAAAAGCGTAACCAGGTTATTCATACGGCGCATTTTGCAGCGATAAATAAAAGTTTCCAATTAGCCGAAGCAAATGCAAAACTTGCGAATTAGACAAACAGCTGAGCGCGATACTGCTGCCGGACTATCGATACTTACAAGACTCATCGCGGCATAAGCGGACACTGGTTAAGTTATCGATACTTTTAAAAGGCATCGCGCACAGTGCTTATTTTGTATAAAAAATATGAAATATTAACAAATATGGAAACTTAAATTTATGTTATATGTGTTCATCTAATCAACATTTTATTTGGTTTTTGCAGCAAATTCGAAGAAGCCATGGAGATATGCACACATGGAGGCACACTGCCAATGCTCTCTGTAGCTAGGTATGGAATTATGGAAATTAAATGAAATAATATTATGTTATTCGCTAATTTTTTACAGACTGTATATAAACCATTTGTTGACAATGAAACAGTACGAAGATGCGGCCAAGCTATGTCTTCGTGTGCTGGGCAACAATAAAGCTTTGTGGGAGGAGGAGGTTTTCAAGTTTGTCAAGTGTCAGCAATTGCGTTGCGTGAGCGCCTATTTACCCACCTCGGATGATTGTAAACTAGATCCCCATGTCTACGAAATGGTACTTTATGAGTTCCTCAAGTTTGATGTGCATGGCTTTTTAAATCTGATCAAGGAGTGGCCGCCAAAGCTATACGATGGCTTGGCTGTCATAAATGCCATACACGATCACTTTCGGAAACAGAATGCTAACGAGCTGCTCGAGTCCTTGGCCCTGCTCTATTCCTACCAAGGCGACTACGAGAGCGCTTTGCGCATGTACTTGAAGTAAACCTTGGTTCACATTATCTCTAAACTATATGTTCTAACTGCCGCGTGTCTCTTACAGATTGCAGAACAAGGATGTATTTGAGCTAATACGTCGCTTTGAGCTGTACGATGTTATCTCTAAACTAATCATTCCACTCATTCAACTGGATCGCGAACGTGCCTTTAAAATATTATTGGATAAGAATAAAATAAAACCAGAAGTGGTTGTCCATCAATTGGAACAAAATCAGGAGTACCTTTACTGGGTAAGTAAGCGACAGAAAGCCATGTCGATCTATTCAAATCTAAACTTTACCTAATTTCAGTACCTGGATGCGCTGGATAAGATTAGCAGTCAGGGCACATTCCATCAGAGACTAGTTGCCCTGTATGCCAAATATGATCGAACCAAATTGTTGCCCTTTCTACGGCGTTCTAATGACTATGTCATACAAGAGGCGCTGGCGATATGTAAACGAGAAGAGTTTCATCCAGAAATGGTCTACTTGCTGGGTCGCATGGGCAGTATTGTGGAGGCACTCAACATAATCATACACAGCGTAAGTGTATATCTAAGACCGGCAAAATAACGTTTGGTTAGCACGTTTATCGTTGCAGATAAAGGACATTGAGATGGCCATTGAGTTTTGCAAGGAACACAATGATGATGATCTTTGGAACATTCTCATCGAAGAGTCCACAAAACAGCCTGAAATAGTAACCAAAGTACTGGATGGGATTGTGGGTAAGTTGTCCGACTATATTTATCATATTCAATTACCTAATTTGTGAATCCTCGTTTGCAGATTATGTTAATCCTGTGTTAGTAGTTAATAAGATCAAGCTTGGCCAGACAATACCGAATCTTCATCAATCTGTCGTTAAAATGCTGTGGCATTACAATATTGAGGAGGAAGTACACACAATTGCACATCGAATCCAATTGACCGACTACTTTGATACACACGCCGAGCTTGTGGCCCTGCAGCGTCGCGGACGTCAGGTCTCCTATGATCAGGTGTGTCCCAAATGCACTCGTCCGGTGATCGTTAAAGACACGGCGCCTCCCAACGGCCTTACCATATTCAACTGTGGACACATTTACCACAACAACTGCGTTATCGACAATCATTGCGACGAATGCCTGGACTGGGATAGCATATTGGAGGACGACGACTAATCATCATTGAAATACACAAACTACTGTGAATGGAAAAAAGTCTGAAAGCGGCTTAGGACCATGTATTATGCGACATCCAGCAACAATATTATGTATCGTTTCCATGCAATGTGTAAATTCTAATTGATAGCTTTAAGCTTTGCTTTTATATAAATGTTTATTTATTTATTGATTTAATACAAAATAAAGTCCATTAAAGGAACATTGTCAATTTAAATAGTAAGCATTGTGGCAATATTGTAATTGCTTAGCATGTTTTTTGCTTACAAATGCCTTGAAAATATGCGCAAAAACACAAAGTCCTTCATAACTCTGAAAGGTACAGGACAATATATATGTGCCTTGACCAATCGATAACCTAGGCCGTAAGCTTTCTTCTGATGCCACCCTTTCCCGTATCCTTCGAAGGATTTCAAAGTTATAACACAATTATCTTATGGAAAAGTTCTTAAATCTTTTGTATTCAAAGGACTATTGCCAAAAGGAATACATATTCTGAACGCTTGAATCAGTCTTAATCTAACTACAAAAGGACATCAAGATCGTCCTTCAAATATCTGAGATAGAGTTGATTTTCCAAAATTCGCCGTTTTGCTGAGCTACGCTTACAAATTTTGCATTCTCATTGAGGATCAGTCATCTAAGGCAGCGCATAGAAAAAAAGTGTGCAGCATTGTGAAAGCTGTTATCAATCATAAAAGCTAAACAAAAGAAACACCAACCCATTCATTCTGTTGTGTGGGAGGAATTGTTGTTGCTGTTAATACTTATATATGGGTGGGTGGTGTAGTCTGGTAGAAGAAGGAAGGGATAATTGGCGGAGAGTGACAACTGTGTATTAGTATGTTCATAACATCTGTGAAAAACCGCCTACTACCACAGAACTGTGCTGGGAAAGAGAGAAAGAATAATAGTTATAAGAGCAGGAAAGGAGAGAAAGTTGATATTTATTAAGAGAACTTTTACCTAAACGTCGTAATCTTACACATACTTGCCGCTGCCGTGATTCGAACCTGGGGTCACACACCACCATCTTCTTTTCCATCAACCGAGTTCACATGTCCACTGCGCCACCATAGGCCTTTGAATTCTGATATACAAACTCCTAATATATACTGTATGCACTTTATTTCATTTAAACATGACACCAATTGGAAATTGAACCTGAGACATCTCGCATAGCAGGCATGCACTTCTTGCAAAGCACCAACTCATTTCAGTAGCGACTTCATTGGCTGCTAGACGCACACATTTATTTGAAAAATTGTTTTCGTGGCCCAGGCTCGAACCTCGGATCGCTATTCACCGGCTTACAAGAAGCTCAAAAAATACCGAGAAAACGACAATCCAGTTAAAGTAAATAACTTTTAATGGAATTTTTCAACTTCAGTAGTTGCACAAAAGCAACTCTCAGTGCAAACAAAAATACATCTCATATGCATAACCTAAACTGGTACACCCTTGCAAAGACAATAATTAAACAAAAACATTCTTGTTTAATAAAAACTTACAATTTATGCATGACATATTGGCAATTGTTTTTTTATTACAACTGTTTGTGTTTATTTCTTCTTTCACCCCCAATACACACACTCCAAACGGTAGTCAAATGCACTTAGGCCTCAGTCTCAGACTGAAGCTTAGCCACATAGGCGGCCTTGTGGGCGGCGACCTTGGTCTTGCGTTGCTCATTTGTCAGTTTCTTAGCGTTCCACCTCTTCTTAGCTGGAGCCGACTTCTTGGCGACCTTCTTCGGGGTAGGATCGTTGCGAATGGACTGATGAGCCTTCTTGTAGATGTCCTCAATCTGCAAAAAATAATGAAATATATTAAAATAAGATCACTATGGGTTTATATATATATATATATATATATGTGCAACCATAAACAGAAAATTCACCCCATTTAAAGGGATAAACCACGAACATAGGTTACTGAGTTTTACTGTGGTCCATCTTTGGCACAGCCAGCATCGTTGGTTACAAAACACAGCAGTAATTTTTAAAATGGACGTCTAGTAATAGCTTATATCAAATATATTTCATATGGGATAGGAGTGTGCAACCGTAAACAGAAAATTCACCCCATTTAAAGGGATAAACCACGAACATAGGTTACTGAGTTTTACTGTGGTCCATCTTTGGCACAGCCAGCGTCATTGGTTACAAAACGCAGCAGTAATTTTTAAAATGGACGTCTATCAATAGCTTATGATCAAATGGATTTTACGTACGTTGTCAGCGCGGATGCCCAACTTGATGTAGCGGCTGAACTGACGCTTGAAAGCCTCCTCATCCTCCTCCTCCAGAGTACGCATATAATCAGCCACATGTTGACCGAAGATGTGGGCACGGTGCACATCGGCGTTGAAGCTCTTGGTCTCGCCAGAGTAGCCTGGGAAACGCTTCACAGAATGGGGGATGTTTAGACCACCATCAACAGCACCCTTCATGGCGCCGAACACACGGGCACCGGTGGTGGTGCGAGCCAAACCTACATCCAAGTAGCAACGGAATGCACCTGGTCCCTCATCGACGGGCTCAACGTTGTATTCCTCACCGGTGACCTCGGTGCAGCCAGCGTACAGAGAGTCCAAGCCCAATTTGTTGAGCAGACGACGGGCAACGAGCAGGCCAGTGCAGTAGGCAGCGGCATAGTTGGTCAAACCCACCTGCAATTATTATCGTAAACATTAGATTGCATGTTTTGCATTACATTCTAACAAATTTCAATTCATTTACCTGGATTCCATAGTTGGGCAGCTCGTGCGAGTAAGCTGAGCAGACAACACGATCGCCTTCAATGCGAGCATAGGCGATTTGGGCGGTGATGTCCTTGTTGGACAAACGCACAATCAAACGGTACTTGGGCGTGTTGTACTTGTTCTTGTCCTGGAAAGTCAGACGCTTTCTGGCATAGTAATCAGTTTTGCCCTCACGACGCCTGCGGAATTTAACCTGGTAGCGCTTGAAGTACTGCTTGTTCTTGACTACCTTGACGAAACCCTGTAAACCACACACAACACAAAATAATCTTGGTTATTAGTTTTGGCATAAAACCCACAAGTTTAATCGCTCAATTAAAGCTGCATCAATGGCGGCTTTTGTATTATTTGACATATTTTCACTTGCCAGCACATTAATTGAGACGTTTGTTGCGTTATTTAATTGATTGTGCTCACCATTTTTCACTTTTTAATGAAAATCAAACACCGACGCAAAATACGCGATGTCTTCACACGTAGGTGAAAAAGAAAAAGGAAGAAGCTGACAGGCCGCTTAGATGCAGGGTCGTATTTTGCGACGTTGACGTTTCTCGCGCAGCTAACTTTGCGTGCGTGTGGAAAATGCGCCAGATGGCGCGATGGTGCTAACATTTTAGACGAGCGCAAAATTGACAATAATTTAAAAGTGTGGTGAATTTAAAAAATAGTATTACGTAGTGTATTATATTTAAGTAACAATGACTCTAAATGTATTTGGGCGTTGACTTCAAATTCCTCATCAGCATATTGAGTGCCATAAAATCGATCAATTTCATGTTGAAATTTCTGTGAAAAATAGATTTTGTTAAATTAAATAAATAGATCAAAGTTTTTATTATAGTTACCAAAACTTTTAAGTGTGCCGCTTCGTCTGGCGCTGCAGCCTCATAGTCCGGATCCACATTTAACAATAAATGCCTTTTGATGTGATATAATGCCGTAACATCTTCACTTTGTATGGTTAAAACTGTTTTGTCCTCCTCTATGCTGCTACAAATATTTATTTTATTATCTATAAAATATAAATCTAGAATATTATTTTCAATCCTGCCATTAGCATTACAAATATTAGCAATTTGCTCTAAATTGAGGCAACCAGGCGATATCATCTTTTGTTCTACTTTAGGCTTTATCTTCTTCGGAGTTGCTTTAGGTAGAATATCTGAAAATTTCGGTTTATTATACAGATTTAGGGAAGAAAGTTGTCCACTGAATAGCGCGCGATATGTATCGCTTTGCTCCAGCACTTTAAATGACAATATAACTGCGCTTAGTTCTGTGTGTAGCTCCAGAAATGCAACCAGTTTAATCGTAAATTCAGGCAATCGCTCCTTGACACCTTTCTTCAATGGTATTATGATGCTACATTTGCGACTCAACAGCAAATCGGTAGGCACACGATGCACATGGACATTGTGTCCAGAATAGACGAGCAATTGCCAGTGACTGCTGTACAGCAACTTTTGACAATCGTTGAAGCTTAACTGCAATATGGCATAAATGCCATTGCTGTCAAGTTGCGCCTGTCTGGCTGTATACAGCAACAGAGTGTCAACACCAAAGACTGGCAATTGTCTACAAAACTCTAACGTTGCCTCTAAGCTGCCCTCAAAGCAAGCTTCGTTGCGTGCAACTGCCACTAGTTGTTGCTTCTCATATTCGCGCTGTATGGCTGCCATGAGCTCATTTGGCTGCTTTTCGTATTGCTGCAGAACTTGTGCATTGCTGCGGAGTTGCTCCATAGCTGCCGGAGTTAGATCACTTAGTGCACCACCTGCATCTTTATCTTCATCTTCGTCGGATAGCTGCTGCACATTAAATGCTATCCGATAGAAAATGTTGTTGTCGCTGAGGCACACGAGTTGCTCAATGTGCTGCACCCAGGCGCAGGCTTGCATACCAGGTACCGACTTCACACATCGCTGCACCTGGCAATCATCTAGTTGGGCATCATATTGAAATCTCAAACGTACCAGCTGCTCCCCATCTGTGTAGTAGAAGTCGCCATTGTCACTGCTGGCATCAAAGTCTAACCATTCGCACCCAGTGTAATGCATCTGTCGCTGTTTTATGCCCAGCAATTGGGACATGTACCAAATGTCCACAGTGCCGCAGCTCAGGTAGACTAAGCATAAATTCTCTGCGGGCAGCAAACGCATAAAATTAACAGATGTGGTATATATACATATCAGCTCAATATGGTATGCCTGTTCCGTATCCACAGCATCATCTTCATTCGCACCCTGTGGCGTTAGTGCAAATATGTGACCCGCAATACTGAATATGTGTATTTGCTTATCCGCAATTGCCGCTGCACCGAAGAGACACTGCATGAACTTCTCGTGCTCCTGGGCAACGGTGATCGTTAACAAGGTATAGGAATCGTTTTGCCAATCGCATTGGAATATGTTTTGTTCGTCATAGGTGATGTCGTAACTATACTGCAGAGTGCTCTCTCCCTTGCCCAAACTGGGCAAATCAACATAAACCTGTAGCAGTAACTTTTGAGTATCATCATCGTAGCGTACCACGCTGAATCCTTCACGCGTGCGCGCAAAAGCACGCACACCTCTCAGCCAAGATATGAGATGCAGTGATTTGATGGAACCAAAACAATGAACTCGTCCATCTGACATTAGCAGCAGCGTGTTGTATTCCAGCATGTGAATGCTACGTAGATGACTACCCTTTGGCAGTGGAATGCGAACCTTCGTCATTTCCATTCTATTTGTTTTCTTCGATCTCTTAAAGCGATAATTCAGCAAATAATATTCATTCCAAGTGACAAAGACAGATTTTGTTTTGTTGTTGCTGGATGAAGAGTGACATATCAGACTGCATGGCTGGAAAAGTGTATCATCTTCAATGGACCAATGTACATCATCGTCACTATCCACATTAGCAGATTCGATCTCTTCGTCTATATCCATGATTTATTTTTTCTTAAGGTGAATAATATTCAAATACAATGTACCACAATAATAAATAGACGTACAGTGTGACCAACACAATATAAGGTTCAAAATATCACATTAAAATCGTGTTTACATTTAAATATCGGCAAATGTTCGTGATTGTTGGAGTGGTAGAGCACATATATTTTTTATAAAAGTATTTCTATGTAGCATTGTAGAGACTTTATCAACGCTTTTTTAAAGTTTTGTTAGATCGATAACAATTTTATTGCTCACAAGATTTAATATTAAGGTATTCATGCTTTGGATAGCAACTGCACTATCGGTAACTTTTGCCCATCCCTATTTGACGATTTAGGCAACGTAACGACTTGAACATTTTTAAAACTAAAGCAAGTGGAGTATTTGAGTTTGCTGGTAGAGCATCCAATAACAATGGCTTTATTGATGCGCTTGTGCCGGCGCAGCTATTCAACGAAGCTTAAGGATCATCAGGCGGCATTGATGGCACGTAGTTTGCCAAAGCGGTCAGCGCTGCCCGGCGTCAACAACATAATAGTTGTAGCATCTGGAAAGGGCGGCGTAGGCAAAAGCACTGTGGCAGGTTAGTGATTAATATATTAAGTCAAAATAATTAATTCAATGCAATATATTTATTACAGCAAATTTTGCTTGCAGTTTGGCCAAGCTAGGAGCACGAGTTGGTCTGTTGGACGGAGATATTTTTGGACCAAGTATTCCATTGATGATGAACCTCCACAGCGAACCTCGTGTCAATGATAAGAATCTAATAATACCGCCACAGAATTACAATGTGAAGTGTCTATCCATGGGTATGCTTACGCCGCCTGATGGTGCGATTATATGGCGCGGGCCGCTTGTAATGTCAGCCATACAGCGTTTGCTCAAGGGCGCAGATTGGAGTCCATTGGATGTGCTAGTCGTAGATACGCCACCCGGCACTGGAGATGTGCATCTCTCATTAACACAACACACACCCATCACGGGTGTCCTTCTAGTCAGCACTCCGCACAAGGCAGCCATCGATGTAACAATTCGTGGCGCTGAAATGTATCACAAACTAAAAGTTCCCATCCTTGGCTTGGTCGAAAATATGCGTTACTCCATCTGCGACAATTGCAATCATCGCATCGAATTTTTCAAGCAACAAACTGGAGGTTCACACCCGAAGCTGCCAGAGACGCTCATCTCATTGCCTCTAGACTCACACATAGCCGATTGCGGCGAATCGGGCGTACCTGTTGTGATTAAGCATCCAGACTCTGAACACGCAAAACTCTTCAATAAGTTAGCGCTGCAGATTTGGAGTACATTGCAAGAGAGACAAGACACAAGCGAAACAGCTAATGATACGAAAATAAAATAAACTTTAAATATTGATTGCATTCCGAGGGATTTACAGTATGCCGGAAACGAAGAAACCTTGTGGGCAATCTTTAGTAGTTAAATAATCCAGATCCTTTTTATATATATAACAGAAACTTTAATTGCTACACCATATAGCCTGCATCATTAACAATTCTGATGTAAGCCAAAAAATAAAACTTTTAAATAAGTTTTGTTTATTTGTGCTTCTTCAATTTCTTCATTTTCTTCATGGCCTTGCGGTGGGCATATTTATCTGTTCGCTTTATCACCTCCTTATACTTTCGTTTGTTAAAGTTTTGGAAGGCCTCATCCGCTAACAGTTCATCCACCAGTGACTTCTTGGTCTTGCGCGTATGTTTCTCGTCATAATGATCCAGCGGCGAGTGCTGGACTGTGCCGATTTGGAAGTATTTTGGCAGCACCTTCAGGTCATTCTTTTTGTAGAAGTGTTTAGGATCCAGGACCGAACGCATTTGTATGATTTTCAACTCATTACGCATTTCATCTGTAACTTCTGTTGCTGGCAAATCAAACCAGCCGCTGCCCTTCGTCTTAGCACGTTCCGCCTGTAGTTAAAAAAAAAAAACGGAGGTTTACATATTGGCAAACATAATTGAATGCATTTGTTGACTAGGATGCAGCACTCAGATTACTAAAGACGTCATCAATGTGGCAACAGCGTCTGCCTCGGCCACTGCTGTGTTTTGGGCGACAATAGCAATGTTTCATTGATTATATAAAGTTGTGCGCTCACGTCTAAATCATTTGCCTTGACTCGATGGCAAACAACAGTCTAGCGTTAAATGGCATTGCTGTTCCGTCGGCCTTACAGCAACCGCCACATACTCCGAGGCGGCCGCTAAGATTACAACGGACGAAACTGTGTGCTATTGTCTGTGAGTGAGTCTCTGGTAACAGCAGTTGCCTCAAGCAGCAGGCGTGTGCACTTACCACGCCCATTGGCGCAGCTTCGGTTGTCGAATATGTCATCATAGATGCTTTCCTATAATCATTCCATTGGTAGTTTTACACATTTACTTACTCTGTTCAGTATGGGCTGCTTGCGTCTGGAGACTGTGGGTAGTGCTTTCAGCTGTTCGATGCCGTTTAATTGCTTTGTATTTTGCAAGTCTTTTTCGAGATTTGTTTTGCGCACTTGTATATCCTCGCTCGTCTCGCTGTTGATTTCTGTGATCCTCTGACGCTTTTGTAACTTATGTGTGCCTGCATTTTGTACCGCTTCGTTTACCAACTCATTTACTTCAGCTAGTTGAAGCGCCACTTTGGATGGCAGTCGATTGGTAATTTCCTGTGCGGCAGCAACAACTTTGCTAACATCTTTGCAATTTAACTTGACGCCAAACAATTCCATTTCACCAACATCCTGTTCATCTTCCTCTTCGCTATCCTCCTGATCAACAGCCAGTTGCCGAACCTTGGAGATCTCATTATATGTTGCAGCGGAATGCTGTAGACCATCTCTACTGAATAATTGCTGGTCGCCAGCAGTGTCCACCATAAACAACGACGCCATTATTAAAGTTTCTAATGACGGACAATAATTAGGCGCAATACATGCGGCGTCGACAAGTAATGTCTGCGTCTCGTTGTGACTGGCAAAAACTGGCAATTCGCAAATTTATAAACGAAACTTGGCCACACTGCAATTGTCCCACACGTGTTTTGATTTTAGCTGCGAGCGTACGTTAGCAAAATTGTTTCGAGAAGCATTGAAATACCTAAATATAATGCCAGTTTTCTTAAATACATGCCTTTTAGAGTATTTTGATTGTTATTTAACTTATAAAACGTAGAAAAACAGCAATACTCGGAAAACAAGCTCAGCTAGTAATAGCCTTTGGCAGACGCGCAACAGCGTATTATTAGGAAATAATACTTTTAAAAATTGATAAACAACAATTTTTCGTGCGATGTCTGTCTACAGTAGCAAAACGACCAACACATCCATACTGAAGTCCTTCTCCAACGCGGATCGTGAGCGCGTCAAGACCGCAGCCTTAAACAAGGTGCGCTTCGTTACGCCCAAGGAGAAGGGCATCGTCGAATCTGTACGTGTGGCATTAGAGGAAAAAAATTTCCATTTGATACAGGAGTTTACATACTTTCTGCGAGAAGCTGATCTCAGTGTAAGTAAAGTAAAATGTATTATTGCATAATTTTGTTTAGCTATGTTTCCATTAATAGGATGAGGAAGTCGTGCAAATTATGAAAGATGCTCGTAAAATAGTGCACAGCTTGACACCGGACTTTGCCAATCTTGTTGAGGCTCTGCTTTCACTAAACTGGAAGAAGTACAACCCGGATGCTATACAAGCCTACACAGAGTTCAGCATCGATGTTATGATTGCCCACAGTTCATATATACATATTGGCATAACCAAATTAATTTTAAATTGGATACCCAATGATCAGGAATCTGCGGAATGGATGAATGGTTGTCCATCGGAACGTGTAAAGGCTGAACTAGAAACTGTTCACAATTTGCTCAATCGTATTTTAACCGCTGTGCCAATGGCGTTCGATGTGGTCATCGATATGATTGCATTAAAGTTTCCATACTTTAAAAAACCAGCTCATGTCACTGCTGGCTATTTGCATAATGTGCTGTGGCTGATGGACTACAAACCGGTGTTCGAGGAGCTACTCCTGCAGCTGGTTCTGCAAAAGTAAGCTATTTGTGATAATCTATTTGAAAGGCATTTGACTTATTTAATATTCCTGGCAGGCTGCTCATACTGGACGTGAATGCGCCGCGCGATGACATCGAAGCACTCAAAGAGGAAACGGATGACGAAGATGATAATATGGAAGATGGAGCCATATTTCAAATGGATGATGTGAGCGCTCCACCTAAACCTCCACGATCGTTGGAGCATCCCATAGGTCAAATGCTGGACATATGCCTACTGAAGCTTTTTAAGTTCCTGGACGATAAGTGCCGTCCGCAACCTGGTTGTGCCGATGATCAGCGTATTACCAAAACTCGATTCTTCAAGATGCTTGTTCACATATTCGATGAAGTGTTGCTACCCAGCCACAACACTCATCATGTTCAGTTCGTCATCTTTCATGCATGCAGCATTCGTCCAGTGTATGCAGAGATCTTTCTTGGCGCCCTATGGCAAAAAGTGCAGAATCCAAATGTATCCTCAATCATTCGACATGCAGCTGTTAGCTACATCGCCAGCTTTCTGGCACGTGCCAAATTTGTGCCACTAAGGTAGATCATTTATTGTCCTGTTTGCAGATATATACTAAGTGTCCATTGATTTCAGCACCGTTACCTTTTATCTCAAGGAGCTGAGTAACTGGGCAAATACCTATATCAATGATTCGGATGAATTTAGCAGCAAAAACTGCTCCCTGAAAGCTAACATGGTTTTCTTTTCCGTTTGCCAGGCCATGTTTTATTTAATCGCTTTTCGTGCGCGCGATTTGACGAATAATCATAAAAGTAAGTTATCGTATATTTAACTCGTTGAGTTGTTGATATTAACTGAAATTGTGCTGTCCAGATTTGAGTTTGCTGAATACACTGCAGTTGTCTCGGTTGGCCATGTGCCATTTTAATCCATTGCGCTACTGTCTGCCACCGGTGGCCACCGCATTTGCGGGCGTCACACGTACCCACCAATTGGCATATTGTCACACTGTGCTGGAGCGCAATGCACGTCGCAAGCTGGCTACCATCTATGGCCATGAGAAGCTGATGCCAGAGGAAACGCTTGAAACCTTCTTTCCCTTTGATCCATACATTCTACCACTGTGAGTTGCCCAATCAATTGCCATATGAATTCGATTATTATTCTGATTCATTTTGCAGGTCCAACAAATACATAGAACCAATCTATCTAGTCTATAGGGTACATGAGCTGGAAGAGTCGACGGAGACTGTTGCAATTGAGACTATGCGTCGCAAACGTGGCGATTCCGAAATGATTGAGGACGATGACTTCATACTGGCGGATAAGCGGCAAAAGGTCAGCGAACTGTCCAAAAGCCAACAGTTTGATAAACAGTTTTACTATGGTGCTTCACCAGGGTTTAACCAATAAGTTGTGAGGGACATAGATGTAATAGCAATTGGTATTTATAAAATAAAGACTTTTATATATTATTGGAAGTTGCTCATAGAATAAGTGCATTGGACGATGCATTCTTGTGCCGTTCGGCTCGCATATGCTCCAGTCTGTGTCCCGACGTACGAAAGGTTTCACCGCATATTTCACATTTAAAGGGTCTTTCACCGGTGTGCAAACGCAGATGCAGCTGGAGCGACGTCTTATAGGCATAGCTCCTGCCGCATACCTGACAGTTGACACTACTGCGTCGGGGCAGATGAGTTTCTAGGTGCCTGGCCAATGTGGACTTCAACGTAAAGCATCTTTGACACACGTGACATACGTGTAGCTTAAGCTTGGAATGTGTTAGCAAATGTCGGGCCAAGTCGTTGGGTCTCTTGAAATGCTTGCCACATTGCAGGCAATTATGTTTCATCTGCTTTGTATCCATCAAACGCCGTAAATGCAACAGCATGTGTGTGCGGCAATTGAGTTTGCGTTTGAATTGCTTTTCACAGTAGATGCACTTGTAGCTGCGATGCGATAGCACTGGCTGCGGCAACAGTTCCATGAGCTCCCCTCTTAGCGGATCTGTTTCTAGTTTCGTATGTGCGTCACAGGCAGATTTCGTTTGGAAGGTACGGCTACAGTGCCTACAGCTATAAACCATATCGGGATGTTGCTCAGCCAAGTGTTTGTGCAGCTGACTCTTGAACCTAAAGCTGGAGCTACACTCGCTGCATGCATGCTTCTTCACAGCAGCATGCAGGCGATGGTGATGCTCATTTAGTTTGCTCTGTGTGGCAAATCGCTTGAAGCACTTGCTGCATAGATAGGGCGTCTCTTTGGTGTGTGAGCGACGATGCCTGGCGAGCACAGTTGCTTATTTCATGAGACATGTGTGTCTATACTTAATTGCTAATCTTACCTTATCAGATCGTAGCTCTTGCTGAACTCTTTAGCACAATATTCACACACATAGTAACATCTATGGGGTTTCTGCATGCGCAATATGCGCTGTGTGATGAGCGTGTGGACTTCACCAGCTGGATTAAGTTTGTCTCTCAGTTCAACTACATCACAAGATACTGCCTCCTCTAAAGTAGTGCCTTGTGTAGCTGACGCAGCTGCTGCTACCTTATGACCCACAATTGCATTATCTGTAGTCGTATGGCTACCTTGCAGCAGCTTCAGAGCAGCCAACGCATGTTGCGCCACATCGGAATTGTCGCATTCCTTGGCCACATCGTGTTTCATACGTATGTGACGTTGCAGGGAACTCTTTTGAGAGAAACGGCTGCAGCAGCTGCCGCACTGCAATAAATTCACGCATAAGCATAAGGGAACTATGGCACATGGCAAAACTTACTGGGAACGCTCTTTCGGTGCTGTGCACAACCATATGACGACGTAGTAAGGCAGGCTTGGAAAAGCACTTCCCACATGTATCACAGGTGTTTAAACTTTTAAATTTGTCAACATTTTCCATTTTTTCTTTCAGTTTCTCTTTTACTTCAAAAAATACGAGCGTCTCTATAAGCGGAAAGAAGAAGAATGTCGATCACAGCTGATTCTGCTTATTTTAATAGCAACCCGTTATTCCAGCATTTGCATTCACCCCGCATTTTACGAAAAAAAAACAACAGTTAACTGATTGTTTACGGCAATCATATAGAAAATCAATTCTATTTAAAACTTAGTTTAGAATTAACCAATCTACACAGTTACAAATCGTAAACAAACACATCTCTCATCTAGGGTTCAGCTTAGGCAACGAATTCATATGGAATTGGCGCCAGGGCGATGGGTTCTTCCAATTTCTTAACGAAATGTGCCTTCTTTGGCTGCTCGGGCTGACGCTTGAGGTTCACCCATTTGCCGTCCTTCTTGGCAGCCTTGAGCAGACGCTCGTTCTCCTTGACGCGACGCAGGAAATCCTCACGGCACTTGGAGTGATGCACATGCTCAATGCGCACATTGATGCGCTTGGCTAGAACCTTGCCGCGCACACGTTTGTTTACAATGACACCAACAGCGTGCTGTGTGACGTTGAAGATGCGGCCAGTCTTGCCGTGGTAGGCCTTGTAGGGCATACCCTTCTGAACAGCACCGTGTCCCTTAATGTCAACGATGTCGCCGTTCTTGAAGACACGCATGTATGTGGACAGGGGAATGACACCATGCTTGCGGAATGGGCGAGAGAACATGTCTCTGGTGCCGCGACGGTAACCCTTTGAGTTGGTCATTTTGTTGGCTGTGGTTCCCTGCAATAAACATACACTTTTAGCAACATTCCACAGAATTTACATGTGCACGGCACACGCGAGCACATTTTAACGCGCGATTCAACTGCATTTTATTGAATTTTAATGCAATTTGTATAAAATATTCGCTAACCTTTTACGTATCGACGTCCACGCGGTCGTGAAGTTGGGGAAAGAAAGAAAGATGGCTACCCGTTTGGCGTTGCCACACTCATTCTGATTTGACGTTTTCGCAGGGCTGCCAGTGCTTAATTATAAGCTGTGTAGCCCTGGCACAGTTGATTTTCCGATATATTATGAATTTTTCGTATTCTTAAACAAATCGTGTTTTTCGTGATGTCACGAGCTTAATTTGAATTGCATTAAGCGCCAATTAAGTATTTCATTTTATTAAGTTAAAAAAGTTTTACAAATTCAACAGAAAACTAATTAATATTACATTTTTGCTTAAGTTTGAGCACTTTGGTACACACACACATAATAGTAAATGTCATTTTAATATCTCGTTACATATAATTTATATTTTAACTATCATATATATGTATATAAATGTGTTACATAGGCATATATATATATATATATGTTTCTATAACTTGTCCGTTTGTGTTCACTAGTATTCATTTCTTCACAAAAACTCTAAGAATGTGGCGTCACTTCGTTTTGTAATTATTACATGATTGGAATATCAAAGCACAAACTATTAGTAAGTTATCTGCGGGCATTTTTTTGTCAAATATATAGTAGGATATATATGTAAGTATATATAATATGTATATTTAGCTTATGCTTATGCATGTGGTACGTATATATAATAAATATTGTAAATAATTTCATAAATATATATGTAACCCATATAAGCATGTGTATACCAATATATGTATATATATAAACAGTACATACATTTTGACTCCCACACATCGATGTAAACATAAAATTTAACATTAAGTGTTGCCTTTATATTAAATAATAATTAGTTTAATAGGTTATACTTGTTTCGTTTCGTTTGGTTGGTTGGTTGATTGGTTGTTTTGCTTTTCTCATCCACTTTCCTTACTTAATTTTGTTTGAGTTATATATTTTATCATATATATATATATATATATATATATATATATATATATATATATATATATATGTGTATTTGTGTGTATATTATTGGCTGTTTTTTTTTTTTAATTTTTTTAATTTTTTTTTTTTTTTTGGATTTCACAAGTCCCACTACAAAAGCAGTCTCTCAAAACAAATCCACAGTCAATGCAGTGGTCATGCTTCGCGTTCCATTTTCCATTCGATGTTCAATTTCCGTTGTCATTATTAATCTTAATGTCTAGGCGCCATCCTTTTTATTGTGCCCGTTTTCCAGCGGCCTCTTTGGCACACTGGCACAGTTGCAGTTGGTATCGTCCTTAGGCAGTGTCGGCTGATGCTGCTGCAGCTTCTGCTCCAGGCGCGTTTTGTACGTGTACAATGACTGCAGCGGCACATGCAGCAGTTCCACAATCTCAGTGAAATTGAGCTCTACAAGAAATACGGATTACATCGGAAGAGATTTGTGACACTAAACGAAAATAAATGCATACCATTCTCGGCTGTTATGTAGCCATGTCGTATTAAGAAATCGATAACCACGGGCGCCGATGTTGTCTTGAAATCCGGCGTGAATACGCGCTCCACACACTCGTTGGCTGGCAGCAGTTCGAATGCCTGCACCTCGCCATCGGCGTTATGTGGCACAAAGTCCACTGGCAGCTCCAAATCAAAAACATATTCAGTATTGGGGAACAGACCTTGATCGCTCTCAAAAAAGAACGAGACACAGCCGGCTGAAACCAGATTCTTGACGAGATTACTTGGAATGGATGCCTCCTCGGCGGCCTCCTTAATGGCCGTCTCCATAATGCCAAAGCCAACGGATAGACCGCCGCCCACCATATTGTCCCATTTGCCAGGCCAAGTTTCTTTGGTGTTGGAGCGCTGCTGCAGCCAAATGCACAAACCGTGCTGTGGATGCCTCACATAGCCATTGATGTCTACACCGTATTTGCGTACGCCAAAGAGCGGCGTTGCCGCTCGCTCCATCTTAAGCAGAGCCTTGTGTTCGAACTTCACCTCGAAGCATTCATCCCGCCAGCCTTTCAAGGCCGAGAACAAATCATCGCTGCGCAGATTACGTAATACTTTCTCCAGATGTACGGTACGTTCATTATAGTCCCGGAATGCCGGATTCAGCTCTACCAGACCCTACCGCATGTAATAATATATATATGTATGTATATTACACACTTAAGATTGAATTGTGGCTATTTTTGGTTAATATTCACCTGCTTGGTATATTGACAGTCACGTATGCAGAACACTTCAGGAAACTTGAGCAGCTGCTTGTAGACATCCGCTTTAATGAGACCAACTTGTTGTCCCTCAACCAGAAATGGACGTGTGTCATCCTTATAAAAACCTGAGACACAATTAACGTTAATTAGACAAAGAAGAAATTGCAATTGATATGACCCTGAAGCATGTAGATAGCACCCTAATTGTGTTGTAGCTAACAAAGAAATACCTGAGATTCAATTTGTAATTTAATTAATAATATACGCTGTAACTAATGCTATTTCAACGTAAAAGAACGGTAAGAGTAAATTATCTGTGAGTAATGTATCTGCAAGATACAAAAGTATCTATACGAGGCAAAAGCATCTGTAAGATACAGAATTGTATATAAGACATAAAAAATATCGGTAATAAGCAAAAGAATTTGTAAGATTCAACAGAATCTCTAAGACGCTTAAGTATCTGCCAGATGCAAAACTATCTATAAGATTCAATCGAATCTATAAGATCTTCAAGAGTCTGTATTATGCAAAAGTATCTGTAAGATACAAAAGTATCTGCAAGATTCAAATGTATCTATATAAGGAAAATTATCTATAAGATACAGAACTGTCTATAAGATATCAAAAATATCGATAAGAAACAAAAGTATTTGTAAGATTCACCAGATAAGATGCTTACGTATCTGAGAGATGCAAAAATATCTGTAATATATAAAAGTCTCTGTAAAATTCAATAAGATCTTCAAGAGTCAAAAGTATCTGTAAGATGCAAAAGTATCTGCAAGATACAAATGTATCTATACGAGGAAAAAGTATCTATAAGAAACAGAATTCTAGATAAAATATAAAAAAAACATCGGTAAGGAACAAAAGTATTTGTAAGATTCAACAGAATCTTTAAGATGCTTAAGTATCTGAGACATGGAAAAATATCTGTAATATGTAAAAGTATTTGTAAGATACAATAGAATCTGTTTTATACAAAAGTATTTGTGAGATGCAAAAGTGTCTATAAGATACAAAATTATGCATAAGATAATAAAGTATCTATACAAATCAAAAGTATTTGTAGGATACAGAATTATACATAAGAAAAAAATATCGGTAACAAGCAAAAGTATTTGTAAGATCCAATACAATTTGTAAGAGCTTAAAGAATCTGTAAGATGCAAAAGTATCTCAGACATACAAAAATATCTATTATATGAAAAAGTATTTGTAAGATTCAACAGAATCTATAAGATCGTCAAGAATCTGTATTAAACAAAAGTATTTGTAATGTACATAAGATGACAAACGCAACAGAATATATAAAATTATGCGATAATAATTGACTCACATCCATGAACGTGTTACTGCCCGAGATTATTAATCAAACTTTATATAAATGTGTGTAAAATTATTTATAAAACAATCGAAACATGTAAACTATATCAAAGAGAAACCTCACTTAATTTGTTATCTTTTAAGGAATAGTAACTTATAGCTAATAAGAAATATATAAACATAAGTATAAAGAGATATAGATTCAGAATGAAATCTAGACAATAGCTAGACAAATATATTCATTTAGAGACTAGGCATCAATTTGAAACTTGCTTATCACCAAAACATTCAAATGTTTATTACTACATAATTATGATAAGCCGTCTTTTATTTAACGCTCTGTCGGTCTTTCCGGCTGAAATTTGTTCAAAGTTTCATTAACAGGCAAAACGTTTGAAAATTTCAAAGCTCAATTGGAAGCAAATAGCACGCGCTATTTGATTAGATAAGGCGAAAGACCTAAAAGCTAATATAAATAATAGGGAACTAATTACTCTTAAGTGCTTTTTGTTTGAATCGAATCCATCAAACAATTTGAAAATAGAATATCTTTTAAATCATTAATATATATTAAATATAATTTATAATATTTTATTATATATTACATATTTCATGCAAGTCGAGGGGTTCAATTGGTTGAGCACCTGAATCTAACGGTTGGTAAAAACCTTTAGGGCCAATCATTGCTTTATGAATCTGAGATATACTATCTCCACAAACAAGCCAATACAAACAAATCTGAACAGCTGGCATTTTTATTGATCACAAGTATTATAAATAGATATAGATATACATATATCTGTATGGGTATGAATTGCAGTTATTATCAGCTTTGGAGTCGTATCATTCTATATAGCCAATCGAAAAGAGTTTTTTTAATTTGCCACTGTTTTAATTGCCTGCAGTTTGTATATCTTTTAAAAAGCGGCTTACTTTTTTTAATATCAATTTAAACGGCATTTAACAGTAATCGTACGTAAAAAAAAAACAAAGACTCATTATAAATATAAGCCCAACAACGGCAATAATAGCTTTTATCAAATTGTATCACAATTATTGCAGATAATGAAATCAATATACTAGTTTGTGCCGGTCGGCGAGATCGTCGCTGAATTATAAACTGCTAAGCTCAATTATTGCGTCACTAGACTGGCGAATTGTATGTATCAATAGATGGAAAAACAAAAGAGCGAACAAAACATAAACAATGAATGCCCATTTATTTTTCGCTTTAAAATCTATAGATAAACAACTTGAAATACGAAAAGTAGTTAAAGCAAAACATAAACAAATAAGATAATTCCAAAAGCATTGTTGTGATACTCTGTAATTTGTAGAAATGTGAGAAGGCAATCCGAAATTGAAGAATGCTAATTAGATTAAAAAGTACAACCAATTACGTAACGGAGATTACGAATAACATGAGAGCCTAATTCCTAACAAAAGTACATACAACTGTTCCAATTGGTATTGCGGAAACAATCCAATTGGTTTACTAAAGGTAATCTTTAGTCCTTTATTAAATATGTTTGATCTTAGCTAATTAAGACATTAAACTTGCAATAACACATATGCCCACCGAATACAGGGTATGCAAAAAACTGAAATAAAATTAAAAGCAAAAAACGACAACACATTAAATTCAAATTCGCTCGAGACTCGTAGCAAAACAAGTTGAAATAGTTGAAAGCAAAACAAAAAGCATGCCAAATAGCAGAAAGCGCGCATGCCGCTTATCAGCGAAGATAGAGAGCTAAAGAGTGGTAAATAGAGAAGAACGCATAGAGAAGAATAGAGGAAGAGAGAAAGACAGAGAGAGAGAGAGAGTGAGAAAGACAGAGGAAAAGAGAACTGTTCTATCCCAATTAAGTGAGCATATTTACATACATACATATGTATGTGTGTGTGCGTGTCTGTGTGTGTGTGTGTGTCACTTTTTTGCACTTAATCAAGCCATAAACATCTATCTCTAAATATATAAATACATATATATCTGATTTTTATAGCAAGTATTTCGATGTGTGTGTGAGATGCTTCAGCTGTTCTTGCATGTTTTGTTGTTGTTGACGCTAAAAGTTGTCCTCAAGGTGATGCGATAAAAATCTGGTTACAAGACCAAATCAGTGGCAAATAATTTGTAAAATTGTTGCGCTGCGATCTAAGCACACACACACAAGCACACATATATATATATATATATGTTTATATTTATATATTTTTATACACATACATACATATATTTATATAAATATATTGTTGACTAAGTTAGTCATCTTGCATTCAAAAAAAAAAAAAAAATTGATATATATTCATATTTACTAAGCGCTTGCTTGATAAAAATGATCTTGCATAAGAGCTGATTGTTTATTTAGCATTTTGTTTAATTGCAAATAATGTATAAGGAATTGTAGTGAAATCCGATAGGGCACAGCTGTTGTGCGGTGTGCGACAGCGTTTATTACTGTGAAAACCTGGACGGACAGCAGTAGCAACCAAATAATTTAGTGGTATCATCGGATTACCAGCGTCAGCGCAACAGGTGAACTTATCGAACGGAAGTGGGTAGATCGATAACAGTCATTAAATTAAATACAGGCACTTAGTTCAGAAGTACAAGATTTTTGCGAAATTGCTAGTCATAAAAATAGCCAAAATAGCCAAAAGGAAATTAATTTCAATGTCAATTCGATGTTGATTGGATGCTGCGAAACGAAATGGCAATGAGACATTTGCTGGCGACGTCAACAGCAGCAGCAGCAGCAGCAGTCGCAGCAGCACCAACAGCAGCTGCACACAAACATTCACAAACACACACACACACACATTCACACACTCACACACATACGCACACACTTGCAAACACAAGTAAACAAACTAATCGATAATTTGCACTCTTTTGCTCTCGCTCTTACTGCAATTGCAGTAAACGGTATATGCTGCGCCCATTGTATTGGCGCCCAAGCCGCCCACAAATGTGAGCTAGTATGTTTAGTGTGTGTGTGTGAATGTGTATATACAGGGTCAGTGGCGGCCAAACCCATTTTCATGGCCGAAAGGCGAACGGCAACGGAGAGCCAAACCCAAAACAACAACAATGACAATAAAGACGCTGATGAATTTTTAGCTGTATTACTCACCTGTCAAGTAGAAATTATTAAACTTTTGCGCTAGTACCAGCAGACGCGACAGTTTCACCTCGGTGGACGACATTGATGACGGCAAAGATAGAGTACAGGCTCGGCAAGCCAAAGTAAATACAAATACACTTCAAATGCCGGCTACCTTTGCTCCCACCACTTCGCTACTTCAACTCCCACACCAATAACAACAACAACAGCAGCAGCGATAACACTCGGAAATGACGCTCTTTAGATGTTTTGGGGGCAGTTTTCGCTGTAATTATTTGTCCTCGGTAATGGCTCCCTTTGTTTTATGGGTGCACCAACTTATTATTAATTTTCTCTATTTCAATTAGGGATAATGGACAACCAACTACATAAAACCAACCATCAAAACACAACCGCACGCAACGAAAACCACAGCCGTAGTGCTGCAAAATACGCGCTCAGCTCGATAACGATAAGCAAATTTTTTATTGTGTGTTGCAAACCTGAAAGCAACAGCTGATTGTCAAACAGCTGTTTTAATTGGTTCTGCGTACTGTCCTTGGCAAAACCGAACATAAATGTAGAAGTGCTGTGAAATATAATCTCGTTTAGTGTTGAACAACACACGTGCGATACAAATGTCACGCTGACAAGAGTACAAAGCTAGAAAAAGTTAGAAACATAAGCAGAACACGGGAAACGCATTCGTTTCCCATTTGTGTTGTAAGCTTCAATAAATTGACATCTGATTGATCGTAAATTAGTAACTAACATTGGCAAAGCACGCGATAAAATTCCAAAATGAGTGACGACTACTTAAGGAAACCGTTTTCATTAGCTCCCTCACCAGCCGGTAAGCAACCACCGCCCGTCCGCGCACCCATTACGCAATTGGACAAGTTGTTACATGCACGGTTTTTGAATGAAAATCAATGCATAAATTGTGTTTTATTTGTGAATTGCAGTTGACGATACACAGGCAGCGGCCACAACCTACACACCGGCAGCGAGCACATTTAGTAGTGCTCCCGTCTCACCGTACCTCAACTATGATTCACGATTCCTGCAACAGGCGCAGCCAGAATTTATATTTCCTGAAGGTGCAAACAAGCAGCGTGGACGCTTTGAGTTGGCATTTTCACAAATTGGCACATCTGTGATGATTGGCGGTGGCATTGGCGGTTTGGCGGGGATCTACAATGGCATTAAAGTTACTAATGCGCTCAATCAGACGGGGAAGCTGCGTCGTACCCAGTAAGTGATTAACAGAACCGACTATCGCGTATATTGAGTGTGAATGCACTCTTTATTCTATTTACTTTCTTTTGCATATATATATATATATGTATATATATTGACCTCTGTTTTATTTGTAGATTAATCAATCACGTCATGAAACAGGGATCCGGTACAGCGAATACATTAGGCACGTTGGCTGTGCTGTACTCGGCGTGTGGTGTGTTGCTGCAGTATGTTCGTGATCAGGATGATAATGTAAACACCATTATAGCCGGTTCTGCCACAGGCCTGCTCTACAAATCGACAGGTGATTTTGCTAACTTTATGAATTTATTTATTTATTACATATACATATAAATTTTTATGTATTGTATATTAGCTGGCCTGCGAAAGTGTGCTCTGGGCGGAGCTATTGGCTTGGGCATATCATCGCTCTATTGCTTATACCTGTTGGCGCAAGAGAGCAACAACACAAACTCAAGTCCAAAATTCCTGTAGGTGAGGCGGCGACGGCGTAGTCCTCAAAAAGAAAGTGAACAGCTATAGCTGCCAACCAAATTGCGGCTTTTGGCAGGCAAACACATGCGTGCTTGTGGTAGACATTAGCTTCGAAGCGCTTAACCGTCAAATATAGAGTTTTGTTTTATATTATAAATACATATACATATATATGTACATATATATATATTTAGATTTATCTGGACACAATATAAGAATTTCATTTTTAGTTTCAATGTTAAAATCGACATTAGGCACACCAAAATTCTTGTTGCGGATATCCAAAAAAATCATGTAAATCAAATCGAGCGAATAAAGTGGTATGCTTTAAATGCAACTTGCCATTAAATGAAAAGCTTTATTGTAATAAATGCGCCAAGACACTGTACTACTATTACTACACAATATTATCCCGATCCACGATCCCTCAATAATCGAGTGCACCAGTGTCGTCATTGGTTAAAGCTAAAACCTTAACACTTTTGCGCTCGTCCAAATTATTGTTGGCTGGCGCCTCGCAGCTGGTGTCCTCCGTGGAGCAGGTGTGACAATGGCAATTGATGGCCTCCATATAGTTGTATTTGCGTATGCTATCATCCGCCTCGGGATGACAGTTTTTCAGCGTGGCCACCGATGGCTGACGTTGCGCATGCACACAGACCGGATGAAAGGAGCGTTTGTAGGGGAATTTCCAATCGGATATCTCGCTAGAATCGCAACGACCCCAACAGCTCCAGACGCTGACAAAATCCCAGCACTCGCGTCCTTGCAAATCCGACTGTGTCACTCGGTACGTGTACAACCGTCGATGGCAGCCCAGTGGCGCAATTGTGGGTCCAGTGTACACTGGCTGCAGATCAACCAATTGGGCACTGGCAACACGCAGCAAAGGCGAGGCCAAAAAAACCAAAGGCAGCCTGCATATAACCGTTTATGTATAACAGCAAACTTTCAAATTAATGCAATTCTCTCGTTACTTACAGCACTGCGAGCATTTCGATGTTGCCTCTTGCTGTTGTTGGAGTTGCTGTTGATTGCGTGTTGCTTGTGTGGCAGCTGGCTGCGTTCTGTTGAATGCTCTCAGCATCTGTTCGTATTTATAGTCAACCCGTGGATGCTGCAGCTGCTGCTGCTGGGTCGTGGCGTCTGCGCATCACTCACTCCTTAGCCTTTCAATTGTTGGCCTAAAAATAAACTTGATAATTGCTAAAAGTTTTGCATATGAAATATAATTGCAACATTTGCCGTTGACAATTTGAATTCAAATTTAAGGATATAAAATTAGAAAAAAAACATCATTTAGTACTATTATTATTCTGCATTTTATTGTGTATGATGCAAAGAATTTTGTAATACCATGAGAAATTTGGATAACGGAATTTTCTTGATAAAATGTCGAAAAGTTATTATTATTCTGGCAACAAACGTTTTTCGCTCCTCATGTTATGCAATAATTTTTTAGTTTAGTTGCCAAGAATTGTGTGGAGTTATCGAAAGGTTAATAAAAAAAAAACGGTTTCTATGGACGTGGGCCACGCTGCGAATTTCTGCACCAGAATACCTTTACCCACGCTAACGCATCCTCTAGTGTTGTGTGTACGTACGCCTTCATAACATATTCGTTGGGCAAATTCGCCGGTGGTTATTATCTTTATGGGGGTCACAGCCGGTTTTGAGGTAAGGGAGAACAGGGATTTGTTCAGAATGTGGCCAGTTTAACGGTGGCTACCGTGGCGCGAGCGACGCCTACGACCGACGACGTATCTCATGATGCGAGCCATAGCGCTGATTACGCAGCTGCACCCGAAAGCGCCGATTATTGTCGGGTCCCCGATCCTCGGCCTGGCGACTGATATTGGCGGCAGGCAAGACGGCTGCATCGATAGCAGCAGCTGCGGCTGCCGGCGGTATGCCAGGCGCTGGCAGCGGTAAAGCCACCTGCTGCGGCAACTGCAGCTCCTCACCATCGACATCCTCATTGGGACTCTCATCATCCAAATCATCCATGGCCGGATCATTGTTGTCCACCATCGACTGTGAACGATTCGTGCTGCCAACATCTTCGCGCGCCATTGCCGTCGCCATTAAACGCTGACGCCGTTCCTCCATCAAGCGATCACGCTCCTTGTGTATGTAGTCACGCTTATTGGGTAGCCCAGCCACATTGTTGGCCGATAGCGCCGAACGTACAATGTTCATATCCGTTGCCTCCATCCATTCGTCCGTTTCGGCCACATAACATTCCGTGTGCGAGATGGTGGAGACGCCATTGAAGCCCCCAATGGCAAAGATCATATCATCGATTATCTCCAAGCCAAAGTTGCTACGCGAATGATTCATTTGTCGTATGAAATGCCACGATTGGGATTCTGGATCAAATCGTTCGCCAGTGGACAGTCTGGATGTGCCATTGAAGCCGCCAATGACATAGAGCTGATCTCTGAACGCTACGCAGCTAACGCCGGAGCGACGATTATTCATATTTGGTATGCGCGTCCAGACATTGGTCAGCGGATCATAATATTCGGCACTATCCAGGCATTCCTGGCCATTGAATCCACCCGTTGCATAGATGCGTCCATGCAGCGTGCACGCGCTCGCATCGGACCGTTGCATGTTCATAGGTGGAATGATTGACCACTGATTAGTTTTGGGATTGTAACGTTCGACGGTGTTGAGGCGATTGTGTCCATCATAGCCGCCAATTGCATAGATCATGCCATTTAGCTCCGCGACGCTAACATAGCAGCGACGGCAGTGCATGGGCGCGATCTCGTTCCACTTCTTTTTGACGGCATCAAAGACGCGACAGGTGTTGAAGTATTCGACGCCATCGTAACCACCTATGGAATAAATTTTAAAGCCAAGCACGGCTGTGCCGTGGTAGGCGCGTGGCCCAGCTGGATCCTCGGCATTGATATTAACCCAACGATCGGCACGCGTGTCATAGGTCTCGATGCAACCCTTCGATGTGCCACCACTCCAGCCACCAATTGCGAAAATGACCTCGTGCGGCAGTCGGGGCATCGCCAGCGGTGGTGTCGTTAGCTTGGGTTGAAAGGGCAAATCAAATGGCACGTATAAGTTGCTGCTGCAGGAGCAGAGGGGGTGTTAGCATTACCTCTTCGGCTTGTGGGTTAAGAAAGTCCAGATCATACATGAATTTAAAGGTATCGACTATCAGCGGTTTGGCAGCCTCGCATTGAATGACATAGGGATGCTCCTTGACCTCCTCCATGAAGCACTAAGGATTGCACAATTTTAATATTATTTTTAGATTTATAGATTTTGAGTTTGATATGTTACCTTGGGGGTCATCAGACCAAGGCGCACGCCCGTCATCAGATGCGCCACATGCTGTTTACGATTCTCTGAATCTCGGTCAATCCATTTGACGCACAGCTTCCAAACGTAATCCTCTTCACGTGTATTCAGCTCGTCATCACTAATAATGCTGTAAAAGTCCTTAATGCTCAAGTCTAGTATGTCTGTATTCCGAGCGGCCACATCCGTGAAGTACCTAAGCGTATAATTGCGCGCCTTTTGATACAAGTCCTCGAGAAAACGAAAACTGTAAAATGCAAAATGCAAAATGCCAATCAAAGCGGATAATAATTGCTGCATGCTATAATCAATTAGATGAGATTACAATTGAAGGTGGGCGATAGAAATGGAAAGTTCATGGCGTAGGTGGAAAATAGATGGCGTAAGGGGAAAGTAGATTAATGGGTGGTAATTGGTACTCATACTGACCGCGCAAATCCCATGATACTGACGCAGTTCTCCGGGCTTAGTGTACGACTGAGATAGTCTTTGCACTGTTTGACCAGCCCCACCATACCCACATAGTCCGCACAAATAAGCAGCTCGTGGACGTTATCGTCACTGATGTTGGTCTTGCGCAGGTAGGCGTATTGTATCACAGAGTTCATGATGGACGCACTGATCCCCGGTATATGCACGACACGGCTCTCGTCATTTCCAGCACCGGTGCGGCTGTTAAACCCCGTAAACTGTGCGCTGCCGGAAAACAGTAAAATGGAAGCAGCAAACAAAATAAAATGCAAAATAAATTAATACAGGTTTTTATTTAATTGATGATTGTTGTATTGGTAAGTTGTTGAAGTTGCAGCATTTAACTGAATTACCCCAGCGTACACTTACTACCACTGATATTCAAATTGGGTTTTTAATTCTCTAATTGCAAGTAAACGAAAAATCACATATACTTAGACCTTCCTTTTGTGCGTATGTACGTGTGTGTGTTGTGAGGTGAATATGAATTGTGTAAGTTAAAGCGAGATGCATGCAACTGCAGTGAGGTGGATATTGTAAGCCCACCATGATCTGTTACAGTTGGATGTGTGTGTTAAGTTTGCTTAAATTAGGTTTTGACGTATCTAAATTGTTTTCTTTTTGAATGACAAATCGAAAACAATCAAAATATAAATTCTTTTTGTGAAACTGAAATTGCATTACTGAATTTCAACTGATTTCTTAGAGGCACATGTAAAAATTTCGTGGCTCTTATGTACATACATATGTATGTACATATGTACATATGCATTTTGTGTGTGCGTAGCTAGCATAGGGAGTTGAGTGAAATGGTGTGTGTAGTGTGGTAAATATTGTAATTTATTCAAGTTAAAGCGAGATGCACACAACTAAAGTAAGATGAATATTGGATTCCCACCACGGGCCTTTAGATGTGTGTGTGTATTTCGTTTTGTGTTGCCTTTTTGGCAAGTCGAACATATTAAAATCTAAATGAAAATATAAATCTACACATATATTTATTATTTATCATTTCTAAACTAAGCATCATTTCTAAACTCACCGAAAATATGAGCTACAGGAACACATGATGGCACGGTGCACATTGAAGGACTGCTCACCCACCGAGATCTGCGCATCGCACAGAAGATTCGCTTCGCGCAGCTCGTTGAGCACGTTGAGAGCATGATCGCTGACAATCGGTGATAGGGATTTTGTGGATGGCTTCTGTGTGGGATTGTTTTCGAGTTCATCCCCTTGATAGCTACCGTCCATATCCACGTCCACCATTTCGATCGGTGCCAGTTCCAGTTGGCCCTCATTCATGCCATGTAAATGATTACCGTTTTGCCGATTCATTGCGTTAGCGAGCCAGCGATTTTTGTTCTCGGTTGGGTCTGAAATCCTGGTCCTTGTCTAGATCGGTAACATTCGATTTATTATGGGAAAGAAGCAGGTTTGGAAATTGATTTACAACAATTGCATATGAACGCGACGATAATCGAAAGAATGGTATCCTACCAAGCGAAACGCGTTTTGTTGATATTTTGTATTTTTTGTGGACTGTTTTTAGGGAGAGATCTCTCCGTATTTAACAATAGGAACAGAAATAATGTTCGATAATTAATCAACAACAACGAGACAGTTCTCGTAACGCACGAAATGGGACTACTAAGTGAGAACGAAAAACTGAAGTCAACCTAAGCAGGTCTATTACTATGTGCCAAACCCTCTGGCTCTCACCTCTGCCCCCAACAGCAACTCACTTACCCACACTTTCTGTTTTCCACACTTTTTGGCTACGTAGCTGGGTACCACAAGTCAGGCAAACCATAGGCTGACTTTGAAAATTTTCAGATTGCCTTGGCTGTCTGAACTAAACACGAGCTTTCTAGACATATGCCGCAAAGCCTAAGAGAATCATTTTCATATGTATTCATTTCCAAACATCTCACAGCTCCATTTTCAATGCATGTTATTTAGCTGCATTTAAATTTGCATTTCTAGTTCCTCTCTCAAACATTCATATATTGATTGCTGTCAGTTTCTTGGCCACTTTATGGCGTTACTTTTTAATCAGAGCTGCCAAAGCTCTGTAAAACAAACTATGGTTTTCAGTTGACCACACCATTGATAGAGTCCTGTTTAAACCTACAGAAAATGGACCGAGTTTTTGCACAAGGTGCGAGAACATGGTCGAAAAAATATGTATGTATGTATGTTTTTTCTTTCAGTTGACCCAAAATATGCCACGCCCCTTCCCATGAGATGGTACCTAGTCGACCTAAATATCCTTGGATAAATCATTCCATTGATATAGTCCTAGTGAACCTAAATGTCCAAATCCTTGCGATATGCTCAAAGAAATGGTCAAAAATTATGTATGTTTTTTATTTTAGGGAAATTCTCTTAAGGGATTGGGCGGATCTACCGAAGTTATTGTAGTTTTAGACTGACAATTCTCTTAAACAGCCTTTTTACATGCTGCTGAATTTAATAATTTTTTCTGGGGCGGCCGGTGCAAATTAAAATTTGAATGGTCATTTTTCGAAAGTACCAGGCAAACAGAAATCAGCAGTAGGTTGACAAATTTTGATTAACAGACCGTTAACATAGTAAGTTCGGTTAGCAGCGAGTTAACAGTAACATGTTAACTAACATTAACTTAACACATATATGTTATTTAACATAAAAATGTTACTTAACATAATTGGTTTATGTAAACATTCTGTACAACTCATGTTAACTCGCTGTTACTTAACATTTGTATGTTATGTAACATTATGTTATCTTACTGTTACTTAACAGTGCTATGTTAACTAACATTTCCGCACTGTAAAAGAAAATTTTGCAACCTACTACTGAGTTCTGTTCGCCTGGTACTTTCAGCACATTTGACAAACGCAAATTGGTAAACAACGGCAGCAGCATCTGCGCCTTTGGGCTATGCTACGATATTTTTGGCTAACGAAAACGCACGTTATCAAGCTACTGCGAATTTCATTGAAATGAGAAGTAGTATATGTAGGTTTCCAGGACTATATATATCAATGGTACTGTAGAAGCGAGGACATGTAGGTCGACTAGGTGCCATGTGGTAGGAAGGGGTGTGGTTTATTTAGGGGCAACTGAAAGCATTCATTTTGCAAAGAATCATGTTTTTGGATCATCTTTTAGGTTCACAGGACTATATCAAAGACCAAAAATCAAGGATATATGAGGTCGACTGTGAACCATATTTTAGGTTTACCAGGACTATATCAATGGTATGGTATAACCAAAGATATGGGGGTCAACTAGGTACCATATGCTAGAAAGGGGCGTGGTTGTTTGGGACAGCTGAAAGAGAAAGCATTCATTCATATATTTTACCATATACAAAGAATCATGTTTTGTGGACCATCTTTTAGGTTCATAGGACTATATCAATGGAAGCTATATCCAAGGATATGTGGGTCAACTAAAAACCATTATATATTTTATAATCTTAAGTAAACTATGAACAGTCTTTAAGTAGTTTCTATTTTAAAAAAGTATCCTTCTTGTGTGTCTGTAACTCATTTGAAAAATTCTGCAATTAAATTGTTTATATTTAGCATTTTTAGACTTTTCTTTCTTGTTACCTATTAAGACGAAGAATATGCAAAAATTGCTTTTATGCATGAATATTTAAAGCAAGTAATACCCACTCCCCTCATTAAGCGCAGCCCATTGGCCACGGCGAGATTTGCCGTTCGTCCTTTGCGCAAGCGTCGTATTCGTCGTTGGCTGGCATAAAATGGAGCTGCTGCTAAGACTCGAGCAACAGTTCGCATTGAACTACGGCCGAGATGAAGTCACTAACGTTATTGGCTTTTGTTTGCTGGCTGCTCTGTTCGTGTTTCCTGGCCGCCGAGAGCGGTGTGGCCACAGGCAAGGATGCATGGCTACGTCCCGGTTGCCATAAGGTGGGCAACACGCGCAAGATCTCCATACCAGATTGTGTAGAGTTTACGATTACGACGAACGCTTGTCGTGGCTTCTGTGAATCCTATGCGGTGCCATCGATACCATCCGTGTTGGCGGGCGTATTTAGGCCACCCAAGCCCATCGTTTCCGTGGGCCAGTGCTGTAATATGATGAAATCGGAAGAGGTGAGTGATCATGACAGAGATTGCCCAAGATGCAGCCATCCTCGACTTATAAACTTATCTATTTAGATACAACGTCAAGTGCTCTGCTTGGGCGGCATACGTAATGTGACCTTTAAGAGCGCCGTCTCCTGCAGCTGCTATCACTGCAAAAAGGACTAGAGAAACCAACTGATATATATAAAAAAAAAAATTATATTATATATATTTCAATTTTATGCCTGAGCCACTGAATTTTTCCCATTTTTTTTTTGTCTTGTTTTTGTTTGATAGACACAAGTAATAAAACAGTAAATTCAAAAAAACGCCTCAATTTTGCGTGTAATCACTGTCAGATTCTAGAACTGAAATACAATTGCTCGAATCCAAAATAAGATGTCCCATGTCGGCTAACGCCGATTCGATTGCCATGCCAAAGCTGGCGGGCGATATCTGTGGATTGTGATTCCATGCCGAAATGGTAAACGCCATGTCATTGTCGCGCAAATTGTAGCAACAGGCATAGCCATCCGAGTTGAGTGGCCCGTAGACCATGAACGAGTCATGTGGCGTCATCAGCTGGGAGCTGAGTATGCGAAAATCTCTCGATTTCAGATAGCCTTCCGAGTGAAAGAATGCGGGCAACTCTTTGCCATGCTCAAGCGCCATCTGTTCCAAGCCAAAGAAATGCCGATCTATGCCGCGTCCCTTTAGCGCCAGCAACGCCTGCTGTCGATGGTAATCAACAGCGGCTTTTAGGGCAAGCAAACGGTTTTGAATCGTGGCCTCTTCCGAAACCATGGCTAGCACAAATTTCAGAGACTGATTGCTGGTTGACCGTATAATTTCGCTGCGTCCGAATTTGAAAATGCGCAAATGTGCCGTCTCCAGCTGAGCGGGCAGCTCGTTGTGCATTCTATAAAACGCCAGCTGCAATGCCATCTGGACAAAGCTGTCCGGTTCCAGCTGCTGAGCGCTGAGCAGACTCTTGCCATAGCAATCGAATCGGTGCGCATGCAATTGCAATCGACTACTGAGCTCATTTATTGTTCGATTTGCAGTTGACAGCCAGAAGGCGACGCACTTGTCCACTTCATCAAAGTAAAGCTCCTCTATTGGAGCATTTTTGTACGAGTTGTTGGTCTCGTTACCATAGTTCGGATTGGGACTAACAGAGAAGCGAGTCGTTGTGTTACGAATTCCAATTAGAATTTAGCATACATACATTTTCTTTAGTATATAGTCCATGATACTCGCCGCCGGTTGGGGCTCGGCGGGTGAGTGCTCACAGCAGAGACCGGCTAAACCACTCGGATTGACAATCAGCTGCAGCGTCTTGTCCATCCAGCGATTGGCACTGTTCACGTGCGAGCCACCGCCGTGCATAAGCTGAGCCGCCAGCAATGCACGCTCCTCGCCAGCCGGCACATGAATAGCATCATCTAAAGAGACGGTAAAGAGAGCTTGTTCAATGCATTGAATTGTCTTCGCATTTACGTCCTTGCGACACAGCATCTTGTGTCCGTCGGCCCAATGGTCGCGCTTGTCGTGAGTGAGCAGACCAATCGCTGGACCCAGCGGCCTGCCGGACTTAATGACTTTCAGTAGTTGCTTCCTGATATGAAGCACATTAAAGATACGATTATCGACAGCATCGTAAACGGGCAGCTTGTAGAACTACAAAAGAGAAAAGAAGGAGTTATCACCACAATTAGTATTTAGCTCATATTCTGGGAAGCCTCACGTTATTCTTGTGTATAACAACCACATAGTTCGACGTGCATTGCTGAAGGACATCGCAAGTGCGCTGCGGTATGCGCACCGTGCCAAATACATTGTGGAACTGGCTATTGTCCAGATTGTAGCCTTCCACTTTGCGTACGGGCAGTTGATTGTTCTCCACAATTCTATGGAATTCGCACATGGCATGTATGGCTTTAGCCGTAAAGTCCAAATAGGCCAAGCTATTGCGAAAGTTTTGCTTGGGAAACGATATGCAGGAACTGGAAAATATTGTCAGCGGTGCACGATAGCGTAAATAGCTGACATCGGTCCAGCGATCGGTGAGCCAATTGGCATTTAATTCTCCAGCTTCTTCCAGCAGTGACTGCAGCTCATATCCCTGATTTCGCAAGAAATCCACGGTTAAATCCTCCTCTCTTTCCATGACGCTATCGTTGACCAGCGGCTGTACACTTTCCAAGTATCGGGTGAGAGTCTCCTGCAGCGGTTGGACCGGATACTTGAGCAAACCCTGAGGTACTCGATTTTTCTGGCGAGGCATCAGAAGTTGATTAATTTGATGATCGTCCACTGGAATAACCTTGCCCAGATGCTCCCGCGAGGGATTATAAGCGGGCATAGGCTGTGCACTGGCATCGGGCGCAAAGTTCGCTCTCATTTCTGGAGCGGAATTTGAATAATACGCTGTCTGGGATACATCTGAACGATTGCCACTATGGTAGGTTTCTTGTACTGGATTCACCGAATGATAGGGGGCAACTTTGATTTTCTTGATTTTGGGACACCGCTCAACCTCCTCTTTGTTCTTTTCGACATTGACTTCAATCTGTTTTGTTTGAACCTGCTCCGCTTTGCCCCATGTCATCACATACTCCACGAATTTCGTCACCAGCGGCTTTTCGCTTGTTGATTTAGATCTCGTTGATGTTCGTGAATACCTCGACTGATGGTTCGAAATCCAAAAAAAAAAAGAAACAGTTAAGCAGCTCAACACTTAGTTGACAATTGCATACTCACTTTGCCCAAGAAAGGTTCAGTACTGATTAATGCACGCATTATAAAAATTTTGAGAAGAATCGAAAGATTACAACAAATTTGGAAGCTAGACAGTGTATCTAACGCTAGTTTGATATGTTTCTAATGTGTAAAACTTACTCAGTTCATGTTTTTTCTCTCGTCTGAATGTCGTATAAAGAAAAAGAGCCAGTCTTTTGTCGAACTTAGGATTTAATCAACATTGTAAAACATAATTTATAAAGGCACTACAACTTGGATTTCTTAGGTTCCTTGTCGAGAACAGCCTGCATTTCCAGGAAAGCTTTAGAAAGCGCCACGGCGAATTTGTTGGGGTCCGTTTCTTGATTCGAAGTCCACGCTGAGATAGCCAGGATCATGTCACATTCACGTGGATTATAACAGCAGGCATAGCCGTCTTCGGTGGATGGGCCGTAGCCCATGAAAGCCTCGTAAACAGTGGCCACTTGTGATGTCGACACACGGAATTGCATCGACTTCGTATAACCCAATGATGAATAGAACTTGGGTATGGGCAAATTGTTTTCCAGGGCCATCAGCTTTAGACCCAGGAGATGACGATCTACGCCACGACCCTGCAGCGCCAGTTTCGTATACGCCTGATGACCACCGACAGCCGCGCGCAACGCCTTAGCCCGTTCCTCGTTAGAGGTACCTGCGGTGGTCATCGCCTTGCAAAACGCGAGTGATTCATTCGAGCAGGAGCGTATGGTTTCTGTACGTCCATTGACAAAAATACGCAAATGCGCTGATTCGTATTGGGCTGCCGGCACATTGTGCATTCTATAAAATATTTCCATTAGATATTTTGTGTGGAACATTCATTCAAATGGTATATACTTGTAGAAAGCTAATTGTAAAGCCATCTGGATGAAACTATCTGGTCCCAGACGCACACTTTTAATGTATCCCTTGCCATAACCCTCAAATTTCAGCACTTTCATTTGCAGATTTCTGACAAGTTTGTCGATATTCGTTGTCGAAAAGAACAGCAATTGATCAATGCATGGATTTGTCTTAGCAAACTTGAGCTTCTCTGGCTCTTGGCAGACATTACTGGAACCGCTTTCACCAAAACTCTTGTCTTCGCCCCTAGAAAATTCAACACAAAGATAAGATACAAATTTGATGCAACCCAAAAATTAATACATACATTTTCTTCACCACGTAGTCCATCATCATAGCAATGGGCTGACCCTCGGCTGGTGAATGTTCATAGGTGAAGCCAACGCTTCCATTTGGATTGACTACCAATTGTATGGTTTTGTCCATCCAACGATTGCCGCTGTTCACTTTGCTACCTCCACCATGAATCAGTCCCAGGATCAATTGATTGAATTTTTCGGCCGGCTCGCACGGCACACACTCATCCAGTGAAACAGTGAAGAGTGATGTCTGTATAGCCTTCATGGTCTTACAATTTTCGGGTATTTTACTCAGTGCCTCATAGGCCTCTGCCCAATTATCGCGCGTGTCTGTGGTGAAAATGCCAAAAGGTGTACCATGCTCTTTTTCCGCTTCCATAATTGAGGTCAACTGTTTGGCTATTGCAGAAGCAGATAAAACTTGATCATCTGTGTCGTACGGCGTCAGCTTGTAAAACTGTTGCATTTGTAAGCAAATATGTAAAAAGATAATCAAAGAATGAATAAACTGAACTTACATGATTTTTGTAGATGACCACAATATGCTTGGAGCACGGATTATATGTTAGCTCGTCCGTGATGCGTACGGGTATACGACAGGTGCCAAAGACCTTGCCAAACTGGCTATTGTCCAGCTCGTTTTTGCCCATTTTGACAATTGGTATCTTGCCAGCATCAACAATGCCTTTGAACTCGCATAGGCCAAATATAACTTTGGCCGTATAGTTAATAAAATCGCTTGTATCCTTAAAGTTTTCCAGGGGGAAAGTCATGCCGGGACTAACGTAAACCGTGACGGGATCACGATATTGCAAATAGGCTACTTTTTGCCAACGGTGGGCCAGCCAGTTACAATCATTCTTGGCAGTCTCCTCGAGCAGTTCCTGTAGCTTATCCCCTTCTTTGTCTTTGAAGGCACACGTTATTTCCTGCTGTTTCTTGAACTCTTCGGGCGTGAGTAGAGGCTGAACGGTGGCCATAAAACGATCCAACGTCTCATTAAGTGGCAGAACAGGATACTTTAAAAGATTTTGCTTTGGTGGCGAGCTTTCCTTCTCACCCGATGACTCGGAACTTTTGCTGCCATAGCTGGCGGGCATCAGTTTCACAAGAACACCCGATGCTTCCTTGGCGTTAATGGAGCCTTTAGTCTATTGAGGTAAATGTTAATATGCATTCACTTATAAGATGCCAATTGCTTACCAAATTCCAAAAGACTCTCCCGTTCTTTAATAATCTCATTTTGGATTTGCAGTTTTCTTCGGCTGTCTCAACTTGGAAGCTGCAATTAAACAAAAATATATATATAAGCGCACATTATTGTAATCCAAAGGTTATATTGATTTTTTCTGTGTGTATGAGTGTGTGTATTCTTCACCTTTGGTTACTCTGCATAATCGTAAAGAAATAGCGATAAGCAGAGCGTTAAGATTAACGCTAGCGACAACGCAGGCAGCGGACACAACGCAACAGCACTTGGCAAATTAACGATATTCAAGCAAAAGGCCAATATCCGTAGGTCCACGTAGGCAAAAGAGCAGTTAACAAAATTGATATCTCAGAAAACACGACCGGTTTCTTTTTAACCAATATTATAACTGTGCTGTCGCAGTAGCTGCCGTCGCGAACCTGTAGCTGGTTTGTTTTGTTATCGCTGCCAACGTTGACGTCAGCGTCAGCGTTAGTGTCGGTGTCGGCGTCGGCATCGGCTTCGAGTTCGGCATCGAAAGTGAGAGCGGTTTGTGCAATGCCTTTTGCCAATTGTTGATCTTTGTTGTTATGCTGTTGGGTCCAAAGTCTGTGGACGTCTTTTCTTACCCTGCGTCTGCTGTTAAGTTTTTCGCGGCTGCCTTTTTGGATTTGATTCTTTTTGGATGTTGCTAGGCCGAAACGTATTGTGACATATTTTTTTAAAAACTAATATGAAACAATATACTGTACAAAAAAGTCAAACTGTTTATCCAAATAAGACATAATTTTTCGCAATAGTGGTGGTACCCTAACGATAGTATCGTGCGTAAAATACTTTTTTTTTTTCGTTTGAGCTCACAGCCCACCAGCAGCTAGAGAGGCCCATCTATTGAGAAACGAGTACTTGAGTACATTCTGTTAAAGGGAGAGCGTATTCTGTTAGCTGGTGGAGTAATTCTGTAAAGTTAACATTGGACCTAATAGGCGCTAAATTTAAATTCGTCAAATACTTTCATCATATTAAAAAATAACCTCAAATTCACACTTAAATTATTAAGCATACTTCAATGACATATATTTTGACATGTAATTTGAAATATACATATATATTTTTCAATAAAAATGATTAAATTTGTTTTTATATTTTAATTAATGCATTTATTGCAGTTTAAATGGTACAATTACATGGTCTAAGGCTAAGATATTTAATTTGTTGTGCAAACGCCTCGCTTTGTAATGCGTTTGCGCATAAATTCTGCTTCAAATACAAAAATCACAGCAATTCTTAGCATAGATTATGAACTTGAACTACAATTGTGCATATTTCTCTTATTCAGATTTCATTCATAATTTGCTTTAATTCAAATTTAAATTCAAATCATTTGTGGCACCTCATGGAGGTGACTTGTTAACTAAAACTAAAGCGATATAACTTACAAACTGCTTAAACTCGATATATAAATAATTCCATACAAATTTTTAGTTTTTTTTTTGTTTTTTGTTTTTGTTGTTTTTTGTGTTTTTGTAAAAAGCCGCATTCAGCACTTCGTGTGCTGTTTGTGTTTGGATATACATACATCGTTCTTTTGTTTGTTTAAAGCTATCACAGTATTGAAGAAAAAAACCAGCGCTTGGTTTTCATATTATTTACACTATCAAAAAAAATGCTATATAAAACCAAAAGCGGCGATGCCAATCAATGCCCAACCAAACTAGCTACTACATCATCTATATGGATATACCGACAACCTAAACTAAATACTAAACTGGTGGCTTATTTCTAGACGTGCTTCGTCATTCCTGTCGTCCCGTCGAACTTCTCGGGATGTGCGTAGGGTGTCCAACTTGTCTTGCTGGTCGTCGGACTTAGCACATTCATATGCGAACTGGAGCTGGCGTTGCTCGAGGCGGGCGATGAAGCAAAGCCGCTGCTGGCCAAACTAACGCCCAACTGTAAATAAAAAGAAAGCATATATTGGTTTAATTAACATATCAAGTGTATGCAAATCCCCTGAGAAGAATCAACACGCGTGACTATTTTTTCTCTCTTTTAACTGCCATGTTTGCCCCGAAAACGAGTTTGTCGCCTGTTGCCGACTGCCGATTTGCTGACTTTAAACCTAATCAATTTCATGAACCGCGCCCGTAAATTTTGACCATAAAAAAACAACAGCCGCAACCTAATGAACGTTCGAGCAGACACGTTAGACAGCTTGGCGACGATTTGCTTACATTTAGATCAAGCTCGCTCCCCATATAGCAGATGATATAACCAATTACAGCTGCTTGACTCACCTGTTGCTTCGCGCCTGTTTGGGTCGAACTGCCTGCATCCACAGTCACATCCAAACCGTTGTCATCAAAGCAATCTATGCAAATATCATCGTCATCATGCTCCACTTCTATGCACGAACTGGATGTGGTTGAGTTGCGGCTAAGCGTCACAGTATCGCTCTCGTTGCCCTCGTCGCTGCTCTCCGCATCGGAGAGCGCCGGCTCCAGCTCCAGAGCGTACGTCGACTGTCGTCGCTCCTGATAGGCCTCCTCATCACAGTTGCCACGTATTATAACATGTTTCTTTGCCGCTGGCACATCATCCAACAGCTTCAGTTCACACGGATTGTAGACCTGATTACCGCCGCCAATGATCCCCCCGCTTCCCGTCAGATTCTGCAGTAGATTTGCGCGTGCATATTTGCCATCTGAGATGTTTGTTGCCTGGCGCGTAAAGCTGGACATGTGCAGGGTGGCACGTGTTATGGCATAGACCAGCAGGCCTACGCCCAGCACCAGAGCACCCCAGAAGCCCAACGGATTGACCAGCGGCAACAGATTCAAATAGAAGTTGAAGCGCGTGTCAAGTTCATCCGGCAGCTTAGGCATCATCTAATAAAATAAGAATTTATCTATATTATATATATCCCATTATAGCAATGATTTTCACTTACGATCTCGAACCACAGCATTGGGGCGGTCAGGTGACTAAACTGTGAGACTTGCGGATAGTTTTGCAGATCCTTGAAGTGCATGTTGATTTGTACTTTTACGGACAGCGACAGCGGCAGACCGGATTCCTGAAAGTGTGCGCAAATATGCAATTAATGTATGAACAAACCGGGTAGTAAAGTGCTATTTAGTGCCCAAGTACGACACCATTTCGGCTAAACTTGACCTAATTTCATTTAATTACTTAAATATAGGCCTGGTTGTGCCAGTTGTGCCAGTTGTGCTTAGCTTTAATTTCGTTGCGCTTTTCCCTTGAAATATATTGCTTGAGAGTAAGTTGCTTCCATTGACATAGTGATTGATTCCACAATCGCATGACATTTATTATTAATGCATTATTGAAATATTTTATATTTTCTATATTTATATTTTCGCAAGTGTTGTTAAATTTGCAAATTGCAATTATTGCTGTAGGCGGTCTACAAGAGCTATCGGATTTGAAACTGATGAAACGATAAGCCTATCGCTTAAACTATTGTGAATTGTTCACATTTTTAAAAACGTTTGCATTCGAAATGAAGGTTAAACAACGGATATCTTGTCACTCAAACTCCGTTAGCTTAACTGGCGCGAACTTCAAATAGTATTTTCCTTCCTGTTATACATAAATTGAATACAGCTTTAAGACTGATCAGCTTTAGTCGTGACTAGCTGACTAGCTGTATTTACGGTTAACTTAATTAGCCGGAAACGTAAATATTGAAAACGGCAGCTAATATAAATTTCAATAATAAACAATTAATTTTCACGCGATTACACTCGATCAGAAGGTAAACAAACAAATTAAGCATAAAATAAAAAAAAAACTACTGACAGCAATTGTCGACAGCGGCAATAGCAACAAGTTGAGCATGATTAAGTCGAATATTATTTTGAACAAGCTAATTGTTACACTTAATGTGGTGAATGTTTAATTTAGTATTGCCTATAGATGCTCGTAAATTTTGTTAATCGTTCGTATTGAAAGTTGTCACTACGGCAACAAGGCAACGTTATAGTTTTTTTTTTAAGCTTTATATATACAATATATTTTTTGTAAACTGGCAAGGTTACACTTACAGGTTGTATGACAAATGCTGTTGAGTGCTTTTCAGGATCGGGTTGCATGCCTGTTATATTCTCCACCAGGCCAACATCGCCATTCATAAAATGTGGGAAGCTGAGAGAGATGGGGAAACCATAATAACAATCCGTGACGTCAATCAAGCCGACCGGCTGGCAATCACCTGCAATACAGAGGAGGCAACAGTAGCAATTTCAATATTATTATCAGTTTTCTTCTTCTTCGTCTCTTTAAGCCTATAGTAACGGAAGAATAACATGTTATTGAACGCCCTTCCCATATAAGGCAAGCAATTGCGTGTCTCAAAATTCTGACGCATGACTTTATCTAGATACTTTCATTACAAAAAATAAACAAAAAAAAAAAACAAAACAAAACAAAATAATACAAAGCGACAATAATACGAAATAAATGTTTCGAAACATGCGAAACGCGTTGGCGCGTTGTCGCGCTGCTCGTTTGCGTCAGAGCTTTAATAATACGGAATATTTTGGAGACTGCCCCATTGGAATAGCATAGAGTCGAGCTAGCCAAGCAAGCCGTAAACTTGAAACAAAAAAAACATTCCATGCCAGCTGATAAACGGAATACTCTGAGGGGGATATCAATTAGCTAGCGCAAGTGGAGGTACGTTTAAAAAAAAAAACAAGAATTATTTGCGCTTTGTACTGGTCAATTAAATATATCGACTACGTCGATCATATAGAATGAGACTTAGCTTTGCTTGTTGTAATTCTAGACACAACAGCATTACAAATTCAAATGCAATGAAGTAATAGTTCCAGAAAGATTTTTTTTAATTGTTGCGACACTTAACTAGAAATGCGACCCGTAGAAAATGTGATGTAAGACCAGTTAGCTGAACTAATTGCAGGCTATTAAAACTTGACTTTGACGGGACTTACCATGGCGACAGAAACATTTGTTGGCCTCATTGATGGCACCGTTGTCAAATGCATTCTCCTCAAAGACATAGTTATATCCCTTCAGGCTGCCAAAAGTGCGCTCCTCACCATCTCGATACTGTTTGCATTTGAAGAAGAAGAAGAAGAAGAAGAAGAAGAAGAAGAAGAAGAAGAATAAGAAGAAGAAGAAGAAGCAGAAGAAGTTCAGTTATTATCCAAATTATGGCTTAAGGCTGCTATGACTTACCAAATTGATGGGCCTGCACATGCTCTTGCGAAAGAACTTTACTGTATCGTTGGGCTGGATGAAACTTTTGAATTTCGTGCCATCGGAGGCATACTCAATGTTGCTACAGTGATCACCCTCCCATTGGGGCAGCGTTGTCTCGCCCCGATATGTGGCATATAGGCCCGATATGGCCGGATCTGGCACGCCCGTATAGAACGTCTCAAAGTCCGTTGAGAAATCATACATGCGATCAATCAATCCCACCTTCTCGAACGATATCCAATTGGGCAACAGCGTATTGCCCAGCGTCGCCAATGTCGATGGAAAGCCAAACATAAACTCTCTGGCCGTCATGCGGACAATTGGCTCCGATTTGGTGCTGGCAAAGAGTCCTTGCATTGGCAAGCGTACAAAGAAATAGTTGCGATCGGCAGTTAAATGAGAAATGGCCTGGAAAGACAAAGTTTAAGAAAATGTCAATTAGCATATAAACATTTTAATGGTAATTTATGGTAATTTTAAAAAGGTAGAAGGAGGCAAGGCAGAAGCCAGAGGGTATGCATATTCTTGATAAGGACGATGAGCTAACTCTATTTAGACATGTCCATCTACCTGTCTGTCCGTCTGCCAGTCTACATTTCACTAGAAATCTTTTAATATATCTTCCTCAACAATATAAGCACAATACAGGTTTATTATGGCTTTCGATAAGTACCTACAGCTCCCAATTATCGATAATAATCTATACTTTGACTTGGCTTTTGAGGCATAACTTGAAGTTCATTCAGGCTAGAGATCCCAAATTACCAAGATTTCTTTCACATAGAATAAATAGAAAATTCTCGAAGCCTCCATCCAGTTTCGCACACAATCATAAAGTAGAGACTTCCAACTGGAGAATTCTCATTTGATTTCAATTAGATATTAGGGAAAACCCATTTGATGACTGGTGTGCTAATTGCGCGTCATGTCAGGATCTATCAGAGCTGTGCGTGCCACATTAACAGCTGCTCAACGGCTCGTTATCGTCATAGTAAATAGATCAATTAATGCACAGTAATTACGTACTTCCTGTGCAGCAGGTAATACTTTATAGGTGCCTGCTAGCCGCCAACGCCCTTCACCCGGCCGACGGGCACTTGTCAGATAAAATGCATTATTCAACATTTTGGCTTCACATTGCACCCGGATGCTAAATGAACTCGAAACAAATCAAATTACTTTTTGTTTTCCTCTACTTCTTCTTCTGTTTCTGCTTCATCATCATCGCCGCTTGATTGACATCACAGAATCGAAGCTAAATTGGCATTTGTGCGCGACACAAAAGTGTTTTGGCATAAATTAAGCAACTGCAACGGCAACTATGTTAATTTTTAAGTTTTAATTGAAACATCATAAAGTCAACAATTAATTACAGATCAAATGTGCATAAATATCTAATATATATACATATATATGTATATATTTATTGATTGAATGTACGTAAATGCGGTTTTGATTTGTTTACGATATTAAAATACGATATCGTCATTAATCAGTGAAAATTGCTGACAATAACAAACACGCCCACAGACAGCGCCAATAATAATTATCGTAATAAAAGCAACAACAAAACTTTCGAAATACGCGCTAAGTGGGCGACTGTGTATGTGTGTGTGAGCGAGATAGTGACATATGTAATAGTTAACGGTAGCTATTTGCATGACGCGTCGCCTGCTGCTGCTGCTGCTGCTGCTGCTCACTCACACTATTGCCATCCCATTCGCACTCGCTGCCACAAAACAGTAAATGCTCATTGTGTGCAAATTAATTGCCCATCATTTAGTTAAATATGTTGGCAATTTTTGACGCCACGGTGAACTAACTGTGTTGTTGCTACTGTTGTTGTTGCTGTTGCTGCTGCTAGTGTTAAAATGTAACGTTTATTGACCTAAACGTGAGTCGCGCCTTCTGTTAATGTTTTCGCTGTTATTGTTGTTGTTGTTGTTGTTGTTGTTTGCATTTCACAGCTGACTTTTTTCAATTTCATTTTTATTATTGCTGTTGTTGTTTTTGTCATGTGCGCGGCACGCGATGTTTATTGTTATTGTTGTAGCAGACTTAACGGTTAATTATGTAGTTATTTTCCGTGACAAATTACCCGAGATTATATCGTATATAAAACCGATAGTCAATAATCTGTCAACAGATTGCATCAGATCAAATCTGTTGACCGGCATTGTATGCGATCGAGCAAATTAATTGTAATTACAAGAGTTTAGGCATGGAATAAAACTAATAAGTATATATATATTTATATATATATATATTTATATATATATATTATGTATATATATATATATATATATATATATATATATATTTTTGTTGTTTTAATAAATAGGTATTTCCTTTTGGCTTGTTGTTTGCAATTAGCATTTTGCATATATTATTATAGACTGTCTTTTCCGTTACAATGTTATGAAATATTACAGACTGAAATTGCTTTTAAATGAGTTTTTAGAAAGCTAAATATTTCTAATAAATATTTTTCTATGTATTTTTTTAAATTTATTTATTTCTTGAATAGTTTTGAGCGTAAGACTTTTTTTTTAAGTTTTTCTTAAAGATTTTTAAACAAATATTCTATTTTTATTGTTTATATTTTCGTAAAGAATTTTTCTATTATTATATTTAGAATTCTTTGAAAGTTAACTTTAAAAATAGAGTTTTATCATATAATATATATTTATTAATTTATAGTATAATATTATAATATATTCTTTAAAAATGATAGATAGAACATTATAAAGAATACATATCATTAAGAATGTTAGCACAAAAATAATATTACTATAATTTATCATATTTAAAAACTTATTTAACTGCAATTTTTTCTACTCAGTGAAATATTCGACATATACAGATAATATATTTTTTGTATCTATAATTTATGTGTATAGAAATATATAATATTTATGTTTCGAATATTCTACTGAATAAATAAATTACTTGAGCAAAATAATTTTTAAGATATGATATTAAAATACTATTTTTGTTCATGAAAATTATTCAAGAAATATATTCTTTATAATATTTACATATTTAGTTATAGAGCTATAATTTCTTTATGACTAAACATATATTTATCAATATGCCCATTAGATTACTCACCAGCATAGCAATGTTCAGCATGATAACCTCGTCGTCCTCCCGACGACCTTCGGATAGATGCTCCTGCCACACCAGTGGATGGCTGGGATTTGTGGACATCGTGTTGTTGTCATTGAATGTGATATTCTCATGTGTCATGAGTTCTCTGTAATTCGAAATAGTTTCAAATGAGTTTCCAATTGGATAAAAGATAAATGATCGTTTTCCAACTCACTTGTACACATAGGGACCCACTTGTTCCACCTGCAGCTTTTCGCGACCCGCTAGAAAGGCCTCCGCATTGGTGATGTTGAATAAATATATTTTGATATACAGATCGACTGGTGGCTTGGCCCAAAGATTGAAGATTTCACCATTGTCGGCCATTACCAATTTCTGCAAGATCAAACAAGATATCATATATATATTTAGTTATATCGATACAGTTGAATATGGTGCCTTCAATGGCGGGCCAAATTGCAAGCACCAAAAACGGACTGCATTTGAGAAACTATGTATTCGTATATCTGCGGTACGTGTCGGTGTGTCGAAGGCAAGAGAATCGTTAATAGCGCATTATGATCGTCGGTCGGCCATTTGGCAAAGGCTAAGGCTGAGGCAGTTAAAAAAAAGCTTTAGTTTCTGTTTATTGGACTTACCCATTTGAATATCAAATCATAGGGTTGAAATACTTTAACCAGCACCGCCGCTGTTATGGCCAAAAACCCAATGGCCAACAACAAAAAAGCGCCTGCAAAAAAAACAAACAAACATTATAGATAGAGAATATATATGTATATGAATATATGTATAGTATATTGAAAAAAGTTGATAAGTTGCGTCGAGTACATATAAATGACCTCATTAAGTTAATTAAGACACGATTAATTATGCATAAATAGGCAGCGTGTGCGACACGTAAAAATGAAAATTGAGTATTGAATTGAGAGAAGAAGAGAAAAACAAAAAATATGAATTATGAACACAATTTAAGAAAAATTTGCATATCAAAAAAATGATATTGTAATAAATTCCGTCACACGAATTTGAATATTTGCCGGGGCCTTTACGAAAGGTCCGATCATGCGTGGCTTACAGAACTGCCCACTCTTTGCCCTGTGAACTGGGTAACGCGTGAAGCAATTACAATGCAAATTGGCATATTGGCAACATCAGATATCAGACGGCATTAAGGAGGATCATAGAAATACGACAAATTACAGAATATTCTAATGAGCAGCAACTAAGACCTGAGCTTAAGTAAGCAATTTATTTAACAGCGATCAGACGAGTCATACAATTGACCCTGAAATGTTGCCCGGTCTTAACTATTCCACATTGCCTGAGCTCCATTGCCAGCCTGATGTAAATTATGTTAATCGCTATGGCAGGCATTATGTCTGAGCAAGACAGAATCGCGACAGTATGCCGACAGCTACAGCTACGTGTATGCATGTATGTATGTATGAAGTTAGGCGCCTTAACACTTGAGTTATCGCTCGAGTCAGCCGAGTTCCTCGTGAGACTCTGACAAGTGCTCAATGTAAGTTGTTTGTATGATTCTTCACTCAATTGGCATAGCGCTCGCCCCGCCCTTATTTATATATGCGTGCATACAAATCTCTTCATTAAAGGCAGCAACAAGAACAAAAGTTGAACTGTTAACACTTGTGTGCGAGCGTGTTTGCTGTGGCCAACGACCACTGTTGTTGGCAACTTGTTTAGAGGTGTTGTCAACGTTGTTGCAAATCGCTACGGAATTTCAGCGAACGATGCGTGGCACAGACACGTGCATGAACAGCTACTGCTGCTGCTGCTGCTGCTGCTGATGCCAAACAGATTGGGAGAGATGGCAGCCAGAGAACGGGTTTTCAATTATCAGTGAACAGCGAACAGCCATCAGCATTCAAATATACGACTATGCTTTAAACAGAAGAATTAAGAATATACATAAACTTTTGCTTTTCTATAGATCTACACCATACATATATATGCAAATGTATATATGTTGAGCTGTTCAGCTTGCATCTGCCAAGGAATAGAGTCGATTGGTGAGTGCCAGTGCCAGCGCCAGCGACAGCGCCAGCCCCATATAGTCAAGACTTGTTTGGCTCTAAATGGGTTTACTATTAAAATGCACAGTCAATGCTATATCATGGGGCATATGACAAATGACGTATATAAATAGCTATAAGATATATCTAAAAATAATATATATAAACGATTTTATTACTGTATTATATGGTTCTTAGAAGAAAAGATTCATGAATTTCTAAGAATCATTTATATGCTCTGATAATCCACAAAAGTCTTGAAAGCCATGAAGTTTTAATAAATATATATATAAAATATATAAAGATACGTTAAAATATTTATGTATTTATATGTATACATATATATTTTACTTATTGTCAGCTGAACTAATGCTTTTTTAGACTAACTCTTTTGTTAAGTATGTAATACATTTATAAGTAAGCCTAATATTCAGAACTAATCTTCAGTAAGAGTTCAGCTATCCATAAAGAGTGTTCAAGTAGAAACTTATTGAAAGCCTGTTCTACTTATCTGCTCTGACACTTTTATGCACTATATATACATCTCATAAATTTGTAAGCAAAAAGTTCGAGAAAAGTCCAATAAGATATTACACATGTTGTTAATCGATCAAGATCTCGTTACGTGATCAACTAATAAGAATTCCATTTTGATTTGTTTTTAAAGTTGATGCAGATTCAACTCAACTCACACTTAACTATATAATTTGTATAACAATTAAAAAGATCAAGCCGATTAGCTGATCTTCAGTATTAAATAACACTTATTAAGTCAACGTTGCTCTTAGCAGTCAGCAAATCAATTCAGATATATACATACATGTATATATACATATATTGTCTTGTTTCACACTAGCCTAACTGACCGATGGACTAGATCCCACCGGTGCACACATATGCATGTGCACACAAAAAGATCGCATATAATTCCACTTGGAATGAATCACATTAAAGCCGATCTCGGTCTTGAGCTTAAGCTTTAGGATTTAGCCTCCTAGAGCATATCGTATTCGTTGCGACCTTGCTTTCTGATCTGTTGTGGCTGGATTTGACTTGAGCTGCGGGTATTTATATTGAACTTGTTCTCTCTCTTAGCGTCTTCTTGTGTCAGTGGCCGTTTAGATCCTGTTGTGGCAGGCTCAACCAGTTTGAAAGGGAATTTTCCTTTCAGCCAATTGGTATTCTATAGATGGCAGCCCTTTATTTTAATGTTCATGCAAGAGTCAAGAGTCATATAAAAACTGTTTGTATTGAGCTGCAGTTGTACATAGGTAGGTAGGCGGCTATCACATTCCTAACCACTAACCGCTAGTTTATGACATAATGCTAGTTAATTACAGTTATTAAACAGTCTCTGATTGGCTTACACATCAATTGGCGGCGATTCTGTAATTGCTGAAAGTGACGCAGCTTCTCCAGCGAGAAGCGACGATGCGAATAGAGTGCACCCAGAAAATCCTTGAGCGACTGACGTCGCAACCGCCGACGCACCACGGTCATAATGAGTGTATATCGATATATATATATCGCTTCAACTGTTATTATTAACTATATACAATGTATACGGATTTATACATCAATATATATTTGTAATTATATTTGATGTGTTCGTTGCAAAGTCAAAGCCAAACTAAAGTCGTTGAATTGTCAAGGGTCCGATGTACCCTCGGCTACTTTCATTTCGAGCTCGGCAAATTATTAATTGCTTTTGATGCGCTCACAAAGGGTCTGCCACATTTAGCAAACAGTTTGTCACATATATTTCTATTTTATGAAATTAATTTTTAAATGTATTTTTGATCACAATTTAGAGTGAATACAAATTTTATAAAATTAATAAACAACTATAAGTTGTATAAAGAACTAAGAAGAAAGACTTCAACAAATTTCATAATGACAATAACAAATGTCATAATAAAAAGTAAAAGCTTAAACTTAATTGATTTAAAAAATTTATAATGTAATATATATTTCAATTTCAAAAAATTTTGAATTCTTAATATAATATATGTTAAGTATTCAGAAATAACAAAGAACTGCGAAGACTTCAAGAACTATAATTAAATTGAATTAAGTTTATTTTTTAAATTAATAATTGAATTTCAAAAAATTTAAAAATGAAATATATTCAAAGTAAATTAATAATATTAAAAAAAAATTGAAGACTGCAAAAAGTTTAATAAATTAAAAAAAAAAATATATAAGTTCACTTATATCAATTTATAATATTTTTTGTTAAATATTTATTTATTAATATTTGATACATAATCTCTCATAATTCAATTAAAAAATCTCAGTTAAATATTTGGCTCATCTAACCAACCGAAGAGTTAGAGTATTTGCTGGCTCGACTTGTTGTGTTTGCGTAGCTTCAAACGCTTCATCATTTTCGATTGGCTTTTAATCAATCGCTTTGTATGCACTGTCAGTGCCTGAGTTTAGTGGTTAGGTGCAAACGACAAAGTTATGAACAAAGAACGCTTGGCTATATTTAAATAATGAAATCTTGATTTGCTTTGCGTTTGTTGTGTTCAAATTGAAAGTTGCCAAAAATCAAAAAACCGAATTAGATGCAAAAAAAAAAACAAAAACAAAAAAAAACGAGCAAGCACTGCATATTGAAATTATGTTGATGCGTTGTCTGTTTGATTACTTTGTTTGTTACTCAAAATATTTATTTATAATTTTGTTGATGTGCGGCACGTTCGGCAGGTGCGCTTGCCACCCACAAAGATTTGGCAAAGAATTCGTGGGAATGGGCCATCAATTTGCAGTTGGAGCACGCAACGCACGCGTTCAACAACAACAACAGCAGCCAGACAACATGTGCTCGCGAAAAAAACAAACACATTTTCGAAGTGCTACCACGTTCGTGCCTTAAGTCTTTTGTTTGCTTATCAATAAATTTCGCCTGTCAACACAGAAACGAAACTGAACTGGAGAAAAAAAAAGGTGAAAAACAAAATAATTCTACAGCGCGACTGCCTCTGTTACATCATTTATATGGGGACCAGTAAAAGGGGGCGTGGCTACACACACATCCAGCAAGTGTGTATGTATGTATGATAAAACTATACAAAATGTTTGTTTGTTTGATTTTTTCATTTTGTTTCATCTTCTGATGCGATTTTCAATTAAGATTGCGTCGTATCAGACGATCGTTCGCATAGCCTGTAGGGCAGGTTGATTTTTGTTAAACTAATCGTTAGCTGAATATCGGCATTGATTTATAGTTATGTCTTATAGAGAACAATTGCGTTGTCAGCATTCGGAAACCTGATCTGATAGGCAACATGACGTCAGTCGCTTGAAGAGGTGACTGACCAAAATGAAGTTTCGAACTGGGCAAACTTTAACAATCTGTGCTATCATATCAACGACAAATCAACCAATAAACTAGCCAACTAGGAATAACCCATAGAAAGTGCCAAGTATTTCACTCTTTAAGTTAACCCAATTATTTGTTTATGACACTCAACGGCAGATGCCGTTCAGCGGACTCTCTCAGCTGATGTACTCATCGAACAGCATGAATCACAGTTAGTATTAGCCGACTTTTGCTTACTCTCGATGAATTGGCAAGTTTCGAGTATTTTGAGCCGGCAACAGAGCGGGGGAATTTCCCAAAAAAGAAAAAGACTATTATTAATACGGACAAATATGTGAACAGCTTCTATTAGACCATTTGGAATGTTGACAAGTGTACACAAAGCTGACGCAAAAATTGATTATACGATGATCGGCCGGACAGAGGGCGCCCAAAGCCAGGCCAAGCAATTACACGTACTGCACGATTGCAACATTTCACCTGTTGCAGCAACATGTTGCCAACAACTGTTGCCGGGGCTATAACTGCAAGCAAACATTTTTAATGAGTTTTATTTGCTTTTTTCAGTTTTTTTCATTTAATTTTTTTTTTTTTTTTTTTTTTTGCGCAAAAATGCATTAACCAAAAGAGAGGTAAAAGCTGACGCCTACCTCATATGCCCTCTGTTGCAAGAGCTGCATTCAAAACTATTTAGGCCCATTGGCGTGCATGATGTCTATGGCATGGTAGCCGAAAGACATCAGGCGTTATGGCAACAGCTCGCTGGCAGTCTCAGAGAATTTCATTGCAAAATATTTATAAATATTGATGATTCGGAACATGAGCAGCATATTTGATCAATGTCTTGATTAGTTTTTGATCGCAAAAATGACACAAATGGAAAACTCACTTAAAACTGAATCAAGTTTTGAAACGAAAACCAAAAGTGAAACCTTATTTATTTTTTTAGAGCAGTTTAGTTAACACATAAACTTTTCAATTATTTTTTAATATTTTTCAATACTTATTTTTTATTTGTATTTTTAGATATATTTTTTTATATATTTTTTGTTGTTACCTTTATATATTTTTTAGTTTTTGTTTTATGACTTTTTAATGGCCAAGCTATTTAAAAAAAAAAATCATTTTTATTTTTATATTTTTTATGTTTTTTGAATTGAGCAACATTTTTTAAAATTTCTTGGAATTTATAGCAACAATTATTTTTTTAATGATTAAACATTAATTTTTTAGACAACTTTTGAGTAAGACTTTATAAAATACAAAATAAAATTTATTTATTTGTTTAAATATTTAAATGTTTTCAATTTGTTTTTTTACTATTTATATATATATATATTTATTTTTATTTTTTTTAAATTATTCTTTGAGCTTCAAGGAACAAATTTGGTTCTATTCAATTCGTGTTTTATGAACCATAAATTTAGTTTCATGGATTCATTTCTTAGATAAAAATTAATTTAGGCTCTAAAGTTCTTGAGCGATAAAAAAAAGCTTTTGTTAGCCGCATTTTAGATCGAAACGCATATTGGCATAGAGAGTTATGCAAAGATGTTGTCGGATCATTCACTGATATGTTGGCTGAGCTAAATGGAATATAGCGAATTATGAGCAGGTGCTTTAAACTAGTTTTGTCACTTAAGTCAGCCAAACTACGGGTTTACAAAGAGCCAAAATAAAATTAAAAAAAAAAAAAAAGAAAAAGAAGAAGAGATCTGCCAAAATCGAAGTCAACGCATCAGCAACGCGTGTTCAGTTTGATGCGGATTTGTTGATTTTGTTTTTGTTTTTGTTTTTGTTTTTGCCGAAATATGTATGTGGAATGCCAGTGGGTTGGCTTCTATTTATTTATTATCAGCAGTGAACCGCTTTTTTGCATAAATAATTTTTTGCACAAAAACCAAAAATTAAATTGGAAAGAAGCAGAAGAAACAGAAACCAAAAGGCAACAACAACAACAACAGCAACAACAACAAATGTATATAATAAAAATACATAAACGTTAACAATCCTGTTTGGCCATGAGCAGGCACTTTTATTGTAATTATTTTTTTTTTTTTCTTCTTTCAGTGTCGATGTTTTTCATAAACACATGTGTCTATATATGTATGCTGAGGTCTGTATATATATATATATATATATATATATATATATATAGACATATCTATATATTTGGCAGGCCAGATTTGGGAGCAATTTATTCGAGCAGAGCGCGAAACTTGTTCAAATCTTGTTTCTAGCCAGAGAGGGGGTGTATTGACAACTAATGAATAACTGTGAAACAATCGATTTGCTAATTCTTCTGACAATGCTCTTTTTTTTGCCGCCTGGTTTGGGCGCTTTTTATAAATGCCAATAAGCATGTACACATCGTTCTTATATGCATATACAAACATATAGTAAATGTATTTGAATTGAGTTTGAAAAAGTTTTGAAACGTTCTCGGATGTATGTATATAAACGTATGCGTATACCATATATTTGTACTCTTGTACCTATTGATTTCAGACACTTGATTTGATTTTTATTTGAATAGTTGGAAACTCGCTTAGAATGCGAAATGAACTATGCTTTGTTTTGATTTATGATACAATCATAAACAAATCAGTTGTTTATTAATAAGTCCGCCTTTCGTATCTGTTTGTATTTTGGGTTTTTTTTTTTAATTTTGCTTTGCGCGTGGCTCTAATTAGAATTACCAATATACTTAAGCGGTTCACTTTGAGACTTTCACCCGTTCAGCGGCGACAGCTCTATTAACAACTTGCGACTTTTCTGCTGTTACCTTTGCAACTGCCAGAGTTCAACCCGTTTAATTAGACGCCCATAGCGTACAAACATCTATCTTTCAAATGCATGACTTATCAAGATAGCACTGCATCGAATACACTGCATTCGACAATGTTAAGTAATATTTTCCCATTATACAACAGATCGAGCCATAGTTCAATGTATAAATGTTATATCTATATATATGTATGTCTGTTTTATGTAACCATTTGTTTGCTAAACAATGCTACAAATCCATATGAAAGTAATGCTACACTGCTTAATGTAGCTGAACATTATCTTTGGCTTGGATAAATATATAGTTATGAAGTCATGAGCTGTAGTCAGCCACTGCATTCTTAAACAAACACTTGAAGTATTTCTACTTTTTCACTTGTAATTCAATTACTATTAGTTTTGCTGTAATATCTATAAATATTTTATCATCATCTTGATTTATTTATAGCAAAGAAAAATTGCAAATAAAAAGAAATATTCAAGAAAAAACTGCCACTCAGTGAAAAGTAATATTTTTTTCATTTTTTTTTTGTATATTATATATATCAATTTTAAAAATATTTAAAACTTTTTTTTGATTTCAAGAAATTTCTCATAAAAAATGTTGAATTTTTTTTAAAAGTTTTCTTTATTTTAAAGAAATATCTCATATATCTTTTGTATCAATTATGCATTCAATTTTATTTAAAATTTGTTTTACCAAACATTTTTCTGTTCACTTTTTACAATTTAACAACTTTTTCACAAACTTTTTTCACTCACTTATTTCAAAATGATTTTTTTTTTTATATTCACTGCTGAAGTTTAGTTGAAATGAAAACTTTTCAATGAACAGAATTTACTTTTACACCTTCCTCTTAGCGTATTATATACTCTATCGACAAATATAAATAAAATTATATATTTTTATTTATTTTGTATTTAGCTCTGTCTAAAGTATAATTTTTCTTCGCACTCACAATTCACATATGCAAAATCATTTTATATTTTATAGTTTTATTTATTTCTATTCGAAAATTGATTGCTCACAATTATATTGCAAACATTTATAAGGAAGTAAATGTTCAACTAATTGCGTTCAATTGTTTTTTTCTTCTTCTATTTTTTCTATTTTATTTTATTATTATTTTCGGCAACGTATTCTTATTTATTTGTTTACTTTTATTTGGGAATAGAGCTACTACAACAACTGAGTATATGTGTATTAGCATGCTCGAAAAGAGCTTCTGTGATTTTTTGACAACGTCTTCGTAGATATCTTCCACTATTCGTTTAATTTGCTGTGTAAATAAACGCAGCAAGCGAAAAATGTGCGAATTCGTGTTGTTCTTGACTTTTGAAAGAAACGCGCGCGAGTTTTTCAGCGTATTTTCAACATATATAAATCATTATATATATATATACACACATATACACATATATATATATAAATATATATACATACACATATATACATATATAAATATATAGTATGGCTTGATGAAGGTGACGACAAAAATTTGATCTAGAGGTCACAATGTGGAATAGAACCCGTTACTTATCAACTACCTCGAATGCAATTCCCAAAAGTCGCGCGCGTTTTAAAACGCTCACAAACCGCTTAGCAACTGCAACAACATGTATACAAACACAAACTTGTATTGCCCGCTCGGCTCGGCTTCTAGGCTTTTATGGCAAGCATATGGTCAAGTTCAGGGTCAAACTGATGCCTGGCCAGATCGCGTGCACTAGCCAATTGCGAGACGCGTTTTGGGCGCGTTTTGCTTTTTGGTTTCATTGTTTTATCTATGGGGGACTACAACGAGATTACCGCCAAAGACTTTTGAAAAAAAAAAACTGTGTCAGTGTCAAAGAGTTGCTTATTTAATCAACAACGCGTAGAAAAAACAACAAAACATAAAGTGCTATGTTAAACAGCATCGAGATATTTGTTCCGTATGGCGTTTTTGTGACGCGGCTTTAAACGCGGCAGCAAAATTTTCATAATTAATGCAGACCAAAGCGAAGCGACAAAAGATGCGTTCAGCCGGTTTCTTTATATTTAGTTTTATTTTTTTATTTTTTTTTTTTTTTTACCAATTGATGATTGATGAATATTATAATTTTTGGAATCTTCGAGAAGCTCCAAGTCAAATACTTTTGCATTTTATCTCATAATTATTTCAGCACTTTTTCGATTGGATTATGTGTTTTTTTTTTTTTTTGTGTGTTTGATTGTCTGAACTTACGTGTGGGCGAGCGTGCATTGTGCTTGCCATGCTGGCGCTCATCGAAGAAGCTGCCCAATATGTCCATGGGCTTCATGGAGCGATTTGCCTTGAGGCTCTTGCGACGCTGGGCGCGCTGTAGCGCCGCCAGCGCCGCTGCGGCTGTGGCAGTATCGGCCTCTGGCAAGGATGTGGCTGCAGCTGTCGTATGAGTTGAACTTGGATTTGGTTTTGGTATTGTGGCGGCTGCGTTTGTTGCCACTTGATTTGGCTGATTCGCATTCACGCCCGCCTCCTCATCGCTAACACAGACGGCACTATAGCGACGCGAGAACATTTTACCAAAGTCCTTCATAATAATTGCATGGGCATATAAATAAAATGTTTAATGTTTATATTGCTTGTACACTTTCGTACACGTGAGACACTCTTTTTGGCTTTCGGTTGCGGCTTTTGGCACTTAAAAACTTTGTTGCTTTTGCTGCGTTAGCTCCTTGAAATCAATTACCACTTTGCTTGCTTAATACATACATATGTATATATACTAACGTTAAATAACATTGATAGACTTTTTCATTGAAATCTTAATTCTTTCTAAGTGTGTCCCAGCTGGATGTTGGCCAAAGCGCGTTTGCGTCCGTTCGCTGGCGTTGCTCGCTTATGAATGAAAACCCGGACGTGCGATCGCCGCACCAGGTAAAGTTACGGCTTTAAGTTTTGATTTTTTTCTCGAATTTTGTATTTGTTTTTTATTTTTATTTTTTTTTTTTGTTTTTTGCTTTTGCGTTTTTGTTTTTGCAGTACGAGTTTTTAGTACGAGCGTTTACCTGTCCGCCAACTACAAATAGTTGCGTTCGTTCTCTCGCACGCTCTCCGCACGCTCTGCGGTCTAGGGTGTGCGCTCTCAGCGCCATTCGCTCGCTAGCTGGTTTTACGTGACGTTAGCGTTGCGCCTTACGTGACGTTACAGATCACGTTTAGCACGCGCTCAGCTGTTTACTTTGTTGTGAGCCGGTCTGCTAAGGCGGCGGCGGCGGCAGCGTCAGCTTTAGCTGCTGCTGCTGCTGCTGCTGCTTCTGCTTCTTTAGCTGCTGCGCTGCTGATCTAAAGCCCGAAATGTTGTAAACCAGTTTCGCAGTCACTTGAGCCGTTTCGCATTTTGGGGAAATACCATTGGCTGGTACATAAAGGCACACATTACTCATACGGCGCGTGGTACACCACAACAGCTGTAGCAGCAGCGGCAGCGGCAGCAGCAGCAGCAGCAGCAGCGGCAGCGGCAGTATCAGCATTATGGAAAACTTTTAAATATTTACGATGCGCACTTTGTGCCATCAGCGAAATACGCACTTTGAATCAAGTTTATGTCGCTTGTAACTCGGCATCAGCATCAGCATCAGCATCGATCGACAGTCGGCAGACACAGTGTTTTTTCTTGTTGTTGTGGCTGTTGTTGTTATTGTCTTTTTCGATTTTGTTGTATTTTTGTTGGTTTTTTGGTTGTATCTTGGGGCATTCACTAAAAACCCAATCACCTTCAATTTTGCATGCAAGCGTCAACATTTTTCTTTGTATTTCTTTTTTTTCTTTATTTTGGGCATTTTGATTTTCGTTAAGAGTTCAACACAATATCAAGTCTTATTTTTTTTACTTTGGTTTACCTCGCCGTTTAGAAATTTCTCGAACGGTTGTTGTCGCTTATAGCACGCGAATATATACAAGTTATTAATTTGGTTTCAATCAAAACACGCCCATGCGAACAGTATGTCTTGGCAAATATTTAAGTGGCGCATTTGCATTGCTATTTGCGCTTGGAAGGAGGCACGACATGGCATACCTAAGCTTTGATTGGGGGTTGCCAGAGTTAGATCTAAGTTAGTTAGCTAATAGAAGACTTACAACGAAAACAAAACGAAACAAAACAAAACAAATCAGGCGATGTTTCCTGTTTATGCCATAGTTCTTGCCTAATAACACTCAATGACAACAACAGTGAGTTAGCTAATATGGGAATTTTATAATAAATTCTATCTGTTTGCCAATGTAACAGAGGAACAACTTAAGCAACTTTTATCTGAGCTATATGCAAAGCCAAAAGCTAAAAAACAAGTTCTTAAAAATAGATTCGGGGCTATGAAAGAACAAAATTAATTTATATGAATAAGAAATTGATAGATCTAAAGTTCTTCTCTGTAACTTGACTTGAGGTGCTCTCAGATGTGAATAGAAAAATGTTTATTTGTTGCATACTTTTGAGGAAACTGTTTGGCATAGACTTCTAATATTGAATTGAGCTGCAGACACGCGGTTGGGTTGACAGAGCATCCAAATCAAATGATAACTGCCGATAACAAGAGGTGAAGGCTGAAAAGCTTACAGCCTCTGGACTTCAGAGGAATCTAAAGAACTTTAAACAGTGAAAAAAAAAATAGAATAGAATATAATGGAATAAGGAATATATAAGTACAGGGTTAAGATGTATGTATATATTGGCTAAGAGAACTCAGTAGTTAAGACTTAGAGCTGAGTCACCTCTTAAACACATAACAATGATTATGATAATAATAATGATATATATCTCTTAGATATCTTAGATATCTGCACCTAAAATTTTATAGAGTCTCTTTCAAGCTTTTACTTAATATAAATCTAAATGTGAATATATTTATATATGGGAAACAGACAAATCCAAATGAACTAACTACGTTAAAAATATTTGATATAATTACTATTTAAATTTAATTGGCATTTTGAAACTAAAGCATTCTATCCGGCAGCTGTTCAAGTTTTTTTCTAACGCCCATTCTGAAAATGCGTCAATCGATTAGAGCATAACAAAATTATATATTGAATGTCAGCAAATATATAAATTGCATTAAATACAGTTATTGAATGTCGGCGATGCAACGCGATTTTTGATTGCATGCAAAATCATGTCATTGAACTTGACGTTGCAATTTCCAAACTATAATTATTATTAAATTTAATTTTTTTATTTTCTTTATGCGACAATTCGCTGATTTGCTTTATCAATATTTCGCAAAAAGCAAAGCAATAAAATATAAAATTATATTTTAATTTTGTTCGTATGTCTGCGCGCTGGGATGCTTTATCAATTTCCGCATTGACAATTCATTTGCCGTTAATCTTTGACTCATATGGCAACAATAGCAACAAGTTAACTTTTGTTGAGAGCACCCAAAGAGATGTCAACTCATTCCCATTGTACGCTTGGCCAGATGACCTTGCCAAAGGCCGCTGAACTCACACTTTGACACGACAACGACACAGAATATACGGACAGAAAAGAGACACCAAACATACAAAAAAGGTTTTTTTTTTTTGGTAGATATTGGCGATTGTGAATACCCTACTTCTGAATACCCTACAATTGTCAAGTAGTATAAGTTTGGCATCTAAAATACTTTCCCTGCATGCTCTTTGTTCTATTATTTCCCACGCTCAACTTAATTATAGCCTCTCTATGCAGTTCTCATAAATTCAAGTACAATTGCGCTTTGATTATATGTTAAGTGCCATGTTAATAACTTGTATTTCTATGTAATTAATCTATTGATAGCCATGTTTACATATTCGAAAAGAAAATAAAATAAAAATCAATTTGATTGATTTCCGTATTTGACCAGTGGCTTATCATAAAATTTTGAAAAAATATATTTAATGGGCTCGATATAATTGCCGTAATTTCCTAGAATTGTTTACAGTTTAACAGCTCTTACCATAGACGCAGTCATTAGTGTTAGGCAAACGTCGAAACGCAATCTGTTATTGATAGGAACTGGCGCTAATTGGCCAATGGATTGGCCAGATCGCAATAGATCCGCACGTCAATTCTGTAATTAGCGCACTTGCTGGCTAATTCGCACTTGGTAATCATAGTTAGGTTTTCACTTTGATTAATTGCAAATTACATGCGAAGCGAGTGGTATGCGAGACTGCATCATCGAACGGGTTCAGCTGAGGTCATCAGTTATTAGCAATTAACATTAGCATCTAACATATCTAAAATATCTGATGGATACACTATGCTATATATGTATCTATATACATATATATCCATTACAATTTGCCAGCTGCGGCCCAGAAACAATTTACTTGGAAGGTACACTTCTGGAACTCCGAAATTGTGTGTCGCAATTTACGTTTTGAGCGCAGCTCATGTTTTATGGATGGCCAATGAGACTTTGCCATCAATAAGCAATAGTTGCAGGTTTAGTTCGGTTTAGCGGCCCAAGCCGAAAACCAAAGTAAAATTCCATTTAATTCGGGCACGAAAATAGACAAAAGTTCAATTGTTCATTTGAAAGTGTTAAGCAGACAAGTGCAATTTAAATTGGGACACAGACAACAAAAAAAAAAAAAACATTTAAAAAATTGAAGAAAAAAAAAGAAAAGAAAACAGCAAAATCAAGCAAAACATTAGATATATAGAAGATATATAATAGATAAAGTATATATATATATATTTATATACTTTAAGGCAACTGTCTATATAAAGAAAATGCTTACAACATTTTGTCAAAAGCAATATGAACTAAAACTTGGCATATCATATCAGAGCATCATCGTTTCCAATAAGAAAGAAGTATATCTCGTTTGGACAGAAATTATTTAAATAATGTTTGATATTATATAATTTTTACAGCAGACGCTAATATTACTTTTAGGCATATTCAGTTTTAAAGGCATCTAAAACAAAAATCAAATAAACCGTCAAAACAAAAAATGGATCCAAATAAAATGCTTAGTAATTACAGCCAATTGACTTTCTTTGGCTTTGGTGCGTGAATCTGGTTTTTTCGCATTAAATAAGTCAGGTTTTAAAACTTGGTTTGTTATACAAGAGTATTTTGGATGTTGTGCCAGATTTTGTTATTTTTTCTTAGATTTGGCTAAATATTTTGTTATTTTTTGTTTATATTTTTTTATGCATATTTTTTATATTTATTTTGCTTATACAAAAATACAAATTCAACTTCAACTTCACTCTAGCCATGTATGGTTGCACAAAATATATCAAAGTCTTCAGCAAAAGCTTTATTTATACATTGAGTCATTCTAATTTTATAGATTTTGGTTTTGTGCGGGTTTCCGTTAATTGAATTTTTTATTTTTGCCATAAAACTTTGGAAATGTTGATTTGATGCGGGTTTTGTTAAAAGCTGGACTTGAATCAAAAAATCTGTCCACTAGTCCGGCTTATATAATATATATATTTTGTCTTTCAATAATTTCGAATTATCTACCTAAATCAATTGTAAGAAATAGTTAAAAGTTATATTCATATATTTCTAATTCTCGTAACTTTCAGATTTCCTCAGCAATCTCCTGGCACATTTATCATTTGCTATATTCTAAACTTTTAGCTGATTCAGCGTTGTGATTGGAAGTGAAGATCTTTGTGATTTGCATTAGAGAGAACTTGTTTGCCAATTGCCAGTTTGATTTATGATTGAAGCAAGCCAACGATGATTTGATGATCATGATAATGATATGATGTAGAGAATTTTGATGAAATACCTATAAAAGTGCGAACTTTGCGCAATGCAATAAACATGGCTAGTTAATAATAGCTAATTTGTTGTTACAATCAAATATCACAGACAGAGGGAAAGAGGGGGGGGGAGAGAGAGAGAAAGGGATAGATATAAATGATACAATATGATGGATGACCTTTGTGTTGGGCGCACGTGCTGCTAATCCAACTGGGAACAACGTCAATTGCAATTATCGATCGACTGACGCTCGATTTTCTGTATCGATTCTTGATTTCCTCATGTCGGGCAATTAGAAAAACGATTCTGACATTGTTGTCAGGCGGTGATTTTTTTTTCAATTCTTTCTTAGACAAGTCCAAGTTCAAGTTGGACTAATATCTATACAGTAATGCAATGACAAAGCTGATCCGGTTTAATGTGGCTGTAATTCCCCATCTCAGCTGGACTATGCGTAATGGCTAATCTAAAATATGCTTTATGCTAAATGTATCTATGTAAGTATAACAGTTACAGGGGCAACAACTTGTATCTTTAACTATTTTTTATATATTTGTGTTTGTGTGTGTGTGTGTGTGTGTGTGTGTGTGCGTGTGCTAATTAGTCAGCCCGATTTCACGTGCTCTTGTAACCTTCAATATAAATGTCGAACGTATCATGTCCATGCAATTGTATTTTAATTGATTTAACTCAACTGGCATGTTTACACAGACTCACATAAAGAGATATATCATAATATCTGCTGTGTCATGCCGGTGCGAAAGAACCTGAACCCAGATACAGGCTTAAGAAACAACTTAATTTTGTATTGGGGTATGGTTGACGGTGGAATACCCTGTGTGCAGTAGAGCAGTTAACATCACAAACGTTATATATATTTAAGTACGTTTATACGCATGAAACAGTCCTTTTAAGTCCTTTAAAATGCAAAGAAAAGAATTACGTAAAATTTCTCTACTTTCGGTCAAAGCTCATTTATTTCTGAAAATTTAAGAAAAATGTATCAAAAATTGTCCGTTCATAGAAATAGTAGTGCTAGAAAGCATTGCACATAAAGTCAATGCAAAATTAGTTTAATGTTTCTTCATAAGTAAGAAATTAAAAATATTCTTCGCAGCACAGCTCATGTAATACTAAACGTCATTCGCTATAAGAATAAGCCTGAAAAGGTAATAGCAAATTTAAGACTGAGTTAGTTGTAATTACTACATTTCATCAAAGGGTATTTCATCATGAGCTATCCAAATACAGCCTTGTTTTTACATTCTTCCAGAAAACAAGGTATAATTAGGTAATCCAAAGAAAAAACAACAAAAACAACAACAAATAATAATAACAACGACAAATTGCATTGGAATTTCACAAAATACGCTAAATTCTCATTTGAAGCTTGTTCGTTGAATTCCTCTTTATTTCTTTTATTTTATTTTGTATTTTACTTATTTATTTTGTTATTTTTTTTTTTTTGACTTGATTTTTTTTATCTTTTGCCTCATAAGATCGGACTCTGACCGGGCGGCTCTCATCAGCGGCGTCATGAGCTATTCGACTCCGTTGAGTCAGCGATTTCTGTCAACAGCTCCGAAAGTGTTTTTCGCATTTGTAATTTGTGGTTTATTTGCCATTTATAAGTGGCTCGTGCAAAGATTTTTGACTTATTGGCTTAGCAAATTAATAAATGGTCGCCGATAATTCAAAGAGTAATCTATATAAATATTATATATTTTTTATAAATATAAATATACATATCTTTATATAAACATATATATACAATTGTTAATAGCTTGAGCAATCTATAAGTTCCATGAGATTTTACCCATTTAGGCTTGATTAAAAACTGAAAGTGTTGAGCAACAGATGATTAATGAACACTTAATGTAGGCTCATTTGTAGCTTAAAAGAAAACTTCACGAAACAAGTGCAGACAGCATATGAAAGATTAATGATCTGTAAACATTAACTTCGTTGAAATAAATCTTTTTTAAAAATCTACCTGAATTTTATGTGAAGTAATGACCAAAAGAGAAGAAGACTAAGACTAGCTGTACCTTGAAATGGGCAATACAAATCGAAGGGAATTAAAACAAAAACAAAATATAAATACACTAGTCGCCACAAGTATTTTGACGAAATAAAATATTTTTGAGTTTAACTTTTAAATGACCTTTTGACAAGTTATTGCTTATTTGTTTATTTTTTTTAATATAAATAATATAAAATATAGAAAATCGAGCAAACAAATATTTCGTTTATGGAACTTTAAAAAGACATTAAATAATTAGTAATTTCAGTGTAGCATAAGTATATTGACAACTAAGAAAACAAAGTTGGAACTCAAGTATAATGTACTTTCTACAGTGCCGCTCAACTGAATTGGTTTGACTTTTGTCAAAAATTTGAAAAGTTATATACGATCAACGAAAACAACGATTTGTTTGAAATAATTTTTGTTCGTTAACAAAATTAGTCAGTTAGTTTCTGTTCTGCAAACTTAAATTTTATACGATTTTTTAGTAAGTTTTCAAGAAATATCTTCTGAATTGGTTTGGCTGCTAAAACTAATAATAAAAATAACAATATAAAGCAACATAACAAGGCCATTGATAGCTTACATATCAAGGGCATTGATAGCTTAAAGAATTGTTTCAATCTTCAGTATTTCGTATGTCGTAGTAATATTTTCACTTAGTAAAATTGTTGATCAGTTATTTTTAATTGATTGAACTAAAGTTGCTGAATGGTCTTCTTGGCTTCCACCTGTACTAAGTACTATAATTGTGTTTATATATGTATGTATATATATTGAACTTAAAATATGAATACCAAATCTTTCGGCGACCTCTGAGATACGTTTGCCAAAATTAAAAAAATTCAATAAGCAATGAACGACGCATTTCAGCAGCTCAATTATGCGAACGCCCCACAGAAACAAGCTTTAAGCGAAAATTTCGGCAGCTAATCATGAATTGGCACAAATTGAGCTGGACTCGGGAAACGGGCGCTACTGGTTTTAAACATATACATACATACATACATACGTACATACATACGTACATATATGCATACATACAAATATAGTTTTTTTTTCTTGAATTAATTTAGCTGCGTCGCAAATTAAAAAACTATGATGAGCGCCAGCAACCAAAACAAAAACTAAATAAATTTAGTTACATACATAAATCATGATGTATATGTATGTACATAGATGTCGTTGCTGGAAGTGTTGTATGTAATAAATACCATATACACATATATACATGCATGTATATATGTATATTTATGCCAGACGAGCCCCGAAACCTTGTAACACTTTTGTTAACATCATCGTCGCCGTCGCCGTCGCCGTCGCCGCCGTCATCGAATTTCTCATGAACAAAATAAATGTGTTTAATACACTTACTCCATAGCCAGTGCTGGTATTATTATAGCTTATAAATCTATCTGTTTTTATGCACGCCCAAGTTCAAGTTCAGCCTCAAGTACAAAGGCTTACAGCATGTCCCTCCCTATCACTATATCTCTCTCCCTCTCTCTCTCTCTCTCTCTGTCGCCCTCTCTTTTTCCCTATAGATACACGCTTACTCAATTACGACAGCAATCAAAATTTATTTAATGCCCAACCTGCAATTTACAAGCAATTAAAGCCACATAACCAATCGTAAAGCTCGCACAAACAAATTTATATTTATATATAATTAAGTTAAGTAAAATATAAACGAAAAATACAACAAATAAATGTTCGACATAATGAAGACATTTAGCTGAGTTAAGGGCGTGCGAAGTTATAAAAAAAAAAAAAAATGTAAGCCGAAATCTGCTCTAATTATATGGGCTGGACGCTGGGACCAGCCCATTAACATTTTTACACATTAGTTACACGAATTAAGTAGGCAATTAAATTAGCATGAAACTGTCACGAATGACAATATAAAAACTATATGTTTCTATTTTATAGTTTGAACATATATTTAATATAGAAATTAAAAGGTTTTGAGTCAATGAACTGGTTAAGAACAGTTGAATCTGTTGAGACTTTGATAAAAAACAAAAGGAAAATATATACAGATAGATAAAGATTGAGTGGTCGGATATAGTTAGTACAGATAATAATAATATATAGACTAAAACACATCATTCAAGACACTTTCATTAAACAAAACACAGCACGAATTCCACTCAAGCGCTACCATTTAATATTACAAGCCCGTCCACAAAAAGACTAGATAGACACTATCTGGACCAACTATACAACCTCACGTTACGAATCAGAAAACCACGTACAACTCTTCAATAATAAATTCATCAAACATAACTCATCCACGCCAACTATTTCATTCATCCCACTACTTCACTAGCTTTTCAATTTATTTTATTATTTATTTCTAATTTTTAGTCAAGACTTTAGTCTTCAGCAGCTTAACTGCTAATTTTTGAAGCTACACAACTTGGGACGATATCATTTTATACTATTAAAGTGCATATTTATATGTTAGATATATCTTCTATATATTTTCGATCTTGATTTGTCTACACATTAAGTCTCTTGCATCTTAATAGTAATATACTTTCGATTCATTAAAGCAAGCTCACACACTTAAAGTCTTGAGCTATTATAGTAAATCAAAATATCTATATCGATCGATAATGATGAACCGAAACTTATGGCGACACTCTGGTTCACATCGAGAATCAAAACAGACCTAATATATTTATAGAAATTACCTTAATTTTAAATTTTAATTCAATAAAAAATATATATAAAAGAAAATAAATACCACAATATAATATATTCAAAACCCATTTCAAAATATAATACAAAATATAAATTAAAACAATTTCTTTCTGAAATATTTTTCACTTTTGAGGCACAGCATGTGTGTCTTAAAAATAATTATTATAAATAATTGCTAGTTTTTAAAAACTTTCTTTATAGTGTTGAAGTGCTGGAGTATTGCTGACTAGATAAGCTCGTTATTTATAGTTTCGCTGTTTAGTGGCTTTTGTTTTACTAAATCCCAATCGAATTGACCTTCTCTTTAAGCCCAAGAAATAGGAGATTATATGAAATTCAATTACATACAAGCTAAAATATTTTATAATTATCTAAAGTCTAAGTATAAAAAAAATTAATAATTTTACAAATTTGCACGTTTTATGAACAGTCAACACGCTCGCATCAAAAGTCCAATTGGAGATTTTAGTTAACACCTTGTTAATTGATATTATAAACTTCATTGAATTAGTATAAGTTTTGCGGTTTTTTTCATAGACTCAAATCTTGACTTAGATCAGTGAGCTTTTTATGCCAATAATGTGTTACTAATAAATTACACCTTCCGGGTTTTGTTTGCCCATAAAGAAAATAAATAATTTTTAAGTACATAATTATATTATATTATATTTATTTGCGAAGAGCGATCAGGCAGACGCCGCATTTACATTGAGTGTTGCGATTATTTATGCAAATTCTGTTTGACAGCTTTGATTGATGCATTCAGCCTGTTTCAATGTATTCAAATATAAATATATATAAATATAAATGTAAAAATACACGTATATATATATATATATATATATATATATTACTGTTTTTTTTTCGGGTTAACTTGGGTCAGCACTGATACGTGTTATACAACTGCCTAGGCGGCAGAATTAGAGATTGTTAGATTGCTTAGAGATCAATGCACTGATACACTTTTTAATGGGCTCGTAATCATGGCATATAATTGGAATTTAAAAAATAAATAATAGTGTTAAAAAAAATAAATATTGTCGCAAAAGATAATAAGATTCGTTATCTGTGTACTATTTTTTGTTAGCTAGGTTCTGTTTTTAAGAGCTGTAAAACAATTTTATATTGATTTTAAAAGTGTTTAATTTAATTGCACAAAAATTGTGCGATAAGGTTTTTACTAGAAAGCAGCGTGAAATTAACGTGATGAATATTATAAATTATTATAAATTTATGCATATATAGGTATGCATTTAATAATATATACATATATAAAATCATGAATAATTAATCTGCAAACTTTTAACAAAATATATATATTTGCCAGACGTAAACATATAAATTCCTACGACAATAAATTCTAACTCAAATTTGACCTTCTCAAACCCTACCAGAGGAGTAAAGGTCTCTGTTAACCTTCACAAAAGATGTACAAACTTTAATGAAAGTTGAAACTTTTTGATATGCAAATCAGCTATAAGCTTAGAAAGATCTTAAAGGGCACAATATCAAGACTTTGAAGAGGAAAGACAATATACGAAGTAAGCATGTGCTCCAAAAAATTTGAATAGATCTTTAAATGCCTTATATCATTATATATATTATCATTATTAATGAGTAGTAAATATTATATACGTATCTATGTGAACATTACACAAAAGTAAGCTTCAAATTTTTTTAAAAATAACTTAAAAAAAAGTAACGAAAACTTGATTTATTTGGTTTTAATTAAAAAAGGTTTAATGTTCATTCAAGCACAATAGAACAAGCAAGTTTTTATATATTTATTTATATTCACAATATATTCACAATATATTCACAATATATTCACAATATATTCACAATATATTCACAATATATGTATATCTATAAAAGGTTTAATAGATATGAATATTTACTTACTCTTGGGCTTTGAAAACATTTTCCTTGTTTTTGTGTATTATTTATTTATTTAATTTTTTTTGTTAATATTTTTAAATTGTTTTTTTTTTTTTATAATTTTGAATTGAATTTTTATATAATTTTGCACATGCACTGCCAACGCAAGCTTCAGTTGCGTTATAGTCTCATCGCAGGAACAATTCTATAAAATGCGGAAATTCAGCCTAAAAAAAAAACTGTCTATATCAGCTGGCAACTGCCAGCCATCGAATGAATTTGAATTTAAATGAACCAGAGCACAACCCAATGATTGAAATGTTTTATTTGCTATATATAATAATATTAAGCGGTCTATATTGTATGCATGCCAGATTATATGTATGTACATATAAGAGTATGTGCATAATCTACATGTGAAATAAGAGCTTTTGGAGCATCCAACTGGAACGTCACATGTCTTATCAGAATCGAGAGCACTCGAAGCAAACGGACAATCACACAAGCAGACACTGACACAGGTGTCAGTTTTTTTGTTTTTTGATTTTTTTCTTTTTTTTTTTTTTTGGTCAGCTAGGCCAACAGCTGATCAGGCGAATAGAGCTTTACCACACGGCGAGCCCTAATTGGGTCAGTTTTAGTTGTTGGTAATCAGCTTATTGCACTTTTGTATTCAATTGGTTTCTTTGTGTCATGCTGCTCAGCTCGCATTAAGTCGAGACGTTCGTTGGTCTAATTAGCCGAAGCCCTGAACTATATTTTCCATCGATTTACTCCATATATGTACATACATATGTATGTATGTATTTATATAGCAAGTCTTTTGATTTAGCACCGCACACTAAACACTTTTCTATTGGCTTTCGATGGGGGGAACTCGATGAGAGCGACTAAGCTAAAGCGAAACGAAATCTCTAATCAAAATAAAATACCCAGCTGAAGAAGTCGTTGAACGTAGCGACAACAAGGAAGGCACCGAATACAATACAAGAAGAAACCCACACACACACACACACGCACACATGCACGCTTTTATGACGACTGGAAACTGGAAAGTGCGATAGCAGAGATCAGCAGAAGAGCGTGTGCCCACAGCTGCCGAGCACATATCAAAGTAGTAACTGTAAATATGTCGCATTTGGCTCAACATTCCAATGGAAGTACAAAAATTGCCTGCCTGCTCCAGGAAGTCATGTGTGTGGACTAATTTAATACCCTCTCTATGAAACTGCTCAAGGCCTGTTAGAGAAAGTAATTAGAATTAAATATTTATATTAAATTTAAAATATAAATTTTTACTTAGAATATTATTTATTAAAATGTGAAAAAAAAATAAAAAAAAAAAAAAACAGAATATATAAATATTAATATAATAAATAATTTACACAAAAATTTTAAGTAAAGTAATCGAAAGGCAAATTTAATGTAAAATATATATACATTTTTTTTTTAATATTGTATGATCTACCATTCAATTAAAATGCAATTATATATCGATAAGCATTTTTTGTGATTTGATTTAATAAATTAATTTGTATTCACTATAAGCATTTTTTGTTATAAATAATAAATATTTAAATTTATTTTTATTGTTTAAGTGCTAATAATAAAAATAAATAAATATAAAAAAATCGTAACATGTTCATACAAGTTAAACAAAACTAAAATATTAAATATATTTATTTTTAATATATATACAATTTTTATTAATAATTTATTGTCTGTATAAACAAATTTTCAAAATGATTTTTATGTATTTAGAAAATATATATTTAATATATTAATTTTGTTTAACTAGTATATTTTTTCATATCAATATTTAGTGTGTGTAATTTAAGATATTAATCAAAAATTCTATTTAAATAAGATAAAATCTAAAAGCTATAAATCTATAAAAATATTCTTATTTAATTTATTTAATATTTTATTGATATGCTTTGAACAATATATATTATTTTCCATAAGCTCTATCGTTATTTATTTTAGTTTTTTAGTTTCTAAGATCTCCAAAGACTCCTATCGCGGGCTGAACGGATGCCAACAATAGCTGCCCAACCCGACCCTAAAGACTGATAAAATGAATAACTAAATATATACATACATACATATGTATATAATAAATATATATACTGTATATATGTATAAGTTTATATGAATGTATTTATTCATTCACTCATTCAACTATTTGAAAGGCGAGAAATTCTATTATTTTATTCTAGACTCTATTGTTGTGACCAAAGAGAGTTGTCAACTGAGATAGTTTGCTGGCATAGTTGGTCATACTTGGGCATGGTATGAGGGTAGATGATTAGCTATAATTAACTAGCGTTTAAGGGGTTCGATAACACGTATTCTAATCGGATTTAGATTAGTTATATAATATAAAAGTAACGCCTACATTATATGGCCTAAAACAAGATATATGTATATACACACATATGTATATGAATAGTTTTGCAGCGTATATACCTGGTTACCTGGCAGTTAAGGTTTTTATTGCAACCCGCAATTAAGGCAAATCAAGTGCGGCATATGCTGTTATTAACAATTATACAGGTCAGCTCACAGCTCACAAGTGACGCAAATGCCCAGGAAAGTGAAGGGAACTTTGCTACATTAAGAATTCAGATATAAGATTAAAAAAAAAAAACAGAAAGAAAAAAAAAACAAAAAAAAAACTACATATAACGAAGACGCTGCAATCGAACACAAAAAGCATTTCCGCATCTTGAAACCTGTGTAAGAGGCAGACTCCTTTCCAGTTGCGGCTTCGGTAGGAAGGTCACGTTATTGTTACGCCCCTCTGGCAACCCTAATTTCACACTTCCAATCTACACACGTGAGACGTGGATCGCCCCTGGCTTCGGTCTTGGCGCCAAAGCTCCTTCCAAGCGCCTCAGTTGCCCTCGAGAGATACACGCGCACAGAAACGAAGCCCAGAAGCCACAGAAGCCACATTTTGTTTGTCCTCAGTGTTATTTTTTTTTTAATTGAAACTTTTGCTTAAGAACACGCGTCTTAAGAGTTCCTACTATTATTATTATTATTATTATTATTAATATTACTTTCTTTTTGTTCTCAAAAATATTATTTTTATTTCGAAAAAGAGAGACCTTATTTTACTTGTATTTGTTTAAAATTCTTTTTGCATTAATAAGTTACTAAGCTGTAAACAAATATTGATTTTGTTTAATTATTATAAGTTTTTTTTTTAAACGATTCCGAGCTTGGTGGCTTTTTATTTAATTTCTGGGTTTTCCGCTGCACACGTGAGTATACGAACAAAATTACAGTGGTACGAAAGTGATTCAATTGAATTTTAATTGCTTGCTCAACGAAAACACGTGCATTCCGATCAATTATAGTATTTGTGCAATAATTAAACGTTTAGGTGAAAAATGATAATCAGGAGCTGCAGCATGATCATCTCTATAGTTTCTTAGTTCTCTATTACTACTCTTATTTCTTCAATTTAAGAAATTCATTTTTACTATATTTTGCTTTCATCTTTTATATATAAAGAAATAATTGTTTTAAATTGCATTCATTTAGTAGATTTAAACAAATTTCACCACTTTACAGGGTATTAGCTGCTACTACTATATGCCCAATTTCTAATACCCAATTCTCGATTAACTATTTCAATGAAAAATTATTACATTAAATACATATGTATAAGGAGCCTGTGTCTATTAATCTAAAGCGAATCAGCATGTATTCGGATTCAATTTCAATTACAAATTAATCTCGTCACACTGTATAACTAACTGTATTCATATACAGTTAGCCCCTTGGCAAACTGTCACACTAAACTCAAGTTTCGTATTATTGAAAAAAAAAAAAATGCACTGGAAGCTGTTACACTCGATCGCTCTATCTCTTCTACCTTCTCTTTGCATTGCAATTGCCCTCTCACTCGCCCTCGCCCTCGCCGTCTCTCTCTTTCTCTTTCCCTCTCTCTGTTTTTCATCTTTGCACTGTGTTGACATTGGCTGGTTAATTAACACTGTAAAGCCGCTAATTTATTTATTTAGTTGAACGTATTTCATATTTTTATTGAAAATAATATTTATATTCTTTTTATTGCTGTGCTTGAGCAAATTGTTTCATTTCAACAGTTTTATTGTATGAATTAATTGTTTTTTCTATATGCACTTGGGATTCGTAGAATTTATTTAATAAAAAATACTCTGTAATAATCGGAATGAGCTGAAACTGAGAGAGAAAGGAGGGCTTCATTAAAGAAGATTAAATCTTTCTTAATTATATACTAAATATGCTGAAATGTATGACATATTCGCTATGCAAAAGCATATTTCAAAAATCCAACTAAAGTCTTATTGGATTCTAACTATTATGATATTTTAGCAATTGATTTATTAATATTGTCTTAAACATAGCAAAGATTCGTAAGTTTTCTTAAATATTGCGTCAGCATGTTATGAGGAAGATGTTTAACATATTATAAAAGTTCATCATCTTCATTACTATGATCATTATCATGATAAACAAAGTTTGTTTGAAGATTTTACTCATACAAATAATAAGATAAGCTCTACAAGCATTCATCTCTGCATTCCCAGGGTATTTTTTTAGTCAAACCCACGCGCTCACTCGATCAATCAGACAAGTTTTAATTGATGTGCCTATGCAAATTGTATCATGTTAACTCTTTTATAGATCTATGCAGTCGCTGAGAATTAATTAGATTAAATGTTTTGCATTTGCTTTGATTTAAATTAGAGCCAGAACCAGAACCAGAACCTGAACCCGAGATGGGACGCATAATTCCACATGCATATAAATATAATTCAATTATTGGGGATTTTCTATTTGTGCTTTCGAATTCCAGAGAAAAACAGCAAACGCGTGTCCAGCAGGTGCCAAGCACCGGCATCGATATAACTTTCAGCTGCCCGCAAACATAAGTCCAGAGATTACAATTCCAATTCCAGTTTCGACTAGCAACTATACGATATGACCGAACGCGGTGTGTACAGGTAAGTACGACTTGGATTGGTTACAGAGACTCTTACCTGTAAAGGGCACACTTGTTTACAATATTCAATTGAATCTATGCAACGAATTTCGTTAATGTACTTATTCCACATTCTACATAATATTTGTTGTCCTTATGCTTATAAACTGAGTGCCAGCAAAGGGTATTAAAGTTTTAACTTAATTGGCATTACAGTCTTCACTAAGCTGATTAGTAAAAAATAATTTATGATGAGTACTTTGAAATTGTTATTGACATTCATGTTTTTTTTCGAGTTTAAGCTTTATATACAACTATTTATAGTTGATAGGAAGAAAAGTATTTTATGTTAAGATAAAAAGATATGATTTACAGAAGAAAATTTGTTAAGGATGAGAAAAGTCTCATATTACAATATACAACCATATAAAATATATAAAAATATATACAAATATATATAAAAAACCTTAGGATTAAATACAACTTTTAGATGAAAAATACAAATAGTAGCAGTAACTATATAAACAATTTCATATATCAGAATTCTATTGAGAATATGGAGAATCAAACGCATTAACTTTGAGCAGGATTCTGAATGCAAAGCAATTAAATTTTATCGCACAACAAATGTCATATTTGAAAATTGCATAGAAAGGCAAATGAATGAGAATGGTAAAAGAAACTGCTAGCAGCGCGGGTTTGTATAATATAATATAATATTACAATATATAAGTATATGCCCTTGTGTTCATAAAAATAGTAGTGCCACACTGCACAAAGCTTAAACCTAATAAAATTGCACTTTTTCCATTTAATATTCTTAATATTCGTTTAAAATAGTTTTCAAAATATTGTGTAAAACACTAAAGTTTGTTATACAACATTTACATAATGCTTCCTCGCACTACTATTTTTGTGAACACAGCTGTACGAGTATACCCTAAATACTTTTCCAATAAGATTTATATGTACTATGCAGATTTCTAATATTAACTCTCACTCTATCATTCTGCCACTCTCAAACTTCGACCTGCCTCTCAGCTGGCCCGGTGATGCTGGCGCCGAGAATCCAGCCGCTGCCTACTATGCCGCTCAAACGCAGCTCTATCCGACGGCTGTGCCGCCGGCCAGTGCTCTATGTGCGGACTACAATAACAATGCCGGAGTTGGGGGCTTGCGTTATTTCAATGGGTTGCCTGGGTATACGCCGCCGCCGGGCTTGCTGCCGCACAAGTATACAGGTGGGCCGCCCATGCACAACCAGCTGGAGGTGTGTCAATATGCGCATGTGAATGGCAGCGCCAGTTGCTACAATCGCAATCGCTATATGCCCTACAATCACAATCGGGCATGTGCAGCCGCTGCTGCTATGGCGGCGGTCACTGGACATCCATTGATGACGATGGCGCAACCTCATCATCAGCAGCAACAGCAGCAACAGGGTTTGGGCTTAGGTCCAGGTAGCGCCGGTGTTGGAGCAGGTCCAGGTCAAACCACTTATGGCGGTGGTTATCCGCCCACTTTTGCGCCCATTTATCAGCAGACACCACTGGCCACGCCCACCAGCAGTGGTCCATCAATGACGCCCACCGTGAGCGTTGCAGCGAGCAGCGCAGCTGCAACTGCTGCCACCACTGCAGATTATGCCTACGGTAATGGCTTGATCAATACCATGGCACCCAGCATGGTGCCTATGTCCTGTTCGGGCGCCTCGACCATGTCCACCAACAGCTGTGCCAGCAGCTCCAACGGCGACTCGAGCGCACCAGCTCACACATTTGCCAGTGTGACCGATCCCAGCGATGCAGTCACACTGCAAATTACCAATCTGGACTACTCGCTGGATGAGACCAGTTTGCGTAATTTCCTCATGAATCAATTGAAGCCCATCACCCCAGTCGTCTCCCTCAACTTTGAGGCGAGCAGCTATGCCAAGGTCACCGTGCCCGATCTCTATGTAAGTGTCAGTGTAACTGCTGCAATCCTTCAAGACTTTGCTCATTGTAAACCTGTGGACCCCCTTCCAGTTCGCCAAGCAGGTGGTGTCCAATTTGCATCGCAAGAAGATTGGCCATAAACGCATGCTGGTTAGCTACACACGCGACTCTTCCCTGACGGAGGTCAATACGCTGCGCTGCCAGGTCGCTGGTCTGCTGAAGGTTGGTATTTATATGGGAACTGCAGACTTGAGGCGATCTCGATTATTCATTTAATTTAAATTTTATTGTTAAAGTTATTTAATTATCTTAATTAAGAGCCAGGCATTTTCTATACTTTTAATGTATTTCCTTGAAGTTCGCTTGAGATATTTTTTAACTTTGCTAAGATAACTTCTTTAACTTGGTATCTTTAACATCAGTTTCTTCATTTTATTATAGGTTTTTAATATCTTTATTGTTTTACATTATTGATTTTTATATTATTGCATTTATTGTGTGTAAAAAGTCAGACTGTATATATAGAATATAAACAGATATACTATCAGTTCTTCACAGCAGGAAAGCTGATATCCTAGAGCTTCCATGGCTGACCCCACCAACTCATCTCAGATTATGTGTATGTATATATATGCTGAACTGAGCCGTCCTCATGTTCATGCTTAAACACATATTATGTATTTCGTTCATTGGCTATAGATATGGTTAAATAGCTGTTTAGCTTTCCTTATACCAAATTCAAAGAGCTGGAATTATATTAACTTCCTATTAGTAACGCAATCTATATTTCTGAGCTCCAGTTTATTCTATATAATACTGAATTCTTCTCTTCTCTACTTTACTCACTACATTTAGCTTTTTTTTACTACTTATTATTCAATCAGTCTTGATTCCATTGATTCCTGAATTCCCATTGAAATTGGGACAGTATCTCGCAAAGTTCTGGGAATTTCTTAGTCGTGCACTCTCGACTAGAATAATCTTACTTATTATATTGTACTTATAGCTTATTGAATTGCAAAATACCTGTATGGTGATTCCATAATCTTACTTCTCTATCTAAACAATATAACATATTCTCCTATTAATCACTTCTGGCTCCAAATTTTTCCATTATTTCTACCCTGCATCACTCTACTCACTCTGATTTCTTTACAGGATGTTCCGTATTATACATTGCCCATGTATAAGTTCCGAGAGCTCTTTCAGTCGCGCTTCAAGACCTCAATCAGTGTCCTGGATTTGTACAAGATGCAGGATATCTGCACCATCAATGCGGGCGCTAATGAGGATAAGTTCATTAGCCTACAGCCGGAGCTGGTCAATACGCTGGAAAGTTCGCCCTTGATGGAAGGACTGCAGCATAGTGTGCCCTATTGCACGATACACTTTAAACGGGAGCAGCACAAGGGCTGGGCCGAGCAGGAGATCGAACCGTTGCCCAATGTGTGCATGACCATAGCCGAGATACAACAGCTGATCTATCCGCTGTTGAAGCATCATCCGGGCGATATACCCGTGGCAACGCTGCTGCACTGCATCGAGGGGCAGCTGAAAGTGCAAATTGCTGCCAACGAGAGTGGAGTTAATCTGGAGCATCTGGTCTGCTGTGTCCAGGGCATACAGATACAGGTGAACAATTTTGGCATCAAGATTCTTGGTTGGCTGGAGCTCAACAAGGAGCTATCAACGGGCAGCGGCAGTGGCAGTGGCAGCGGCAGCACCAGCAGCAGCAGCAGCAGCAGCAATATGGCCAATGTCAGCTTGAATGCCAGCGAGCGTGGAAATGGAAATGGAAACGGCGGCTCCAGCGGCTACTTCAAGAACTCTGTGGCCGATCCACTCTTTCAGATCTCACGCGAGGTCATCGAACTGGTGAAGATGTCACCCAAGTCCACGATGAAGTTCAATCGCTTCATACCGGCCTATCACAATCATTTTGGCAAGCAATGCCGCGTTGCAGACTATGGCTACACCAAGCTAATCGAGCTCTTTGAGGCGCTGTCCTCGGTGGTCCAGATCATGGGCGATGGCGAGAATCGTCAGATAACGCTCACCCATCGCACTCAGATCAGACGGTTCACCTCGGATCTATTGCGTATTCTGCGTGCCAATGGCAACAATTCAGTCCTTCTGTCCCAGTTGCCGGGTATCTTTGCCCAGACTCAGAATCGGAACTTCGATGTTACAGACTATGGCGTTTGCGACATTGTGGACATCCTGGATGGCCTGGTCAATAGCAATATTGTTGTGATCAGCACTGTGCAGCAGGGCAAAGATATACTCATCTCGATGCCGAAGCGTAAGCAGACCAACGCCGAGCTGGAGAAGACCTGTGTCTTTGCTGGCGAGATGGTCGAGTTGTTCCAGAACGCACTCCAATACACCATAACGTTCCAAAAATTTGTACGCTCCTATCACTATCACTTCGCGTATCAGTGTCGCCTGAGCGACTTTGGATTCGTAAAGCTGGCCGATCTCATGGATGCCATACACGGCGTCGTGGAGCTAGAGCTATCCAGCGACGAGGACAAGAAAATTGTACTCTCGCCCAAGGTGGCCAGACGCGTGTTTGCCGAACAGTGTGAAGATCTCATACGCAACGTAACGGGAAACTCAACGAATTGCATGAAACTCGAGCAGGTGCTCAAGCTGCATAAGAAGAAATTTGGCTATCAAATTTTGCCGAAAACGCTGGGCGCCACAGACATATCCGGCGCCATTGAGCTGCTGCCCTATGTGGAGCTGGTCACCAAGGAGCAGGCCACCTGGCTGATTTGTCACAATGACGATGTGGAGTTTCGTCAGCTGTGCTATCGTGCCTGCAAGCAGCTGCTGCAGCGTGAAGCAGTGCCCAAAGCTGCAACCGGAGAGGCCACAACACCCAAGCTGGAGCCACTCAGTCAGGAGCAGTTCTTAAACGACTTCAATGCCAAGCATAAGGCACAGTTGACAGAGTCTGCGCTGAAAGCTATGCGACATGCCATAGAGGTGAGCCAGTACACTATATATATCTGTAAATTTATATATATATATAATTATACTCTTAGATCTATGTGGAGGCGGATCAGTCTTGTGTGCGACTCACCGCTTTTATGCGTTTCCTGGTGTCCATTGTGCGTCTCTTGGAGCAACGTCCCAGCATGTACTTGTACGAGCTGAAAAGCAGCCTGGATTGTGGCCTAAGCACCACCTTTGAATATGGTTTTCCCACTCTGTATTCGGTGATTGTGGCGCACGACGATCTCTTTACAATAAACATGGGCGCCACGCAGGAGCGCAGCGATGTGGCCTTAAATGTGAATTGCGAATGTGAGTAACAAAGTAAATGAAAGACTTAAATGAGAAATTGTATATTATAATATAAAAGATATACCTCTTACAGTACGTGTTGGCTCGGGTGCCACGCATCAGCATCTGTTTGGCTCGCTGAAGCTGCCCTATGCCAAGCACAAGGCTCAACGCAGCACACGCACGCCGCTGGGCGAGCATAATCGCCCGCCACCGGCACAGGCACCGCCGCCGCACAAGACCCGTGCCATTGCCAACGAGTATGCAAACAGCATTGGCAGCGTGTCCAATGGTGCGTATAAGCCGCAGGTAACCGTTAACAGCTTCCAGGCATATCAGGAGCAATTGGCAGCCAACTCCAAGTGCTCGCCGCCCAGTGCCAACAGCTCGGTTCTGTCATCCACCATGCTGAACAGTTCGTTGTGCAGTAATTGCAGCAACAAGGAGAATTCGCTGAACAGCTCGCAGCAACTCTTTCACAACAGCAGCAGCAGCAGCGGCGGCAGCAGCAGCAGCAACAGCTCTTTCAATACATCCTGCGAGCTAAACAGCAGCCTCTGCCCTGCCGATGTTACCTCCAGCACGGCCATAACACAAGCCATACCGCCATATGCGCAGACGGGCAAGCTATGGTATCGTCGCCAGGCGAGCTTCTATCAACAGCAGCAGTTGCAGCAGCAGCAGCAACAACAGCAACAACGCCAACGTCAACAGCAGCAACAGATGTCAACATTGCAGCCGCATCAGCTGGACTCGGGACGAGATCTCTATGATTTGAATGTGGCGCCCATAAGCTACTGCTATGAGCCACCCAAGCCCGATACGCCGCCATCGGAGGTAAGCGCTAGCCTAAAACAATTTCACAACTGCACATAGAGTATATACATATATATGTTACTTTCTACCAGAAACTGCCCTTCTGGATCGATCCCATATGGAGCAATCAGTCGCAGCAGTCAAAGCAAAACTCGCTCAACATTCGTCTGCCGGAGCTCAAAGCTTTCAATGTCATGCCTATGCTCCTATCGCCTTATACCATATCCAAGCACGTGAATATGAAGCGACAGATGTTTAACTTTGATAATCACGATCGTAAAATAGCCTAAGCAGCTAATCATCTAAATTTAGATCTTAAGTACCAAGTGGAATATAATAAACTTCCACTTTTTCATTCATTTAAATAGGTTCCCGGTGAGCCGTAGAATTGTTACAATTTGATTTCATTATGATAAACAACATTTTTTGTCTCCATTAAATTCCTTTAGCTGTAGCGCAATTTGTTAATGCCATTCTATTGATACTACAAGAATAACGAGGATATATTATAAGATTGCTTTCTTTTATAAATTTGTTACACGGATCACAATCAACACATTTTGTATTTTAGTTTTTTAAGCTACAATTTGTAAAAATTAGAAAAATATATATATTTTTTGGTCGATCTATCGAAGAGAGTTTTAGTGAAGACATTTACATGATTCATGATTCCAAGGGAGATTATTTTGTATACCCTGAACCCATTGAAAAGGGGAGTTCAGGATGAAATGGATAGCATATTGTCATAACTCCTAACAAAGTTAAATTTCAATGAGTTGAAAACGTCGATCGGCCGTGGTTCAGGGTATTTATTAGTCAGTCATTTCCGACAACAGATTTCTTACTTTTTTAAGCTCGGTTTTAGGCTCTCATTGTTGTAATTCACAATATTCATTCACAAACTTAATTTAATATTTAAAATTTATTAAACAATTTTATTTAAATTAAGTCGATAAACCTAATTTCAAAATTGTTGCTATTAAAATTTGTGTAAAATGTCTTAAAAATTTGGCGCGACTTGACGAAAGATTGCGTTGGCCAGCTCGATACCAAAGAAGGTCGCCGCATTGGCCGGAAAGGCACGAAGTATAACGGGTGTAAAGCCACTGAAAGCGTTAACAAATGTCGTTATGTGTACCAATAACAGTTAATAGAAGCATAGACTAACCGATATAATGCAGAGATGCCATCATTTTTTCTTAGATCTTTAAAAACTGCCCTAATGCCATCGAACTTGCCCTCGGGAGCTATTTGATCAGATTTCGATTAGAACAAACTACGAAATAAACTAAAGCTCGCTATGCTTACCAGATTGTAAACGACTTTTGAGCACATCGGCTGGCATACCGCCAATCCAGTAGAATATGCCAGCCAAGCCACCTGCGATAATAGCCGGAATTAGATCAACATTTGGACGATTAAAGCGACGCTTGTACTCGTCCGTTAAAATCTCATAGCTTAGAAAGTACAGTCCATTCGCGGGTATATCTGAAAACAAAATATGAGCGTATATATATATACATATAGTTAAGATCGCATATAAAATGTGTAAAGGAAATTATTGTGTCATACTTATGGCACAGCAGCCAGCCAATATAATTGCCATGTGCTCACTGCGCTTATGATGTGTGGTAATAACGTGTCGGTGTCGATTAGATTACAATTCACTTTACTGTATAATATAGATATGCATTAAATGCAATCCAATTAATGTGGCCTAATTGGTAGTGCTACACGGGTCGAAGACAACACGCGCTGTCGTAGTCGACAGTGGCTGCTCAACTGAATTCTTGCCTCTCAAACTGTTGAACTTGTTAAGTTTATTATCAATTTGCAATTGATTGAGCTTAACATAAAGTAGCTTAAGTCTTAAAACAGCACAGTGCTTGCTAAAAGTACACTGCAGCCGGCTTACAATGAAACGTATATAGGCTACATTTTAAGCCATAACTTTTTCAATTTCTGTTTATCAAACACAAATATTTGATTTAACATTAAGCTTAAGACTTGTTTGCGTATTATATACATAGTTAAAATTGTATAAAAATATTTGCAATTTGACTGCATTGAAATCTTTAAAAAACTTAATCAAACAGCTTGAAATTTATGAAGATTTTGCTTGAAACATGTCAAAGCAAACAGAACAAACAGTTTAAATTGCAATACATATGATTATGTATAAATGTATATATATTATATATATGTCAGATCTGCGCTTAATGCTAAGCTTAACTTAAATATAAACTACTTTCTATATACATTTCAGAATGCATATTAAGCAATTTAAGTACATTATAGACATTTAGATTTAAAAACAATTTTCATTTTATTTAATTTACATAATATTTGTGTTTTAACAAGACTAACTGACACTTAACTTTTAGCTTGAACATTAATTAAAAGAAAGCCCTGGATCTAGCCGTGATTGGGAAATAATAACAATTACGAAATCTCTTTACTAGAAATTTGGTGCAACCAAATTGAAGAAGTTGTTGGCCATCTCAATGCCAAAGAAACATGCAGCATTGGCTGGGAAGGCGCGTATCATAATGGGCGTCACGCCGCGATACAGAGCCAATGGACCATCCTTGACAATCAGATCCTTGAACACACTGCGCACGCCGTGCTTGTATGTGCCCTCGGGTGCTGCAATCAATTTGTTATGTTATCAAAGTGATATGTTTCAAATGTGAATGAGAAATATGTAGTACTTACCCGATTGCAGACGACTCTTGAGCACATCGGCGGGCATGCCCAAAATCCAATACGCAATGCCAGCGGCACCGCCCGCAAATATGGTTGAGGCAGTGTTGATTTCGCCCGTTTTCGAGTGGGCCTTGGTCACATCCTGTATGTACTCATAGACCAGGAAATAAAGTCCATTAGCAGGCAGATCTAGAAAAACATGTTAGGCCACATTTTAGTAATTGAATATATGGAATACAAATATATATATATATAATTATAGACTTTCTATGACTACTTAAGTTATAGTTATTGCTTACTTACAGCTCTGCTTATTTCATATAAAATTTCTTAATTCTTGGTTCTTGATTCTTGATTCTTGCTTGGCTTAATGTTCTGGAACTGTGTTGGGGGCTGTGGGAAATTATTTATATCTTGCTATGAAAAAACGCGCGGCGACATCAACGGCGCCATAAATATCTTGTTTATTGCAATATAGTAAATCCGAGTGAACTATATACTACAACAATTACAAACACATCCACATAGACACACATTAGTTCGCACATTGTGCAAAGAAAAACATAAACAAGTTACAGTGGGTTTGAATTGTAAACAAAACCCAAATAAATTTAAATAACAAACAAACATTTTTTGAAAAATCAGAAATAAAAATTAATAAAAACAAATTTTTGTTTGTTAAAATATCTAAATTAAGAAACAAGTTTGAAATAAGAACACATAATCCAAGAATATAAACAAGAAAATAAATTATTTATTTATATATAGTTATATTCTTTGTATTTACTTTGAAAATTAATTATTCAATTACTTAAATTCTTTTGTTATAATTTTAGAATTAATTCTCGTTTTATTTATTTATATTTTTTTGTTATTGATTTATAATAAATTATTTTCTTTTTAAATTTATTCATATTTTTGTTATAAATTAAAACAATTATTTATTTATATTCCTTTGGTATTTATTTATAATCAATTTTTTATATTCCTTTAGCTAAATTTTATTTATTTTAAACCGGTCTTGTTAATTTAAAATATTTCAACAAACCATTTGTATTTAATTATATATTTTACATGTTTATAATTGACATTTAGATAATAATTAATTCAGAATATATTTAACAGGTTTCAGGTTTTTTTTATTTGGAGTCAGCGTGCGTAGTTTTTAATAGACTTCAAAATATTAATTTATTTATATTAAAAAAAAAAATAATAATATAACTAAGCAAATGCCTAATTTATATTTGTGGGAATTTTTTTTTAGCAATAAGAGTGTGTAGTTTTTAAAGAAATACAAAATGTATCTTGACTTTATATTATAAAGCAAATTCGATAATATAATGAGACAAATGATTTATTTATAGAACAATCTAAAGTAAAAGATAATACGATTTTATTAATTATTACCTAAAATCTAATATGAAATTTTATAATTTATTTAAACTTGTTTATTATTTATAGATTTATTCTGATTCTTTTTTATTTTAAGCATTTATGCATATTAAATTGTTATATCCATATATGTATCAACCCAATTAAATTTCAGATTTTCATAGGTAAGTAAACAAAAAATATGTATGTATACCAAATATACGTATTCATATACAGCATCCATTTTCAAAACGAATATTTTATTTTTTATAATGCTCGTAGTAATAATATTAACATAAAGTTAATTTTAACGAAAATACTTTTAGAACATTCATTTGAATCATAGCTTTGATATTCCAATTAGAATCTGATATTTTATACCCAAATCAGCTTTAGGTATTTTTATGGATTCACCCTTTACATAGCAGATAAATATTACCTCTCTTTAATTACTAAGCCATTTTTTAGTTACAAACTCTTCCAATTTAGTACGAAAAAGAGGAAGAGAAATAGAGAGAGAAATACGGGCTGTTATAGAATTTGTTTCATCGCACAGACGCGACCTTGTGCTCATTGGAAGACGTGGAGAAACTTCTCAAACCGACGCCCATTATATACATACAGACAGACATATATACGATATATACATACACACCCATATATATGTATGTATATATTATATATTATGTATATATGCATATATGTATACGTATAGCTTTATCGAAGGATGTCACAATCAGAAATATGTATTTCCGTTAAAGCAAAAATTATACTGGAATACATAAAAAATACATATGGAATTACAATAACAATAGGAGTTCAAATTTGTTTTCGCTCTCAGTCTGATGGGAACCATGAGGCTGCGTTTTAGTATATGAACGGAATTCGAGGCAAGTGTACCTGCTTGGGTAGAGGAATAGAGAAGTGCTTGCCAAATTGTGCGATAAACGATAGAGATGTTGTCGGTGACGAGTTTGATAAAAGTGCTAATCGTGCTGCTACTAGTGAGTGACCCCCGACCATACTTAAACGATATAATATGAAATGATATATATATATATATACATATATGGTTAAACTCTGCATACAATAGCGCTGCCAGCTACAGTCAGCCCTGCCACAGCTGGAACAGCAGCCAGAGGCAACTGTGGAACTGGACGTGCTAAGCTGTCCCACGAGCTGTGTCTGCCAGTATGCCGCCTTCAAAGAGCTGCCCATTGCACGCTGGGTGAATCACATGACCAATGCGGATGCTTCGGATGATTCCGACTTTCTACTGAGCACACACATCAAGCTGGCCACATGTCTGCTGCAAGAGGAGAGCGAGACGCAAACGCTGTTCAGCGCTTTACCCATCGATCTGCAGGCTCTAATCCTGATGCATACGGGCAGTCCAGGTAGCCAGCTGACAGGTGAGTCTTGACTTAAGCAATTTAATATTTAATTATTAAAACTATGCTTATATTTGATTAAAAATAAAAGTTTTTAGTGTTTAAATGTGTTCAGCTCAACTTTAGGATTTATGCTTAATGTTTTAAGTCGAGCTTTAATGAGTTTAACAAGCTTTGCATGGAATTTGAGCACTGATAAACTGATAGACAAAGCTTTGATGTGTGTTTGGAAAAGAATTTGATTATATCTAAGCTTTTTTAAAAGAATAGGGTATACGATTTAAGATAATCACTTAAACTTTAAATACTAAGGGCAAGCTTAAAAAGCTTTGCATGGAATTTCAGCATTGATAAGAATTAATTTTGAATTTAGAACCAGACAAAGCTTTAGTGATTAAATGTAAAGCTTTGAGAAGAATAAGTTAAAAATCTATATTGTTTAATATTTAAGATGATCACTCAACTATGATCAGACAAAGTTTTAATGTGATTTAACAGCTTTTAACAAATTGAAACACTGAAAAACAACAAGCTCAAGTTTAGTGTCTGACATTAAGGATTACTAAAATAGATTATAAATCAATTTGTATTCATAGCGATAAAGCTTTCATGCACTTCAAGACCTGTAAAGTTTCAGTTAAGGCATTGCTTCTTCTTCAAGCTATTCCATTAAATAAAAGCTTTACAAGTATTAAAATTGCTAAGCAAGCTCAAGTTGTTATTTTTGTCTACTTAAAGCTCATTAAAGCTTGAATATTAATATCCAATTAGAACAGATAAATAGATCACAAAAACTAATAACAAAGTGCCTATATAATTAGTCCAATAGAATGTTTTCTCTCTTACTAATTGCATTGCTATAAGTTTCTGCAATAATCCTAAACGTAAGCCAATGTTAACACATAATAATATGTGATTGCAGTGAATACGAGCAGTTTGCGTGCTCTCAACCAGCTGAGCACTTTGGAAATACGTGGCTCGGGCACGACCACACTGAACATCGATGAACCGCTGGAGTTTTTGCAGAATGCCAACTTCGAGCAGGTCACGTTGCAGGCGAGCGAACGTCTGCAGCGTCCGCAGCACTCAAAGTTGCCCAGCGACGATTACGAATACAAACCGCCCAGCGATGTGGCTGGCAACGAGGCCACGCCCAAATATCAATTGCAGTTCGAAGCCGATGCGGCCGTGGAGATCATGAGCTATGAACAGCATGTGGAGCGACTGAAGCAGACGCGTATGCCCAGCTTCTGGGGCTGGGCACAGCTGGAGGTGTTGCGCATACACAATTGCCAGCTGAACGAGCTGCACTGGCAAATGTTCGATGGCCTGACGCAGCTGCATCATTTGAGTCTCGAACGCAACGGCATCGAGGAGTTGCAACCGTTTGCCTTCAGCGGCGCGCCGCATCTGAAAAGCCTCTCGCTGGCTCACAATACGGTCGCACGTCTTTATTACTTGGGCCTAGCCGGACTGTTGGAGCTTGAGACACTCAATCTGGCCGACAATCGCTTGGAGCGTTTGAGTGAGTCGAGTTTTCCGCCTCTGCCACGTCTACTAAAAGCTGATTTGAGAGAGAATCCCATTATGTACATATTGCCGGCGACGTTTTGGGTCATGAACGATACGCGTGAACTGCTGCTGGGCAGTGAGCTGGCCGCATTGGAGCTGCGCAGCTGGAACAGCTATGGACAGTTTGATTCGCTGCACAAATTGCGCAAGTTGAGTCTGGGCAATGTGACGACAGCCAGCTTGGAGCAGGGCGTCTTTAAGGTAAAGCAATTGCTAAGTTGAATCACTCAAGTGCAAACAGAGTATCAAGTAGTCGTTCTACATCCAAACTTCTCTCTCTCTCTCTCTCTCTCTCTCTCTCTCTCTCTCTCTCTTCAGGGTCTTCATGCACTGGAGCAACTGACTCTCCGTGGCAACATTGGCAGCGTGCAATTCGATGCATTCGCTGGCATGGAACAGCTGCGTGAGTTGGACCTCAGCCATTGCGGCATCTTGGAGCTATCGATGGATGCACTGCTGGGTGTGAAGCGGCTGGAGGTGCTCAATTTGGCGCACAACAATTTGACGCATGTGCCGAATGGTTTGTTGGACGATCAGCTACAGCTGGAGGTGGTGCAGCTGCAGGACAATCAGCTGCGCACGCTGCCCACCTCCTTCTTTCAGCAGCCGCGTTTGCGTGTCGCGCGCCTCGATCAGAATCCCTGGCAGTGCGACTGCGACATGAGCAACTGGCTGCCAAGGCTGACGAATGTGATGCGCGGCCCCAGCGTCGAGCGTTGTGTGACCGACATCAATGGCGAACCGATGCTCTGCCGGCATGTGGTCAGCTATGAGACGGACAAGAAACTGGTGCCACGTTGTGCCAACTATAATGGACGCAGCGTTTACTATGTGGTGCGCAGGCAACTGCATTGCGGCGCTCCGTCCATACTGGCGCCCTCGAAGGGACACAGCACGCGTGGCCTGCCCCATTGGCGTAAATTGGAGCTGCAGCAGCAGCAACAGCAACACAAGCTGGGCTCCAAGAAGAAGCAGCATGCGCATAAGAAACAACGCAAATCACATTTGAAGCAAAGAAACAATTTGGAGCACATATTGAAAGAGCAGCAAAAGCAACTGAACGAGGCAGCCTCGACTCAAACCGATGGCCAGCAAATGTCCAATGAGATTTAATAACAACAAACAGCCATACACAAACACACACACACACACGCACACACACTCGCACTTAGTTTAGCTTTAAGTTGAATTTCAATAATTATGAATGTTTAATACGCCAACAACAACTAATTAGAATTAATAAAATAAATGATTAAGTACACATTGACTGAAACTAAACTGAGACGATTGCGCGATCACAGCTCAACTTTAAGACGCTTTATGGCGAACTGAACTTTTCGGGATGCAATCAGAGAAGTATTAAAGAAGGTTATAGGAGGCATCAAGGCCTGATAGGCATAGCGCTTAGAATTGCTTCAAAGCGAGAGCTACGGGCATGCTTATATTCTTCAGTTTGATGTGAAATGGGTTTATCTATTATACTACTTTCACTATATATATCTATTATATACTAAATATTAGCTTGTAGTTGTAGAACAGAATTCATAATCAAAAAATATAAGTTGCAGATATAGAATGTATATCTGATAAATTAGATTTTAGTTGATATGTAGGAGCAGAATTAGACTCGTAAATATTAACTTTGATCAATACAATTTACAAAACATCAAAAGTCTTTCACATATGAACTCAATTTTTAGCCAATCATTGCTATAGCAGCTCTATAGTACTCTAACATTCAAACGGAATCACAAATAGACAGAAGTATAGCCTAACTAGCTAATATTTAAATTTGATCAAGTTCTCTCTTTCTATAGATAGATAGACAGATATATAGTAGAAGAATACTTACAAATATTATATTTATATGCAAAGAATATATTGCAATTACCGTGTTTACAATTTGGTTTAAATAGTTTCAGTAGCAAACATGTTCTTTATACAAAAACTGAAGGTTCACATGACAACTATAAGATATAGTATGCCTAAGTTTATCAGTTTGTCATTAGCGTTATGAAACTATAAAATGCAACATTTGAACAAGATTTCTACAATTTTTCATACAAGAGATTAATTTGCATAATTTAAGATGGAGTTAGCTAGACAGATACATATATATCCAGACTCGACTATAGATTTCAATCAGTATTAAAAAAAAAAACAAAAAAACAATTACAAATAAAAATAGCTTCAGATATGCATTAAAGATTGATCATATAATTAAAATGGGCATTATAGGATTATATGCATATAACGCAATATAGAAAGAGAATATAGTATAGCACATATTATATAAATATACGTTTCTCCTACTAGCTCTGTTAGGCTTCTTGATGTCAGTGTTTCTTCGTAACTTTTATAATATCCAACTTTCAATCTCACTTACCTCTCAGCATCGTTGCGCAGCTGCCCTTGAATACACTGCGCAGACCGCCCTCCTTATACAGTTTGCCAGCACAGTCGATCATGCCGGTGTATTTCTTTTCGCCACCCGGGCCAGTGCCTTGGGTTTGCAGCAGCACTTTGATGCGTTCACCGGGCGCCATGATGAACGTGGAGAAGAGGCCAGAGAATGAGCCGGCGACAAAGATTTGCGGATAGGTTAGCTTAGAGTCCTCACCGCGCTGCTGCAATCGCTTGCCCAGTGCATAGCCAGCAAAGCACATTGCGAAAATGGGCGCGACGCCAGTGAGCGGTGCAGACATGCCCTTGTACAGCCCCCGTACGCCCTCGTTGCGTATGGTCTTGGTGGCACAGTCTAAGGTGCCGCTATACAAGGGCTTCTCTCCAGGCGCTGGCCGTGGCATTGTTTGCAAACGTACCTAAGCAAAGATTATTTAGTTAATTGCCACTTTGTATCCTAGTCAACTCACCTTAATCGTGTCGAGTGGATGGCCAGAGAGAACATTGCATATGCCGCCAAAGCCGCCAGTGATGAATGATTTGAGCGGATTAGCTTTGCGTTCCGCAGGCGCATTTTCAATCTTTTCAATTGTTGCCATTGTTTACGTATTTATGAGTCTGTAAATGGAAAGTGTTACATTAGATTTCATTTATATAAAGCTTAGACTTGGTGAAAGTACAATATTAATGACATATCTCATATCTTCGAACAGTATATATTAATATAAATGTAAAAAAGTATTCATAAAAGCCAATCAGACATGGGCACGTGTTATCTTTAGACTATACGTATGCAAATACATTAACGAAATGCCAGAGGTCATCTAAATTACTTTATATTAGCTTTTACTACAACTAAACCGTATAAAGGCAAATATATCTATTTCGCTATGAGCCGGCACAGCTGGGCTTATCACATATATGTATAAACTCAACTAGATGCAGACACGTATATAAGCATACATTTCAATATTTCGTAAAGGGTTAACTGGAATTTGCACTCGGCCTGCAATCAGATTGCTTAATCTCTACTGGTCATTGTACTACAGCTGATAAGGATTAGAGAGAATTAATTAAGCGAATCCCACAAGTGTAACGCCAACAGCTAAAGCTGACTTCAATGAGGATTATCAAATCCTGTCTTACTTACCTGATCAGATATACAAAAAAATATATATATTTATCTCAAAAATATCGTCGTGGCGGCAGTGAGTGCGAGCGAGCGCGAATGAGTTGGGCGCAGCAGAACCTGTTGCGGACAGCACTACAAGATGTCGACTGTTTTGATTTGGAGAGCGGCGCCTGTGTAGGTGAGTTATGTGTGGCTTGGGTTATGTTATCAACATTGGTGATGTTTTGGCATTGTGATATGGTTACGTACCTAGGAGAACTACAAAATTTGCTTAACTAAAGCTGCATTGCCGGCACCGAGGTTCAAAGTCCGCTATCGTTATGGCAGTTTGAACCACAATCGCATCTATTTTTGTCTCAGCATCGGCGACCTTTTCTATTGCAGACAGTTTCTCTCCAATCGCTGCATGGAATTTGTTTACTTTCTAATCATTAAAAGCTCTGTTTATTTTTCTTTTTTAATTTACCCAAATCTAGACGGTTTGTAATTTTGTTTTCTGTAATTAAAGCTAGAGATGAGCAAACCTAAAGCTACATCGCCAAATATACATGTGTGAAAGAACCTACGTCAAAAATTATTTACTTTTAACGATACAACTAAATGTCAAATAATAATTTAAATCGAATGCTTAGCAATATTTATCTAACCAAGAATCGATAAATGTATTTAATTAATTATAATTAAATATTGTATTTTGACGAACACTGTTATAAGCACGACCCTTATATGGCACATGAAAAGCACGAGCCTGTTTCATCTCTATTTGGATGCCCTCAACCAGAGCTGCCAACTCGTTTTTAGATAAGTACTTGCACAGCTGTTATCACCTGCCCGGCAATTCAAAACAAAATGTATATGTAGCCTTTCAAAATCTACACATTTAATTACATAATTCGTAAACTTATACAATAGTAAAATATATAGCGTCTGTGTGGCCAACACCGTTAGACCCTTAGTCTAAAATGTTAACAGATCATTGGCCAGCTCAACTCCAATAAATACCGCAGCGGTTGAGGGGAAAGCACGTATCAATATGGGCAGAACACCGCGATACAGCGCCTTGGGTCCCTCTTTGGCCATCAGCTCTTTGAAAACGCTACGTATGCCATGCTGATATGTGCCCTCGGGCGCTACATCAAACAATGAGAATTAGTTGAAGTTTAAAGATAAAGGCTTCGGTCAACTAACCGGATTGCAAACGACTTTTAAGTACATCAAATGGCACAGCCAATGACCAAAACGCAATGCCAGCCATGCCGCCAGCAAATATGGTTGATGTGGGCGTTATGTTGCCCGCTGCTGAGTGCCGTCTAGCCAAATCCTGCAGGCCCTCATAAACAACAAAATAAACACCAGTTGGTGAATCTGTATGGAATATGTTCATCAAATATATATACCGATCAGAATCACGCCACACTCACCTCGCAGCACACAAGCACAGGTGCCTTTAAAGAGACTACGTATGCCACCTTGTCTATAGAGCTTCAGTGCCGTGTCCATTAAGCCATTGTACATGGTTGGCCCAGTCACAGGTTGTGTTTGAAGCAATACCTTAATGCGATCCGATGGCACCGTCACCAGAGCCGAGCAAATGCCCGCACCAACGCCGGCCATAAAAATTTGTGAATAGGTTAGCTTAACGTGTTCATCGGTTTGAAAGAGCCGTTTGCCAGCCGCATAGACAGCAAAGTCTACAGCATAAATGGGCGTGACACCTATTAAAGGTGCTGAAATGCCTCTATAGAAGCCACGAACGCCCTCATGACTAAACGTTTTCACAGCACAATCGATGATGCCTTTGTATTTGGGTGGCTGGCCAGCTACAGGTAGCGGCATTGTCTGCAGTCGCACCTGAGAAGAAACAAAAAAAAAAACTTGATATCATTTTTACATTTGCTATTAAAAACAAAACTCACCTTAATTGTATCCAGCGGATAACCTGTCAGCACACTGCATATTCCACCAAATCCGCCAGCTATAAAGGATTTAACAGGATTCGCTTTGGGATCATCTGTCGGCACTGCCATGACGAACTACTCTATTTACGTAAACGAAGCCAAAATATCGTCAGCCAGTCTTGAGATGATTACTGAGTAATTGATACATGCACGTGTGGTGAGTGTTGTTTGGGTTATGTTATCAGTGAACTGGGCTGCTGCTGCTTAATAATGCTAATCGAAGTGTGGATTTCTTTAGCGAGCTCAATTTCCATTGCGAAGTCACAGCAGCACATCCAAGTCTTATCAACTAAAACCATATGTCCAATGGCAAACATTTACATTCTGTTAAACTGTTATTAACAGTGGGTATAAATCTTATACTGTTACAGTAGTTTACTCATAATTTCAGTGCTATGAAATGCTTTAAATTTCTGGACTTCAATTTGGCTGAAAGTGAAAACAATTTGTTTTTATCTGGAGGTTGTAAGTTAAAGAGCCTATAATAAAATAACAGCGCTATAATGTTAACTAATATCAAATACAACTTACAGTTGTGGCTTTTTGTCTTTTTGAGACAGGCGTGACATGTCCCAAAGCGAATTTGTCGTGTGTAACTGGTTTGCTTACATATTTAAACAACAACAATTTTGATATAGTTTTAAGGAACAATACAAAAACTAAGAAAAATTTTGTTTTGCTATTTCGTTTGGAATTTTCATTGAAGATTATCTTTCCATAGGGCATTTGTGAAACTTATATATACAGTTGACAGCTTTAAGTCCATTACAATATTTCTTGATAGCATACATAACTTGACCTGACAATTCGATTTAATGCATCAGCCGTGATTCTGTTTGATTCAAAAAAGTCAAATATTATATTGTGACATTTAAAAAATTCATTTGCCAATTGTTCGATGTTCTGCTTATACTTATCGATAACGGTAATAAAAATCGACACTCACAGCGATTTTCAGTTTTAACTACCCTTAATACTTAAAATGAACGAAAATAATACATATTAAGTTAATAAATGCATTAAAAAAGTTTTAAAAATGGGCTCTAATTCAATTGTACATATATAGTATATATAATAAATTAACTCTTTTCAACTTTATTGCTATCGAACTTATCGAGTGTGTCACAGCAGGGCTGCCAGAGTCAGCTAAAAATTGTTGCGTATGCGTGTGCAAAGCATATGCATAGCATATTTTATTGTTTAAAACAATCATTTTGTGCAAAAAATTGTGCAAAAACATATGTAGAACTTATGTCTGATACAAGTGCTCTGGAATTATGTATCAGTTGTAGTGCGAGCTGCAGTAGCAGGCGCAAAAGAAGAAAGTGAAGCAGCTACAACAACAACAGCAGCAGCAGCAACAACAGCAACAACAACAAAACAGCAGCAACAAATTTTGTAAAAGCGAAAAAGTAAAATATATACATACATATATTTGTACACAATCAAACGCACACGCAACGTGCTCGCTCAACAGCCCTATAATACACTCAAGGAACAACAAAAAAAAAGGCATTTGCAATGTCCAATGGTGACGATGTGCTAGACAACTGGGAAGAAATTGACGAGGCAGGCGTGAGTATTAGAATGACATTACAACTACAAAACAGCAACAACAAAAACAACAAAAATCTTCGAATATGCTCTCTCGAATCTTATAGCTTTGCATGACGCTGCAAACGAAACTGCGAACCGCCAACAACGACGACGACGACGACGGTTTCGGCGACGACAACACCAGTAGCAAATTGAAGCCCGCCTCAACAGCTGAACCAGCAGCCTCTGCCTCTACCAAAATGAAATTACTTCAACGGCCACAGAATCTGCAGGAGAGCAACAGCAGCCAGGCAGCCAAACAAATCATGATTGCCAAGAAGCCAACGTCAGCGACATCATTGGATGACGAATCGAGTGTCGAGCGAGCGCCGCCCGTTATGATGGTGCTGCACAAGTCGAGCAGCGAATATGATGCTGTCAACTATGCCACGCCCATCAGCAATCAAACGGTTAAAATACTACGACGACCCGCACAGGCCGAAGAGCGACGCGATACTAATGGCATACGACCAAAGCAGCCCATCAAAACGCTGCAGCAGCGTGAACAGGAATACGCACAGGCACGTCTACGCATACTCGGAAGCGCCAAAAATCCAGAGGACGATAAACCGTTAGTATATGAACTATATAACATAATGATACTGCCAGCTTCTATTTGCAGATATCGGAACTACATCAATTTAGTTTGTTTCTATGGTGCTGCCATTGAATAGTTAATGTGCAGTTGATCTTAATTGACTCATACCCTTCCAATAGCTGCTATAGCTATGCTATAAGAGATCTCTGATGCCATATTGTATATAGGAACAGATTGGCATAAATAGTGTAGCAGATAAAGTCTTATAGGTCCGTTAGTTATATGTGGTTATATTCCTATCGGAACATTCTATTATATCAACTAATTTATGTTGATTTTGATAAAGATAAGATATCCTATAGCTGTCATAAAAACTACTGTATCATTCGATCCAGTTTCTATAAGCAAGGAAACCTTCAATAGAATTCATGCTATGGTACTATCAGAAGTACTGTTTCTTAAGTTAATCGTGATACTTTCCCTAAACGATAGTAACTTCGTTTCTTTTGCACATTCTATGACTAATATGTGATCTCTTTTTATACTGCAGTGCTGCGGCCGCAACGCTCGTGGTGCTATCAACCCAAGTGCAACCGGAGGTGACGACAGCGCCGGCATTTAACTTCAATAACAACAACAATAATAACAACAGTGGCATTCAGTCAGTTGGTAGTAATGCACCTGGCATGCATCGCTCCACATCGGCGCCAAAGATGTCGCAATCGGCGCACATTTACAGCAACTACAACAATTACTATCAGCCACCGCCAAATACAGCTGCCATGGGCTATTTCTATCAGCAGACACCGTCGATGCATCAGTCACACCAACAGCAACAGCAGCCGCATCAGCATCAGCAAACGTCGCCACAATCCCTGGCGCATTACAATCAACGCTTGTCGCAGTATATGACAGGCGCTACTGTGACAGCAGCAGCAGCAGCTGCTGCAACGGCCAATCCTCAACAGAGTTGGTCACCAGTTGTCGGCGGCAGCGTTTCGGCGGCGCTGTTGCGTCAACAATCATTGCATACGCCATCGTTGCAACAGCATCAGGCACAGCCACCGCCACCCCAATATGCACATCCATACAATGATAACGTTTTACGGCTGCCACGTGGTCCGTGCCCCAATGGCACCATCGGTTTTCAGATGCGTCGGTAACAGGCCGCTAAATGGATGCAACCGAACTATCTATTATTTCAATTATCCCATGCCAATTGAACGCATGCATTCAAAATTTTCATTACTGAGATTGCATTAAGTAATTTGTTTTGCTTTATATATATATATATATTTATTCATTCTTTTACATGTGGCACATTGGAACGCTGCAATCAACGAACTATGTAAACAAATTTATGACGGAGTTTGGTAGTTATTTTGTAAATTTACAAACAAAAACAACAACAAAAAATAGAACATTACAATTTTTTAATGCCTACTAATAATAATAATAACAAAACAAAAATACAAAAACCGAAAGAAAAATACATATTTTACAAAACGAGAAAAACCTACTTGATTGTGATTCGATTTGAATTCGAATTTTGTTTAAATTTAAGCAAATATATCATTAAATTTAAAAAATGGTAAGTAATTTTAGATAAGATATTGTATATCTTATTATTGTAAGACTTATTTAAATTATTATTATGGTTCAGGTAAGTATTGTGAAAGGGTTGGTTAAAATTGATAATATTCATATTATAAAACTTATTTTAAGCATTAGAGTGTTGCAGTATAGATGAGTTGGGTCTTTTAGGATTTGTTTAAAAAGAAATATATAAATACAGCTGTGTTCATAAAAATAGTAGTGCGAAATTTCGTGATAAACATATTAGAATATTATTTCGAGATAAACATATTTTTAATACATTTATCTTAATAGTCGCTTAATATTGTTTTTTTTTTAACATATGCTCATCAAATAATTTTGCTGTTCAACATTTCAGTCGCACTACTATTTTTATGAACACAGCTGTAAATGCTATATTACGGCATTTTTATCAGATAAGTATTGATATAGAACTTGCTGATACTGAAAATGTAAGTATAAAAACACTTACAAAAAAAAAAAATGATAAAAAAGCATTTACAAAACTATCTGGTTTTCTAAAATTATTTTATAAAGTTTTTAGAACTGCCAAGATTTGAAACGTAGTATAAAACTTAGTATTAACAAATATACAAAAAACATATTTACATATTTAAAAAAATATTAAAATTAAATTGTTAATGCTATTATGCATCAGGTAAACTTGAATCTAAGCTAAAAATCTAGGAATAATTTATGGAATTCAAAGATATAAATTTTAAAAACGCAGGATTTAAAATTTATTTTAGAAATTCCAATTTCCAATTATTCCAATTGGAATTTCCAAGTCATGAATCACGAAATTCCATGTTAAATTCCAGTTAATATATCAAATAATGTAATTTTAAATATTAACAAACTGACAAAAAATAAAAACACGTGTACGTACACATTAAAGCATACACGATCAATATTGAAAAAAAAAAGAATTTTTTTTATGGAATTCAGTGCAATGATCTCAGATTATATATATTAATTTCCGTAACTGATACAGGGCCATAAATTTGGGCCGGGCGATCAAAAACAATCGGCGCTGATCGCAGCTTAAATATGAATTTGATTTTATTAAATACTTAAACAACATCATCAAGTTTAGCGAAATTTCACACTTTTGGCCAGTTCCTTATAATTAGAAATGCATAAAATACATAAATGAAAAGTGTAAAAAATGTGAATTATTGAAATAAAATGGGCTGATTGCTGCAACTGCACTTACCCCCACGGGCTACGTACGGTTAAGGCCCCCCAAAAGGTTATCGTTGTGTTTTTGTTATTTTCCAAACGGTTTCTTCTTCGACAATAACAAAAACAAGAGAGTGCATTGCAGTTAGTGAGCGACGCCAAACGACTTTCCAGTCAGTTTCTTATCAGCGCGCAGCAACGTGAAATATAAACCGAATAGGCAAATGTGAATGTGTATGAGTGAGAGAGCGAGAGTAACATAATCAACTGGCGTCGCGACGAATTCGCGTTGCGGATCAACTTACCTAGGCCTGGCTACTATTTTCGCTTTTTATTTTTGCCTACACATAAAGTATTTATTGCAATCCAGTTTCAGTTGAAAACGCGGCGTCGTGCGGAGCGGTTTATTACTAGCAAAGAACGGCGAAAGCAGCATAAGAAGCATAGCTGAAAAAAGAGATTGAGCAAAAGCCACGCTCTTACACACTCTCTCGCTCAATTCGTTATTTCTTGGTCGTGCGTGCAAAAAAACGCCACAGATCGGAACACGTGGGCACGCGGCAAACAGCAGACGAAACAGAAAATCAAAAAAAAAAAAAAACAACGAAAACAATCTAATAACATTTCGCGTGATTTAAACGTGCACAGTTTTCTGATTGCTATTGTGGTTTAATATTAGCAAACGGCGAAAATGTCAAATCGCGTGCTGGTTATCGGTAGCGGTGGGCGTGAGCACGCCATCTGCTGGAAGCTCCAGCAGTCGCCGCTAGTGTCGCATATCTATGCGCTGCCGGGAAGCTTTGGCATTGGGCAGCTGGGCGCAAAGTGCCAGAATCTTGGCGCCGACGCACTGGATGCGAAGGATTTTGAGGTGAGTGCAGCGTACGCTCCGGAGGTTCGTCGTGGTTTGCGCAGTGCTAGCCGCGCACTGTGCTCACTGTCCTTCACTTAACCTTCGAGCCGGGCTTAAAGTTACACTGCGGATGCAGCAACAGCGATGCGGCGCTGCAAATTTATCAACATTTTATTGCTATTTTTTTTTTTTTTTTGTTTTTTATATGCCTGCTTTTGACATTTTCTTTTATGGTACTCAGTTAATTTGGTTTTAATGTTAAACGGGGCTCGTAAACGGAACCAATCCAAACCGTAACAGTGGCCAATCTTTGCATTCTCTAACTGTATGCATGTGCTTATGTGTGGCTGGGTGCGTGCGTGTGTGTGCGTGCGAGAGTCTGCCTATAAATATTTAACCCTTAAGCAGCACAGCGTGCTAAAGCGCATATTTTTAACTTAGCCTTGAGGTATTTGAGATCTTAAGGTTTTTCTTCGACATTTAGTGAAATGCGAATAAATTAATAGAAGGTTAATTAGTTTGTTTGTTAATTGATTAATTTATATTTAAGCTAAAATATGGTTTCTTAATATGAAAAATTAAAAATAAAAAATGTACGAATGGAATTATATAATGAATATAATTTAATGAAAGGAATTATATAATGAATATAATTTAATGAATTATATAATGAATATAATTTCCTTTAAGTAAAATTTAAACATAAAATGAGTTCATATTTAAATTCAAATAAAATACAATCCAAACAGAAAATTAGTTAGGAATTATAAAGTAAAGAAAAATAAAATAAAAAAAATCATATTATTTATTTAAAAGAACTGAAAGATTAAATATTTTAAATATTTAAATTTACATTTAAATAAAAAAATAAAAACAATATTGTTCTATTATTTTTATCAGTTAGAAATTTTGAATGCTTTATATGATATTTCTTTATATCTATTTTTTATATATCATTTTAAAAACATTATTTTATAGTTGAGTTTAAATATGAATTGATTTTATGTTTTAATTAAATTATTGCCTTCAAGTTAATGGTAATTGTATATTGCCGCGGGGATATATCTAATAATTATTTTTTTTAATTATTTTTTTTTTTTAAATCGGCTTTCTTTTCTTGCCAGAATTGAAGCTTTACAACATTTGTAATTATCAGGCAAATGTCTATTTCCTGCATGGTGTAAGAAAAATTCTTACTTACGTCATGGAAAGTATTTTCTATTCTTTTTAAATATATGTATGTATTAATACAAATACATGTGTTTATTGATTTATTTCTTGATAATATAAAATATTTAATAAACACTGCATTACATATTGTCTATCAACTCGCGATCAGCTTCTGAAGGCGCATTCGCAAACTAACTATTTAATTATAGTAAATAACTCAATATTTAAATGAATCGAATCATCTGGAAGTTAACAAAATATGATTTGCTTTAAAAAACAAATATACAATAGATGGCGCTTTGCTAAAAAATTAAATTTAATGAAGTTCAGAGATATTTGTAAATACATCTCATATTATACTCCATACACTATGCATCTATGCATCCACAAATGTGAAATATATATTGTATATATATATATATATATATATATATCCGTGTAAATCTACGTCCGTTAAAAAGGAGTTGAATGTAAAGGGTTAAACATATCATACATAATTCTTGATCTCACACTTTTCAAGATAAACTCTTTAGATTTCAGAGCTAGATGAACCTAAGGAAATCAATATATGTATAGCTTTATCTACATACATATATATATATGTATATAACCTAACTGTAAATTGTAATTGATCAATAGCCCCATTAAACAATCAAGACCCGACTTTAACCCTTGGGTAAACACACTTGCATTCGGCTTGCAATTTGTTCGCCTATTCTAATTTAATTTGTTTCTTTTTTTCAATATTTTTGTCCGTCCATTTGAAATCTCGTTTTCAATTCGGTCATAAATTCCGTTACCCATTAGCGGGTCCATTTATAATGTCCCTCTGCGCATTAGCGTCTGCTCGACTGGCGCCTGAGACGGAGTTTCAATTTCATTTGTTTCATATTTCTTTTTGTATATTTTTTTTTTTTATTTTTTTTTTGTCTTAACACTTCTATTAATTAATTGTTTAGATCAAATTCACAGTTTGCGTTTGGCTTGTCTGCCAGTTGCCAAATTCCCTGCCCGCCCCGAACCCGTCCCATCCATCATCCAACATATCATCCAATATGGATCATTCGATCGCCCTCAGCGCTGCGTGGTTGGTGCATGTGTCAGATGCACCACTCTGGGCGTAACGCTGGGTCGAGTGCGCGGCGTAGTTGGCTCCTGTATGTTGCGCTCGTACACCTTAAATGCCTCCGCATCGTGAGCCACGGTCTTGAGCTCGCCCGTATAGTAGTCCTTTATCTGATAGGGATGTGTGCGTATGTAGGCCAAGGCGCGCAATATATAGTCGGGCACCTTGGGTATATGATCGCCAATGGGATAATAGCCCTTCTCATCGGCCACATAGCTAATGCTAATGGGCGTGCCCTCTGGTGAGATATAACTCGAACCGCCCTGCACGGCAATGCCGCCCAAGCCGGACTGTTCGCCCGCAATGCCATTGGATGTTTCATAGGCATAGCGATAGCTGCCATCCGTATCCACATTCAGTTCATTTTGCAGGGTTTGCGTATTGCGATCCGAATCGGGTATATATGCAGCCTGGATCAGAGCAACCACACACACAAGTTGTAGCTATAAAATTTGCACACATTTCGATTAATTAAAATCCAATTGGAATTTGAGTTGGGATATCTTACAAGCAAATGGAGCTGCATTTTTTTGCACATTTTTTAATTGAAAAAAATTTTATTATTTAATAATTTTTTTTTTTTGTAAACTCGAAATCTCGTCGCGGCTGTTCGTTCTAGCGCTTTAAATCAACGACTGTTTGGCTGCTTTTGGCATGCTTTCGTTTTTATATCCAATCCGCTTGCCATGAATTTTTGTTGTTTTTGGGGAATTGGAAACCCAGTTGCGCGAGCGAAGGCGTCGTCTGTAGCCGTCGTCTCCAGCCGCTTCGTCATATCATCATCTCAAGCGGCAGTCATAAATTAAATGATTTTATTTGGCTTAAGCTCGGCTTCATTTTTTTTTTTTTTAATTTTACCTTTTTTTTCCCCCTCTTTTTGTTTATAATAATTATTTTATATATGATTGCCAAATGGCTGGAGTTCTTAAAAGTTTTGTGGGCCGGTTAAAAATCATTTATTGCTCTCGATCTCGTATGCCCTATGCGAAGGTTATATATATATATATATATAGTACTTAAAATTTGATATATTTACATATAAATATATCTATATATATTAATTGTTGTTGATCTTGAACACAATTATTGCCTTGCATTCCATAATTTTTAGTTCATTTTGATTTTTGCAAGAAAAATATTTAAGAGATCGTTGAACCGCTCGTAAATGTAGTTCGATTAAGGTTTTTTTTTTTTAACGGGACTCGTTTACGTAACTGAACTTAAGTAAGGAGAGATCTTAACCAGTTTGTAAATATTTCTACACATATCTAAAATAGCATTCATTGCATTGTTTTCACTTGATCTTATCCATTTACAAAACATTTATGTCAGCGAATATCTTTAATTGATTTGTCTCCTTAAATGGTTTTTTCTAATTTATTGCGATTTTAAAAAATTTATTTTTGGCTTTAGCTGTTTGCTAATTTGGCGGCAGGACAGGGTGATGAGCTAAAAGCAGGTCTCAAACAAAGAAAGCTAGGATTGGAATGTCACTTGCACAACTGTGAAAATTACATAGAAGGGCGATTAAAGCAATTGAAATTGAAAGAGAGAGAGAGAGAGAGAGAGAGAGAGAGAGAGAAGGGTAATTCGTAATTATTGTTGTTGTGAAAGAAAAACAGGAGAGCACGTTAAGGAGACAGAACGAGAGAGATAGAAACTGAGAATAATAGTATAAAGAAAGAGAGAAGGAGAGACACATAGAGGGAGAGACACAGAGAGGGAGAGACACAGAGATGAGAGAGACACAGAGCGGGGGAAAGACACAGAGAGGGAGAGACACAGAGAGGGAGAGACACAGAGAGGGAGAGACACAGAGAGGGAGAGACACAGAGAGGTAGAGAGAGACGTAGACAGACAAGAAAAGAGAGAGAGAGAGAGCGACAAAGGGAGAGAGCAAAGAGAGAGAGAGAGAGAGAGAGACGAAGGAAAAAGGAGAAAAATAGAGTTAGATAAAAAAAGAGAGAAAGGTAGAAAAAGTAGGAGACGGTGAAAATACAGGAGAAAAAGGAAAGGACTATCCTCTGCGACTGAGATAAAATGTAAAGATAGAGAGGCAAAGAGAGCGCAAGATTGAGCGAAATAGATAAACAAAGATAGTAAAAGAGATACAAAGACATACAAATAAATGGAGAGCAAGAGAGAGAGGCAAAGAGAGAGATAGAAAGACAAAGAAATAAAGAGCAAAAGAGTAAAGAGAGGAAAGAGCCAGAGAGAGTAAGAAACACAGAGAGTTAGATAAAAAGAGATACCTCGAATGAAAGACAAACAGAGGGAAAGTCACAGGCTATCAGAGTGGGACAGAAAGATAGCTGAAGAGAAAGACAAAGAGGAAAGCATAAGGAAAATATATTCATAACGATAAGGACACTGTAAACAAATGGCAATTAAAAGTTATAAACAACTTGCCCAACAAACAGAATACTTTGATTCTCAGCTTTCATATAAATATTTTTGAATTTCTTGCTCTTTATACGCAGAGTTTCCAGTTTCAAGCTAAGAACTATAAAATTCTATCTAGCTGAATTCCTGCTCTTTCCATACTTATACCCAATCCAAGCCAACAAACCGTAACTAATCTATCACAGTTGTTGCCCAAAAAGCTGTGAGTTTTGTTATTTCTCATTTGCATACAGTATGCAATATAGTAAATTATGTGAAGCTAAAGAACAAGAGCCGTTCTTGGCCAAGTATGGAAAGTGGTCAGAAATAATGCCGAGACGTTGTTTGGGAAATGGCAACCTTGGTCGGAGTTCCATAAATGGTGCCATGAAATTGTGAAATGTGACGTCTTCGTCACAGACTAGCAGCTGACTTGAAGCAGACGGCGAGCTATGAACGTACTTGAACCCCAAATGTGGGCGGTTGGATGCGAGGGGCTGGGGTGGGAGGGGCTAGGGCTGTTAATGTGTTAAATAGTCTGGAACGCAGTTGCACTTTGTGGATTCTCCGTTTGGGACTGGCGCCAAATCGATTAGAACTGCGACGAAGACGCAGCGCATCAGTCACGTTCATCCCAAACCGGATGAGCAGGCTCCGGATTTTTGTCGATCTTGTTGTTTGGCAGGCATAGCTCTCAACTGAGTCAGTACATCTTTTAGTCGCCGTTGTTGCTATAATTATTATTCATTTATTTTTTTGTATTATTTTTGTTTTTTTTTTTTTGTTTTCTTGGTAATAACAACATTCACCAATGTGACAATGCACCCAGTTTAATGGCAAAACAATTAGGAAGGAATTTTCGACGTGGCGACAAATTGTTTTCAATGCAGAACCGGCTATAATTTATTAGTTTCCAGCATTCTGGGCTTGCCCTGAATTAAGAAATTAACATTTAAAATGCTTATACCCAATGCAGGCTTCCAAAAAGGGCATGATGGGTTTGTGAAGAAGGAATTTAATCTTGTGTGAAATTGTATTTGAAGTAAGGTTATATGAAGTTAAATGGTTAAATTTTGCAGTTTTCTTTTTTAGAAGATGTTTCTCTGCAGAACAATGCTGAGTATCTTATAGTCGCAGAAACTCTAGATAAACTCGAACTTGTTTACACTTCAAGTCTTTTGCATTTGTTCCTTACTTTTCAGCAACAAGACAAAAGTCCTTAAATCTTATTTGGAATACAATATTTCAGAGACCAAGAACGAAGCATAAAACGCTGCAGGGTATCTCATAGTCAGTCACACACTACTTCAGTTTCATTTAACTCGCTTAAATTCCAGAAGGCTTTCTGTTTAATGGGCAATTAATTTTGACTTTAAATTCTCCTTTAGCCTTATTACAGGGCATCTCAGAGTTTGGCAAAGTTTGCCCATACTAATATGTTTTACATAAGCTCGAATATATAGAATTTAAAACATATTTATAATAAAATGCTTAAACTTTCTTTTTAGTTTATAGGGCATCTATTAGTCTATCATACTATATAACTCTATTTTGCTTACAAATCAAAAAGTTTGCATTAGTGCAGCATGAAAAAGATTTTAGTTATTTTTAATACAATATTTCAACCTTCGTCTACAGTTGCGGGGTATCTTATAGTCTGTCATATTCTAGCTAAACATGTTCTATATTGTCTACAAAACTCATAGTTTGTTTTTAATTAAATAATAGCATATAGCTTATTGCAAAATTTCAGCCTCTAATTAGGTTACAGGGTATCTTGTAGTTGGGTACATTCATTCAAGCTCTGTCAAACTTATTCGCATCAAATTTAAGAACATATAACTTACGTATTTATAAAACAGCATTGCACAAAATTTGTCAACAAATTACAGGGCAGCTCATAGTCTATCACACACTAGCCACGCCCTCTGCCTAACTTGTTTACAAGTCCTTTCACTTACATCAAATATGAAAACATAAAACTTTATTCTAAAACAATATTTCACAAAGTTTATCAAGAAATTACAGGGCATCTCATAGTCTATCACACACTAGCCACGCCCTCTGCCTAACTTGTTTACAAGTCCTTTCACTTACATCAAATATGAAAACTTTATTCTAAAACAATATTTCACAAAATTTGTCAACAAATTACAGGGCATCTCATAGTCTATCACACACTAGCCACGCCCTCTGCCTAACTTGTTTACAAGTCCTTTCACTTTCATCAAGTATAAAAACATAATACTTAATTCTAAAACAATATTTCACAAAGTTTATCAAGAAATTACAGGGCATCTCTTAGTCTGTCACACATCTATTAGCCAGGCCCTCTCTCTGTCTAACTTGTTTACATTCAACATTCTTTGCATTTGATCTTTTGCCAGGCCATTGCCAAGTGGTGCCAGCTAAACAAGATATCGCTGGTGGTGATTGGGCCCGAAGATCCGTTGGCTTTGGGCCTGGGCGATGTGCTGCAGAAGGCGGGCATCGCATGCTTTGGGCCCGGCAAGCAGGGCGCTCAGATCGAGGCGGATAAGAAGTGGGCCAAAGACTTTATGCTGCGCCACGGCATACCCACAGCACGCTACGAGAGCTTCACGGATGTGAACAAGGCCAAGAAATTTATACGCAGGTAAAGTCGCAAAGCAAATTAAATTAAATGAAATTAAATGAAATGAATTTAAATTAAATTTCAATTAAAATAAATGAATTCATAATTCCCGCTTTCGCTTTGACAGTGCACCGTATGCCGCTCTGGTGGTGAAGGCCGCTGGCTTGGCCGCTGGCAAGGGCGTTGTGGTGGCCGCCAATGTGGACGAGGCCTGCCAGGCGGTCGACGAGATACTGGGCCAGCTCAAATATGGCCAAGCGGGCGCCACTCTTGTTGTGGAGGAGCTGCTCGAGGGCGAGGAAGTCTCTGTGCTGGCCTTTACCGATGGCAAAACCATTCAGGCCATGCTGCCCGCCCAGGATCACAAGCGTCTGGGCAATGGTGATACTGGACCCAATACTGGCGGCATGGGCGCCTATTGTCCCTGCCCCTTGATTAGCAAACAGGCTCTGGAGCTGGTGCAACGCGCTGTGCTGGAACGTGCCATCAAGGGACTGCAGCAGGAGCGCATTGCCTATCAGGGCGTGCTCTATGCCGGTCTCATGCTGACACGCGATGGTCCACGTGTGCTCGAGTTCAATTGTCGTTTCGGTGATCCCGAAACTCAAGTAATACTTCCACTGCTCGACTCCGACTTGTTCGAGGTAATGCAAGCGTGCTGCACAGGCGAACTGGAGCAGCTCACCCTGCAGTGGCGCAGCAGCTTGAGTGCCGTCGGTGTGATCATGGCCAGCGCTGGCTATCCGGAAACTTCTACAAAGGGTTGCGTCATTACAGGTGAGCAGCGTACTGTTTATATAACGAAAATGCCCTTTCTTTATGCGGGGAAAATCAGAAAATAATATTACATATATTAATATCACTGCTAAGATGGTTTTAGTATCCGGCCAACCAACTTAGCCCTGCAGCTATATGACTTGCATATAATCACAGGCTAGTGATTCGAACACGCGTACTCGATGTCTACTAAGATAATGAATCTACGGAGCATTGTTAGTTCTGCTTTAACTATGGAATATGGAACTAGAGATCCTTAGATTCTTCCCTACTGTGTCCTAGACGACACACAGCTTAAGGCGTTGCTACGAAAGGCTTAGTAAAGCTGTCCTAGTAAAAGGACAACTATGCTTAGTTGAAGAACTAACAGTCACAGCTAAAGGATAAATAGGACGAACTAATGGGAATGGGAGTGGAAATGGGAATAGGCTTAGCCAAAAGAACAAATAGGTTTAGCCTATTAGTCCTTCGGCTAGGACTTCTTACTTAGTCTTCAAACGTATACCGACGTCTTAAGGCTTGACTTAGGTTTGATGCCTTGGTAAGGAAGATATCTGGAGATATATGGCATTTTGGAATTAAACACTTCAGCTGACCTTTTTCAAAGAACATTCTCTGTTAGAATATTGGCTAGGGCGTAACTATCGAGCCGTTGATGAGGTCACTTAAGCTACAAGTAATAGTCATGTTATAGAATATAAAACTAAGCCATCGACTCTTTTTTCCAATAACCTCACAGTTCCTAGGACTCTTCTTCATTCCTATGTCTATCACAATGTCTCTCTATATCCAAGAATTTCAATCAATGCCCGTTAGACTTTATATTACAGACTCGACTAGACTAGAACTATTATTGCACTCTCAAACTGAGTTACAGTGTGACTCAAACAGACAACAACTAACATGCCCATAACTCTAGGTATTACCTATTATTGTAGTAAATAAAAAACGCCATCCATCATTTTAAATATCACAGAAAATAGTTTCTTGGCTAGTCTTTAAGCTTTCTTTCAGTCCAGGCTATGCTTGTTTAGCTAGCTGAACGTATAGATCATTTAGACAAACCTAAGTCCAAGATATTATATATTACGCATTCTTTATATATTCAGAATTTTACGATTTCAGGTCTGCCCGAAGCCAATACAGACACTGAACTGATCTTCCACAGCGGCTTGGCCGTCAATGCCCAGCAGGAGCCGCTGACGAATGGTGGTCGCGTGCTCATCGCCATTGCGCTGGACGCGAGCCTAAGGCAGGCCGCCGCTCGTGCCACCGAATTGGCGGCAGGCATCAGTTTTACTGGCGCTGGGGCACAATATCGCACGGACATAGCACAGAAGGCGTTCAAAATGTAATTCAAATAAGACAAAAGTAAAACAATAAAGAAGCTATAACTAAATGGATGTTCGTTCACGCATGGATCATTATAACTGTTGAGAGATCTGTAAGATCTGGGCAGGCGAAGGCTATGACTCGCCATGGCGCATCATTCGTGTTTGTCTTACTCCTGTTTCATCCAAACTCACTTTAACTCTGCTTCTTTCTGTATTATCGCTCTAGGGCGCCAGCGCCTTCGCTCAGCTACAAGGACAGCGGCGTGGACATCGATGCTGGCGATGCTTTGGTGCAACGTATCAAACCACTATCGCGTGGCACCCAGCGACCCGGTGTCTTGGGCGGTCTGGGCGGCTTTGGTGGTCTGTTTCGCATCAAGGATCTCAGCTATCAGCAGCCCGTCATCGCTGAGGCCACTCAGGGTGTGGGCGCCAAAATACAGCTAGCTCTACAGAACGAACTATACGATCACATTGGCTACGATCTGTTTGCCATGTGCGCCAATGAATTGCTGGAGCTGGGCGCAGAGCCAGTTGCATTTCTGGACTACATTGCCTGTGGCAAGCTGCAAGTGCCACTCGCCGCACAGCTGGTCAAGGGCATGGCCGATGGCTGTCGCGATGCACGTTGCGCTCTAGTTGGTGAGTTGAAAGTGATCGACGATGAGCTAAGTGAATGATGCATTCGATATGATCTGATAGGGTTTTCACTTAGCACATTTCCTACTGGAAAACTGAGCTAGAGATCATTAAATAGCAACTGATTGGTTTGTTGTGTTTAATATTTGGATATTAAGGATCAATGCCTAAGGATCAGTAATTAGATTTGACTTGGAATTACTCTAATTGCGATCGGTAATCACTGCGGTATTTATAGAGATTTACATTATTTGAGACTATCGTCAGTTAGGACTCAATCAATGTACGTTGCTAAGAATGATACACAAGCCGACATGCTCTTTTACCCCTCAACTTACCTCTCTCTCTCTCTCTCTCTCTCTCTCTCTCTGTCTTTCTGTATCTTCGCAGGTGGCGAAACCGCTGAGATGCCCTCGCTGTACGCAATCGGCCAATATGACATGGCCGGCTACTGCGTGGGTCTGGTGGAGGAGTCGCGCGTCTTGCCCCGTTTCGACACTTATCAAGCTGGCGATTTGCTTGTGGGTTTGCCCTCCTCGGGGCTCCACTGTGCTGGTTTCAATGAGCTGCTCACGCAATTGGCGGCGGCAGGTGTGAATCTCAGGGAACGTTCGCCCGTGGGCGGCGATCATGGACTCAGTTTGGCTCAGGTGCTGGGCACACCAACACGACTCTATGTGCAGCAATTGTTGCCTCACCTGCAGGCGGCTGAGATAAAGGGCGTGGCACACGTGACGCACGGACTGCTGCACGATGTGGAGCGAATACTGCCCGTGGAATATGAAGTGGCGCTGGACTTTGGCGCCGTGCCCGTACCAGAGGTGTTTGGCTGGCTGGCCGGTCAGCTGCAGCTGACGCCGCAGACATTGCTCGAGCAACACAACTGCGGCATTGGCATGCTGCTGGTGCTGCCCCAAGCCAGTCAGCTGTGGCGAACAGCGCTGCCCGGCGCCAAGGTGCTGGGCATACTGCAGTCACGTGCAGCGCATGCAACTGCCACTCGTATCCAAGTGCGCAACTTTGAGGAGCAGCTGGCAAAATTGGCCACACCATTTGGTGGCTTAGGTAGCAAAGAGTTGCCCTCGGAGCTCGTAAAGGCGGCGCAGCTGCCTTCAACGTCTGTGGCACGCAAGGATTGCTTTGAAAATGCCAGCGGACGCCGTCTAACACGTCTGCCCGCCCACTATGCGGATCCCATTCTAATTCTGGGCACCGATGGCGTTGGCACCAAGCTGAAGATCGCTCAGCAAACGGAACGCAATGGCAGCGTTGGCATTGATCTGGTCGCCATGTGCGTCAACGATATACTCTGCAATGGCGCCGAGCCCTATAGCTTCTCCAGCTACTATGCCTGCGGCAAGTGGCAGCCGCAGCTGGCCGCCGAGGTGGCGGCGGGCGTGCACGAAGGCGCGCGACAGGCGAACAGCAGCTTTATAGGTGAGAGTCGCCAGCTGACGCCAGTGTTAACTCTAATGACCACCCACCTTTCCTTCTTCATCTTCCAGATGCTCATTTGGCCGCTCTGCCGCTGCTCTACGAGCCGCAAGTCTACGATCTGGCTGGCTTTGCGCTGGGCATAGCAGAGCGAGCTGCCATACTGCCGCGCTTGGATGAGATACAGCCAGGCGATGTGCTGATTGGATTACCCTCGTCCGGTGTGCACAGCAATGGCTTTAGCCTGGTGCACACTGTGCTCAGGCGGGCGGGACTAGGCCTGTCGGATCGAGCGCCGTTCAGCGAACGTACGCTGGGCGAGGAGCTGCTGGTGCCGACCCGCATCTATGTGCAGGCATTGGCGCCGCTGCTCGCCCAGGCCGGGCATGGCATCAAGGCTCTGGCCCACATTACTGGCGGCGGCCTCAGCGAGAATATACCGCGTGTGCTGCGCAAGGAGCTGGCCGTGCGACTCGATGCGAATCGTTTCCAATTGCCGCCGGTCTTCGCCTGGCTGGCGCTGGCCGGTAACATTGCGCCAGCCGAACTGCAGCGCACCTACAACTGCGGCCTGGGTCTGATCTTGGTTGTTGGGCCGCAGCAGGTGGAGCCGGTGATGCAACAGCTGCGCTACACACAACGCGCTGTGGTGGTGGGTGAGGTCGTCGCACGCAAGGATGCCCGGAAGCCGCAGGTGATGGTGCAGCACTTTGAAACGTTGCTGGCGCGCACTCAACAGCTGCTGTCGCTGCCACGTCGACGCGTCGCTGTGCTCATCTCGGGCACCGGCAGCAATCTGCAGGCGCTGATCGATGCCTCGCGTGACTCCGCCCAGGCGCTGCATGCCGACATTCAGCTGGTGATTAGCAACAAGGCGGGCGTCTTGGGTCTGGAACGTGCCAGCCAGGCGGGCATACCGTCGCTGGTTATCTCACATAAGGAATTCGCCAAACGCGAGGATTACGATGCTGAGCTGACGCGTCACCTGGTGGCCGCACGCATCGATATCGTTTGCTTGGCTGGCTTTATGCGTGTGTTGAGCGCGCCTTTCGTACGCCATTGGCGCGGACGTCTCATCAACATACACCCATCGCTGTTGCCCAAGTACCCAGGCTTGCACGTGCAAAAGCAAGCGCTCGAAGCGGGCGAAAAGGAGTCCGGCTGCACCGTGCACTTTGTGGACGAGGGCGTCGATACGGGCGCCATACTGCTGCAGGCGCCGGTGCCCATACTCCAGGGCGACACCGTCGACAGCTTGACTGAGCGCATTCATCAGGCCGAGCACTGGGCGTATCCACGCGCTCTGGCCTTGCTGGCCAACGGTTCAGTTGCTCTCAATGCGGACGGCAAATGCGTTTCGAGAACCAACTAAAATTGTTAACTGAATTCCAAGGGAATTCCACTAAGCGAGTTCTTCTTATTAGACAACTTCCATGTGCATGGTATACGATAATATAATACATATATGTAAGTACTATATATACACTATATATATATATATATATATATATATATATATATATATATATATATATATATATATATATATATATATATATATATATATATATATATATATATATATATATATATATATATCTTTCCCATAAATAAATTTATGTTTTTAATAAACTTTTGTTAAAACAAGCTACAAAGGTTCTGTGGGGAGTGGCCGACTATAGGCTATACCCTGAACACTGCTGAAAGCTGTTATTCCAATTATTCCGAGCAAACACACACACATACACACCCACACACATACACACCCACACACACAAAGGCACGCGCTCTGCTGACTGCGCAGCGACTGCGCTTGAGCTGCGCCTTACGCGTTTTACTATGCACATTTAATTGTTGCATAACTTTTCTGCTAGATGGACCTTCCTAATCAAATTTTCAGAGCATAATTATGACATTCAGATGTGTCCATTTGCCAAAGGCCAAGTCTCTAGTAATACGTTTTTTACAAATTTAAGGCACAAGTGGGCGAAGGTATCCAGAATCCGAAATATACCAAATATATATTGATATAAACAAATTTATATTAATTACAGAAAACTCCACAGCAAATTTGAACTTTCGATTTTTATAGTTAGTAGAGAGAAGACATCAAAAAAATAGTAGACATGCATAAATATTACTTTAACTTTCAAGTTTCAAACGGACCGACTTTACTGTTCGTACTGTTCAAGAATATACATACATATGTATATACTTTATGGAGTATGCCAAGTTACATATACATAGCTGTGGTCATTGAAATAGTAGTGGACAGCAGTTTGAAACGAGTATTAGAATTGGCATATATACAATATTATAATTGGCATATATATAGTATTAGAATTGGCATATATATAGTATTAGACTTGACATAAATATGCTCAAATTGTTATCAAAATATTATGTATATCGCGAAATTTTGCTGTTCAACTACTTCAGTCGCACTACTATTTTAATGACCAGAGCTGTTCATTTTCATCAAACCAATTTCCATCTTCCAATGCGTTCGAGTTTAGTCTAGAAGACAAAAAACTCCTAATTTCTCTAGAGAAAGTCAGCTCTCAAAGCTATAGATGTAGTCTGCGCTTACTATTTTCAAATCAAAAATATAATTTCTAGCACAATTTTCAGCATCTTCTTTGGCTGTCAATTTATTTACATATCACGTTCCACATCATGTCTTGTGCTTTCCTAACTAAAATATCATCAATTATCTATTATCTATTTTCTATATCTATTCCACTGCCTCACAGAAACATTGAGAATAGATTCACCATGAAGCCGCGCTCGCTGTTGCCTGCCTCGGTCTTGGCTTTCAGCTGCTGGGGTCGCTTCATGTTGCGCTTTAGTTCCGGCTCCTTGAACACGCTCTCGGCCAGTTTGTCCAGAGTTAGACGAAAGTATTGATTCTCTAATATGGGCACAATCAGATTGTATTTATCAATTGTTTTGTTTAGCTGCTGCACATCGTCCGCATGCAGTTGGCTAAACTTTTGCCATGCTGACTGCTCCTCGACGTTGGCCAGTGGCCATTCGCCGTAGTAGCAGCGCTCCTTGCGAAACTGTTGCTTCAGCTGGGCCACGGCTTCGCGTATGTCACGGCTCAGTGTTATCCATTCCGGCGTGAAGCCATTGTCCAGCATTATTTTGTTTAATTTGTGTGTGGTGAAGTCCAGGTAGGGATTCTGGGTTTGGGCCAGCGACAGCGGTTTGCCGGCACCATTCAGATTATTGAAGTCCCCCTTGGACATGGCCTCCTGGATGAGATCCTCGACCACACGGTCAATGCCATATTTCGTTTTGATCGCATGCTTGCCGTAGTAGCTGCCGCCTTTACGCATTAGCGCGTGCTCGCCGGCTGCGGCCTTTTCGACACGATGCTCCAGTACACGCTCCTGTGCCTTCATCGCGCGCACCTGCTGGTATTGCTTTTGACGCTGGAAGGGCGTGCCCACGCCGATGCCCTCGTTGGAGAGATATTGACGATGCTGCGGCGCAGTGTGCCGTATATCGAATTCCAATTCCTCGTCCTCGTTCCCGCTGATATTGCGGCGACTTTTGGCGAATTTCTCCTGCAGCGTTTTGAACGCTTCGTCCACCTGCTGGAAGCGCTCGTTGCTCGCCTCGTCGCTGTCGGCATCCGGATGCACGCGCTTCACCAAGTCCAAATATGCGCGACGCACTGTCTCCTGGTCGGCGGACTCATGCACGCCCAGTATGCGAAAGCATTGCTAAATGAGCGAGTAGAATCATTTCATATATGTAACTATTTTGCCTATGGTACTGCCACTCACCTGGTACAGCTCACGTTTCTTCAGGTGCACGGCGCGTCGGCAACTGGCGTTTAGGGGATTTATAAAATTACTCAAAATGTTTACAGTCGGCAACATTTTTGTTTTACAACAATTTCAAATTGTTGCTGGCATGCGTACCCAGTGACAAAGTGATTTTAAAGCTTACTTTACATTTAAATAACAATTTGTTATTCAATAGGTGGCAATCGACCAAAACAAAAAAAAAACCAAAACAAAATGATATTAACAGAGCTGTCACTGCGTCCTGTTGCTGTAACTGCAGCTGTTAAACTGCGTGAGCAAATGCACAAATAAATATAACAAAATATTATTAAGTGAGCTCATAAATAATATTTGGGAGCACACGACTTTATTATTTATCTATGATTAAAATAATCTACACTTAAATACATATATAATTAGTTGCAATATTTTTAAGCAGCATACTGTGCTTGGCGCCTATCAACTGTTGCTTTTCAATTAAAATGCTATACATTATGTTAACCCCTACTGCTCTGTTTGCCTTACAATGTTAACCCATGAAGTGCACACATAACATCAATAAAGAACCTCTGCTATACTCAAAATGGCACGTTCTCTGCACATTTCTCGTAAATAGTCATTTAAGTAAGACCATCTTGGGGATTTTTAACAGCTAATGTGTGACCAGGTATTTGGCACAGAAAACAGCTGTTGAATTTTTGGCACGCTTCGGTCACACAGTACCAAAAAAAAACTCGTTGCACACAACAGCAAAACACGCAACAAAAAATTTATATTAATTCGATTTCATACAAAACGCATTACAATTTAAACTAAACTATAATAATTGCCAGCCAAGTGCCTCAACTGGCCGAACGTGTGCAAAAAATGTGCAGTGCAATAAGCAATAGAATTTGTTTAATTTAGGCAACACACACACATCAAAAAAAAAAAATAAAAAAAAATATTTTTTCGTAAGTGTCGCAGAATTTACTAGTTGCTGTGTGTGCGTGCCCCACTCATGTGTGTGCGTGCGTGTGTGTGTGTGCGTGTATGTTTGTGTGTGTGTGTGTGTATGAATGCGAGAGTGTGTGAGTGACTTTGACTGCAGTTTACGTACGATTTATTTGTTGATTAAAATGTAATAAAAAAAAAACGTACACGAATTAAATGTGGAAAAGGCAACAGTCGCGCCAATCACAACAACAAGAGCAACAACAACAAATTTTGCTGCTATAACAGAAAAAGAAGGAAAAAAGCATAGCAGCATGTCGCGTCGTTGTGAGTGTGTGTGTCGTTGTCGTTGTCGTCGTCGTCGTCTCGTCACAGTCTGTGTGTGTACGTGTGTGTGTGTTCATTAGTATTTGTGTTAAATAATGTTTAAACATTTTGTTTAATTCGCACAAACTTTGATGCGTTGCAGTTCAACAAAAGGTGAGTAAATGTCGTGTAAATAATTATAAACAAAAGCCTGACCAAGTCAAAAGTTCGTCAACAGTCGTTCAGTGAGAGTGAGAGAGGGAGAGGGAGGCATCCCCCTCCCCCCTCCCCACCTAAACACACACACACACACATACATTCTCTGCCTCTCTAGTTAGCACTCTCTCTCGCTCTCAGCTTAGGCAAGCGCGCTCTTAATTTCCTTGCGCTTTGTTTTTAAGTGTCATTTTTTTTGTAGTTGGTTTCAATTTTTGTTTTTTTTTTTTTTTTTAATTTTAATTTGCTATGCGCGCTTCGCGCGCTTATTGTGAATGCGCAAACACACACACAAATAACCGTCAAATGTCAGAGAAGCCGCTCTCGCTGTTATGTGCTCTAACTCTCCCTTGCGTGCTCTTTCGCTTCACAGTGACAATGTTAAGCGCGTGTGTGTGTGTGCGTGTGCTTGATTTGTTTTTGTCTAATTTACTTTTGATGTCTTAAAGTCTAAGCTAAACACATTTAACAGTTCTGCCTCAATGTATTTTGATTAGCTTCACCTTTTTTTTGCACTCTTTTTGATTTGATTAGATGTGCCATACACACATACACACACACACAAGCACACACACGCACAGGCGGCCCGTATTCTGATAAGATTTTAATTGTTTGAAACGGACATGCCAATAATAACAGAATGCTGATATGAGAGCGGTGAATACAATTAGCACGACTGCTGACATGTTAAAATTACATGAAAAATGTTAAATCTACAATATAACATTACAGCAAAAGATCGATGAGCTAAAAACAATAGAAATTCATAATTATCGAAAATCGATATTTATTATTGCTGTAAAAAGAAGTTTGTGATTTATTTTTGTTTTTTAACATCTTAATATAAATAACAATTTAAGATTTCAAATCATGATAAATTTTGTAAAATATATAAAAAGCTTTGCGTGTTAAATAAATTATTTTAATTGCTAATTGGCGATAGGTAAAACAAAAATATAAATAATGAAAAGTAAAAAATATTTATTTGTATATTCATTTACTTGTATTTGTTCAAGCAAGAAACTTATGACAAAACAATAAACAATTCATGTAAATACGGTGACAGCAATAAGAAAACAAACAAACAAACAAAATGCTTCAGAGGGGGAAACATTTTGTTGTTGATTTTCGCACGGTTTCAAATTCCAATGCATTGGCAACACTAACGCTAACTAGCAACAACAAACACAGATACGCACACACACACTAATACACACAAACACACATACATACTCAATCGCTAGCAAAAGTAACAACAAACAACAGGCGAAAATGTCAGGCAGTCTGTCTCTCTCTCTCTCTCTTTCTCTTGTGTCATCAGTTCACTCTCAAACATTCATTCACAATTTTACTGTAACAGCGAAGCGAAAGAGCGCAGCAAATGGAATGCGCGTTTCTAAATGAAGCAAACATATGCTGTGCATACAAGCCTAATGCCAAGCAATATTTAATAATAAAATAAATGTGTTAACAAACTTTACGGCATGATCATCATTGTTAGCAGTTAACAGTTGATGTTAACATTTGAGGTAAATTGCCACTCTCTCGCAACTTTTCTCGTGTCGGTCTCTCTCACTTAAGACAAGATTTAACAGCGCGCGAGCGCCACCTGTTAACTAACAGTTGCCTAACATGCACAATTTGAGTCAACATTCTCTCTCGCTCTCTTTCTCTCTGGTAACAGACCCGGTTAGCAGTTGGCGCCAGTGTAAGCAGTTTTTTGTATTAACAGTAACAGTACGTCGTCGCGCCGGATAAGATGTAAAAGCGAATAGCGAAAATCGTGAAATTTTTTCCATCTACACGCGCGCCCGTCGAACCAAGCGCCATGCTAAAATAAATTTAAAAAAATAAATAAAATAAATATATATATATGTATATATATATAAAAAATTATTACAAGTGCAATAAGTGAAAAGTTCATGCAAAGCAAATAGCAAAGTAGCAATTAAAAGCAAAATCAAATTCAAATGCAAATGCAAAAGCAAAAGCAAAAGCAAATATAATACGTAAGTTGTGTTTATTAATTATTTATGACAAAAGCAACAACGCGTCACAATTGCCTTCTTCGCGTAGCGTCGTCGTCGTCGTCGTCATCGTTGTCGCAAGTCGCAAGTAGAGCAAACGCCGCGTTACCGTCGCCTGCCGCCCCTGTTCACCAACACACACACACACACACACGCACATATACATATATATATAAACACACATATATATATATAAATATATATGCGAATTATTTTTATTATTATCTCTCTCGCTCTCTCGACCACTCGTGCGATCTTTGGCGCCTGCAAATGTTATGCAAATTAATTAAAAGCAATAGAAACAACAATAACAACAACAATTAATGAAATCAATAGCAGCAGCCGCCACAGCAGCATCAAATAAAAATTTCGCTTTCGCAAAGACAACCACAACAACAGCAACAGAAAAAACGGTACAGCAAAAGTGAAATGCGCATTGACTTCAAAGCTGATTTTTTTTGTTGTTGTTGTAAATTGTTTTTCAAACGGCACTTGGCGCTCAATCGCGCTCTCTCTCGCTCGCGCGTAACGGAACTGCCGCCAAGGCGCTCATATCGTTGTTGTTGTTAGGCAGAGCGACAAGCACAAAGCAAACGCCAAAAAAAAAGAAGAAAAAACGGTTATGCGTGCGTTGCCCTTTGGGCTGCCTATGCCTACAACAACTGCTCGTAACATAATGAATGAAAATACTACAAAAACAACAACTGAGCATAGACAATTCCCTTTACTCACACACAAACACACACACACACGTGTAACTAAGCATACATATGTCAATATGTATATATGCATGCCTACAAAATTATTATGTTATTTGTCTTGTGGCTCATCTGCCATGTTGTTGTACTTAATATGTACTATGTGTATGTGTATGTGTGTGTACGTATAGTTTTCTTGATTTTTATTTAACACCTGCTTTTTTCCATCAGCGCCAGCCGCGCGCACTCAAATAAAGTCGCAGCTGCTGTAACAAAAAACAAAAAAGAAACGTTGGCAACACAACCCAAGTCTTGCGTACAATGTGGTTGGCAACTCTGCCCCATGCAAATGCAATTGCGATCAACAGCTGAACAGCCAGCGTAAAGCAATGTTAGCGGAAAATAACATTTTCATACATACATATATGCATGTGTGCGTGTGTGTGCAGAGATTGACAATTATGGTTGGCAACACTGTTGCGTATATTAATATGCTTAACAGCTGTTGAGAGCATAAAAGAGAAAGAGAGTGCAGAGAGAGAGAGAGCAAGAGTATAGAGATCGAATGTGAGAGCGTTTATTGTCCTTGGGTATGCGGTTAGTTGTTGTTGATGTGTTTTTTTTTGTCTTTTTTTACAATTGGGTATGACGAACTTTTGGGCATTTGGTCACACTTTGAAACTTTAAATAATTTGAAATCTTTAAATAATCAATTTCAATTTACAGCCCCAAAACAAAAAAAAAAAATCGAAAACAAAAACTAAAAGCGCCTCAACAAAAAGCAATAAATAAATAAATGAATTATTATATTAAATAAGTTGAAAAGTTCAATAAATAAAGATAAAAACAAAACAAAACAAAAAATTGAAAATTTGTAGCCATTAGCTTTAACAAAATAACAAAACAACAAACGCATAACATTTATGAGCAGAAAAATTCATAAAGCCTATACAAGTACGCCTTCCAATAGTTATATATACACATTATATACCGTTATATATACATACAATATGCATGCATTATATTGAAGATGATTATGATATTGATATTGATGATGATAATGATGATGATGATGATGATGATTATGATGATGCAAAACGAAAACGAAAACGAAAATCGTCTTAATTAGTTGATAAAAAGTGCGTTAATTCGAACGATGCAATCAAATCTTTAAATATTAACATATTAAATCGTATATATATATATATATATTACTTATAAATATATATATACATACTTGCATACATATATTTCTTATAACAACGAAAACAATTAGTAATTAAAGAAATTTAAAAATAAATTATCAGCTTGCTTACAACAACAAAAATAAAAAATAAAAAAATAAAATCCATGCAATTACTTTAGCAAATTTACTTTACACACAAAAAAAAAGAAAATTTATCAAAAAGAGACAAAAAAAACATTTTAAAGCAGTGCAAATTCTAAACTTAAAAATAAGAACAAAAAAACAAAATACATTTTTTATATGCGCCCCAAGTGCTTAAACAACAACAACAACAACAACAACAAACGAAAATACCCAATAACAACAATGTAAAACATACAACCATAACCTCAATCAACACAGCAAATCGAGCAATATTACGGATAACAAAACATATAATAAATAAAAAAAAAACAAACAAATTATTATTATTAAACTTAATTGTTAAATGTTAACTAAAGAAAAAACACCAACGCCAGCAACCTGCCAGGAACAACAACAACAACACCAACAACAACAACAACAACAACAACAACTCATGCGGTGCCCAAAAGCCCAAAAAACAACACGAGAAGAAGAAGAAGAAGCAGCAGCAACAGCAACAGCAGAAACAGCAGCCGAAGCAACAGCAACAAAACAACAACAGCGACAAGCTAACGAGAGCAACAGCTCTCAACAAATTCTCAGGAGTTGCTGTTGCCATTTGCTGCATTAACATTGGATTAGTCCCCCATCAATTCCCAAAGAAAAAAGGAAAAAAGCAACAATTACCCAAAAACAAAATTTGAGGCACTCATGTAGGGTCATTCGAAAGTGAATGGGGAACGACACCAGCATCAACACCAACACCAACACCAGCACCAACACCTCCAACGACAACAACAACAGCAACAGCAACAACATCGACATCGACAGTAACGGGACATGGATATACATATGAAAAAATTAACTAAACCACGGTGAGTGCCAAACAAATATTTTATATACATACATATATATTTAATTAGTTTTCAATATACTTCAAATTGAATTGATAACTTAAACTTATGCAAATTCCAATCAGATCGAGTAATTTGTTTCTTATTGGGTTATATATGCTTTTGGGTTATATACATTCTATAGAGCATAGCTAGAGGAGCTATATATAAAATCTAAATATTTAATTAGTTTTCAATATACTTCGAAAATTTACCAAGCCAATTGGAATTGATAACTTAAACTTATGGAAATTCTAATAAGACGCAGAGCAAATTTGTTTCTTATTGGGTTTATATACATTCTATAGAGCATAGCTAGAGGAGCTATATAAATATATATAAAATCTAAATATTTAATTAGTTTTCAATATACTTCGAAAACTTACCAAGCCAATTGGAATTGATAACTTAAACTAATGGAAATTCTAATAAGATTGAGTAATTTGTTTCTTATTGGAGTTTATATACATTCTATAGAGCATAGCTAGTGAGTAAAAGAGAAGTAAAATCTAAATATTTAATTAATTTTTAATATACTTTAAAATTTACCCAAGCCATTTGAAGCGATTACTTGCAACTTCCAAATTCCAATAAGATTCTAATCAATTTATTGTCTTATGGCACTCAATATATATATATATACATACATATCTCTTAAAAAGCAACAAAACCAAATGAGTTAAGAAAGTTAGGGAATGTTTTTTTTTCTCGCAATTATCTGCTTTGCATTGGCCCACACACAAAAAAAAAGTGCACAAATTTCTATGGCTTAAAGGGAAAAGGCGTCTTTTCTTTGAGTCTATGTTTTGTGTAGTGCAGCACTACTATTTTCATGAACACAATTGTATATCAATGGCAAAAGTAGTAGATCGAGCTGTAATATATGAGATCTGTTTGCCTACATATGTAATAATGTATAAAAATAAAATTAAATAATATATATATATATATATATATATAGTTATATATATATATATATATATATATATATATATATATATATATATATATATATATATATATATATATATATATATATATATATATAGTTATATATATATATATATTACACATTATTGACCTAGATGAAGCCTTAAAGTTGCAAGTTTTCTTTCCAGTAATAGCCCCAAGTGGTGTTACCAGCTATTTCTGCAGGATTTTTTTGTCTGTTTCAATTGAGACAAATCGCATTTTTGCCATAACTCAATCTATGCCTAACCTCAATACTCAATACGCTTGAGTTGGAGCCATACAAAAATTATATAGAAATGTATAATATACAAAGCTATATGTATGTATGTATGTATGTATGTATGTATGTATGTATGTATGTATGTATATATGTATATATATTATGCATTTGCTGTATCGTTGCTCATTCAATATGAATGTGAAGCCAAGCTGCTGGTGCCCCAATGCCACATTATACACACATATACATACATATATATATATATATGTATATGTATATGTATGTATGTATATAGTCACATAAGCTGCGGAAATTCACAGACATATTCTCGTCCAAGTTCCACAACTAAAAACTTTTCTCATTTCTGCGGCAACCCTTTTATACACACACACACACATATATATATATATATATATATATATATATATATATATATATATATATATATATATATATATATATATATGTATACACACACACATACATATGTATAAATATACTTTTGCTTCCATTTTTTTTTGTTTCATTATTTTCTTTTTTTTTTTTTTGCTTTCTACTGTCAATGAGCTGCGGCGACCACTAAAATGTATAATTGAAAATTGTACGCCCACATTACGACTTGAAATGCACAGACAATATAAGCGAGATTGAGACAGAGCGCGCGTGGGGAGAGACGAGGAAGGGTGTGGGTGGGGGGTGGGGGGTGGGGGTTGGGAATAGCACCAAAAATGGTCCCCAGTTGCTTTTAGCGCCAGGCAATAAACCGAGCGCAAGCAACAGCCGCACGCCGCACTATGCAAGATAACAGCTAGCAGGAGACAGAGAGAGAGAGAGAGGGAGAGAGACAGTATGAGAGAGAGAGAGAGAGAGAGAGAGAGAGAGCGAAGTGCTGCCAAGTTTGCGGTTTTTTCTTGACTGCCATCTCACTCGCCTCACAGTGCCACATTTAGTGCCCACCTTGACCAAAGTAGAAAAATCTAAAAGTTTTTTGCTTAAGCTTTTTTTCATGCTTAAATACATATACACAGCTTACGCTTATATAGACATACATATATATATATATATATATATATATATATATATATATATATATATATATATATATATGTGTGTGTGTGTGTGTGTGTGTGTGTATCTTGCCGGCGTCGCCACGCACTGTTTCGCCTGCTGCTTTTTTCCTGCCTCTGCGTCTTCTTCTTCTGCTTTAAGCATTGTGTGCACTTTTCGCTGCAATTTGTCGAAAAGTTTTTACTGTGCGCGTAAAGTTTAACCATAACAGATTTCTTTTGCCGTCTATTTCTTGAGGGCTAAGAGAAGCAGCAGCAGCAGCAGCAGCAGCAGCAGCAGCAGAAAGAAAAAATGAATTCATGAAAAAAAAATAGCTTGAGCAACTTCTCAATTTGGCTGACTGCCTGCGTGCCACGCCCCCTTCGCCAGGGCAGTTAACAAACGCATAAACCAGCTTAACTAATTTGACAAACTAAAACCGTTTTATTCGACAAATATTTATACATTTTTAGTTTATTTTTTTAAGTTTATTTTAATAATATTTTAAGTATCAAGATTTATATAAAGTTTCTCAGACTTGTTCTTGGCAGTTAATTGATGCGAGCTATAATTAAGCTCAAGCGTCGTAATTATTATGGAAAAATGTTTTGAAAGCACTTTAGTTGAATAAAGAATAAAAACAAAATCAATTTGTATCTGGTCAAGAACAAGTTCTGCCATTTTAATTGCCAAGTTCAAGAGATCAGAGCAAGATTTAGCATTTGAATATGGCTAAAAGTTAAACTGCACAGATCTAGGCTGTTACCAACTCAAACCTTGTTGCAGTGGCCACTGCTTCGAGTGTACAACCTAAAAAATATATGAAAATAAAATTAAATTGGAGAAGGCGAGCAATTCAGGCATTTCAACTAAAGATTCAAAATAATATTTGTTTTAAAAATTATACAAAATTATTATTTCTTAAAAATAAATAAAAAATATATCTTTTTCCCCTTGACTCTTGGCGCTTGTTATGTTATTATTATTTATTATTATATTTATTATTTCTTGAAAATAAAAACAAAATGTTTTTTCCCTTGACTCTTGGCGCTTGTTATGTTCCTTGCTCAATGTTTTTGCTTAAAAGCATCAACTGCTCATTTAAGCCAGTTGCTGGCAAGAGCCACCGGGCCAAGGGCCAAGGAAAAAGCGATTCAACTTAATTTGAGACTATTTTTTTCAAAAATAATAATTAAAAAATAATAATAAAAAATAATAAAAAAAAAAATAATAAAAAAAAATAATAAAAGAATAATAAAAAAATAATAATAAAAAAACAATAATAAAAAACAATGATAAAAAATAATAATAAAAAAAATAATAATACAAAATAATAAGAAAAAAAAAATAAATAAAATGCAAATTTTTTTGACTAAAATCATTTAAATTTAAAAAAATTAAAAAATTAAGGAAAGAGCGATTGACTTTATTTTAAGGTAATTTTTTAAACGCAAAAAAAAAATAAATAAAAAAAATCTATATTTTTTTGACTAAAATCTTTTAATTTAAATTTTAAAAAAATCAAAATTTAAAAAAAAAATTTTTTTTTAAATTATTTAAAAAAAGTTTTATTAAAAAATTAAAAATAAAAAACAAATGCATAAAAACTCAGTATATATTTAACAAACATTTCAATGAATATAAACCCAAAATAGTTAAAAAAAAAATAGAAAAAAAAACAAACTAATAAAAATTTAATGCAAATCTTTTCACTAAAATCTAATAAGAAATTAAAATTACAAAATAATAAATATATAAAAATAAAATAATTTAAAAATACAATACATATACATTGAAACAAAAATAGTGAAATTGCAATAAATATTTGCTTGGGCCTTAGTGCATTTAGTAGACTAAACACGATAATAAACACGATAAACGCAAGTTATTCAAATATTTACGTTTGCAGTTTGACAAAGAATCCGTCATATATTTTGATATATATGCAGACAGACACACACACACATACACAGACACGCACACGCACACACACGTACTCAGCTGATAAAATTTTAATTTGTATAAAATTGAAATTTTAATGTGTGTCTAAAAGCGCGCGCGAGTTTTCGGCCGCAAGCTCCATTTCAGCATGCTCAGCCGCAGGGCGCTGGTGCTTTTAGCCCTTGTCAAGTACTGCCCTACGACGCACACACATAGACCAATACACACACACACACACACACACACACACACAGACATGCACACACCAATACACACATACAGACAGACAGCTGCACGCGACTGCAAGTTTCTGGTTTTTGTGGCTTTTCCGCTTCTCACTTCACAACTGTCGCTCTCTCTGTCTCTGTCTCTGTCTCTCTCCCTCTCTATCTCTCTCTCTCTCTCTATCGTTCGCTCGCTGGCTTTTGGCATTGGCTAAAAGCGAATTTCTTTCGTTGAATTATTTAAATTTGTCGGTGTTTGGCTATGTGTGTGTGTGTGTGTGTGTATATATTTATTAGTATGTGTGTGTGTGTGTGTATATATTTATTAGTATGTGTGTGTGTGTGTGTGTGTGTCAGTTATGAATAGCTAAGTGAGTGCAAGTGCTGCAAGCAGCCTTTTCATTTTCATTATACGCAGTCCCTTAAGGGATCGGCTTGCTGACTGATGTAAGTGAGGGAGGGAGGGGGGGCGGGTGTTGGGGCTGCCGCAAATGGGAAATGCCATATGATAAGCTTAGTTATGCAGCAATTTAATTGTATTTCGCATAACCTTTATCAAACCAAATTTGATTGCTGAACTATTTGAAATGCAACTGGAAATTACGAGACTTCACAGGGTAAGATTTCATAAATAAACCTGAAGTATCAGAGAGTTGTCTATTGAGCCGTTGGCATATGCATATGCATAATACAATTATGATAGTAAAAATGTTGTGTTCATTAAAATAGTAGTGCGAGTGAAATGTTAAATAATAATAATCATAATAATAATAATCATAATAATAATAATCATAATAATAATAATCATAATAATAATAATCATAATAATAATCATAATAATAATCATAATAATAATCATAATAATAATAATAATAATAATGATAATAATGATAATAATGATAATAATAATAATAATAATAATAATAATAATAATAATAATAATAATAATAATAATAATAATAATAATAATAATAATAATAATAATAATAATAATAATAATAATAATAATAATAATAATAATAATAATAATAATAATAATAATAATAATAATAATAATAATAATAATAATAATAATAATAATAATAATAATAATAATAATAATAATAATAATAATAATAATAATAATAATAATAATAATAATAATAATAATAATAATAATAATAATAATAATAATAATAATAATAATAATAATAATAATAATAATAATAATAATAATAATAATAATAATAATAATAATAATAATCATAATAATAATAATCATAATAATAATCATAATAATAATCATAATAATAATAATAATAATGATTTTTAAGTATTTTCTGCAGCAAATAAATAAAACTAAGTAATGTTTATTAACAATTACTAAATAGTTAAGTAGAAAAAGTAGAATTATTTTCATTAGCAATTTTGATAAGGCAACTTTTGCTTAAAAGCTGAAAACTTGTCTTTCCATAATTTGTTTAATTAAAAAGTTTTAAACAATTAAGTTTAAAAAAAGTTTAAAAAGTTTTCAATAAATTAAACAATTGCAAGTGGATAAAAGCACAACAATTGAATTAGATACTCAAACTCGAACTTTATTGGACGCTTCATTCCCAGCTTTTGCTGCTAATGATAAAAGTTACCCAAAAAAAAAAAATAAAATAAAGCTAGCTCGCAAAACAAATGTCTAATTGTCGCTGCGAATTGATTGGTCTGCCCATAACACACACAGACACACACACACACACACACACACACACACACACACACACACACACACACACACACACACACACACACACACACACACACACACACACACACACAGAGAGACACAGACACAGGCAGACAGACGCACAAAGCGCCACAATCGTTTGCCAAGGGCACAGATATAGGTATACCTATATAGTATGTATATACCTATATATATATATATATATATATATATATATGTGTACCGATTTAGATATATGTGTGCGTGTGCGTGTGTGCGTGTGTGCGTGTGTGTGTGTGTGTGCATTACGTATACAAAAGGCAAACAAGTCAAACACGGGGCGAACCCTTGTAAAAGAACGCAGCAAATTATTCGCAAAAGGAAAAACACTGAGCAACAGCAACAACAAAGAGGAAAAGTGGAATAGGTAACAAGGCGAGCGAAATTGAATAAGAAATACACTGTTTATTGCTGCGAATAGTAAGAGAAAGAAAGCCAAAACTCAAAGGAGTTTCAGTCAAATATAAATATATGGATAAAGCTGCAGCTATATGAAGCTAAATAGATGATATATAGTAAGATTCAGCAGTGATTTGCCAGCAAAATATAATAAGTCTAGCCTTGAACTGAACTTTGTTAGGGAATATAACTAATATATATAAATACATATATATATCAACTATGCTCATTCTGCAACGTGCATGGCTCAAAACTGCACTCAAATGATAAATCGAATCTCAAAAAAACTTTAAAATCAATACAAAGTTTTGACTCGAAACCAATATACTCTGTTGCCCCAACTGCAAAAACAGTGTATAAAACCGAAATAAATGTTAAGGGAAGTGATTTACTTTATCGATGGACACATAAAACAATTTGGCAGCACATTCAGACGAATGTCTGCCTGCTCTCTCTCTCTCTCTCTATTACGCTCTGTCTCGCTCTTTCTTTGGCTCTCTTTGTCTGTCGGCCTGTCTCTGTTTCGCTTGCTTGCTTGCTTGCATCCCTCGAGTGGCGGCAAAACATCTGTCCTGACGCTTTGTCCTTTCACCAAATCCTTTTTCGCACAAAAATCAAAATAATAAAAAAAAAAATGAAGTAAAATTAAGCCAGTCGAGTGTGCTGTGCCGCACAGATACCCTGTAGCGTATAGTAAATAAATCTGCAGATTATAGTAAATAAATTTTAAAAATTATTAAGAGAATTTTTTTTTAGAAATTCAAGATAAAAATTTTTTTTATTTAAAATTTGTTAAATATTTTTTTATTTATTTATTTTTTTTTAATTTTTTTAAATTAAAAAATGGTTTTAATTTATAGTAAAATCAAACTCTTGGCACTATAATTTCTAGTATATTTGATTTTCTTTATTTATTGTCTATATTTTTAAAACATCAGTCAACAGTCAGTCCCACCCTTTGCTCAACTCTATCTAGGGTATAAACAGCAAATCTTTTCTTCTTTCGCTGTTGCACGCTTTGCAATTTTATAAGGTATGAAAATTACATATGCCCCGCTGACACACACACACACACACACACACACACATAGCGACAGCCTAGTGTCCTGATATCCTTCTCGTATGCTGAAGCAAAGTCATAAAACTTGCACCCCAACCAGAGCTTTGCAGTGGTTCCGTAATGCTCTACATTTAACTCTCTTTGGCCCCACCCCCCTTCCACTCCCGCTCCGCCGCCCCGCGGCATCTTCAATTTGCAGCAAAGTTTGCCATAGAACTTGGACTTTACCTTGCGTCCTGCTGCTTTACATCCTTTCTAACTGTTGCTGATTTATGGTCTGCCGAAGGGCACTAGTTGGGGGGGCGCTAGTGGCAACAACTGTCTGTTTAGTTTACTCTCTCTCTCTCTCTCTCTCTCTCGCTCTATCTCTGGCAGGCTCTTCTTGTTCCGGCATCGCATTTAAATGACATAATAAAATGTATAATTTCAGCATAAAAACTGAAATCCCCGGGGAGATTTCTGCTCATTTCTGCCAAGGTCCTCCATAAAGGAGCCCTATAAAAAAAAAAAAACACCCTCTATAGGTATTCTTTACCTCGATTTATGCTACCTTGGGCTGTCCAGTTGGGTTTCGCCTTTTGATTGTTGAGTCAACGTGCGGCATATCAATTAGGTGTGTAGGTCAATAGCTTAAGTGTAGGTGGAGATGGAGATGGAGATGGAGATGGAGATGAAGAGGCGAAGGCCAGCGGAGAGAGTTTGCAGAGGGCTGCATGGGCTGGGCTTAGACTATTTGATTGGCGGGCTATTGGCTTGAGGCCTGGCTCCATAGTTCAAATACAAATTTTCGTATGAACTTTGGGTTATTTGAACTAGAAATTGCAACATGAATCATGCATTCAGTTTGACGTGTTCTATATATATATGTGTGTGTGTGTGTGTTTGTGTGTATATAGAATGGAACGTATTGGGTACAAGCTATTTACATGCGATATATGCTAGATATACATTGATATACTCGAGTTTCTAATGGGGCGAATATGGGAAACTGTTTGAAGTAAATTTTGCATTGCTATCAAAGAAATTAAAAATAATTTGGCTAAATTTATGCATATAAATTATTTGTTATATTTATTTATATATTTATTATATTCTTAAATTATAATAATAATAAATATATTTTATATATTTGTTTTTTATATTCATATTTTAAAGTAAACATTCGCTTAGTCAATGTTTTTCTTATTCATTCCTAAACCTCAAATTTTATTCTTAAATTTATATTTCAGTATTTGAGCTTTTGTTGCTTAAAATAAATAGTAAATTGTGATTTTTTTTTGGAATTAAATGTTCAAACATAAAAATTTAATTTTAAATAAACAATTTTTTTTTTCTGATTTGTTCGCAATTAATTACAAAAGAATGCAATTAAATTTTAATATTTAATCTTGATTTTATTTTATTTATTTTTTTTTAATTTTTTCTTGGCAGAGTTTTTTTCACAAGATTTTTTTCTTGTAATATAAATATTTTAAATGCATTTAGAAATATTAATGCTTTTAATTTAATTTCAATTTTTTTATGTCAAATATTGCAAATATTACGAACACAGTTGTAATTAAATTATTTATTATTTTTTTAATTTAAAAAAAGGTTAATATCAAATAGTAATGTCCAACTCTAAGCACTATAATATCTAGTATATTTGATTTTCTTTATATACTGTTCATAATATAAATATTTTATATGCATTATGAAATATTTTTTAAAATTTAATTTGAAATAAACAATTAAATTTTAATATTTAGCTTTAGTTTTTTAATTTTTTCTTGGCAGATTTTTTTTATTAGATTTTTTTCCTGTATATTACATATAATGTATGTTTTTTTTTTTATATTAAATATAAAATATCTCAAATATTACTAATACTGTTGTAGTTAAATGCCAGTGCCTAAAATTTAAAATTAATTTGAAATTATTTTAATTTTTTAATGTGGATTCTGGAATTTTAATTAAAATTTAAATTTGAGACTTTTTGCTCAAATAAAATGAATTTTTTTTTTGTAATTAAAGTTAAATATTAAAAATTAAATCATATATTTTAAGTTTGTTCTTGAGAAATAGTTTTAGTACAAGAATTATTCGCATTTAATTTGATTTTTTTTTTTTTTTTGAAAATAATATTTTATTAATAATTTTTTAAATTTTATACTCAAAATTTAATTTTTCCTGTATTTCCTTAGCAAATATGATTTCTTTTTGAATTAATATTTTATACACAAAATTTAAATTTATTTTTTTTTTTTCGAAATTTAATTTTAATTTCGAAATTTGTTCTCGAAAAAGAATTTTAAAATCGAAGATTTTCTTACAAAAATATGTTTTCTTTTGGAATTAATATTTTATAGACAAAATTTAAGTTTATTTTATAATTTAAGTTAATTTAAAAATAAAAAAAGTCAAATATTTTTGTTTTATAAGAGTTTTGCACTGTTTATAAAAGAAAATTAGATTCAAACTTAGCTGTTTTATATAGCAAATAGTCTGCTCTTTAGTGCGAGACATTACTGTATCTGTGCTCGTTTATTCCTCTACTTCTATCCTTCAGTTGCTGTCATAAGTAATATCAATTTTGTGATCTATCCGTAAATTGATTATTCCGAATGTTGTCGCCTTTGTTATAATTTTTCTTGTTATTTCTAATGCATTTTGCATGCGGGCCACTCCTCCACGAGGACCTCGACCTGCTTTTATCTATCTCGCTCGCTCGCACTCTCTCTCTCGCTCACTCTTTCTCTGTCTCTTAATGCCCATGTTGTTGAGCTTTGTTCCAAGGTGTCGTCGTCGTCGTCGTCGTCGTCTACTCTGGATGTGTGACAGCATATTGTTTAAGCGGCAACCCTTGGCAGCGCATATAAATGATTAACTGTTGCATGTGCCGCATATGCCACGCCCATCGCTCAGTTTGCCGTTTGAAAACTGTGAAGGACACGACATTTGTTGATGTTGCCTTGGCGTCCTCGTCGTCGTCGTCGTCGTCGTCGTCGTTGCCGCCGCCCTTACCCCTGGCCCCAGCTGACCTGGCCCTGCTGGCTGCTACCTCTATCTCTGCCACTTGCAAGTGGCAAGCCGCCACACACACACACACACACACACACACACACACGCACACACAAGTGCTTGCGCCACTTTAAGCCAACAACTGGCAACTGCAACTGCAATTGCAAGTGCAACTGTCAAGTGCTTTGCAGCTAAAGCATTTTTCATTTATATTTCGGATACTCTGTAAATTATTCAATTAAGTACAAAAAAAAACCTATATAGTTTCCTTTTGCTATATATAAAAATATATTCAACTAATTAAATAGATTGTTCTGAGTATGCAAATAAAAAGGGGGGAAAATTGTGTTTGCCTTAAATGGAATTCATAATCTATCGATGTAAACATATTCCACGGCCACGTTCTGCGTCTGTCTCTCTCTCTCTCTCTCTCTCTCTCTCTGTGTGTGTGCTCAAGGCCTTTTGGGTATTTGTAAGCTGAACTAAGGTCCTTTCGCTATTGTTGGACTGCTGCTGCTGCTGCTACTGCTGCTACTTTTGCTGCTTCTTCTTGATTCTTGGTATTTCATCTATTTACCCAGGCAGAGTCGCCGTCGCCGCCGCCGCCGCCGACGACCCCCAATTGAAGGCGCCCGACGATGAAGACGACGCGGAAACAGTAAATAAGTTGCACTTTTCCGCTGTCAGAGAAAGCGCCGGTCAAATAGAGCACGTAGAGATGGGCAAGGGGGCGGTAGGTAGGTGTGGTCTTGGGGCTGGATTGTAGAAGGGTCTCGCTTAGTCCTCGCGTCCTTCGTGGCTGCTGCCTGCAAATAAAAACAAAAAACTTATTTGCCATTTATTTCCAGTTGACGGTTTTTTTTTCTTGTGTGTTCGTTTTCGTTGCCCCTTAGCTCCCTCTTCGGCTGTTATTAATATTGACAGCCAAAGGGGGGGGGGGGCGGGCGGAGGGCGGCTTGAGCTGAGTGGTGGTGGTGGGGACAGGTTCTCGACAAGCCTTTGGGGTCGCTGGTTGCTGTTGCTTGTTTGTTTGCTTTTGTGCTTAATGCTCTGGCCAGCGATTCGCCTTTAGGGAGTCGCTAGATCTTTACCTTCCCCCTCCTTCTCTCTCTCTTTCTCTGTCTCTGTCTCTGTCGCACTTGCTGCCAAAGCATTTCCGGTGTAGGGATAAAAATTTGTCGTGGTTGAAATATTGTAACCTGAAGCCTTTATTGAAGGACTTTTTAATGAGTGTTTGTGTTTGATTGTTGAGCACGCAGCAGCAGCAGCAGCAGCAGCAGCAGCAAGGAAGTTGTGTGGTCTTCTTCGATTTTGTTGCTGCTTCATCTGGCGCTGGTATCTCGCGTGAGAAACGTGCCACATGTCAGCCAATTACGCTTGCCACAAAGTTGCAAGCAGCACCAAACGCTGTGCAGCATCTCAAACAGTTATTTGTTGAATTGCTCGAACACATTTGATTTTAGAAATCAATTTTGATAGAAAATATCTTTTACGATAACATTTATTTCGCTTGATAGCGCCTGTCTATCGATAATTTTTCGATTAGTCATGTTTGAAATGCAAACAGATTGAAATATTTATTAATATAACAGAGTTCAACTTATGTTTTGACATATTTCGATATAAACTACATTCGTTGGGCTATCGATAACAATTAATTTCTTGTATTTAATCGATTATTATCATGACTTCTATATGCTTATCGTCAAACATGCGCGTAATTGAATGTGAACCTATTTTTATCAATAACATTTATGCAGTTCGATAACATTTGTGATATATCGATAACTTTGCGATTAGCTATGCGTGAAATTAAAGTAAATTTAAATTTGGAATAAATCCTTTTATTGTATTTTGTATAACTTTAGACTTTTCTATATGTGCTACATTCATTGAAATATCGATAACAATTAATTTCTTGTATTTCATCGATTATTATCATGATTTCTGTATGCTTATCGTCAAACATGCGCGTAATTGAATGTGAACCTATTTTTATCGATAACATTTATGCAGTTCGATAACATTTGTGATATATCGATAACTTTGCGATTAGCTATGCGTGAAATTAAAGTAAATTTAAATTTGGAATAAATCCTGTTTTGATATTTTATGTAACTTTAGACTTTTCTATATGTGCTACATTCATTGAAATATCGATAACAATTAATTTCTTGTATTTCATCGATTATTATCATGATTTCTGTATGCTTATCGTCAAACATGCGCGTAATTGAATATTTTTTCATTTAGTTCCCACTCACTGCCCAGCCAAATATCAATTTGTTGTTTTCTTTTTACGAGCTTCCACAATTTGGTGGGAAATATCAAATAACTTAACAATACAATTATACATTTCAATGGCTCTGTTACTCAAGTATATGTGAACCACATAATCTTTTTTTGTTTTGGTTTTTATGTATAACTCAACCCTTGCGCGTAAAAAACCCCCGTTTGCCTGGCTTCCATCAAACTCCCCTGACTCCTGTTCCATTTCTCGATGTCACGCAACGGTTAACTGAAGTACTTTTGTTATGTTTCTCAATGGGTTTGAAACCCCTTTTGCCGTTTCCCTAATTTTTGTTTTCTTTTTGTTAAATGTGAATATATTTTATTTGATAAATTATATGAAAGGGACAAACCCCCAAAGCCAGTTGCTGTTATGTGGGAATCAAATGCAATTTAAATTGGTAATTTTTAGTTTTGGTTGATTTTTGATTGTTGATTTTATTAGCATTAAAATCATGTTTAATTGGGCGTAAAAATGGCTTTTTTATTGACTAATATAAGCTGAAAATGTGCAAGAAAAAATCTAAAAAAAATTGGGGTAAAGCAAAAAATTCTTGAAAATAATAAAAGAAAAAGGAAATCAATTTTAGAAAAATATTAAATAATTTTAAAATAATTTTTTAACATGAAAGCTTAATTTTATGCAAAGCAAACGAGCCAATATTTAGAGTCTGAATACTAAATGTGCTTAAGACAAGCTTTAAAATAGTTTTTAGTTAGTTATTACATATATAATTCTATAAAAATATAGCAATTTACATATTTTTTATAAGAAATTTCATCTAGATAGATTTATTTCAAGTTGCTCCTTCAACTGTGACAAACTCATACGTCACATTGTCAGTGCATTTCTCTTCATCTTGCTTTTTTGTTGCTCTTAAATGTCCTGCACACACTTGCCGGCAGCATAACCATAAGCAGCAGCAACAACAACAACAACAACTAGAACTAGAACTGTAATGAAAAGAACAACACTTGAATGGCTCTCAAATTGAAATGGGCAGCCTTGCAATGAACAAGCTCGAGCCCGCCCGCTCGGTCGCTCTCTTCTCTGCTGTGCGCTGCTTTGCCACAATTAGGTGTTAATACGACATTTTACTCAGCAGCAGCGGTGGCGGCGGCGGCAGCAACAGCTGCAATAGCAACAACAGCAACAACTGTTTGAAATATTAATGCAATGCTCGCACATGAAATATTTATGCATGTGTGCGTGCGTTTGTAACTTACATTCGCTCTTCTACGCTCTCTCTTCGCCCAACGTGCTGCCTCTCTCTCTCTCTCTCTCAGTCTGTCTTGTTGCCGAACGATCGATAAAATGTAGTTCGTCTGCTCTCCGCTCATTGCTAGCTTCCTGCTGTGTGCGTGAGTCTGTAGTGTGTGTGTGCATTTGTTTGTTTGTGGATTACAATATAAGTTCTGCCTGCCTCTCTTCTAGGCTGCGTATTTTGTATGCCTTCACGTGCAAGTGTGTGTGTGTGTGTGTGTGTGTGTAAGTATATCGCAAGCTCTGCTCATCCCCCTACACACACACACACACACATATATACATACATATATACATATGTACACATGTATATACATATACACAAACACTCTTTGTCACGCATTTGCCTTGTTTTTGTTTATTTTATTAGTTGAGTGGCTTTTAGTTGAAAATTTCTGTTACGTTTTTGTCGCATTTGTCGCATTGTTGCTATTGTTATTGTAATGTTTATTGATTGCTGTTTGCCAGCAGGGGTATTCCCGCTACTAAGTGTATAAGTATAGACATATGTACGTATGTATGTAAATATATAGATGTATAGATATATAGATGTGTGTGTGTGTGTAGCATGTATAATTGATATTAAAATGCTGCAATGTTTACATTTACTTTGCGCGTTTGCTGATTTGGAAAATGAGCTCTGTATAATGATTCCTTTTTTTATTTGGCGTTAATTTGTTAATTTATATTGGCTTTTAATAAGAGTGCAGTTCTTCTTCTTCTTATTGGAAAATCCAGTATTTTGCCGTTTGTGCTCTTCTAAGATTGCAATTCTTAAATTGAGTCAATTTACAATACTTTGAGTTTAGTTTATCCAGCAGCAATGCCTGCTCTCTTTACACCTAACGGTAGTTGATTCAGATCATTAAGCAGCTGCGAGTTCGACTGCGACTTCGGCAGAGCGCTCATAAGAAAGTGCTGTGAGCTGTCTGTCTGTCTCACTCTAGAGTGTGGTGCATACTGAGAACAGTGCTGCCAGCTTTGGCGTTTTACAAACACATGATGCAGGAAAAATTGTGATATAGCGACTGGCGGGAATTATAGCTATATTGAATTATTGAATGAATGCGCATTTAAATTAACTTAAAATCAAAATTTATTAAATCTAAGTGATTTCGGTGTGCTTTACGGCTGTTGATTTAAAGTCAGAAATAAAATATGTTTAGCTATTTCTGGCTTTTTTCACTTATTGATCTAGCTTGAGTTGACAACACTGACTGCGAGTTCGGCACAGAGTGCTCATATGAAAGTGTTGTGAGCTATCTATCTCTCTCACTCTAGCATGTGGGAAAGTGCGCGCTGTACCATTCTAAGACATTATTGGCATATTTGACACTCGTTTATGCGTTAAATAGAAGAGTGATATGCTTTTGTAGAAGACTTTTTTTTGTATAAGACTATTCGTTTTGTAATCGGGGAGAGTTGCAAAGATAATTTTAGTCAGATATTTGTAGTCCAAGACAATTAAAAACTAAATAAAAAATGTATTTTCTGGCTACATTTCCTTAAAAATTAGTCAGAGAATTGTAATTTACAAAACATGTCTGACTCATGAGCAATTTTTGCATCTGTTAAGCCAAAAACTGAATAAAGAGAAGAAGAAGAAGATGAAGAAGAAGAGCAACAACAACAGAAGATGTATGCCTAATTAGTAGCAATGGCGTATAGGACACTTAACACTTGATTGGCAAGCAAAATAAATCAAGCGGCAAGGTGAACCAACTCAAAGCACAAGGTAAAAAAATAAAATACAATAAAAAATATATGTATAAATGTATAGAAAAGCGAATATGCATGCAATGCAAGACAGCAATAACAACAAGAAAAAAAGTGCTTTGTATATTTCTTTATACAATAAATAAATAAATGGATAAAAACAAACGCAACCAACGAACCGAAGTGGTTTAAAAATAGAAAAATTGCACAAATGCGACAGGTTGAGAGATGGAGGGGGATGGGGGTGTGGACGGACAATTATAAGGGCATAAATTGTGGCCAGCGAGTTATTTATAGACTGCGTATTAATTTTTAGATATATTAGCTGATAGTGCCAATTGTTAAAATTAATTTAAAAAAAAAAAAAAACAAAAAAAGAAGCGTAAAATAGTTTTTGATAAAAATAACTTGTGTTTGAGCAAGGCTTAGTGTTTCAGCTGAACTTGATCTGTCTTGTGCGCTCTCTTACTCGCTTGCTTGTCAGGCGCTCTTTGCTGCTTGAGTCGATTCTTAGTGTTTCGTATGCATTCGCTCTCTGTCGCTCTCACCTCTCGGCTACTATAGCTAGCTGTCTACGCACTAGTTGCCTTCGTTGTCGTTTTCTATTTCTGTTGCCGCTTGAGCTGCGAGCAGCTTGTTGCCGTTTATTTATAAAACAACCGCCGGCAGCGACAAATACAGCAACAACTACTAAATTTACTTTTTATTTTTATTATTTTTGTTTTTTGCCATCTTGGCGTTAAGTGGGCGTCGCTGTTGCTGGATTTTGTGGAATTTTCTTTGCCATTGAGTGAAAGAATTTGCATTCAAATAAAATGGAAATAAAATAGCAACAAGGGCAACTATGCGCTAGCTATCTCGCTCTCTCGCGCGGGCGCCACATGTCTGCGCTATGCTGCTGCTGCTGCTTCAATTATAACTGTTTATTTACTTGCGCGCTGCAGAAAAAAGGCAAAATGAAGTAGAAAATGAAAGGAAAAAAGTAGACAATGTCAATCGATAGCTAATAAACGACTTGTGTCGATGATATTGTTTGAGAGATGTTAGTTTTCTACAGTTCCATTTGAGTTGACCTACTTTGTATTGAGAGGTGATCGTTGTTACGATTAAATCTTAATCAGTTACGTTTCTGATGGCTTATCAAATTTTTATTTTGTTTGACATATTAAATTTAAGTCTACTCTAATAGTTTTTCATACATGTATTCAACAAGTCGCTTGCATTAACAACAAATAACCTTACAGTTATACCAACAAGCAAAACAGCGCTGTTGGCGCCAAGCGTCGTCAGCATCAGCATTAGCATCAGCTGTAACTGCATCAGCTAGTGGTTTAATATGACGTTTATGGGATTTTTATGTTGGCCATTGCCATTAAAACTAATGTGCATATTGCTAAAAACATGTGAAAACGTTTAAAACTAAATAAAAACCCATAGACATAAACTATGCGCATTTTTGTATGTATAAAAAAAAAAACAAATGCAGACAAACACACACACACAGACACACTCGAACTCACTCACACATGCACACAATAAAGGGCTGACTAAAAGAGAGAGCGAGCGAGCGTACAAAGAGAGTGGATTGAAGTGAGAGGAGATGTGCACTTAAAAACGATTCTGGCAACGACAGACGACGTCAATGTTTTGTGCTCTTTGGGTGGGTGGGGGTTTTTTTGTGTTGGGTTGGGTTAAGTTTTGCTTTTGCATTTGCTTTTGGTTTTTGTATTCGGCTGCTGCCTGCCTGCCTGCCTGCCTGTCTGCCCGCTGTGCGTTGACATTCATGGCGCACATGCATCGACACGTTTTTCATATTGCCATTGTTGTTGTTGTTGTTGTTGTTGTTGTTGCCGTCAGTGATTGAAGTTTCTGCATGCAAAATGAAGTGTTAATCAGCATGTTTGCTGTTGTTGCTGTTGCTCTAGCTGTGTGAGATGAACAGAGACAGAGAGAATAATGTAATGTACTTGTCTGTGTGTGTGTGTCTGTGTCTGGATGTGTGTGTCTGTGTCTGGCTGTGTGTGTATCGCATTGCGAAATAAAACTACAGTTAACTGCTTACAGTGGCGTAGTTTGGGCAGTTGGGGCGCTCATAAAATGCTAAAAACGAGTAACTAAACGAGATGCGTAAAGTGTTTGCTGCATTTTAATTGCCTGCAATGGTTGCTATCAGTTTGAAGCTTTGATTGTTGTTGTTGCTGCTGTTGTTATGTGCTGGAGCGATAGTATGATAACGAGTTATCGATTCAAATGATCAATAATGAATGATATATAAGATTTATAGATTTTTGTCGTATGTAAATGATAAGGGAAATATATAATTCAAAAATATTACATTTAAAAAATAGCTAAAATAAATAATAAAATAACTAACTAAAATAAATAAAAATAAAGCAATTAACTAAAATTAATTATATTAAAATAATCAACTTAAATAAATAATAAAATAATTAATATAAATTATTAAATAATAAATTATTAATTAATAATAATAATAAAAATAAATATAATAGATTTAGTCAAAAGCAAATTAATCCTGGTTTTATCAATGCCATTGCAAAGCTTAGATAATTCTTTCGATTAATAGTCTTTTTAACTATTTTACATATTTTCTATGCTTAAAAACTCATTGATCTAAAATGATAAGAGTAATATTTAATTGATTAAATAAAATATAAAATTTAAAAAAATAATATAATTATATATTATTATAAATATTAATCTTTATAAATATTAATTTTTATAAATATTAATTTTTATAAATAATAATAATTAATCAAATAAAAAATTTTGTTTTTTAAATAATACAATTATTATTCAATATACCAAAATTTATAAACTGCAAACGCAAAATAATCGTTGTTAAATCGAATTTAATGATAATTCTTTGCTGATTTTTTTTATATAGTTAAATATTTTCTACATTTAAATACTGATTGATCTGAATTTAGTTTAATCTAGATTAATTCACAGCTATTTCGTGTAAATACAAAGTAACGTTTCAAATTTTCTTTCCACTCACGTCTCTCTCTCTCTCTCTCTCTCTGTCTGTCTTTCACTCGCTCTCTAACGACTCACTTCTTATGCGCTGACCGTTGTCTGTTTATGCAATTTCTTTTTGCCATTCATTGGCCAACAAGTTTGTCTAAAATTCAGCTAAAAGTTCTCACACACACATATATACACACACACACACACACACATGCAAACATAGTTACAGCCATTTCGCATGCTGCACAAGCTTCTCATAATTCACATTTGGAACAGTTTGTGAATTGGCAAACGTAATGCGAGCACCGCTGGCACAGCACGGACATTCATTTCATACACTTTTGTATTGCAATTTGATTCGGGACACAGTCTTATAGCTGTGTGTGTAGCGAGCGCACGTGTGAGGGCAGCACTCACGCGTGGGCGGCAGGTGAGCCGTGGGGTTGTGACGTTGTGTTGACGGCACATGTCTCTCACGTTCTCCTCGTCTCTCTCTTTGTCTTTCTCTCTCTCTCTCTCTCTCTCTCTCTGTCTGTCTGTCTGCCCAGCCAGTCCAGCTGTCTGTTTTGGCGTGCAATGTGCAGTCGAGGACTTTGCCATTTTATTAAATTACGTGTCTTGCCTCCCTCTCTGTCTCACACTCTCTCTCTCTCTCTCTCCCACTCTTTCTCCACATGGTCTGTGAGTGGCTTAAACTTTGTTACTGCTGCTCTCGCACTTGTTATGTTTGTGAGCGCGCGTTGAAAAGAAATGAAAATGTGCCAAAGTTTTTGGTTGCGGTTAACATGATTCTCTCTCTGTGTATGTGTGTGTGTGTGTGTGTGTGTGTGTAGATTGTGGCTGTTATCGGCGATAGGTTCGCAGGCAAATTGGCTAGCAGACGGCAAACGGCAGTTGGCATCTTGTTGCAAGCAGCGCACAGCCGACGACGACGCTGCCTGTCATAATTTGCTTAGCGGACTGGCAATCGTGTGTTAATTCGATTGAGAAGTAATCGGAAATTGTGATAACATGATTGGTTATCGATGAGCGTTGGGTAGTATTCATAATTGAAAGTGAGCGCAATAGGAAGTAAATATCAAAAGTAGGTTAACGATAAGCAATAGATAACCGTAATCAGAATATAAAAATCCTATCGATTGATAGGCTATCGATAAATTGGTGTCGAATCTAATGAACAATAGGCGGAGATATGGTTTAGAAGTGCTATAAATTACGGACGTGTGATGGACAGTTTCAAACAGACAAAGCGGACTATCGATAAACGATAGGTAATATAATATTAAAGAGTTTCATAGTATTTAGTCTGAAGTATATGTAAACTCTTTAGATGTATTACATTAAAGAAAGTAAATATCAAAAGCAGATTAACGATAAACGATAGTCGGTCTGAATAATAATATAAAGATGTTATCGATTGATATGTTATCGGTGTCGAATCCAATGAAGAATGAACAGGCGAAGATTGTGTTAAGAAATGCTATAATATAAAAATATATCGCAGAAAGTTTCAACCACAGAAAGCGGACTATCGATAAACGATAGATACTATAATATTACACAGCTTAAGAGTATTTAGTCTTAAGAATATGTAAGAATTATTTACATGTAATACGCACAACACAATTGAAAGCTGCTTAGAGTAGAGCGATATGCAATAAATTTTCATAATTTATCGATTACTCAAAGTTTGCTTTACAATCATCCAAACGCAACGAAATGTTCTGTGACAATTTCGGCATCGATAAAAAACAAACAAACTAACAATTATGAGCGAACAATGTAAATGAGAAATGCTTTGAAAGCGGGCACGTATGAAAGCAAACAGTCGGGCCTACAAAAGCAAACAAGACGTGCAAAAATGTTGGCAAAGCGAGGCAACAATAAGCAACAGCAGCGATGCAAGATAAGAAGAGAACGTCAAGCAGAACCAAGTAACAAGTCAGTTTCAGTTGTCTTATCGGGTCAAAAACTCGGCAACTCAATGCTTATCAGGCAAGCAGCAATCGCTAACTCTCTCGCTCTCTCTCTCTCTCTCCCGCTCTGTCTCTCTCTCTTCTCCTTCTGTGTGCTTCGCATTGCTATTCAGAAATTAATCAGCGCCAAAAGTTGGACTATCAGGCAGATGAAACGTGCGCCAGCTGAAAAGCTGCTTATAGCTTAGAGATTATTATTAAGTTGGTTAACTTTATGAATGCCATCTTGTCATCATCATTATTATCAGCATTCTGCATCACCATCATTATCATCATCATCATCTTTGCTTTTTGGTCTACTTTGTTAGCCGCAATTTGATTTGAATGCGCGCGGACAAACGAAGTTCGTTTCATGAAATGCTTCCACTGATTATGTTTATGATAAAGCTGATAATAATGACGCCGTTGACAAGGCGCTGGGGCGCAGTTAATAAAATTGCTTGCTAAAGAGTAGTTCAAAGAGCACACTACCACACACACACGCACACACACACGCAGTCGGAAGCACATAAATATATTGAGTATACGACACGTGGAGCTCAGGCTAGCTTAATGGCTAAATGTATATGAACTGAGCGCATTAATGTACTGTGAGCTGCAAAAGTTTCAGGTAATCGATATATGACCTAACAGGTTTAATAACAATCAAGTAATTTATATAAGTGGATTATCGATAAACGATTATTGCTTGGGAGTGCTAAACACGAGGGAATTATGTCTTCTGATAGTGCAGTGATTAGTGTGGGTAATGTATGTTAAAGAAAAAACTCTAATATTGGTAAAACTTTGGATTTTTAGAAGTAATCGCCTCTCAAATAACTAACGATTAATATCTTTATCAGTTGTTCGTATCGATAAATAATAATTGACTTCTCCTATTTAGATATAGTGTATATTAATTACTTTTTTGTTTTATTTTTATAAATATATCATCAAATCAAGACTTATCGATAAATCGATAGGTTAAATTTTAGCGTTTGTCAATTCAAATTTGTTGGGTAGTGTATATTAACTAGTTTTTAGTTGTATTTACATAAATATGTCATCAAGTTAAGACTTATCGATAAATCGATAGGTTCATTTTTATTCATTGACAGCATTTTGTGAATCTAAATTTATTGGACGAAACTCGCATAACCTAATTATCTTCATTAAATGTCGTATTTATGACTCAAATTTTATGATTTACACTAATTAGAGTTATCGATAAATCGATAATTTCATTTTTAGCTTTTGTCAAGTGCCATTTATTTTGCCGAAAGTCGAATAACTTAATTTTCTTCAATAGCCGACATAATTATCAATTAAATTTAATGATTTACACTAATTGTGTAAGTTATCGAATGCCTGTTATCGATTAGCTGTATAACGAGCCAACTGAGCATAAATATGCACGAGCTGTAACTATGTGGCAACCGCGCTATGGCAATACAACAATCTAAATCATGTTCCACACTCCCACCATACAGATTTATATATATATAGGTATATATATATACTATGTATATATATATATGTTGACTCTTATCTGTGGCACGCCAGATTCCGGGTCCTGGTTGCGAGGCATACGCTCAATTAGAGCGCCAAAACCGAAGCGTAACTGCCGCCAATGAGGCTATAAAATATCAGCAGCCAAGCGACCAGCACATAAACAAAACTTCAAAGGACGCCAAGTGGTGGGCGGGCGGGCGTTGTGCCGTTGGGAAGGGGCAGTAAGCCAGGCGAGAGAGAGAGAGAGAGAGAGGAAGGAGAAAGGGAACTGGCAAAGGACTCGCTGTGCCGAAAAGAAACTGCCACTTAAAGCGAAAAAAAACAAAAGGCATTGCAATGAAAGCCAAAGACAGTAGAATAAAGGGAAGCAGCGCCAAGGACGCAGGACGAGCATATATACATACATACATATATATAAGTATATATGTGTGTGTGTGTGTGTGGCGACGAGGACAACTTTAGCGTCGAGGACAACGACGCTAGCTCAAAAGCAATGATGATTTATGTACGAGGCCAAGTCGGGAAATGTAACTGGACTTGCACTGGCAGCACAGGGAATGCGAGTGGAAGCGGCAGGGTTTGGGCGGTTGGGCGGTTGGACGGTTCGGGTAGGTGGCATCACTTGAGTATTCATGCAATTTCTGGGTTATAGCCGCCATTAAACTTGCCACCCCGCCCCAAAACCAAACCAACACCAGGCTAAGCAGATAACTGCACAGAGCCAAGCAAGCAAGCAAGCAAGCAAGCAGGCAACCAACAAACAAACCAACAGCTCCCCTATCTAGTTGGCAGCGACAGCAACAGACGTGCAACATGGTCATGCAACTTGCAACTTGCAAAGATGCACAAGACTCTAAACTCGACTCTCAACTAGACTTGACGCAATATGCCAGGCCTTGCCAGTCCTTCTTCAGCTCGCTCGCTCGCTCGCTCGCTCGCCCTCTAACGTTGTCGTAGTTGTAGTCTGCTGCTAGGCCTCACTTAGTTCTGCTTTTGCATTTGGAAATTGCATGTGCCAAATGCAATGTGTGTGTTGCGGAGCGGGCGTGTGGCGGCAACAACGGTTGACAGTTCAATGTTGCATTTCAAAGTAAAAGGATGAAGGGACGTACGTGTGTGTGTGTGTGTGTGTGTGTCCTGCATGCATCCATGTGTCTGTGTGTTTTCTAGTTGAAGCGTTTTAGGCGCTCAACTTAAAAGCGTGCGGGCCATATTAGAAAAGCTCAAAAGAAAACAACGCTTGCACAATGAGCGAAAATGGTTAGAGAAAAAGGGCAAAATTCCAGCCCAAGTCTAGGTCCTTATGTATGTGTGTGTGTGTGGGTGTGTGTGCGTGCGTGCGCGCAAGCATTTGCCGCAAAAGTAGCGCCAAACGAGCGAAGTCAAGTTGAGTTGTTTTTGAAGCAGCTGTGTGGAATAGGAATTTTAATGTGCACAAAGTACGGCAACACATTAGGGGCGTAGCCAGCTGAAAGTGGGCGATGAATGGGGTGTGGCAAAGGAGAATGATTTTGTGATTGAACTGATTTGAAAATTTAGAGCGACAACTTATTGAAAATTTAATTTGAACTGATGAATTAAGATTAATAGTTTATAATATATATATATAATATTCTATAATATAGCGGAAGAAAATGTTTTATAAATTTGAATTTATACAGAAGAGCAGTAATATTGAATAAGTTGTTTTTTTTTTTGTTAATTTTTTTGGGGGTTTGGGTATTTTTTTTTATATGGTTGGTGTTATTATAAGGTGGGTGTTATTTAAAATGTAGTATTAAATAAAAGTGTGTGTTAAATAAAATTGTGTATTAAATTAAAATGGTTTTGTTCTTTAAAATGGTTTTGTTTATTAAAATGGTTGTGTTTATTAAAATTGACTAAATAATTAAAATGTTTGTGTTTATTAAAATGTTTTTGTTTAATAAAATGGTTGTGTTTATTAATAGTATTAATAAATAATATTGGTGTTTACAATAAATTGTGTGTTTTTATTAAAGTGGTGTTGTATAATAAAGTGTTGTGTTTAATAAAATTGTTTAATAATAGTGTTGTTGTGATTAATATAGTTGTTGTTTTTAATAAAGTTGTTGTTAAAAATAATATTTTTTATTTAATAATATTGTTTTTTTTTATAATATTGGTTTGTTTAAAAATTTGTTGTTATATGTTCCTTAAAATAGTACTGTTCACTAAAATAGTAGTGTTTATTAAAATAGTAGTGTTCATTAAAATAGTAACACTGACAATTTGGATAAAGTTTGGATATTTGAGACAAGTATTAAGTTAAACATATAAGGCATTATTTGTAGATATGTACATTCATTCATATTGGATAAATACATTTTCGAAAATTGATAAACTCTATGATATTTTATAATATAATATTACTGTAAAATTAAAACAAATAGAAAACAAACAAAAATCAGCCGCATACCAGAATTTGTTCTATATATTCACATGTAAATTCGACAATTTATTCTATAAGAACTTTAAGCATTGGTGTGCCATTCGTTGACATGGAATACTTTTTATCAGACACATGCGCTCATTCATTTCATTACTCTACTTTATCGTTCATGGAAATCTGCTTGAATTTTTCCCTGAATCATAAAGCAAATACAATTTGCTAATACTTTTTTGTGCCACGCCTTCTTTTGGATAGTGATAAACCTGTTGTTTGCGGTTCTAAATACAACTTGTATATCAGGACCAGTTTCTATATATGTACATATATATTTCAGCAATTTCTTTTAATTAAATCAATCAAAACACTTTTGACATTATTTTTACTACATTTTTTTTGTTGTTGTTTTCATTTATTTATTTTGCTTTGCTCTGCTTTCTTTCTGTGTCGCTTTTTGTTGTTGGTTTCTTTTTCGCATTTTGCTTCTGCTGCGGTTCATTAAACAAGCTTCTGGTGCTCGACACACTTTGCTTACTTAATTTATCAATACCAATTACACACACACACACACACACACACGTTCTCTATATAGCCATCTCACTCTGACTTTTCTGCTCTCTCTCTGTCACTCTGGTTCTGTCCTTGTCTTGACTGCGTTTGAAAGCGCTTACATTGATTGATTACCTCGGAGGCGCGACTTTTGTTGCGTTTTTGCACGCGCGCGTTTTTAAACGCGCGTTTCGCTCCAGGCGTATATATGTGTGTGTATGTGTGTGTGTGTGTGTGCGTGTCTTAATTGTTGTCAAGGTTGTTCTGCTGCTGCTGCTGCTGTTGTTGCTGTTGTTGTTGTTGTTGTTGTTAGTTTATGTTTTGCTTGTTGAGCTGCACATGTTTCTCGTTTCGGGCTTTCAGCAGCTTTTTTTATTTTTGCCTTCTGTTTCCTTCTTCTTCTTATTCTTTTGTTGTTGTTGTTGTTCATGCTTCAAAAGTTTTCAACTGTGATTTGGCCTAATGCAATTTGGTAGCTGCTTTTGTTTGTCTTTGGCCTAAATTTGGTGCTCACGCCTTTGTTTTGTCTAATTCGTGTTGTTGTTTCAGTTCAGTTCAGTTCAGTTCAGTTTGTTGATTTGATTTTTCCATTGGTTTTTCAGTTTTCCTTTTGCCATCTGTGCCAGCTGCCGCAGCTATTTTGACAGCTGTCAACTTTTTAGTGTTGCAAAACATAATAATAAAAAATTCAAAAAAAAAAAAAAACAAATTCAATCAATAAATGAACTTGAGCAGAGATTTAAATATTTATTGCCTCTCTATGCGATTCTCACGAATTTCACTTAAACTAAATTGTTAGCAGGCAATTTATTATCTAGTTGAAATTACTTTTACTCGGTTTGTTTTTGGTCTTGCGAGTGAGAGCGCCAGTAATACAGAAAAGAAAACAAGAAAAACAATAAATAAATGGAGCACATGAAACAAGGTCAGAGCCAGAACCAGAGCCAGAGCCAGAGCAAACGAGAAGTGTGAAAGCGAAATAAATGTTTCGTATCCAAAATGCAAAAGACCCAAAGCAAAATACAACCTGAACGTTACATACATACATACAGAGATACATATGTACATACATACATACATACATACATACATACATACATACATACATACATACATACATGCATGCATGCATGCATACATGCATACATACATACATACATGCATGCATGCATACATACATACATACATACATACATACATACATACATACATACATACATGCATGCATGCATGCATACATACATACATACATACATACATGCATGTGCACATACATACATACATACATATGTATGTACATAATACATACATACATGCATATGTACGTACATACATACATACATATGGATATACATATGTACAGAAACACATGTACTTATAGACGTATAGACGTACATACATCTGTAATACATACATCTGTACATACGAAATATTGAAGTTATCAAACGAGCTAAAGTGCGCGCTCGTGCTGAGTGCGTAACTTGAAGACACCCAGTTAACTGCCATCAGCAGCATAATAGCTATGATCATGATCATGATCATGATCATGATCATGATCATTATTGTCATTATCACAACATGTTTATAAAATTAATGATGCATAATAGCAGCATCATATGATTATATAAGATTATCGTTATGCGCATTTGTAATGTGAATACTATGAAAATACTTTTATGACCTCAACAGGATCAGCATTATGATCATTATTAAGAGCGGGATAACTTCTGGTTCCAAGGTGATGGGCAGCCGGGAAGAGAGAGGGAGGGACATTTCTTCATGACTTTAAACATTTTTGTAAGACATGAAAAAGAATAAGAGTGTATTTTTAATACTAATACAAAATTCTTATCAATCATATCTTATTCCAATCATAATCATGTTCATTATTAGTAGTCAAACTAATGTTTATATGAACTTAACTTTCATGCGGCTCATAATGATTGCGACCAGATTTTGATCATTAACATTCTTGCAACGATTAGCATTACGATCGTTAACTATATGTAGTAATTGACATTATTAACAATCATCATCATGATCTATAACAACTAAATAAATGATCATAATGTTCATAAAATTATCATAAAAATAAATCAAATAATGATCTTACATATAATGATCATAAATACAATAATCATAAATATAATGATCATAAATATAATGATCTTAACTATAATTATCTTAAATATAATGATCATAAATATAATGATCATAAATATAATGATCATATATATAATAATCACATATAATTATCGGACTATGATTATGATTATTATAATCATCAATATATAGATCACTCCATAAAACATCATTAGCACATAGATCATTATGACTATAACAATTACTATCATTATACAACAAATAAGTTATTTAACAATATTTAAAAAATATAAATAATATATAAATACTAATATATAAATAATAAAATGTAAATTTAAATATAAATTGTTAACAAAAAAAAAACATTTTAGTTACAATTAAACATATATTTTAAAATAGATATTAACAAACAAAAAAAAAAAACTTAAAAGCAAACATTATTAACAAACAAAAAAAAAAAAAAACTAAAATATATTAAACTACTGCACTGCACTTCGACTGACCGGTCCAGGTCCGAGCACTTGACTGATCGGCGGCAGCAGCTGCAGCGCCTTTTATAGCTGACAAAAGGTCACTCAAAATTGGAGCAAGGCACCTGAGCTTTTCTCTGCGCGCATTGAGTAATTTGACTATTTGCATCGAGTGTTGAGAATATCGAGTTGACTCCTAATGCGTGCAGACAAACGACTAGTCGTCTCTGCCTGCCGACGACCTTTGAGTAGATCGACTTATTATGTAATATTACACATGCATACATACACACAAACATGTACAGTGACTCATTGGCAATCAGCAAAGTCTGAGTCGCAAGCGCTAATGATAGCTAGACAGTCGGACGGACAGACGGACGGACCGATATACGGTCAGATGGACGGGCAGACGAGCTGACAGACAGACGGGCGGACAGAGGGACGGGCGGACAGACAGACGGACGGACAGACGGGCGGACGGGCGGACGGACAGACGGGCGGACGGACAGACGGACGGACGGACGGACGGACAGATAAACAGGCGAACAGATATTCGGACAGATGGATGGACAGATTGACGGACAGACAGACAGACGGACGGACGGACAGACAGACAGACGGACGGGCATAAGGTCAGACAGAAGAACAGATGGGCGGACAGACGGACGGACAGATGGACGAACAGACAGACAGACAGACAGACAGACGGACAGACGGACAGAAGGACAGAAGGACGAACATACGGACGGACAGATGGACGGATAGACAGACAGACAGACAGACGGGCGGACAGATGGACGGACAGACAGACAGGCAGACAGACGGACAGAAGGACGAACATACGGACGGATAGATGAACGGACGGACAGACAGACGGGCGGACAGAGGGACGGGCGGACAGACGGGCGGACGGACAGATAGACAGGCGAACAGATATTCGGACAGATGGATGGACAGATGGACGGACAGACAGACAGACAGGCGGGCAGATGGACGGGCGGACAGACAGACAGACAGACAGGCAAACAGACGGACAGAAGGACGAACATACGGACGGACAGATATACGGACTGATTAACGGACAGACAGACAGACGGACGGGCATAAGGACAGACAGAAGGACAGATGGGCGGACAGACGGACGGACAGATGGACGGACGGACAGACTGTCCAGGCTATAGCGACTCAACTCCACCTGATATAGAACATACATATGTATTTACTTTATAGGGTCTGCCACGCCTTCCTCTGTCTGTTAATACATTTTAATAGTCAGTTGTATCATCATCATCAGGCTGATTATGAATATTATTAGTATTCATTATTATTACTAATCATTATCATCATTATCATTGTATATCTATTGCCATGCTCATTATCATTGATCGTCATAATCAGAATTATCATTAGCTTAAACTGTATATTTTAAATATTCCTATCATCATCATCATTGTCATCATCATCAGGTTCATTAGCACAATTGAAGTTAATTAGAGCAGTTTATCAGTTTCGATAACAACGTCTGTTCACTATCGATTTATTTTTTTTTGTATACGATAAGAAACATTTGATTAAGATTAGGACACATTTTGTCCATAGCTTGAAGCTTATGCGCAGCTCTATATTTTCTGCTACAGTTACCAAAAAAAACACAAGAAGAAGAAGAATTTGGCTAATTTTATGAGGGTTTTGGTTATACAAATGTAATTGCTTCTGTTGTTATTGTTGTTGCAGACGCAGTTTGATCAATAAAATTTAAAATAGCGCAAAAAATGACAAGTTACAGGGCAGACAGAGAGGAGTGGCCGAAGCAGGCGTCAAGCAAGAAAATGTTGAAGAAAATTGTGGAAATGATAAACGACATCAAACAAAAATTTATTGAAAAGAAAACGCATCATAAAATAAAATTATAAATGCATAAATAAATAAAAATAATAAATAAAAAAAATAAAATGAAAATAAAATGAAAATAAAATAAAAATGTAAACATAAACATAAACATATATAAAAATAAATAATAATAATAAAAATAATTATTTATATAATTTATGATATATATTTTTAGTTTATTTTCTATATATATATTCCATATAAATTTCTCCAGCTTTGCCTTCTTCGAAAGCAAAGCATATCAAATAGCTTAATCTGCTTCAAATCTTAATCCACTCAAAGCTCTAGCAGCTATGCAAGTAAATATATGCATACATACGTATATACACACGCATATATCTATATAAATAAGTCTTTAAATCAAAGTAGTAAAAAAAAAAAAAAGAAAAATTTCAGTTAAGAATTTGGGTCGACAAAGTCCAAGGCAAAGTTATTTAGCTTTTGCTTATTGTAAAACACTGGCGGCCAGTTTATAACTAGCTATAGCTATAGCTATAGCTACAGCTATAGCTATATCTGTACGATTGTATATAGCTTCTGTGCTTTTATTTGCACTCGCTGATAAGTTGTCAAAGATTGCGGGTTCGAGTCCCGGGCACACACACACACACACACACACACACTCACGCACAGTCGCTTATCAGTTTGCGGCTACGAAAAGGAAAAATGTTTAGATTGAAATTGCTTATAAAGTGCTATATATATTATATGATGTATATATGTATGTGTATGTGTATGTGTGTGTGTGTGTGTGTTTGTGCATTTGTGTGCATGCATAATCTAAATGTGTTCAACTGGAAACACATTTACCAAAACCACGTTCAGTTCACTAGAATTCCATTTAATTTTTGGTTAACCGCAACACTTTTATATTTATAATATCGCCCACAATTTGTTGTCCCTGCACACAGTTTATATGTATATATATATATATAAACATGTATACATCTGCATATATACTATACATATATACATATATTCCCTTGATGATGTTTCTGCTTTTGCTTCTGCACTTTTGGCATTCATTTTATTTGTTTTGTTTTGTTCTGTTTTGTTTAATTTCATTTCACATGTCCTCGTTTTTCTGTTTCTTTTTTATTACTTGAAATTTTTTTCGCTTTTATTTTTTGGCATAACCGAAATAATTAGGCTAATTAATGAAGCGCTATGTTTTTATTGCTCACATCAGCTTGACAAAACGCTAAACTTATATATATATATATATATAAAAACTTTTATATATATATATATATATATATATATATATATATATATATATATATATACTATTTATAACATTATAAACTAATCGTAGAATTGTATCGCCAACTCAAGCAACGTCTATAACTCACTCAGCCGGCCAGTTGAAGCATAAACAGCCATTAAAAAAACAGATATATATATATATATATATATATATATATATATATATATATATATATATATATATATATATATCTGTTTTTTTAATGGCTGTTTATGCTTCAACTGGCCGGCTGAGTGAGTTATAGACGTTGCTTGAGTTGGCGATACAATTCTACGATTAGTTTATAATGTTATAAATAGTATTTGTATATGTTGACTCGATTTATTTAGTTGTTTTTTGGGTAATTCTTAAATTTTTCTTAGCGTTAGGAAACAGTTTAATTAATGATCATTTGAGTTTATATTTAATTGGTAATGAAATATTTCTTAAGGAATTTTTGTAGATGAATATTCACTCACTTGATTGTAAATTACTCGAAAGAAGTCGTAAAATATAAAAAATATAAAATGTTGTAATTGGCCAACTTACAGATAAAGAAAAAGAATACGAACTAAAAAAAAACAATAGCTCTAACTAACTCTAACTCTAACTATACCAAAAAAAAAGTTATTTCTGGTCAAATGTTGCATTTAGATGTAAACAATCTGAACTCTATTAAAGATATTTAATTTATGATAGTAACAGTAAAAAAATTGATTTATTTATATAACTATAAATATAAAAATAATATAATACAATAAATAAATAAACTAAAATTATTTAAGTAAATAAAAAGAAAATAATAAAATAAATAAAAAATATAATTAAATAAAATCAAATAATAGTAAAATAAAATATAATAAAAATAATAAAATAATATACTAAAAAAAGTAAATAAATAAAATAATGCAATATAATTAGTATACAAAAATAAAATATTAATAAAAAATCAATACAAAAAATAATAAAATATAATAAAAATAATAAAAAAAAATAATAAAAAAGTAATAATAAAAAAATAATAATAAAAAAATAATTATAAAAAATAATAATAAAATAATAATAAAAAAATAATAAAAAAATTTAAAAAAAAATAATAAAAAAATTAATAAAAATAAAAAATTAGAAAAAAAATAAAAAATAATAAAAAGAATCAAAAAAATAAATAAATATAAAATAATAAATATAATATTATATATTCTGCATTTACATTATATTTTCTGCATTAGTATTACTATTTTCATCTATTAGACGTCCTGCAAATATGAATTCCATGTACAATTAGAATCGATTTTGGTAGAAAGAAAATTTCTCTTAATTGAAACCAGTTTTGATGGAGAACCTACAGAAACAGAAAAGTAGCGAAATATATTATAAATATAAATATGCATTTAAATATTGAGAAGAAAAAAAATGCATTTTATAGTTTAATAATATATAGTTAGGCATCTTTGACTCTCCCAAGCAGATATTGTTTGCAAAATTATATAAAATTAGCCAGCTTGACAGTCCTAATAACAAAATAGCTAACATTTGGCTTAGCTCTAGTGGCATGCTATCTACCAATAAGATATAAACCCAAAGCGATTTGCGTCATCGACTACTAATTAAATATGCGATTTTTTCTAACTTTACATAACAAATCGGACGAACTTCCTTTCACTAAGCGCATAAGGGAGGGCGCGAGGAAAAAAGCGAAAGCAAAATGCAAAACAAATTTGCATACGCTTGAACCTTAGATATATAGATATATATATATATATATATGTAATATATATGCCAGATATATGCATTTAGGTATATCCAAGAGTCCGCGTAGAAACCCCCATTGTGTCACGATTTGATTTTTTAATTTTTTAAATTTATAATATATGTTTTTAGTAATATTTATCTATTAATTTTTCCTAAGAATGTAAATTTTAATTCTCTTTTTTACTTTTATCTCATTGCAGGTGAGTCAAGAGCGCATTTCTGAACAGATTAACGACTTTCTCGATGCAGCGTGAGCGTTAAGTATTACCCAGTTTTATAACTCGTACCCCCATAATATAAATTTATATATGTATATATATACATATATATATATATCTGTCTGTATTTATAATTCCAATTGCTGGTCGTTCAAGCGAAAGTTATGTGCGAGTCGGTGGGTTCCATTGCGTGCTGCATTGATAAAGCAACTTGGCTGGAAATTTATGACGAGTCACTAAAATCGACTTGAAGAAAATCAAAAAAAAAAAAACACATTTTAACTGCCTGCGAAGCGTGCGAAAAGTCGGTGTCGGTGCGTGTGGGTAGATAAAGCAATGACATTGTCTTACGCGCGACCCAAAATGAAAAGTGTAAAATGGAAAATTTTATTATAGATTTCACTTTTTTTTTTTTTGCCAACCCAAGCACCAAGCACAAAGCACCCGTAGCCATGCCATTTCATTCTCTACAAGCCATAGAAACAACAAACAAAAGCTTAAAGTTTACGAGCCGCATTCACCCGATGACGTTTATGACATTTTGCTGACCCGGAGCCGGAGCCGGACCCGGACCCGGACCCTGTTTGAAAACTGACGACGTTGCTTATTAAAAGGGTCGCAGCATTCTGTCCGCCAACCGCTGCGCTCTGTCCTGTCCTGTCCTGTCGCTCTCCACTCTCCACTCTGACACACTCATCAACCTTCGACACAGAAATGACGACCCTCTCTTAACAATTTTAATGCCCTAAAGCGGGGCTGGGGTCGGGCGTGGGGCGTATGTCTTGACAATCTGGTCAACAAGTTTGTCATGCTCAAACGTAAACATTGTAGTGTTTATAAGTTGCTGTTCGATTGGCGTACTTACTCTACTAACGATTTTATTAAGAGAACTGCATTAATCGATTAATTAATGTCGATAAAAATATCGATATGTCTTATTTAGAAGTTTTTTTGTGGTTAATATGATTAAGTTAGAAAGGAATTTATTTCTATTTTGAATAGTTTTAGTTGGAAAGAGTAAATTTTCTATGACAAATAGTCTTTGCATTGCTTAATTATTCAAAATTATCGATAAACTTATCGATTTAAGTTCTGTTTCCCCTATTAAGCTGCGTATCTGTAACTTTTCGTACCACAATTTCTATTTATTGTTGTTTTGGGCTGAAAACTATTTACTAAATGCTGAAGCTGTAAACATTTATCGATATACTTATCGATTGTTCCGTTTATTGTAGCTTTAATTTGTTTGTATGGGCCTAAAAATGAAACTTTATTGGCTATTGCCTTAGCTAGTATACCTTTTCAGTTTGTCTATATATATAAGTATCTTCTTCATATCAATCCCAATCGTAGATAGATTTTCGCATATATGTATATATGTATCCTTTCTCTGGCATATTTCAAACCAAAATTGAATTTGAATTTGAATTTGAATTCCCTTTATTATTATCTTAGGCTCATCAGCCATGTTAACTTAAGGCTAATTTACTAACTTTTTACGCCTCCATTTTCACTTTCATTGAGCCTTTCAGCTTAACAGAACTTTATTCTATTTGATATAGTACTCGTTTGTAACTCTATATCTGATATTCAGTTTACTAGCTCACGCGCTGTCTGCCGCATACGCTTATGCGGCACTTGGTAAAGGGCATTTAACCTGCAATTTGGCTAAAAGCTAAAAAGAATACTTAACCAATTCTTGTTGTGTCATCAACTTTGACCTTTTCAACAGGCTGTACTCCAGGGCAGAGCTTTATTTTCTTTCATCGTGCAGCCCCCTCTTGCTAACTACCTCTCGCTCTCTACCTCTCTACCTCTCGCTCTCTCTCTCTCTCTCTCTTTGTCTGTCTGTCTGTCTGGCTGGCTGTGTGTCGGTTCGTTATTGTTCGTCACACGCACAGACCAAGCAGTTTGACAGTCATTGGGTTTCACTTTTCTTATGTACACACAATATGGGCGCCCAGTCTCTCTTTCTCTCTATCTCTCTCTCGCTCTGCCTGCCTGCCTGCCCATGCCACATGCCACTTGTTTGTGCCTCTTATTGTTTAACTGGCAATGATTAATGTTCTTCGACAGCAACAATAGCAACCAGAATGTGTGTCTGTCTGTGTGTGTGTGTGTGTGTGTGTAGGCCGTCTTCGTTTAGGCCAAGTGTTGGCATTTCTTTTCTTTCTGTCAATGACCCAGAAATCATTTTGTTTTCGTGCAAAATATCCGCAGCTCCGGCGTAGTCGTAATTAGAATTTTTCTTTGCTTTTTCTCTCTTTTTCTAACGCACGATTAATTAAACTGGATTTACTGATGAATGAGAAGCGCATCGAAGGGCATTTAGCAGAGATTATGATTAAAATGATTGTTGATAGTAGCTGGAAATGTTTTGAATCTTTTTTTAATATTAAGCAAATCAAATTATTGCAATTTATATAGAGAATAATATTTGTCATTGAAAAACAGCAATTTTTTAATGTTTGTAAAATGTTGAGAAAATTCTGGAATATGTAATTTTAAAAATAAAGTGCAGAGAAAACATTTCCAACCACAGGAAAACATAATTTTCCGCCCAATTTCGCTCCAGATGTTGTTTACAGCTGTGTGCATAAAAATAGTAGTGCGACTGAAACTTTAGACAGCAAAATTTTGTGCCAAACATAATATTTTGAAAACAGTTTGAAACGAGTATTAAAACAAATATACATATATTAATATAATAATAAAAATAATAATAATAATATTAATATTAATAATAATAATAAAAATAATAATAATAATAATAATAATAATAATAAAAATAATAAAAAAATAATAATAATAATAATTATAATAATAATAATAATAATAATAATAATAATAATAATAATAATAATAATAATAATAATAATAATAATAATAATAATAATAATAATAATAATAATAATAATAATAATAATAATAATAATAATAATAATAATAATAATAATAATAATAATAATAATAATAATAATAATAATAATAATAATAATAATAATAATAATAATAATAATAATAATAATAATAATAATAATAATAATAAAATAATAATAATAATAAAAAATAATAATAATAAAATAATAATAATAATAATAATAATAATAATAATAATAATAATAATAATAATAATAATAATAATAATAATAATAATAATAATAATAATAATAATAATAATAATAATAATAATAATAATAATAATAATAATAATAATAATAATAATAATAATAATAATAATAATAATAATAATAATAATAATAATAATAATAATAATAATAATAATAATAATAATAATAATAATAATAATAATAATAATAATAATAATAATAATAATAATAATAATAATAATAATAATAATAATAATAATAATAATAATAATAATAATGATAATGATAATGATAATGATAATGATAATGATAATGATAATAATAATAATAATAATAATGATAATAATAATAATAATGATAATAATGATAATAATAATAATAATAATAATAATAAAAAATAATAATAATAAAAAAATAATAATAATAATAATGATAATAATATTAAAAATACTAAAATTTCACTCGCACTACTATTTTTATGAACACAGCTGCGTATATATTTGCCCACTCGATTTCTACTGAAGTTTCTGTCAAATTCTTAAACTATTCTGCCTTATTATATTTTGTCTTTTATAGTTTGCTTTCAATTATATAAGTATAACTTTCAGATGAATCAGTTTGAGCTTGATTCAGCTTAGGTTGCGGGAATTGCATGAATAATGCCAATTTATATATATATATGCATATGTATGTATATATTTATATATGTATGCATGTAAAGAAGAAGAAAACATTTGATTCAAATCGGTAATAAAATAGGCTTGAGCTCAAAGCTATATATATTATATGTATATATGTTCTGCTGCTGAACTCTCTAAATGATATCATACTTGCAGCTCAAGCCAATCAGGCCCTTCCTCAACTTTGCTAAAACAACTACATATATGCACGTGTGTGTGTGTGTGTGTGTGTGTGTGTGTGTGTGTGTGTGTGTATTATAATGAACAAGCACAGACACATTTACATTGCACTGCCTGCGGCCACGCCCACTAACACGAGCTGCCTACTTCATAATAAGTACAAGCTCGAAATTTTCGCTGGCTACAGAAGGTTGCGCAGCAGAAAAGAGAGAGAGAGAGAAAGAGAGAGAGACAGGGAGAGTGAGTGAATGAATGAATGAGAGAGCGAGAGCGACTCATACTTTGATTATTACATCGAATGCTTCATATTTTTGTGTTTTTTGTTTGCCTTTGGCTTTGATTCTGTGCGACGCGACGCGACGCGTCGAGTCGAGTCGAGTCGCGTCGCGTCGTTTGTCTCATGTGAAAAACCTGCCTCAAGGTTATTGGCTTCTGCTTTTAGCCCCGAAAAACGTAGCCAAAAGAGAGCGGCAGCAAAGGAACAACCGAAAAACAAAAAAAAAAAAAAAAAAAGAAACGCAAAAGAAATGAAAACAAAATTTCTCCATTACATGATGAGGCGGCGATTTCTTGTTGTTGCTGCTGTTGTAGTTGTTGTTGTTGTTGTTGTTGTAGTTGCTTTAGCTGAGCTCAGCTCATTTAGCTGTAGCTGTTGCTGTTGCTGCTGTAGTTTGGCTTAAACTGAAACTTATCGAGTTCATTATCTTTTATATGTATAACAAATTTGTTCACTTCTTTCTTTTGAGCAGCGTCGTCTCGCTTCATAAATAGGGTCAAGGATTTTCATAATTTCGACTGCCACAAAAAGAACATAACATTGTTGTTAGCCAAATTCCCTCGCTCGTTCGCTCTCTCGCTCGCCCGTTCTGCTGTCTCTTTCTCGCCTGCACTCGATTTGCATAAATTTGTGTGAATTATGAATGTTTTTAACGGCATGTCTGAAATTTTGGTTGCTTTGTTTTTGTTTATATATTCGCAATATATTCGTGGGCCAATTGTGAAGTGTTGAAAATGATGTGGCACAAAGGTGAAATCAGGTGTGCTGCTGCCGCTGCCGCTGCCGCTGCTGTTGTTGAAAATTCCACAATGATTATGACATGGCTTGGAATTTGTAGTAATGTTGACTGAAAGCAACAGTAAATGGTATGCAGTGCGGTGATAGATAGATAGAGGGAGAGAGAGAGATAAAGAGGGAAATGGAGATAGGCAGATGGAGGCGGTGAAAGGGAGATGGAGATAGAAAAGGGGGAGATAGATAGAGGGAGAGAGAGCGAGAATGTGTTTGAGTGTTTGATAAGGAGAGAGAAACAGAGAGAAATAGAGAGAGAGAAAGATAGATAAAGAGAGAGAGAAAGATAGAGGCAGAGAGAAAGATAGCGAATAGAGAGAAAGAGAGATAGAGGAAGAAAGATAGAGAGAGAAAAAGATAGAGATAGAGAGAGAAAAAGATAGAGATAGAGAGAGAGAAAGATAGAGATAGAGAGAAAAAGATAGAGATAGAGAGAGAAAGATAGAGATAGAGAGAGACAGAGAGAAAGAAAGAAAGAAATATAAATAGAGAGAGAGATAGGATTGAGAGAATGAAAGACATAGATATAGATAGAGAGAGATGAGGACAAAGACAGATAGAATAAGAAGGAGACAACGAGATATTGAGAATGAGAAAGAAAAATACAAAGAGTGAGTGAGATGGAAAGAGGGTGAGAAGGGAATAGTGAGAGAAGGAGAGTAAAAGTGAGAGAGTGACAGAGAGAGAGAGAGAGAGAGAGAGAGAGAAGCAAAGAGGCAAATGGAGAGAGAAATAGAATAAGAATAAGAGAAGAAATAGTGAAAGATAGAAAGAGTGCCAGAGAGGGATAGGTTTAGATATATAGAGTGGATAGTTGAGTAGTTCCATATATTCCTACATATTTCTATATATTTCTATATCTACATACATATTTCATTAACTTTACACTGACAACTAATCAGCATTTTCAACTTTCTTCTATATTCATTTGAATCTTTTTTTAATCATAGTCTCAATTGTTGTTTTTTTGCGAGTCTGGCAGCTCTGCTCACAATTAAAACTGTAAATCACAGCTGAGTATCTTTACTAAGCCAAAGCGTTCACTCAATTAGGCGGTCGCTGCCCACAACCGCTCTCTCCCTCTGTCTCTCTCTCTCACTCTCACTCTGTTGGGCTCTCCGCATTTTAATCAAAAGCGCAGCGGGCTGCTGTTTTTTTTCTTTCTGCTCATTCGCATTCTTTGCTGTAGTTTTTTTTCTGCGCTTCTTCTTATACAACTTTGGTTGCAAATGGCGAAACTTGCAGCACAATTTCTTGCACAACTTTCAGTCAACAGCTGCTTGTTACTTACCGCATATATATGTATGTATGTATATGTATGTATGTACGTATGCATGTATATAGCCTGGCGCTACCTTCCTGCCAGCCTGCGCCCCTGTCGCGCCTCTACGCCCTTGTCCAGTTTGTGACTTTTCAACTTCTTTAACCACTTAGAATCATCAACTTGTTTTGCCTGCTACTTCTTCTGCTCTTTCTCTAAAAATACATACATACATACATATATACACATGTATATATATGTGTTTTTTATTTGCAGTTGCTTTTTACAAAAGTTGTGCATGCCAGTTTAATTTGCTGCAGCAACAACAAGTGAAAGAAGTTGCTACAGTTTGAGTCCCGCTGGTCAGCATAATAAAGTTTACAGTTTTAGAGTCTCGCACACACACACACACTCACACTCACTCACTCACTCAGTCGCATATGGCAACGCATTTATAATGAACTTAAAACGAAGTGACCGACAAGCGGCGAAAGCGAGACAGCAAGACACAGACAGGCAGCTCACAGCTGTAGAACACGCTTTGTAACACATTTCCAGTGGCGGCGGCGACGTCGACGTTGACGTCGGCTCCTACAGCAACGCCGACGTCGACGCACGTTCATTGCTATTGGCAGCGACGCCAGCTTCGTCACGTCAGCAGCAGCAGCAGCAGCCGTGCGTCGGCACACGCTCTTTGGCTTGTGTTGTTGTTGCTGTTGTGTGATTCATTTTTTTCTTTCGTTTTTTGTTTTTCGTTTTCCTTTGCCCCAAAAACTGTTTGACGGCTGCCTGCCTGCGCTAGCTCTCGTTCTATGCACAACAGGCTCCGACGCTCTGTTTGGTCTGTCTGTCTGCTTGGCCGTTGCTCTTTGCTGCGCTTGTTGTTGTTTTTCTTCTTCTTCGCTCTTTTTTTTTTTTAGACAAATGAGCAAACTACAGCGGCCGCCAATGTCTGTTGCTACTGCTGTTGACACTGATGACAGTTTGCCGTAAATAACAGAAGCGAAAAAAAAACGAAATAAAAATAAAACGCGATAACAGTGTGTGGCGCCGCGCTCCCTTTATCTTGTGCCTACTTATGCAGCCAGCAGTGGGACAATTAAGCAAATACACACATGCATACATACATACATATGTATGTGTGTGTGTGTGTGTGTATGCGTGTGCTTAATGAAATGTTAGCGCTGGCATTTCGCTGTGAATCTTATTTGTATGTTAAGCATGTGCAAAACTGTTATTACTATGCTATGTTAATATGGGTAGAGTAAAGAGAGCGAGAGAGATAGACAGTGTGTGTGTGGGTGTGTGTGTAGACTTTTAATGTTAAGACAGAAGAAACATTTGCAGTTTCTTATTGGATTCTTATTAGACAAACTGCATTTAAGCTGTTGCACTTGATTGCCATGTTAATTAACAGAAATTAAATGTTAATGCCAAACTTGTTTAACTTTTAACATTGCATTTGAAATCTTTGTGAACAAATACAAAATTTTCTTATATTTACATGCCAGCAGAGCCTTTGCCTACCTAGGTAGCTTAATCAACACTCAGGCATAAACTAAAACCCCCCAAAACTGGTAAAAGTAAAAAGCAACAACAACGAAAAAAAATATGTACAACAACAACCAATTAAAAACTCATCAAATTGCTCAGCAGCCAAACTCCCAAAGCGCAGGCAGGCAGTCCAGCTGCTGGCCCCCACTGCTGTGCTTGGATTGGGGGCCACCCACTCATCAAAGAAACAAAAATGACTTGTGCGGCTGGCTGGCTGGTTGGCGGGCGGGCTGGTGGGCGGTGGGGTAGCTGTTGAAAGAGCCCAAGGGAGTCTAAATGCAAAACATTTGGCAACCCGTCGCGGCGACCTTATGCCTCGCTCACTCTCTATTACTCGCTCTCTTGACAACTGCAGAGAGAAAGAGGTAAGCTAGTGAGCGGGAGCTGGAGAGGGAGAGGGTGGCAGCGGCTGTCACTGAAAATTGTTGCTGCTAGCCGCCGGCAGCCACATTTCGTCTGCTGGTGTTGCTGCCTCTGCCTCTGCCTCTGCCACTGCTGCTGTTGCTGCTGTTTGCCAAAGCTTGTTTCGTTTCAATGTTCCACACTCTTCCCGTTTCCATTCGCTGTCCTCTCTCTCTCCCTCTCCCCCTCTCTGCCCTCTCTTCCTGTGCATAAACAGACACAAAACTTCACATTGCCTGTGCCCGTTGTGTTTTGCTTTCCATTTTGTTGCTATTGCTGCTGTTGTTGTGTGAGCGTTCGCTCTATTTGGCTCAAGTGTTGCTTGTTGTTGCTTTCTTTTGAGTTGCTTTTACAGTTTACAGTTATTTTCTATTTCTTTCATTTTTTTTCCTTCATCTTTTGTGCTGAACATTAAAAGTTGCAAACGGCAAATAAATGAAAATAAATATTGTGTATTTGAAAAACATTTGTGTGTGCGTGTGTGTGTGAATGAGTCAGTGTGTGTGTGAATGAGTCAGTGTGTGTGTGTGTGTTACAGCAACTAGAGTTTAGTGACATTTACCAACACTGCGCGTAGTGTCAAGTTATTTGATATGTATAAAGTTCGAGTCACATGGGCAGATTGTTTTGTTTTCAATGTTTCTTTTGAACTAATTTGAGCTTATGTAACACTAGTATAAGTGGCATTTGTCAACACTGGCAGACATAGTTAAACCATATTGAAGTTGAATATGATATTCTTAGCTAGTATAGTCTGTTAAGGTTGCTTTATTGAGGTTTATTAGGAAACAGCCGTATTTGAACATTTTACAACACTAGTATTAAAGCTATATATGCAAATACAAATCGAATTGTGTTTTATGCAACACTATTTACTATCAAGGTCATCACACAACTCTACTTATTGATGTTTATCAAGAAACAAACATCTATTGACGTTTTACAACACTAGTACTAATACTAAATATTGTTTTTCTACAAAGTGAATTGTGTGTTATGCAACACTATTTAAATTGTAGATAAACACATAAATTTTAAATCAAATTTTTTTTTTATGTATGTTACAACACTATGTTTCACAAAGCTGTTTTGCAACACTCTTAAATATTATCTGAAATTAAAAGAAAACCCTTACCCCACACGCTTGTTGGCCAACACGAACATATGTTGTCTTAAATCAATTCAAAATTTTTGCCTTATCTACTTGAGCAACACTCCATCAGGGCTTGTTTGCCAACACTGTGTCAAAATATTGATCGCCTTTAGCGCCCTTGCCTTTTCCACTCGTCTGTCTTTTTCTACTTTCCCTCTCCCTCTCTCTCTCGCTCTCGCTGCCCAGCCACCCACTTGGACACAATTAGCCAAACATTTTACATGTCATAAACATTTGTGTCATTGTCGTTGCGAAGAGAAAGAGTGAGAGAGAGAGAGAGAGAGAGAGAGAGAGAGAGAGACAAAGCGAAAGCGAAAGAGAGATAGAGAGAGACATAGGCATAACCACACTGAAAACCTAACCTAAACCCAATCTGGGTTAAACATGCAACCCCCTTTTTGCCCATTTACCCATTTTCTAGGCCATCTTAATGATGTTTGGTCACTTGACGGGGTGTGAAATATTATTGACCGTCATTCTCTGTCTGTCGCTCAGCTTGGCTCTCCACACGGACTAATTCTGACTTTTGGCTAAATTGATGTGGGTTTTCCATTATCATGTTGCTGTTGTTGCTGCTGCTGTTGTTGTTGTTCCTGTACTCGTCCTTTCGTCTATATATATTGCCAGCTTATTTACCTAGCTACACACATGTCGTATCTATACGTATCTTGCGCTGTGCCACATTTTGCGCCTCGTTTCTATCCACAGCCATGATTAATGATGAGTTTCACACAACATACACAGATATATATCTGTATGTATACATTCCTATATTATATATATATATATATATATACATACATACATATATATTCGCATGTAGCATAAGCTAATGGAGCAGAGTTTTGGGCGTGTTTATAATGCCAGAGTTGCTTTTACTTTTACTTTTGTTTTTGTTTTTATTTTCGTTTTCGTTTTTCTTTTTTAGTGGCTTCATTAAATTTTAGTTTCAGTTAAATAGCCAGAAATATGCATTTAAAACTAATTGTATTTTACGTTCTAGTTAATGTTTTAAAGCTCTTAATGCTGCGTGAGGGTATTTTAGTAAAGCAGGTGCCACAAGCGACTATGGAATGTGTATGTCTATTCATATACTGCTATAGTCTATATACTTCAATCAGTATAAATAGTTAAGCTGATGCTTCTGGACAAGCACTTGTAAAGTGGACTATAAGTAAAATATAAAATAGCTTCGATCGAAAACTGATAGATCGAACTGTAACGTACATTATCTCTATGCATTTCTATACTTTCGATAGCTTCGATAGCTGCCAAGTTTCTGTCACAAGCCAAAGCATTGCCGTGGCCGTGACACTCACAACTTGTCACATTGAGATTTATTTTCAGACTTTTCACAGTTTTATTGCTAATGTCTAATAGCTCAACATTATGACATTGTAATAATACAGTATTCATAAATGGGACTACACACTTAGAAAACGATATTTATTTCTCTCAAAGTATAGAAAGTGTGGAAAGTTTAAAGCTTGATATATTTTAGATATATTTTGATATATGTATAGAAATATTAAAAATCAGTTTAATATAAATTCTATTTTAAAATTAATTTCTTTTCTTTATTTAATTGTTTTTGTGTGATTTTTATAGTATTATTTTTTCACTTACTTCTTTTTTTATATTCTTTATTTTTGAGTTTTTTATATTATTTTTTTATATTATTAATTTTATATTATTATTTTTAATTTATTATTTTTTTTTTTATTATTTTATATATTATTTTTTATATTATTATTTTTTTATACTATTTTTTATATTATTTTTTTTTATACAAAAAAATATTTATTTTATATTATTTTTTTTTTATATTATTATTAATTCTTATATTATTTTTTTATTGATATTTTTTTTATATTATTATTTTTTATATTATTTTTTTTTATATTATTATATTTAATATTATTATTTTTTTTTATATTAATAATTATTATATTAATTTTTAAAAGTTTTACTATTTTTATATAATTATTTTTTTATATTATTATTTTATTTTCTATTAAAATCTAGAGAGTTTAGAATCTATAAATTTTAGTTTGTTTTAGGTATTTCATATTTTCATATACTATGTATATACATATTATATATTGTTCTAAATTTATTATTTTGTTTTTAAAAAAGTTTTGTTTGTATTGCAAAATTTTTTTATTTTATTTTTATTTGCTTTAAGATTGATTTTTTATTCAATTTTAATTTTTTGTTTATTTTCTTATTATTTTTTTATTTTAATTTAATTTATTATTATTAAATTCTTGTATTTATAATTTAATATATTTAATAATTCTATTTGATTTGATAGATTTAAAAAATTTAATTAATTTTGTATTATTTTTCATTTTATTTATTCAAAAAAAAAAAATAAGAGCATCCAAGCGTTGCCCACAATTTCCTTAGCATTTCCATTATTTTCACTTAATTTATTTTCCATGCCATCGCAAAGTGTTGCTGCTATCTGTTTGCTATCCCTGCCCAGCCTGCCCTCTCGCAACCTGCTGCACACTGCGGCGCCGCCCCGCGATTAATGGATTTACAAATATAATTTACAAACAATTGCATTTAATTGTTATGACATTTGAGCTGGCAAACGTTGTTCGCAATTTACTTCCTTAATCAAGAGCAAATGCTATTTTATTATTATTTTATTTTATTTCATTTCATTTCATTTTTTTTTTTTTAGCCATGTTCGATTTAATTTGAAAAGTTAAAAATTGTTCAATTAATTTGGTTGCAGTCGTTAAGGCCATTTAATGTGGCTTAGATTAAATTCGTTATGGGCTTCATTTGTTGTGGCAGCTGATAAAAGCTAAATAAGTAGCTAAAAAACATAGCTATATAAATGCTAAATAGCTGAAGTTTATTCGAATGACGACTTTTGAAACATGCTACAAATGTTTTCTTTTTTTATTATATGCAATTTGAGTTGTTTAAGCTGAGGAAATGTGTGGAAATATGGATATAAACATGTTCATGAAAATAGTAGTGCTGCATTACACAAAACTTGGTCTAGTCCATTAACTGGTTTGCTCTAGGTTTATTGTTGTTGCTTTCTTCTCTAAATACTATTGCTATGTATTGCCTCTCTTCGAACTACAAAATCAAGCGAAAGTTCTTAAGTTTTTGTTTCACTCCGAGTCAGTTTTAAGAAGCTGATATAGATAATGATAATCATGACAATGATGTTCGCTAATGGCTGCTGGGTATTTCTTAGTCGGACGTATTCAACTAAAGCCAGCACTACTATTTTAATGAACGACAGTTGCAGCATCTCAATGAGCTGAGTAGCTCAAGACTTGTTGTTCTGTCTGTCCTCTCTGAATAACTTGACTCTGTATTGCTTCTACTCCAACTACTCAATTAAGAGCAAGTGTATAAGAGAGTTCTTAAGTTTTTACATCATTTTGAGCATATTTTTGTCATTGAAGAAGCGAAGATCGACGATAGAAATAATGATAATGATGTTCGCTTTTGGCTGCAGAGTATCTGCCAGTCAGGCATAGCTAAAACTGAAGCTTATTTATTTATATTTAGTTATTATTAATACCTGGAATAAAAACCTTAAAGTTTTAAGTTTCCATAAGTTCATCAAATTGCCAATCACATATATAAAATAATTTATATATAGCAGACCTGCCCCAAAAACTTTGGTAATATATGAGCTGCCTTGGCTAAGTGATAGATTAACTGCAGACAACTGATAAAGAAAAGTTTTGTTGATTTACCGCAAGTATCAGAGTTTCCAATGTTGCGTGATAAAATGTAGTTTACATTGCTGTCAGCCCTGACTTTTAAGCTATATATATATATATATATACATATACATATATCTATATGTATTTCTATGCATAGCTCCATGTAGCTCCATAAAACACTCTGAGAATTAAACTAAAACTCACCTAGAACATACTTTCCCATATACATTATGTGTAAGGGAAGTTTATCACAAATCATAACTGTAGCAAAAGGGTGGAACTTGTGGAAAACTCGATGAAAAACTGTGAAAAGTTGTATACAGAGTTTTACAGCTGCATTTAATGTGTGCCGCTTAATGTCAACTTAAATCAATTGAAATGTCAATTACAACAAAACATGAAACGAAAAACGAGAAACTTGCGAAAAGCCCAACAGCCAAAGACGACGTACCAAAGTTTTTAGAGAGTTTTTGCCCTGCGGCAGAGACACACACAGAAAGAGAGAGAGAGAGGGAGAGAGAGAGCGAGAGAGAGATGTGGAGAGAAAGATCTCAATAGAGAGAGAGAGAGAGAGAAAGAGGGGGGAATATGTAGAGGCAGCAAAGTGAGGAGCAGCTGGCGGGCCTTGCATTTTCCCAAGTAATTGAGTCGAATTGAAGGTGAGCATAGACGCCGACAACAACAAAGTTCCTAGATTGATGTACAGTGGGTAAAAGTAGAGTAAAAGTGGAACAGAATATAAAAACATATGGAAATAAAATAGGAGAAGGGAAGACAAGGGAAGAGAAGAGAAGGAACGATATGAAAAGATTAGAGAGGAAAAAACATCCTTGTGAAGAGAAGCGTAGAGAAGAGAAGAGAAGAGAAGAGAAGAGAAGAGAAGAGAAGAGAAGAGAAGAGAAGAGAAGAGAAGAGAAGAGAAGAGAAGAGAAGAGAAGAGAAGAGAAGAGAAGAGAAGAGAAGAGAAGAGAAGAGAAGAGAAGAGAAGAGAAGAGAAGAGAAGAGAAGAGAAGATGTGAAGAACTGAAAAGCAGAGAGAAGTTAGGGAGTGAAAAAGCAAAGAGAAGACAATTAAAGTGAAGATAGGACGAAAGGAGAAAACTAAAAGGAAGATAAGATAAGAGCAAGGATGGGAAATTATAGATAAAGACTAATCACAGAAGAGATGAGAAGAGAATGGACGAGACAAGAAGAACAAAAAGAAGCGAAGAGGAGTAAATAAAGAAAAGTAGAGAAAGTGAAAGAGTAGAGAAGAGAAACGAAGTGAACAAATATAAATAGAAGAAAAGAGGTAAATAAGCGACAGATTATGAAAAGATAATGTAGCGATAAATTTAGAGAAAGAATAAGAAGAAATAAGAAAGGGAAAAAGAAAGTAAGTAAAGAGAAGAAAACAGTTGAGAAAAGTAAAGAAGATAAGAAGATAGTCGAGAAATGAAAAGAAAAGTAAAGAAGAGAAAAGCTTAAATTAAAGGCAGAATGAAGGAAAGGTAAGAAGCAGAGGTAACGAAGCATAATTCAATATATTTTTTTATTAAATATACCATATACATATATTAGCGGATATCAATATAAATATAAAATATATGCGCATAATATTTGATTTCAGGCCCACTGTGCGCTGAGGACTGGGCGCGCTTTTTATTTTTAGATACAGGTGGGCCACATAAAAGTTGGAAGCACAGCGCAAGTAAAAGGTGCAGAGAGAATGGGGGGGGGTAGGGTAGGGGTAGAGGCAACTAGGGAGATAGAGAGGTGGCGTAGAGTAGAGTAGAGTAGAGGAGGGCAATAGCATATTACTGGGTTGCCACGCTCCGCTTCAGTTGAGTTCAGTTTCAGTTAAGTTTAGCTGAGTTTAGTTCGGTTTTGGTTCGGTGTCAGTTTGAAAACAGGTTGACATACAGCTCTAGTAGTTCAAATGTCGCCAGCAGCGGCTGTAGGGACGCTTTGATACAGATGCAGATACAGATACAGATACAGATGCAGATGGGCTGTGTGTAGATGCAGATACAGATACAAATTGCCTAGACGAAGTGCATCACGTGGCTGGCTAAGGAATTAGCACACAAGACAAACCAGCTGGAAAAAAGTAAAGATGAGAATATGTGGACAGACAGACGGACAGTTAGATAGACAGAAAGAGGAAGACACAAAGAGCGTCAATAACACGAACAAACTGCGAATTAAAAAAGAAAAAGAAAAAGAAAAAGCAAAAAAATATTTGAAAAAGATGAAAAAGAAAAAGAAAACTCTCTGCAAAAAACTTGTTGTCAAACTCTTTGTCGATTTGTTTATCAGGCTTTCTGCACTTTTGTGTAATACCTTGTTTCTTGTTGCTGTTGCTGTTGTTGTTTCGTTTTTCTCTCTCCCTATTTTGTGTCTTTTAATTTTTCTCTTTGGCTTCGTTTGGGGGCAAACATAAAGTCACAAGTCCATGGCTCTTGTTGTTAACGGTTTTGTTTGCTTGATGAATTTTTGAGTTTTGCATTACGGGCCAAGAAAATGAAAGGAAATGTTTAGGGCCAAAGGGGGGCGAACTGGCAACTGTGACCAAGTAATTAGGAAACTTGTAAGTCGAGATTTTGCAGCTTTGTGTCGTTGTCATCTATTCGTTTTGATGGCAGGGGGCCGCAAGCAGCGTAATGCGATTAAAGTGTTCAACTACGAAAGTTGCTGTTGCCAGACTTGAGGAGCATAACCAAATATATCGATTACTGGTCAGGTGTAAATCTTAAAGGTAAACGATATTTTATAGCAGACAAGTTATCTAGACCAGAATGAAAGCAAATAATAATGTCAAGTAAAAAAATCTAATAAATATAAGAAACATTAGTGGAATATAATATACAAATAAATAAAACATATAACTGTAAAATGTAAAGAGCTAAAAAAAATATAAAATATATAAAAAATTATAAAATATATAAAAAATTATAAAATATATAAAAAATTATAAAATATATTAAAATTATAAAATATATAAAAAATGATAAAATGTATAAAAAATTATAAAATATATAAAAATTATAAAATATATAAAAAATTATAAAATATATAAAAAATTATAAATTATATAAAAAATTATAAAATATAAAAAAAATTATAAAATATATAAAAAATTATAAAATATAAAACATAAAATATATAAAAAATCATTTTTTATATATTTTATAATTTTTTATATATTTTATATATAAAAAATTATAAAATATATAAAAAATTATAAAATATAAAAAAAATTATAAAATATATAAAAAATTATAAAATAAAAAACATTATAAAATATATAAAAAATTATAAAATATATAAAAAATTATAAAATATATAAAACAATTATAAAATATATAAAAAATTATAAAATATATAAAAAATGATAATATATATATATAAAAAACTAAAAATATAAAATATATTAAGAATTAAAAAATATGGTAAAACTATTGGTAAAATATAAAAAATATAAAAAAAATAATAATTTTAATAAAATATTATTTATACTATAAATATTATTAAAGTTTATACTTATATTATTAAAATATACAAAAAAAAAAAATACCTAGAAAATTAAAAAAAAAATGATTAAATTATAAAAAAAATAAAAATGTAGAAGATATATATAATAAATTAAAAAAAAATTAAAAAACAAATTTAATAGAAAATAAAAATAAATTATA